>CM050198.1:4962500-4987500 GCA_027475355.1 Coilia nasus
AGAGATATGACAGCTCCTCTAATTGTGCTGATTGAGTGACCAGACTGCTTGGAGCCTTACACTTACAACCACCGTTTACTTCCAAAATTTACTACTTCCTGCTCATTACCAACTATTTGCACCAACGCATTAAAAAAAAAAAAAAAAAAAAAAAAAAAAACATTAGGGAAAGAGGAGGGGAAGGAGAAGGGGGGAGATGGAGCCTGTCTGGGCTTCGCTCACCCCAAGGGCCTGTCTGGGCCTCATCTCCTCCTCCTCCCTCCCCATCTCATCTCCTACACCACCCCCGCCCGACTCCCAAAGTTTTACTTACAAAATTAACCACAACCACAATTTACTTCCAAAATGACCTGCTTACTTACTAATTAGGACTTGTTATCGAATATTTGCACTTTACCACCATTTTACCACAGATACTATCACTTTGCAGTCATTAACGCATACGCCATTACACAAATGCAAAATTTACACTGAGGCCTAGTATCATCTACTAGTTTTATAAATAGAACACAAAGTTTGGCATGGACTTCCTCTCTTAGTTTAATAAAAACAAGTTATTTAAGATTAGATAAAACATTTATGGATCATATACACACAAATGTTGTGAGTACTCTACAAAATAGGTGGAAGACAATTTTAAGACTTTCACTGCTGAAAAAAATAATATTGCTAAGCTAAAATATTCCAAACTGCATACAAAGGATTTACAAATTAGTGACAACATAATACATTTCCGCATAATCTATATTAGATCATATAGTTATAGTTATAATATCATCTCACAGTTTCATATATATAACACAAATGCAGACGGACTTCCTGTCTTAGTTTAATAAAAAACAATTCATACAAGATTAGATAAAAACTGATGGATCAAATATCATCCATATACACATTTTACAAAACAGGTGGCAACGAATGGCAGCCAAGACTTTCACTACTAAAACAAAAAACTTTTACTAAGCTAAAATATTCCACACTGCATACAAAGGATTTACAAGTTACTGACAACTTATGACCCTCTGGAACGGAATGCTGCTTTCTGATTGGTTGATAGGCATGCAGTAAAATCGTATATCATGCACACCTCGAAAGTAGTTCTGGCAAAAAAGTTTAAAACTTCAGCACCGTTCCATATCAATACCCAATAGAAGGTACGTACCTATACAAACCATCCCTATTAAACGTCAAAATTAATGGCAATGTGGAGTTCAACTTTCATTAACTTAAAGTAAACCGAAAATAACAAGTAAATTAACGTTTTGGAATAAGTATTGCATGTGTCGTGTTGCTCAATCCAAGCTATAACAACACATGAGCAGTAGCACCTTACCAAATGAAAGGTAACCTTGACAACCAATTTTGCCAGTGACTGAGGGCTGCGTAGCGCTCTCAGAGTCTTAACCCTCTAATTGAGAATTATTTTAAATACATTTGTGTGTTGACAACACCAGCTGTGTTGTATTTAGAAAAGGCAGGTGTTCTTTCCCAACCAATATAGCAACCAAATGT
Organism: Coilia nasus; assembly: GCA_027475355.1. Lineage (NCBI taxonomy): Eukaryota > Metazoa > Chordata > Actinopteri > Clupeiformes > Engraulidae > Coilia > Coilia nasus. The sequence goes on from CM050198.1 coordinate 4,964,013, forward strand.
GTATCTATTAGTGGGCAGCTGTGGCCTAATGGTTGGGGAGTTCATTGGGTGGTTTTTAGGTTTGAGTCCCTTACCAGTAGGTTAAAAAAGTGGGTGGGACAGTGAATAACCAGCACTCCCTTGCATCCTCATCCATGGCTGAAGTGCCCTGGAGGAAAGCACCTAACCCCATGTTGCTCTAGGGGGCCTATCCATGTGCCTAATTTACTGTAAGTCGCTCTGGATGTGAGCTAAATGTAGTTCATATTTTAGATTCAATCTCAAATATTTCTTCACTCAAGATGATTTAAGTATTTCCAAAAGGTAGAGAAAAGTTCAAGTTTAAAAAGCATTTCCTGAAATGGTTTGATAGACAGGATCAGGTTGGCTGGTGTTTGGGTTCAGGGTCTGGTAGTTATCATCAGGTTGGGTGGTGTTGAGGTTCAGGCTCTGGTAGACTGAATCAGGCTGGATGGTGTTGGGGTTCAGGCTCTGGTAGACTGCATCAGGTTGGATGGTGTTGGGGTTCATGTTCTGGTAGTCTGCATCCAGCTGAATGGTGTTGGCATTTCCACTCTGCATAATACGTTCATGTCAAAAGTCTAATAGCAAAGACCTTCACTGACAATAATGTTGATGTTCAATACTTGTTTTCCCCATTGTATTATGTTTCTCACCTGGTCATGTCTTGCCTGTGTCACAGCTTCAGTCTTGCATTTCCTGCCACATGAAAATTGCATTCAGGTCAAAGGCATCCTTCACCAATGTCTGATTAGTCAAGGCTAGGAAGTTTACTTATTTTTTTGGCTGGATTGCTTAACCAGTGTTGCATTAACATTGTTTTAACACACTAAATGAAAAACCTACAAAATAACTGAATTATAATAGATTAAAATGTTAAATTGTAGTTAAATTATACTTGACAGTTACACAGTACTAGGGCCTGTACACTCCAACAATAAACTGACTAATTAGTTACTAGTAGTGTTATTTAAACATTATTAGGAGACATGGGAATTGATTATTTATATCACAATGGATTATGGAATTTCAGTATAATTTAAAACTTGAATACCACACCATATAATGTCAATAAAATATATTACAAGACTATATGCATATTGTAATGTCATAACCTCATAACTCACATCATAAAGAAAATCACACACAGCAGTCACAATAGATCAGGGAATTTCACTATAATTTAAAAGTTTAATAGCATACCATATAATGTCATTAAAATACATTACAAGTCTATATGCATACAGTCATATTCACTCACCTCATGAAGAAAAACACACACAGCAGACACACCGCTCCACACACTAAGACTGCCACCACAGCAGTCAGTACAAGGCTCTTCCCTCCTAAAGGGATTAATGAGACATGAATACATTGAGGAGGGGAATCACAAGTGAGATCGTCACTGATAAGGAAGAGAGATGCAGCTGTACCTTCAACTCTGATGGACACAGCAGATGAGTTCTCAGCTCCATGTTCATTCCTGGCCTCACAGTAGTACAGTCCTGCATCCTCAGATCTGATGTTAGAGATGCTGTACTGCTGTCCTGATCCTACTGGAGTAGACTGGTTCACCTTAAACCAGGTGTAGTTCTCCACTGGCGGGTTGGCATCACTGCTGCAGGTCAGGGTCACTCTGCTTCCCTCAGCTCTCTGACCAGGGGAATCAATCTCCACCACTGTATTCCTCGGACGGTCTAAAAAATATATGGAACAAATATACCAGATGGATCCATGCTTTTTGAAATAAATCAGGAAAAACACAATAACAAACTTATAATACTTCTCACCCATGCCCTTCTGTACTTTCCTAGCAGAGGAACTGAATGTAATGCTCAACAGTGTTCAATGCAATGCATAACTAAATGTTTAAAAATAGCTTTAATATGCTCAGTATGTATAATAGTCAAACAAGTGTATTATTTATCATGACATTAAACCAATGTGTAGAAAAAAAAAAAAAAAAAAAAAAAAAAAAAAAAAACATACACAAAACCTGCAGTTTTAACGGAGCTGAAATGAGATGGCCACATAGAGAAGTTGTCTGGCAGTAATATTCTCCACTGTGTTTGGATGTGATGCCAAAGATGGTGTATGTACTCCATTGTCCTTCCTGCAGGGGTGTTGGGCTACCAGTCTTGTACCAGCTGTAGCTCCTCACTGGTAGATGGGATCTCCTGGTGCAGATCAGAGTCAGGTCTGTGCCGTCCTGTATGTCACCATGGGGTCTGATGGACGCTGAAGGTATCTGTGGGATACGCTCTGTGGGAGAGATTGTTACATGTGTAGTTACATGCATCTGCTAATGAAGGTCATTTATAATTACATTCGCTTTACATGTAGGGTTAAGATTTGTCCCATTAAAACTCTATCCTAAATATGTGTTGCAAACTTGTTTGAGCTGCAAACACTCTTAACCTAAGTTATGCATGATCACATATATAATATATCTGTGTTACACAGATATAAAACCCTGAATGTAGACACACCATCACATACAAAACATACTATCACAGGCAGACAGAGCATAAATTCACACACACACACACACACACACACACACACACACACACACACACACACACACACACACACACACACACAGTAAAGAAACGCAGAGAGAATTGTACAACTGTGACATTTATGAAGAGATGCAGAGATGCAACATGATGTGGTGATCTTTACCTTTAACCTCCAGGTGAACCCCTGGTATGCCAATCCACTTCTGTTCTTCAGTGTACGTTGTTATCCTGCAGTAATATTCACCACTGTCTGATGCAGTCACAGAGTTTATACGCAAATTACACTTGTTAGTCTGACAGTCTATATGTACTCTATTACGGTTCTTTGGGTCCAGTCTAAGATTAGAGGGATACGCAGAATTCTGTTTTATCCAGTAAGCTTGTTTAAGTCCCAGTTGACTGGGGTAGGTGTAAGAGCAGGACGTCTCCACTGTAGCCCCTACTGAAGCACAGATGCTGCTGTGTTTGTAAGTGACATTCCATTCCTGTCCACACACACCTGAAAGAGAGAACACACACACCAGAGTTACACACCTTCAGATTACCACTGCACCTAACAGTGGTCAAGTAGGCTGACCCATGTGAAGTAGTATTGCTGAAGTACCACACCCACATCCTTGTGCAGACCACAACTAACAAAAGTTCCACCTCATTCTGAACTGACAGAAACATTCACACCCAAACTGTGCGTCATGTTGAGATCTGGCAGCCTCTCTCTTTCTATGCCTCTAAAGCCTCCACCGCCCCCCCCCCCCCACCCCTCTCTCTCTCCCTCTCTCTCTCTCTTTCTCTCTCTATAGCCCACACCCCTCTTGCTCTTTGTGCATCAAATATGCAGCACACACACACACACACACACACACACACACACACACACACACACACACACACACACACATATACACACACACACACACAAACAGAGCTTGAAAATACACCAATATTAACGCTGATTGCAATCTACCATCATTTAAATTAAATGTTTAACAATGATACAAAGTACCTTGTACTGTAAAGACAGTCAGCACGATAAAAGCAGTCACACTCTCCATTATCAAGAAGTTCAGATCCTGAAAGATTTAAATTTAACAGGTGTACTTTTACAAACATGTGAGTAGAGAAGTCTACACGTGACCTCATACTCAATCACTCTTAAAATAAAAAAAACATCATTAACATACTAGAACAGGAAACAATGGACCCAAAGACTGAAGTGCAGCAACATTTTAAGGATACTTCCCACATTTATTTTAGACCCACATATATTTTATCATGCAAAACTGACTTGATATATCACAAACAACCAATACAACTAAAGGAAGAAATATTGTACATGTTTAAAAATTCTTACCCGTTCCCCCTGACTACCAGTAACATAATGTGGAAGAAATGAACATCTGTGATAAGGAACTCTCTCTGAAGCAGAAACGAACACAGGAAGAAACAGCCACCCACTGCACACAGTGACTGTTTTAGACATCACCATTCGACATCTGCCTGTCAGTTAATGTTGCTCTTTTCTTTTTTTGTTGTTGTCATGGTAACGGCCTTTGTATCCGGCCTGTCCTCTACCTGCAGAGTAAGAGCCTTAGGCCAGTCGCATGCCTCCTAGAGATACAACTTCCTGTGTGGTCTGAACCCTCCAAGCCACAAACATGGCTCAGTCACATGGTCTATACTTTAGCATGAGAGAGAGAGAGAAGGGGGAGAAAGAGAGAGAGTAAGAGAGAGAGAGTGAGAGAGAGAGATAGAGAGACACTGTAACTTTTTTTTTGTCAAAGTGTTATCAGTGTGTACATCTGAAGAGCCCACAGCCACTCAAGTACTCTAAATCAGCATGGCAGACGAGTTCAAACTGATCAAACTCCTCGTTCTATCTGACAACTGTGTCTCACAACTGTCATTCTGCTGTCAGTGGGAGTGGGACAGACATAATGAGAGAGAGAGAGAGAGGGAGAGAGAGAGAGAGAGAGAGAGAGAGAGAGAGAGAGAGAGAGAGAGAGAGGGAGAGAGAGAGAGAGAGAGAGAGAGAGAGAGAGAGAGAGAGAGAGAGAGAGAGATGATAAAATCTGGTTTAATATATAAAAGTGCATGCTACCCTAGTTTTACTGGTCTGATGGCCTGGATATTTCCCAATGATAATGAGGAGACAGAGGTGTAGCATTTTGATATCTGCCCCCAGGTCACTTTTTGCACCATGAGTTTCTGGCCCCCAGGGGGAGCTCTGTTCAGGGTCATTACTATAACTGTTCCAAGGCTGTATGATAGCAGGGCTTCCTCCAGTCAGTAGCTCCCTCTGCAGGATCTCAGATCTCTCTTCTCTTTTCAACAGTGTCACTTAGTGCAGTGTCACAAACCGACCACTAGGGGCAGTGTTAAATGTTAGATGTGAACATGGCACAGCTGGGCCTCAACAAGGCAATATTACATAGGGAGGGAAAGTGCAACCCTGCGCCCCTACTGGCAGAGTTTCTACTTCTTTAAAAAATCCCATTGCTTTCTTTAAAAAGATCTAAATTCTGCCTTTCCTGTCAGAAAAGAGCTCCAAATATCCTGACGTCACACGCACTTTCCCTCCTGAGCGCTCAGCGAGACATGATAAGTGTTCAAAGCTCTGCCTGTGATGATAGCGGTACTTTTCTACAAGGCTCTGGGATCTGTACTGGTTATTACCACAAGGAATGCATTCCTTGTTTGTACAGTAATACTCCACTAATCATGATTTGCAAATCGCCATCTTGATTAACACGATGGCTGTTACCTGCTACAGACCAGGAAAGACACCAGACTGTTGTGGCGAAGTCATACATGACAATGTTCTTTCGGTGTATTCATTTATGTGTTTTTTTAAAACACTAAAACAATTCAAATGTGCGGAAAAAGATTATGTAGTATAACCAGAATCAGTAGACTTCCCAGACATACATATACTACGGATGCCACTGCCTTTACATTGGAGTGTGAATATAAATGTAGTTTTTAAGTAATTTTAGTCCCATTTAATTCTAATCACCTCGCCTGTAGTGGCTGGAACTTTGCCAGCAGGTGGCGTTAAGATCACTGGCAGCATAACAAAATACACGGTGCTGTACCACTATTAACACTAATTACTGGTGCTGTACAGATGACTACAAAGGCAGATTACTTACACTGAGCCATAGTATCATCTGCTAGTTTCATAAATGAAACACAAAGTCGCATGGACTTCCTCTCTTAGTTTAATACAAACAAGTTATTCAATATTAGATAAAACATTGATGGATCATATACACAAAATGTTTTGAGTACTTTTCAAAATAAGTGGAAGACAATGTTTAAGACTTTCACTGCTGGAAAAAAAAATACTATTGCTAAGCTAAAATATTCCAAACTGCATACGAAGGATTTACAAGTTACTGACAACATAATACATTTCTGCATAATCTATATCAGATTATTTGCATTGAGTCATAGTATCATCTGCCAGTTTCATATAGAACACAAACTGTCTAAGACTTCCTGTCTTAGTTTAATAAAAACAATTTATACAAGATTAGATAAAAACTGATGGATCAAATATCCTCCTTTTACACATTTTCCAAAAAGGTGGCAGCGAATGGCAGCCAAGACTTTCACTGATGAAATAAAATACTTTTGCTAAGCTAAAATATTCCACACTGCATACAAAGGATTTACAAGTTGCGTTTACATCACTGCGTAAACATAAAGCATTCCCTTAACTCTATTTTTAAAATTAGAATAAAGAACTGCTATTCTTCTATAAGCTTATATAAAAGGCTAAGGCGATAAACAGTAACATCACACAACAACTACATAACTACCTGACATCATGAAAGGCCTTTTTTTAAAACATGTGGCTGAGTTGTCTTTGGAAAAGGCTGGTGTTCTTTCCCAACCAATATAGCAACCAAATGTGTATCCATTAGGGGGCAGCTGTGTCCTAATGGTTAGGAGTTGGTTAATCTGATGGTTTTAGGTTTGAGTCCCTTACCAGTAGGTTAAAAAAGTGGGTGGGAGAGTGAATAACCAGCAATCCCTTGCAACCCCATCTATGGCTGAAGTGCCCTGGAGGAAAGCATCTAACCACACATTTCTCCAGGGAGACTATCCCTGTGCCTAATTCAATGTAAGTCACTTTGGATAAAAGCCTGAACTAAGTGTAATTCATATTTCAGATCCAACCTCAAATATTTCTTCACTCCAAGATTTGAGTATTTCGAAAAAGAAGAGAAGAGTTCAAGGTTAAGAGACATTTCCTTAAAGGGTTTGATAGACAGGCTCAGGCTGGATGGTGTTGGGGTCCAGGCTCTGGTAGACATCATCTGGATAGGTGGTGTTGGGTTTCAGGCTCTGGTAGACTGCATCAGGTTGGGTGGTGTTGGGGTTCAGGCTCTGGTAGACTGCATCAGATTGGGTGGTTTTGGAGTTCATGTTCTGGTAGTCTGCATCAGGTTGGGCCATGTTGGGGTTCATGTTCTGGTAGTCTGCATCCAGCTGAATGGTGTTGGTGTTTACACTCTGCATAATATGTTCATGTCAGTAGTCTAATAGCAAAGATCTTTACTGAGAATAATGTTAATGTTTAATATGTATTCTCTCAATGCATTGTCTTTCTCACCTGGTCATGTCTTGCCTGTGTCACAGTTTCAGTCTTGCATTTCCTGCCACACAATTCATTCAAGTCAAAGGCATCCTTCACTAATGTCAGATTAGTCAATGCTACGAAGTGTATGTGTTTTTGTTGGATTGCTTCACCTGTGCTACATTAACATTGTTATAACACACTACAATAAAAACTATGAATGAACTGAATTATAATGCATTAAATATAAAACTTAAATTATCCTAGACTATTGCACAGTGCTATGCTCTGTATATGGCAACAATAAATGACTAATTAGTGACTATAATGGTTAGTTAAACATCATTAGGAGATATGGGAATTGATTATATATATATATCACAATAGAGGAGGGAATTTCAGCATAATTTAAAAGTTGAATAGCATACCATATAATGTCATTAAAATACATTACAAGTCTGCATACAGTCATATTCACTCACCTCATGAAGAAAAACACACACAGCAGACACATGAAAAGAATTACACACAGCAGACACACCACTCCACCCACTAAGACTGCCACCACAGCAGTCAGCACAGGGCTCTGCCCTCCTGAAGGGATTAATGAGACATGAATACATTGAGGAGGGGAATCATAAGTGAGATCGTCACTGATAAGGAAGAGAGATGCAGCTGTACCTTTAACTGTGATGGACACAGCAGGTGAGTTCTCAGCTCCATGTTCATTCCTGGCCTCACAGTAGTACTGTCCTGCATCCTCAGATCTGATGTTAGAGATGCTGTACTGCTGTCCTGATCCTACTGAAGTGGACTGGTCCACCTTAAACCAGGTGTAGTTCTCCACTGGTGGGTTAGCATCACTGCTGCAGGTCAGAGTCACCGTGGCCCCTTTGTGAATCACACCAGGAGGTGCAGTCACAACAGATGTATTCTTTGGTTTGTCTGGAAATGTATAAATATACATAATTAGGCATTTTAGTTCTGACTTTGACTTTTTTTGTCATTCTGTCTTAAACTGAATATATAATTTTCCCTTGTATGTTAACTCTATGTGGGACATTACTGCAACACAATGTGGAGTATGTGTCCATATATCGTCTCTACATTTCTGTAATTCTAGCCGTACATTTATCTTTTAGTATATACATGTATCCTGTCTCAGCATCCCATTTCATTATTACCAGTAGCATTATTGCTACCCAAAGGTATCCCCTACAGGTCAGCCTAGCCCATAACACATACGCATTATTGCTAAAACAGTCAATCAAACTTATAGAGCCTTCTGATTGGCTAGCCAAACTTATAGAGCCTTCTGATTGGCTAGCCAAACCCGTGGCTACGCCTATGGCCACTTCTATCTTTAAACTGAGTGCACAAATTATAAATGGCAATACATGAACAATATAACCAAACCTCAGGACACAAGGGCACTGTCATGCCCCTACCGATCTCAACGTAATACTAAATGCTTACATCCCGTCCAGAGCGCTGCAATCCTCTAATACGAACGGCCTGGCCATACCCTCTCCTAACACAAAGCGAGGTCACTCCAAACTTTTCTCGGTTGTTGTCCCTCAGTGGTGGAACAACCTACCTGTCGCTACAAGAGCAGCGATATCCTTCTCGACCTTCAAAAAGCTTGTGAAGACCGTTCTCTTCCAAGACTGCTTTCCTTCCTAACAAAACTAATTTCTACTAACCATCTCTTTACAAAGGTGCCTTCGATGTTCTCTACACATGTGTTAGCTATTATGTCCTTCTTTTGTAAGTCGCTTTGGATAAAAGCATCCGCTAAGTGTAATGTAATAATAATAATAATAACTGTTGATTGTGAGTCTAGACTGTGCATGGGGAGTGGGGAGTAAAGTGCGTAGAATGCAGTTGAGGGGAGGGGGGATAAAGTGCATAAAGTGCAGTTATGGTTGGGAGGGAGGACTGGCTGTGGTGGCAGATGATGGGCTGTGTGTGTGTCGGGGGGGGGGGGGGGGGGGGGCATATGCTGCGTGCTGTGTGTGTGTGTGTGTGTGGGGGGGGGGGTTGAAGGCTGTGTGTGAGGGGAGGCGGTGAGGGGGCATGAGCGTAGGTGGTGTGTGTGTGTGTGTGTGTGGGTGGGTGGGACACTGGCTTCTACACATGTGGTTGTAGTGCGTGTGAAGGGAATGCTACTCACATAAAACCTGGAGGTACACAGGAGCTGCCTGTCGGCTGCCACATGTGTAGTTTGCATGGCAGTAGTAGTCTCCAGCGTCTTCAGGTCTGACATGTTTGATGGTGTATGTGTTTCTAGGCCACAGGTACTGGAATGCAGTTCCATTGTGCTTGTACACTCTGTAGCTAACCACTAGTAGATGGGATCTGCTGGTGCAGGTCAGAGTCACGTCTGTGCCTTCCTGTATGTCACCAGGGGGACTGATGGACAACAAAGGTGTCTGTGGAGCTTCTGTAATAGCAGAGTCAGATTGTGTGATTTATTCCACGATTGTTGTTTATGATTGACCATGCAACACCATAAGATCTTAGAACCATAAATTACTGGAGAGAGAGAGAGAGAGAGAGAGAGAGAGAGAGAGAGAGAGAGAGAGAGAGAGAGACGAGAGAGAGAGAGAGAGAGACAGAGAGAGAGAGACAGAGAGAGAGAGAGACAGAGAGAGAGACAGAGAGAGAGACAGAGAGAGAGACAGAGAGAGAGAGAGAGAGAGACAGAGAGAGAGAGAGAGAGAGAGAGAGAGAGAGAGAGAGAGAGATGCGTTGCAACATTAAAAAGATGCAGTAGATCATAGGTAAGCAGAAAGAGAAAATGTAGATTTTCACCTGAAACCTCCAGATAAACACCTGATGTCCTCGTCCGTATCTGGCCTTGGGGGGATGCTGTTATCCTGAGGTAATAAGTACCGCTGTCTGATCTGTTGACTGAGTTAATGTGAAGATTACAGATTTCAGCCTCATGCTGGCAGTCTACCCTTATTCTGCCTGCGTAGTCTGGATTAGCTGTAAGATCAGGTGGGTTTCCACTGGCCAGTTTTGTCCAGTACGCCCATGTAACGGTCAAATCACTGGGGAGGGTGTAGGAGCAGGACATGTCCACTGCAGACCCCTCAAAGGCACAGATACTACTGGGTTTGCATGTGACCCCCCAGTCCACCCCACACACACCTGAAACACAACACACAAACACAATACCCATTGCACCTGCATTGTCTATTACAATGGAATGTTACTGATCACAAAATACTGTCTAATGTCTGAGGAATAAATGTGTGTGTGTGTGTGTGTGTGTGTGTGTGTGTGTGTGTGTGTGTGTGTGTGTGTGTGTGTGTGTGTGTGTGTGTGTGTGTGTGTGTGGTTGGGGAGAGGGGGAGTTAAATGGTAGTTTGGTTTCTGTCAACTTATGTTTATGCATAAGCAAGCAAAAACACACATACATGCATGCATGCAGACACTGATACCCAGCCACCCACACACACACACACACACACACATGCATGTGCACCCTGACACACACACACACACACACACACACACACACACACACACACACGCATGCATACGCACACTGACACACACACACACACACACACACACACAGATATGCGCAGACACTGACACCAACCCACACACACACACACACACACACACACACACACACACACACACACACACACACAAACACACACACACACACACAACCAGACATGCACACACACAAACAGACACACACACATGCACAGACATGCACAGACACACAAGCACACACACACTTTTCTACACTTCTGTTTTTTTTTTTTTTTTCTATTTGTGGGTAACGCATTCACACCAGCATCACTTCTCAGAACAGCAGCGTACAGTAGCTCTCTGTGTCACTTACACTACGGCTTAGCTCTCTGTGTCACTTACACTCTGGCTTAAAATCAAACTAACACATACACTAACAAAATACATGCATGTTGCGACAAAAGAGAAAATGTTTCCTTTACCTTGCTCTATGAGGAGAATGAATGTAAGTAGAGTGTTCCACCAGTGCGGAGCAGTGCAAGTAGTCATGGCGCTAGGTGCTAAAGTAATACAGGAAACAAAACACAGAGAGCGGTGCAGTGGCAGCTTAAGCATAGTTCTCAAAAGCACATCGAAGTCTCAGATATTTCATCTTATAAGACGTGATAGATGTGATCAGATCAGACACAAGCTCCTACCGTGCTGTGGCTCTTCGACACCCGTAGAATAATGACGAGCAAGTGCAAAAACGACGAGGAAGTGCAAAAATGGCACCACGTAGTGACCTCAATACTGCTGCAGCAAATGACAGGAAATGAGTGAGGAAATGCAGACGTGTCTGACCATTTGTTGTAATTACGCAAAACACCTGCAAGATATCCTTTATCTTATCTTTTTTTATTTATAGACTGAAGAGGTTTGTTGGACACATGTACTTTGCAGGTCTCATATTTACTAATAGTAAGTAAAATAATTACGCTGTTGTAATACAGTAACGTCATCATCATTAATGGCAGTAGTCAGTGTAAGGGAGTAAACACGGTAAAAGTAGTCACACCATCCATTACCATGAACATGAGATCCTAAAAGATTTAAATTCAACAGGTTCACTTTCACAAACATGTGCAGTGAGTAGAGAGGTCTACACGTGACCGCATACTCAATCACTCTTAAATTAAAAAACACATATACATGTGGAATTAGATCAGGAAACAGTACTGGACCCAAACACCGAAGTGCAGCAACATTTTAAGCATACTTCCCAAACTGATATCAGACCCACAGACATTTGATCATGCAAGACTAACTTCATAGATCAGACACAACGATTAAACTGCTGGAAGAAATATTGTACATGTTTAAAAGAACATCTGTAATAAGCAACTCAGCTTTTCTCTGAAGCAGAAACTAACACAGGAAAACACAGCCACCCACAGCCTGTCAGTAAATGTTTTATACTTTTTTTTTTAAGTTACTCTCTCCTGTAAATGCATTACAGTGTTTAAGTTTAATTTAATGTGGTGTTTTTGATGACATCAGACACTAAGGCCAAGAGCAACACCACTAATTTTCTCTCTCTGTCTCTCTCATTCTTTCTTTCTTTCTCTCTCTCTCTCTCTCTCTCTGTCTCCCTCTGTCTGTAAAAAGAGCCTGATTATGCCTATGACCCAATCCCCCACACTCAACAGCCCGCACCTCCACAGACCTTTTACTGCTGCAATTTCCTGTGTGGATAGTCATCTTCACACTACACACAGAGCACAGCCTACCTAGTCACGTACCCTACGCAATGGGAAAGCGAGAAAGACAGAGAGAAAGGGGGAGCGAGAGATAGAGACAGAGAGAGAGAGAGAGAGACACAGAGAGAGAGAGAGAGAGAGAGAGAGAGAGAGGAGCAAAGATGATAATATATCTATAAAAATGCAGGACAACCCAAAGATTTCAATAGTCGTCCAGGAAATTTGTCTCTGGTAATGTGTTTTAAGTTCACACCATCAAAGCTACATTAAAAAAATATTTTAAAATTTAGTTTATCAACTTTTGTCTGTATATATCGGTTTACTGTGTGAGCTTGCTTAGAGAAGGATGGATCCAAGACTGAAAGAGGTTGGACTGATCATACCTGCCCTTGTTCACCTACTGCACTATACTATTCTAGCCACCAGGCCTTGTTCACCTACAGCACTATATTATTCTAGCCACCAGGCCTTGTTCCCCTACTGCACTATATTATACAAGCCACCAGGGACATAGAGTACAACATATGCAGTGTAATAATGACCGATTGTTGTAACCAGCAAGCACACAGATCAGACATAAAATAAAATTAAGGAGTGTGTGTGTGACTGTGTGTGTGTGTGTGTGTGTGTGTGTACAGGGTCCACACATAGGACATGTCTTAGGGTGTATTCAGACCAGGAAAGTCCGATAGTTCACTTGCTTGGTCCGAACCAAATGTTTTTCATTTTGGTGCGGTTCACATTCACACTGTACATTTTAGCAAGCGGACCAAAATATGTCAACAAAGCCACGCGCTCTGAGCTAGTTCAGCTATTGGTCAGCAATGACACGCGGAACAAACACAACCCGCGAAAGTTAAAAAGTCAAGATAGCCATGGATGCTTTCCCTGCTGTTATTGTTTTCAATATAATCAAATCTATATGTCTTTTACAATTTTTACTGTTTTTACAATGTTGCACTTACCATACCATTGCGCGAGTGATATATCAACGACGACGAGAAAGGGTACTTCAACTTCGGAGGATAGCGTTGATGAGTGCACATCATGCAGTGACAGTTCTGGCTCTACAAGCAAGACGTAGAAGGTATGCCTATGTGTCGAGATCGTATCCATACAGCGGTCTGGTATTTCACTGTAGGTCACACACATCTAGGCTACCATCGTCTTTCTTTGAATAGAAAACACCCTACTGTACCTAACCTGACAACAACGTACTACACTCTTGACAACAGGAATGCGTGCGTAGGACGTACTTTGATAATGACGTCATTACGACAAAGTCAAGTCATTCCGCAGACCTGTTTGCCTGGCACATACTTACTCCCTCTGGTGACATGAACTGGAAATAACCTTTAACATTAAGCCTATATCATGTAACATTTATCTATGCCAGTCCTTAACTTTTCTCATATTGTACAGTCTGGAAATAATCAGCACTGATTTGTAATACCATTGTGTGCACTTAGTAGACTATAGTATAAGAGTATTGAGCAGAAATATAATTATAATAATCTACTATTGCATTTCTTATTAAATAATGACAACATGACATGTGGGTTCCTCTGTTCTTAGGAGAATCTGGGTCCATCATCGGTCGCAAGATTGGTGGATTCTCGTCATGAATTATTGGACCGACAGAGAGTTCTTGTTAAATTTCCGAATGAGAAGAACAACATTTCAGTATGTGTGTGATATGCTGCGACCCCTGTTGACCCGCCAGCACACCCGATATAGAAGGCCTCTGTCTGTGGAAATTAGAGTTGCTGTCTGTCTGTGGAGGTTAGCAACAAATGTTGAATACAGATCCATCTCCAACCTTTTTGGTATTGGCATTTCCACCTGTTGCCTCATCACACAGGAGGTCATAACAGCCATAAACACAATCCTAAAACCGATTTACATAACACCACCCAATTTGGCCAATATCAGATCAATCACGCGAGCCTTCAGAGACAAATGGAGATTCCCCCAGGTGGTTGGAGCAATAGATGGGTCCCACATTCCAATCAAGGCACCAGCAGATTCACCAGCAGACTATTATAATAGGAAAGGGCATTACTCAATCGTTCTACAGGCTGTGGTTGACCATAGGTTGAGGTTTTGGGATGTAAATATTGGACAACCAGGAAGAGTGCATGATGCTCGGGTTTTAGCCCAATCCTCACTTTACAATCACATGCAAAGAAGTGACCTATTACCCCCATGGACAGAAACATTTGAGGATGTAAATGTGCTGCTTGTTATTTTAGGGGATGCTGCCTACCCCTTGCTTCCCTGGCTTATGAAGCCTTATCCTGAAAACAGAGGACTGACTGCTGAGCAGGTGAACTTCAATCACCGCCAGAGCCAGGCAAGGATGGTTGTGGAGAGGGCCTTTGGACGGCTCAAGGGTCGCTGGAGATGCCTCCTTAAACCTCAAGACCACCATATTACACTCGTTAGTCAGGTGACAGCAGCATGTTGCGTTTTACACAATTTGTGTGAAGAACAAAATGAAGCCTACGATGAGGAGGAGGACTATGAAGAGGATGAAGATGAAGAGAACGGGAATGATGAAGAAAATGATATGCAGGCAGGGAATCAGAGGGCTCAGGAAATCCGCAATGCTCTGTGTACATACTTCGCAAGATTGTAATTTTTAATAGTATACGAAATGAGACAGAAAAGCATGTTGCAGTTTATTTATGTATTTATTTAACTATTTTCTAATACAAGCATATTACATTTATTTATTTATTTATTTATTTATTTATTTATTTATTGATATATTAATATATTAATGAATTAATAATTTGTAATAAAAGAATATCTAAAACCTTATATAGGTCTCTGTGTACATACTTTGCAAGAATATAACTGTAATAACAAATAATCAACAATAATCAATCAGTAATCACTTTACAACTCATACAAATGGCTGCAGTTAACCTGCTGAAGGATTTCAGATATTTCATGTGCTCCAGTTGTAGGTGGTACTACCTGCATAGGCTGCAGCTGTGGGGATGGCGGAGGCATGGGCCAGGTAGGAGCAGTGTTTGACTGCACTGAAGCAGGGGGATTAGGCACCCAGTAATTTGCATGTGGGTGATGTGGTTGGCAGTGTGGGTGCTGTTGAGCAGAAGAATTGGACATAGCACTGAGCAACATACGGAACATGTTATTGTTTTCCTGCATTTGGGTACGCATCATCTCAAACCGTCTGTCTTCTGCCTCCCGCTGTGCCCTCAGGAAACTCTCCAGGTAAGAGTTTTCTTGTAGTTGACGGTCTTGCTCAGAATTGATCAGTTCCTGGAGCTGCTGATGTTGTCTATCCAAAAAAGCCTGCATCCCATCCTCACTCTGTGTAGATTTCCGCTTTCTTCCGAGATGCTGCCTGGCTTTGGCTCCAGGAATGCTTGGCATTTTTGAGGGGGGTTCAGTGTTTTGCATCCCCTGCTCCTCTGTCAAGGGAAATAAAGCAATAAGTGATGTTAAACTGAGATCATGAAACAACATGTTGCAGGATGGTAGACTGTATTGACATAGAACACCCTGTCATCAGGATGTACAGTTAAATGTACAGCAATCCTGGTTACTTTTGCACAATCACTTTGAAACACAGTATTGGATTAGACCACCACTCCATCAGACATGCAGAGGCAGGAGCACACACGCACACACACACTAGCAGGCAACTCAGCTTCATCATTACATGTTACTTAACACTAATAGTATTTCTATGTGACTGTCAAATTCAATGCCTCTAATACTTAGGTAGAGTAGGATGGTGGCCAGACTACTAATTTACATCAAAGCCAGCATTCCACTAAGATTTACTCACTAATATTTACTCACCATTTTCATCATTGTCCTCAATGTGGGGTGAGGCGCTGCTGACGTTTTCAGGTGGGCTCCTTTGGTCAGCATTCTCTCGACATCGTTGTTGTCCCGTGACTTCAGGGTCCCCTCAACAATGTCTACTGGCGAGGCAAGGGGTTTTGACCCCAGAATGTTGTCGAGGTCGTCGTAATATGTAAATTTCTTTTTTTCGTCGCTAGTACCGCCACTGGCTTTTAATTTTCATATATGTCTGTCGGAGTTTCTTCACCTTCAGACGACACTGTTCTGGGGAGCGCGTAAATCCCTTCTCTCTCATTTTGTCACTGAACACGGCAAACACGTCCGCATTCTTGTGTGTCCGGTCCAACATTTCGGATATGTGGACATCTGCCCATATATCCACAAGGGTGCGGATTTCTTCTTCAGCCCACGTTTGTCCCCTGCTCATTTTTGTTTCGATGTTGGTTTACTGTAGCTATGACTGAACACAAAGTAACACGTGAACCACACAGCCACTAGGTTGCTAGGTTACATAGGTTGCTAGGTTACATATTGCCGCGCTGCGTGTTTCCACAGTGCACCACGGCAAACGACGGAAGCTCACGAGGTAGAAAACAGCAAAAAGTTCGCATTAGGTCCGGTCTGCTTTCACATCTCCAAAAGATCCGCACCAGGACTCCTTTGTTCCGGACCGAGTCCGACCTTTCAGCTCGGTCTCGGTCCGCTTGTTTGGTCCGGACCAGAGTTCGGTGGTTTGTATTCAGACCATCCCAGAAGGTCCGGACCAAGTGAAATTAGGTTCGTTTGGTCCTTTGGTTCGGACCAAACAACGTATGTGTGAATACGCCCTTACAGAACAGTTTGCAAAAATTGTTTCACTGCAGCCTAAAAAACCCACCAGCTACAGTACATAACTGTACATCCCAGAATAGCTTCTGTTTCACAACAGCTAAGAGGAAGTTTCTGTGCGTCATCAAATGTTAACTTTAAACACTTAATAACACATAGTAAATGTGACACAGGTGGAGTAAAGCCATACCAAACTTGATTTACCTTGGCCAGTAAAGTGAAGTATCGCAATCATTTTCGCAACACACGCCATTGCTATGACAATGTTGAGAAACATGAAACCCTGTAAAATAAAGGAGTCAGAGTTTTACTAGCACAAACATATATAACAAGTCCTTAAGTGTAAATTTCAGTTCTTTAGTAGAACATGTGACACTGAATAACCAACTAATACTGCACACAAACACAGAGGTAACAGTGATCTTTTTTTTTAAGAATATGGTCCTTTTCTTAAAGAGATTACAAAACCCTCTGAGAGTTTGTGTTAATTTCATTCATTTGATAGATGAAATACAAGAGACACAAGAGACGTTGTTGATAAATAGCCTCGTGTGGAGAAGCTCTTACCTCTCTGTTGTCATTAGCGACCAGTAACATGATGACAAGCGAATGGCGGTTAAGGCTCCGCTACTATGCTTTCTATCGCTGCAGAAGATGACTCACACAGGAAAGGGAAAGGCTACCCACAAGGGGATTTTTTTTTGTTGGTTTAGCTATTTGACACCATTAAACATCCAACTCTATGGGTTCCTCTTTTTCATGCACTTTGAGGGTCAGCCTCCTTTTCTTGTGATTAACAGTTTTTTTTGGAAAACTAGTCATTTTCCATAAACACAAATGAACAGATAAACCGCAAATGACAATACGACACAAAGTATACAGCTCATGAGAAAACACACCACAATGAGGTATCTTGCTGCTCCATTTTGTTGCCATTCTGTTGTTGGGAGATGTCTTTCTGAAATTCTGTACACGTCGTGTGTGTTCAGACAGCATTTAACCTGATAAGTTCACACATAACAATTGGAGCCTGTCCAGCACTCCTCGTGCCAGGTCAGGAAATTGATCTGCTGCTAATTGATCGGCAGACTCAAAATACATGACACAGCAGCACCAGCAGAGGGGGCTATAAGCACCTTGGTATTCTTTTGGTATTCTATTCCTTTCTGAAAACTTCCCGCAACGTCATGTCGTTGAGAAAAAGTGTCAAACCATTTTTCTATGCATAAGTTTTACTACCGCAAGAGCAAGAGGGAACAGGAGGCTTGAAGGTTTACAGAGGTTTGTTACAGCAGCAGAGGATACTGGAGGGTTGTCGTCCTCATGGTGATTGGGGGCTCTTAGACCGTGTTTTAGGGTAACTGGTAAGGCGAGGCTACCTAAACTCTGCCTCAAACTCTGGATCTTTCTCCATCAATGCATCAATGCTAATAAAACCAACCACTATGCTGAGTGAGTCTCCAAACAGATGAGACGTGACACCACACAACGCTCCGCTTACGCTCTGCCAGTGCTCTGCTATAGAGAAAGTAACAAATGAAGCAGTCTCCCGCCATAGCCACGTGAATCATGTGACATGGCAAGCTGAATTGTTGCTGTGCAAAACTATTTTGAAAACTCTTAGAAGTATTGCAGTCATCTAGGTTTGTTAATATCATTGCAGTATTGATATTTTAAAAAAAAACTTTTTTTTTTTCAGTAAATTAGTAACGTGTGTGTATTGTGGTATTAATATTAAAGTATCAATATCCCCACCCCTATTTCACATTTATGACAGCTATGTGGCTATAAACAACCTCTCCCTTTTTAACAAAGCCAAAGTGACAGTGGTTGTCTGTCATATGTCCCCTTTTAAATGTTTGGGCTGGATGGTGTAGTACTAAACACCTTCATCTGCTCCTGCTCTGCTCTGGAGGTGGATATTTGTGTTCTGTTGGGCTTAAGAAGGTGTTCTGGAATGCAGTCAGGACTCCTGCAACTCAGTAGCTCCCTCTGCAGGATCTCAGTTCTCTGTTCTCTTTTCAGCAGTGTCACTTAGTGCACTGGCACCATTTGACCACTAGGGGGAGTGTTGAATGTTAGCCATAAATAGGGCACAGCTTGACCTCATCAGTGCAACATGACATTATGTTGGACTCAAGAAACACAGCCAACACCTGTTCTGCAGGGTAACCCTTACCCTCATCCTAAACACGTAACCCTGACAGGGCTTACAGTTAAAGAAAAGAATAGAATATAATGAAGTAATAGAAACCAGGTTATACTCTTGCTCTCTGAAAAACAGTGCCTATAGTATGTCACATTATGAGCATCAGCGCTGGGCTGGCAGACACAGATTTCTATTTATTGATTGATTGATTGATTGATTGATTGATTGATTGATTGATTGATTTATTTATCTATTTATCTATTTATTTATTGTAGATATGCATCGCTTGATTTTGTATGTCAGGAATATACTCAAGCATTAATGTTGGCATAATATAAAATACAAGTAAATAATGAGGAAGGGTGAGAGCCCGAAACGTCACACGGTTTTTACCTTATTTAACTTGGGAGCATATTTTCTGGTTGAGCGGACTTTTCATTATTTACTTATGTTGATTGTCTTTTGGTCCTGCTCCCAGTGTTCACTTGGATGTGCGTGCTTTGTTTGAACTCTTATATACTGTAATATAAAATACAGTCAATACTTGCTATGAGAAAGGAATATGACAAAATGATGTTTGAACTGAGCAACGCATCAATTAGAAGAAGCACATTTAGGAAGAAACACATGACAATGTGAACATCAATACCTGAGATTTTTATTACTTCATGAATTCTAGATATTTGTCACACTACTAATGAAATATTACTAGCTTAGAATAGGTTTAGAAAATGAGGAAATTAAAACATATACAGGCTTAATGATCTGATTCTCTAAATGCAGAAAGAGATAGAAATGCTAATATGTGTCAAAATATAATTTGAGCAAGAGCAAGTAACAAAGATGTGCAAAACCTCTCAACATTATCTGAAGCTGACCTTTCCAGTTCATAGATATCAGTCCTGATCATTCTGTTGAAGAACACGATCTGTTAAGAACACCAGCTTTTTACATTTCAAAGTTTGTAGTTAAATCCCACAGGTACACAGTGTAAGGTTTAAATTCCTGAGACATAGCAGAAGATTAAAAAATGGCTTAACCCAAAAATGTACATTTATTTATACATCCATGCATTTATTTTTACGTTCCCTTATGACTCTCATAGACAGTACCTTTAATGTGAGTAAAATGTGGTTGCTTGATCTAGTAATGTTACTGTAAGTGGTATGTCTTTCTCTACACAGCTCTGGGCTGAACAGAGCTGTAGACAACAGATGGATCCTCCTTTGGCTGCACACTGCTGTAGATTGGGGAGGGCTCCCCTACTGGCTGAACAGGGGAACTAGAAGAGGAAAGACATCACATCACATGTCATAAATACAACATCACACACACACACACACACACACACACACACTTACCCTTCACACAGCTAAGAGTAAAATAACCTTTGTCTTTGTTAATTTGAGGCTTTATGTCAAACATTATGAGCTTTCATGTTGCTTTTTTTGCTGCAAAACCATTTATCTTTCTATATTAGATATATAATACTGTAAATAAAAAATAGTACTGTTAATTGTAAACACTTTATTTTGTAAATTATTTATATGAAATGTGATAAGAAAATCCCATGGCTGGAAAACAGGTCATAACCAAAAAAGAGAGAAAAGTTACTTAGAAAAACAACACATTACACATATTACAGACAACACTATTCTCAACACTAGATGGCAGTATTTTGCCAACATAGTGAACAATAAGTGCTGTATCACAGGCCTATGTGTAGCTGTCAGTACTGGTAGGTCAGACACTCACCCCTGGGCAGCTATAGCCTTCTTGAAGTGGACACTGGCGTACTGGACGTCATCCCCCTGAGCTCCTGCAGTCTGTCTGAAGCAGTGGGGCTGGATGGTGGAGTACTGGACATCGTCCTCTCCTCCTCCTCCTCCTCCTCCTCTGCTCTGGGGGTGGATGCTGGAGTCCTGATGGGCCTAGGAGGAGAGCAGATGAGGTGGGAGGAGAGTCAGACTGAAATCTAGATGGCACATACTTCACAGTGGAGGAGTAGATATGTTTACCTGGTCCACTGATTTCTGTCTCTTTTTCAGTTTCCTGTGGATAAACAAGACATGGAAACATAAACATAAACAAATATGTGAACATACATTAACCCCACAGACATTATGGCTCATTGAAGACATGGAAACATATAGAAATATGTACACATACATTAACCCCACAGACATCATGGCTCATTGAAGACATGGAAACATATAGACATGGAAACATAAACATAAACAAATATGTAAACATACATTAACCCCACAGACATCACGGCTCATTGAAAACATGGAAACATATAGACATGGAAACATAAACATAAACAAATATGTAAACATACATTAACCCCACAGACATCATGGCTCATTGAAGACATGGAAACATATAGAAATATGTACACATACATTAACCCCACAGACATGGACACATAGACATAAACAAATATGTAAACATACATTAACCCCACAGACATCCTGGCCCTGTAAGGCACATTGAAGCAGTCTAATAAGTCTTAACATTTTTCACATTGTCTCTTGTACACAGCAACATCTAACATAAATGCATATAAAATGTGAGGATAAAAGCATAACAAAATGATGTAAGATTTGTAGCATTTGAGTATCATTGACACATTCACTCACCTCACCCAGAGAATCACACACAGCAGACACACCACTGCACACACTAACACTGCCACCACAGCAGTCACTACGGGGCCCTGCTCTCCTAATGGAAGTGGTGACACATGAATAAAGTCAGAAAGGCAAATTACAGGCAACAACAACACTGAAGAGGAATAGCAATGCAGCTGTACCTTTAACTGTGATAGACACAGCAGATGAGTTCTCACCGCCATATTTATTCCTGGCCTCACAGTAGTACTGTCCTGCATCCTCAGATCTGATGTTAGAGATGCTGTACTGCTGTCCTGATCCTACTGAAGTAGACTGGTTCACCTTAAACCAGGTGTAGTTCTCCACTGCTGGGTTGGCATCACTGCTGCAGGTCAGAGTCACTGTGCAACCTTTGTGAATCACACCAGGAGGTGCAGTCACAACATATGTGTTCTTTGGTTTGTCTGGAAATGAATAAATATACACAGTTAGGCAGTTAAGTGCCCACTTTGATTTTTTTGGTCATATTAATTAGGCTTATATTTTTCTTTATCGTTTAGTATATACATTTATCCTGTCTCAGCATCCCAATTCGTTATAGCCAGGAGCATTATTGCTACCCAAATGTATCCCCTACAGGTGGGCCTAGCCCACAACACATAGGTTATTTTTATTATTAAAACAGTCAATCAAACTTATAGAGCCTTCTGATTGGGTGGGCCTGATAGACAAGTGGGTGGGCACAGGCCCACCACAGCCTACCCTGTGGCTACACCTATGGCCACTTCTGTCTTCAAGCTAAGTACACCAATTATGAATGGCAATACATGAACAATATAACCAAATCTCAGGACACTTGCTTCTATGCATGCTACTCACACAAAGGGAATGCTACTCACATAAAACATGGAGGTACACAGGAGCTGCCTGTCGGCTGCCACATGTGTAGTTTGCCTGGCAGTGGTAGTCTCCAGCATCTTCGGGTCTGACATGTTTGATGGTGTATGTATTTCCAGTCCACAGGTACTGGAATGCAGTTCCATTGGACTTGTACCCTCTGTAGCTAACCACTAGTAGATGGGATCTGCTGGTGCAGGTCAGAGTCACATCTGTGCCTTCCTGTATGTCACCAGGGGGACTGATGGACAACAAAGGTGTCTGTGGAGCCTCTGTAATAGCAGGGTCAGATTGTGTGATTGTTTTATTCCATGATTGTCATTTACAATTGACCATTCCACACCATAAGATCTTAGAACTACATATTATTGGAGAGAGAGAATAAGACAGAGAGAGAGAGAAAATAAAAAAGAGCGAGAGATGGAGACAGGGAGAGAGAGTGAGAGAGAGAGAGATACTCACACAAAATGAAGAATGAGAAAGGTATCACAACAACAAAAAGATAGATTTTAGGTGAGCAGAAAGAGAAAATGTAGATTTTCACCTGAAACCTCCAGGTAAACACTTGATGTCCTCGTCCGTATCTGGCCTCGGGGGGATGCTGTTATCCTGAGGTAATAAGGACCACCATCTGGTTTGCTGACTGAGTTAATGTGAAGATTACAGATTTTAGCACCATGCTGGCAGTCTACCCTTATTCTGCCTGCGTAGTCTGGATTAGATGTAAGATCAGGTGGGTTTCCACTGGCCAGTTTTGTCCAGTAAGCCCGTGTAATGGTCAGATCACTGGGGTTGGTGTAGGAGCAGGACATGTCCAC
>CM050198.1:4990000-4992500 GCA_027475355.1 Coilia nasus
TAGCACCTGCAGGACACATGTACTACAACATGAGGATATCAGCTGTGTGCAGTGATATTTAGCACCTGCAGGACACATGTACTACAACATGAGGATATCAGCTGTGTGCAGTGATATTTAGCACCTGCAGGACACATGTACTACAGCATGAGGAGATCAGCTGTGTGCAGTGATATTTAGCACCTGCAGGACACATGTAATACAGCATGAGGAGATCAGCTATTTGCAGTGATATTTAGCACCTGCAGGACACATGTACTACAGCATGAGGAGATCAGCTGTGTGCAGTGATATTAAGAACCTGCAGGACACATGTACTACAGCATGAGGAGATCAGCTGTGTGCAGTGATATTAAGAACCTGCAGGACACATGTACTACAACATGGGGAGATAAGCTGTGTGCAGTGATATTTAGCACCTGCAGGACACATGTACTACAACATGGGGAGATCAGCTGTGTGCAGTGATATTGCAGGCCCTGTGTACTCTCACTACAACATGAGATCAGCTGTGTGCAGTGATATTTAGCACCTGCAGGACACATGTACTACAGCATGAGGAGATCAGCTGTGTGCAGTGATATTGCAGGCCCATTATCTCATCTTTGCTGCCATTCTAGGTGATCATGAGGAGCATCTGTAGTCTCAGGCACTCACCTCAGGCAGAGAGGCACCCACAGCACACACAGCACAAGCACCACTCCACTCCCCAACACTGCCACCACAGCAGTCAGCACAGGACGCTTTCCTAAATAGTGTTTGAAATAGAGCAGAATAGAATAGAATAGAATAGAGCAGAATAGAATAGAATAGAATAGCATAGAATAGAATAGAATAGAATAGAATAGAATAGAATAGAATAGAAAATAGAAAGGAAATCACATATGGAATCTTCATTATCATCATCATCTTCATCATCGTCATCATCATCATCATCATCATCATCATCATCATCATCACCAGATGCCACCACAGTAGTACAGGACCCCGCTCTCCTAAATAGTCTACAGACTAGACTAGACTAGACTAGACTAGAATACAATAGAATAGAATCGTAAAGTGACTAAAACTGTAACCACAGCAGTAATTTAAGGATTCTGCTTTGTAAAATAGTGTATGGAATAGAATAGAATAGAATAGAATAGAATAGAATAGAATAGAATAGAATAGAATAGAATAGAACATAATAGAATAGAATAGAATAGAATACAAAAGTCAGTAAGACTGTCACCACAGTAGTAAGTACAGGACTCTGCTCTCCCAAATAGTGTATAGAATAGAAGAGATCAGAGTGGAATTAAATAGAAAGGTGACAAAGGAAATCACATATGGAATCATCATCATCATCATCGTCATCATCAGAATAGAATAGAATAGAATAGAATAGAATAGAATAGAATAGAATAGAAAAGAATAGAACATCATCATCCTCATCGAAGTCATCATCATCATCATCATCATCATCATAATCACCAGACAGAGATGCACTCATACCTTCATCTCCGATTAATACTGTGGAGCAGTTGTTTGATCCATTCCTATACATTATAAAGAATCCTCTCTGATGAGCACTGAATATGCACAGATACCTTTAAATATAATGGACACAGCAGATGAGTTCTCAGCTCCATGTTTATTCCTGGCCTCACAGTAGTACTGTCCTGCATCCTCAGAGCTGATGTTAGAGATGCTGTACTGCTGACCTGATCCTACTGGAGTGGACTGGTCCACCTTAAACCAGGTGTAGATCTCCACAGGTGGGTTGGCATCACTGCTGCAGGTAAGAGTCACCGAGTTTCCCCTCACAACACCATCAGGATTAGGAAATAACACTCTTGTTTTTGTTGGGGGATCTATGAAAAGATAGCATGCATGTTCATTTAAATAAGCACAGAAAAAAACTAAGAGTTCATTGAAAATTGAAGATCTTAGACTTTGTAGTGTGTTCATGGTTCACTGTAGTATACTTAAAAGTAGTAAAATCAAAAAATAAAATTTAAAAATAGCATTTAGGCCTAATACATCATTACGTGTATCCTGAGATTACTTCCTAGCATGTCCTGCTAGTATTTTTCAAGCTCGGGTGGAAACGTCCCAAATGGCATACATGCCAAGGCAATTGTAAATGTACATTGTAAATGTAATATTCACAACAGGTTTGCACACATTTGTGTTGTGGGTGACGTCAAGCTGACACACATTGTTGCACATACAGTACAGCTGTTAATCTGCCCTTTAATGTTCTAACTAAACTGTGTTACATGTTGATGATTGAAACAAATATCAAGTGCAAGTTATCTGAGGACGCTTGCTATGCTAACAATGTTGATGCTTTTCCAACAGTGAAGAAAATGCTACTCACAAGAAACATGCAGATTCACAGTAGATGAGTTACGGTTGCCACATGTATAACTCGTCTGGCAGTAATATCCTCCACCGCCTTCACGGCTGATGTGTTTGATTTTGTAATGTGTTGGATTTATGTCGCCCCGATGGTCCA
>CM050198.1:5015000-5017500 GCA_027475355.1 Coilia nasus
CAGACACGCGCAGCCCTGCTGAATGTGTAATTGACTGGGGATGACATAAAAAGGGATTTTGCATTGCAAAACACCACAATGTGGAGGCAGGGAAACATGCTGTCTTCACCCGCCGTCTTCTTCCACACTCATTCTTCTCTCTCTCTGTCTCTCTCTCACTCTCTCAAACTCACACACACACACACACACACACCCGTGCACTGCACATCCCTGCAGGTATCCTTCCAGGTTGAGATCAGGACAATCTCTGTTCTCTAAAATGTACAGTACAACCTGACATTGTCACAGTGACAGCTTGGTGTGTGTGTATCTGTGTGTGTACGTTTATAAAAGTGTGGTGTGTGTGTGTGTGTGTGTGTGTGTGTGTGTTGTGTGTGTGTGTGTGTGTGTGTGTGTGTGTGTGTGTTTGTAAGAGTGTGTGTGTGTAAGTTTGTAAGACTGGGTATTTGTATTGCGCATGTGCCTGACGTGTGTGTTTGTCCATATCTTGAAGATGAAGAACTGCAGTGTTCCGTCAAGTCCCTTGTTATTGGTGTGTGTGTGTGTGTGTGTGTGTGTGTGTGTGTGTGTGTGTGTGATAGACCCAAACAAATGCCCACTTTTCTGTGTGTGTTTTCCAGTGAGAATAGTGGATTTCCAGGATAGATATGGCAGGATTGACCCACCAGGGAATTAAACCTGAGGTGTTATAAAGTCTATTTTGACAGTTTGGTATGTCATGCTTGCCCAGTGACTCTTTAATAGACATAACATGAACTGCAGTGTCATCTTTCAACCAGCAGAGGGAGCAGATTGATTTAGTCTTAGATAGATAGATAGATAGCCTTTATTGTCCCCAGGGGGGAAATTTGTTTTCACCGCCGTCACAAGACTTGTCACAGCCAACATCACATTGATGACAGCAGACAACATATAACACCATAAACAAACACAAACACAAACAGATGTGCTTCCAGGAGGGCCAATGCAGGGTTATTGTCAGAGGTTGTTCAGTGCAGTAATGGCAGATGGGACAAAGCTTTTGTTGAAGCGTGCCCGTCTCCATCTTAGTGTCCTGTACCTGCGTCCAGACGGAAGGAGGGTGAAGTGTGAGTGAAGTGGGTGGGTGTGATCTCTGGTGATTGAATGTGCAAGGCGTGTGACTGCTTTGAGGTTGAGATCAGTGAGATTGGGTGTGGGGTGATTAATGATTTTGGATGCGGTGTGTGTGATTTTAGTGAGTTTGTTTCTGTTGCTGGCGGAGAGCATGTTGTAGAAGCAGGGTGAGCAGTACAGTAGAATGGGTTGGATGATGCTGGAGTACAGAAGAGACAGGAGATGGGGGGCAACAGAGAGGGCACGGAGTTTACGGATGATATATAGCCTCTGTTGGGACCTTTTGTGTGTGTTGGTGATGTGTTGATCAAATGTCAGCTTATTGTCTATTGTGAGTCCCAGGTATTTGAAGTGGTTGACCTGTTCCACCCTTTCGTTGTGGATGGAGGTGGAGACCGGACCAGGAGGGGGTGAGTGCAAGTTGTGAAAAACCAGTTCTTTTGTTTTTGACACATTGAGTTCCAGAAAGTTGTCCGTACACCACTGAGTGAAGTGAGTTATGGATCGTTGGTAGACTGTGATTGAGTCATTATTGCTGAGTAGTGCTAGGATGTCAGTGTCGTCTGAGTACTTGAAACATGTGGTAATGGGAGATGGGCTAGTGCAGTCGTTGGTGTATAGGGTGTAGAGAAAAGGGCGGAGGCAACAGCCTTGTGGAGCTCCAGTGTTGGTGATGATGATGGGTGAGATGGTTGTGTCTATCTTGACGGCCTGTGGTCGATCGGTGAGAAAGTTGTGGATCCAGCGGATGAGTGGAGGGGGAGTGTTAAGATGACCTAGTTTCTTGATCATCTGGTGGCGTTGAATGGTATTGAAGGCTGAGCTAAAGTCGACGAAGAGGATGGCTGCGAAGTTGTCCGGTGATTCCAGATGTTGAAGGAGGGGATGGAGGAGGCAAGCCACGGCATCCTCCGTCCCCCTGCTGGCCCTGTAGGCAAACTGGTATGGGTCCAGCAGGGGGCGGACAACTGGCAGAATGGTGTTGAGGATGAGTTTTTCCAGACATTTCATGATGATGGAGGTGAGTGCGACTGGCCGGTAGTGGTTGGGTTCAGAGGGACGTGTGTTCTTAGGTACAGGAATGATGGTTGAGGTTTTCCAGATGGTGGGTATAGATGCTGATCTGAAGGAGTCCCAGAAGATGGAATGGAGAGGGGGGGGCCAGTTCCATGGCACAGAGCTTAAGCACCTTGGCAGAGATGTTGTCGGGCCCAGGTGCCTTTCCAGCTCTGCACCTGCTCAGCTGCCGCTGCACGTCCTCTGTTGTGAATGGTGGATGTATGGGTGTGTCCGGTGGTAGGGCATTGAGAAGCTCCTTACATGTGGCAGAGTGGTCTTGTGTGGTCTTGTGTTAGGCAACGGACTACTTCCCTATAAGGGAATATATAGCAATGTGCTTTCCTTC
>CM050198.1:5020000-5022500 GCA_027475355.1 Coilia nasus
TTAGCACTGGTGCTAGTGCTTGTGATGGTGGTGGTGGTAGTTGTGTTCAGGTTTGAGGTGGGATCTTTAGGGTTGGTTGTAGTTTCATTCTTATAGGTACAAACAGTGCCCATATGTTTGGAGTAAGTCACAGGGGCTCCAACTGACTCTGTAGGAGGCGCTGAGCATTTGGTTGGAATAGTGTGGTGAGGGCACTGAAGGCCTGTTTGGTCAGCGTATGTGTTCTCAGTTAACAACCCTGTGCTAAAAGACAAGTCGTCTTTGAAATTAGAAGATGTCGTTTGATTTGGCTTGAGGTTGTCTGGGTCAGTGAGTGACATGACAGATGAGACGAGATGGCTGTTTTGGGTCATGGTTTCATTCGTAGCGTCACCCCCCATTAAAGGCAGCTATCAAAGTGTTCGTGGTGTTTGTGGTCATCAGGTGGTGTGATTCAGCCAGCTGGCAAAGGGCAAAGGCTGCTGACTGTTTCTGCGACTCTGCTGAGTCATCGTCACTGATTTTCGCCGAGTCGCCATTGTAAAAGTGACTCCGCCTTCCTGTCGGTTTGTGAGGTGAGGAGGAGCTGGAGGGTGTTAAATGAACAGGCTCTTTCAGTGAGAGATCCAGGGGAAGTTCTGGCTGTTGGGCACACTGCCCCCTGCTGGCAAAGGGGACAGCTGCGATTTCACCACACCGTTCAGTCTTGGATAGATCCAGAGGAGCATCCTCATCTTCTTCACTGTCTTCATAAGCCACCCCTTCCTCTGTGTCCCTTGCAAACAGCCGTAACCTGAGAAAAAGTTTACACAGCTTGGTTAACATAAAAGACAACTGTAAATACCATCCAAGGCCCCACACATGCCTCTTTGTGTCATTATTTTTGCAATTAAACACATTTTAATGGCTTACCTGGTTGCATCCTCCACTCCCACTCCATGTTCTGGCTGCTGTTCAGCAAACTCATTCATAATGTTCCTCACACTTAATTCAGTTTGAGAGACAGAGGTTCCTCCCTGTGCTTGGTCGTGACTCTTTCCAGAAGCTCCACCCTGTTGCACTGGCTGCTGGGAGTTGGAGTCCCCATAGGTGAGATCTGTGGCACTGGGTTGGCTTGGGGAGCCCGAGGCAGCGAACCCAACTTGGGGGCTCATGCGGGGGACTTTCATTTCGCCCAGCTCCGGAGCATCTCTTGCCCCGGCCGCAGGTTCACTGTCTTGGGTAGAGGGATATTCTGCAGGGGGCCTGCGCTGGAGGTGGCTGTACAAATACCCCGGAGGAGCAACACCCAGGGATCCTGCGTAGGTGACTAAAGTAGTCTGTAAAATCTCTGGGTGGTGGAATGGGTAAGGGTGAGCATAATGGGATGGGGGAGCCTGACTCAAGGTGTGGTAGAACCCATAAGGCAGACGAGTTCCACCAACTCCGTAGTGGTAGTCTTGCCCCTGCCCTGGCAACAGTTGCCCTGGCAACAACGCGTGTCTATGGCTACTCAGGAAATAGGGCGGGGCATGTTGGAAGTGGGATGCTGATTGGTTGTGGTATACTGGAGGCAGAAGGTAAGGATTGTACAGATTGGGATTGGGAGGAGGGTCTTGAGGATGGCCTGGAGATGGTGATTCATGAGTAGAGGAGGAGTCCTTATCTTTGCCACCAAATGAGGGTCTCTGCTCGGGGTGGAACAGAGGGGGTGCAAAGGGGCGAGGCAGCGCCCAAACAGGTGTTGGGGTGTAGATGTGAGGGACGGGACGAGGAAGTGAGGGGTCCTGAGCTGGAGGGCACATCGTCGCTTCCTTGGGGTCACAGTGGTGGGAGGACACCAGGCTAAAGGCGGAACCGTTGGCATTTAGTAGCCTTGTCTCTTTCAGCATGCTGTCCTGCTCAGCAGAGCAGGGCTGGCTCGTTTCCTCTGGTCCCAGAGGTGCCCCCCTGTTTTCATCACAGATCTCCTGTCCCAGGTCTCCTTTGCCCTCCGTGATGCACTGCTTGGGATGCGCCATCTGGGGAGAAGAGGGGTGTCCTGTTTGTTCGTCACCACTGCCATTAGCCACTGCAGCCTTGTCAAGCTGCATGTCTTTGGCTTTAGCTTTGTTATCCATCACCCCACCCCCTTTCTGGATCATTCTGGACCGTTCCTCTGCCCCGTCCCTGTGAGAGGTGGGGGTGGAAGAGGTGGAAGAGGGGGAGGCGGAGGTGGAGGAGGAGCAGGTGGTGCTGCTGCTGGTTGGGGCTTTCGCAGGTCGGGTGTCCCTCCCCAGTTTGGCCATGAGGCATATGGAGTCCTTGCACAGGTTGTACTTCATGTGGTTGAACAGGTGCGTCTTCTCGTTGCAGGTGAAGGGACACTGGAAGCAGTGGTACCTGAAGGGTTTGCCTGGGGGGCGGGGGATGTAATGGGGCCTCTTCGGCCTGCCGCTGCGACTTGTTCTGGCCAACCATCTTGGAGGTGGAGGTGCTGGTGACAGAGATGGTGGTGACGGAGATGGTAGTGACACAGGTGCTGGTGATAGAGATGGTGGTG
>CM050198.1:5032500-5062500 GCA_027475355.1 Coilia nasus
GAGAGGCACACAGACTCTCTCTTTCTGCCTCTCTCCCTCTCTCTCTCTCTCTCAGTAGCGGTTCTACATTGAATTACTCCCCGGATGAGACCCCCTCCGAGCGCCCCCCCCATGAGAAAAAAAAACATAATTTTGCATGTTTTGTTATGACCACATAGTGATTCTTATTATTGAATTGCACTTGAAATTAACATTAACACACTGTAGGCTACAAAAACTCTTATACAAAACATCCATAAATTGCAATTCCATTATAATAACATGTTTTACATGCCAAATGTCTGTCATTAGACGTTATATTAGTCTATCTTTTAGGGAGGAACAATTAGCTCCTTGGTTACTGCCTCGAATTCTAGTATGCTTGTTACACGTTCAGGTATGACTGGTTAACTATGCTGAACTACCCTATAGTTAAACTATGCAAACTATGAACTGCAGCAAACTGCATGTTGAAACTACCATAATAACATTCTGTTGGCTGATTACAGCGCTCAACGTTAACCCAAATTATGGAAATCAATAATAACTTAACTTGTAACCATTTTGTTGCAAAGCCAAATCTTATGGTGAAATTAGATCTTGTGTTTGTTGAGCTAAGACCGAATTATTGTTGAGTATAGCAATCGTAGCATCATAGCTAGAAGGCTAACACACGTAAGACTTATACCATGATTAACATTAGCCTTTCATTCATGGCATGGATAATGTGATCATGCAGAGAGAACAGTTGCATACCTTCATCTTTTGCTCGTTTCTACACTTCTAATGGCTTTTTCTATCCATCTCTTTCTGTTTGTCACTCGACAGTCAACATACTGTATTTCCCATCCCCGAACACTGTCACTGCCGACCAGGACTTAGGACTCACCTTGGTGACCACCTACTCGTTTTGTATTGCCCTGTTTTATTAGCCCTTTCACACAATTAAAAGATGTGCAGGAATTATAAACCTGTAAATATAATGGTAGAAATGAAATGTGCGTTATTGAGAAGGAAGCTTATGTGTGACTGACTTCGCTCACTAATTGCAGAGTATTGCCCACTTGTGCATTGCATTTGAGAGACCCAGAGGTGAACAGTCCCCCGCGCCCCCTCCCCTTTGCCCTTCTCTCACAGCTTCTGTGCACTGGAACTTTTCAGCAGGGGCGCGGGCAGCCAAAGCGGGGGCCAATTTGACAATTTCCTACACAGTGATATGATAGATATTAAAAACTTTTTTAGATGATATATATATATTTTTCAAGCGCTTGTGAGGCCAATAGCACGGCGCCCTTCACGAAATTGCGCCCTGGGCAAAAGCCCAGCCCGCCCCCACCCTAGAACCGCCACTGATCTCTCTCTCCCTCTCTCTCTCCCTCTCTCTCTCTCTCTCTTTCTTTCTCTCTCTCTCTCCCTCTCCCTCTTTCTCTCCCTCTCTCTCTCTCCTCTCCCTCTATCTTTCTCCCTCTCTTTCTCTCTCTCTTCCCCCCCCTCTCGCCCTCTCTCCCCCTCTCTTCCCCCCCCTCTCTCTCTCTCTCTCTTTCTGCCCCCCCTCTCTCTCCCTCTCTCCTCCTTTCTCTCCATCTCTCTCTCTCTCTGTTTCTCTGTCTCCCTCTCCCTCTCTCTCCCCCCCTCTCCCTCTCTCCCTCTTTCTCTCCCTCTCGCTGTCTCTGTCTCTCTCTCTCTCCCTCTCTCTCTCCCTCTCCCTCCCCCTCTCTCTCTCTCTCTTTCTCTTTCTGTAGGTAATTCAAATGTGTGTGTGTGTGTGTGTGTGTGTGTGTGTGATCCCGAATGCCTTGCATGACAAATGCAGCAAGCAGAATACGTGAGATAAGAATACGTGAACTGTCAGCATGAAGTTGTTTGCAAGTCATGTTTGTATGTGTGTATGTATGTATGTATGTATGTATGTATGTATGTATGTATGTTTGTATGTATGTATGTATGTATGTATGTATGTATGTATGTATGTGTGTGTGTATATATGTATACAAGTTTGTAAAAAAAAAAAAAAAAAAAAAAAGACTGCACTTCATCCTGCAACACCAACCAAGGGCCTACGCCAGGATTCTGTTTGTGGACTTCAGCTCGGCGTTCAACACCATTATCCCAGATATCCTCACCACCAAACTCTCCCAGCTAACTGTGTCTCCTGCCGTCTGTCAGTGGATCTCCAGCTTCCTGACCGACAGGAGCCAACATGTGCGGCTCGGAGATGTCACATCCAGTACACGGACTATCAGCACTGGTGCTCCCCAAGGCTGTGTCCTCTGCTCTTCTCTCTCTTCACAAACGACTGCACCTCCAATGACCCAGCGGTCAAGCTCCTTAAATTTGCAGACGATACCACTGTCATTGGGCTTATCCAGGATGGTGATGAGTCTGCATACAGACAGGAGGTTGACAAGCTGGTGCTCTGGTGCAGCCAACACAATCCACAACTTAACGCACTAAAGACTGTCGAGATGGTTGTGGACTTCAGGAAGCACCCATCACTGCTGCACCCCCTCACAATATCCCACAGCCCAGTATCAAATGTGGACTCTTTCAAGTTTCTGGGATCCATCATCTCTCAGGAACTGAAGTGGGAGTCCAACATCAACGCCATCCTCAAAAAGGCTCAGCAGAGGATGTACTTCCTACGCCAGCTGCGGAAGCATGGCCTACCACAAGAACTGTTGGTGACCTTCTACACAGCTGTAGTAGAATCCATCCTCTGCTCGTCCATCACAGTCTGGTTTGGAGCAGCCACACAACATGACAAACACAGACTACAGCGCACAATTCGGACTGCAGAAAAAATCATTGGTGCCCCCCTGCCCTCCCTCCAGGACTTGTACATTAGGAGGACCAGGAAGCGGGCAGAGAACATAATCAAAGACCCCTCTCACCCTGCACACACCCTCTTCGACCTCCTTCCCTCTGGTAGACGCTACAGATCCCTGCGCACCAAAACTACCAGACACAAAAACAGCTTCTTCCCCACTGCCATCACCCTACTGAACAGCTGAACTACACATGCATACATACATACATGCACATATGTGTATATGCTTACTGTTATGCCCTTGTATTCCCCCCCTCCCAGTGCTTCTCTTGCACATGACACAAGTAAAGACTCGCCTAGGTGTCCCCTGCCCAGCAACTCAAGACTCTTCTTGTGCCCCCCCCCCCCAAAAAAAAAAAAACGTTATGCCTTATTGGTATATTATCATACCGGTTGTTTAACCCACTGTGACACCATGTGCCTACTTGTACATTATTGCCCATATTGGGTCCCTGTATGTATATTGTATATTGTTGTCCCTACTGTGCAATACAAGTACACATACTTGTTTAGTCTATTGTATTCATTGTATTGTATTACGTTCTGTGTTATGTGTATAGAGAGCTAACATCTGCCGGAGTCAAATTTTTTGTATACGTAAGTATACTTGGCCAATAAAGCTGATTCTGATTCTGATTCTGGGGTATGTATCAATTGTTTGAGTGCCCCTTTACAGACAGGACTTTGAACTCATCGCAGTGATTATTTCCCACCACTGGATGTCCATGTTACAGCCCACTGGGCCTTCTGCTCATTCTGTGTTTGATTGACCAATTACCTGCAGGTTTCTAGGGGGCTGGACGTCCCTAATTGCTGATGAGCTGCTCCAGGTGTCTCATCAGCTTAAAAGGCTGTTCCCTCTCCCATTTTGGGGCCATTCTTTCTTTGATTTTGACACAACAACACAACACTCAGGACATCTCACGTCCAACAACATGCATGCATCACTGATGACTGACTTTGACCCATCTCATTGTGTTTGTTGTGTTCACATTTGCCTTTTTCGAGAGGCTTTAGTACTAAAACATCAGGTATTAGTTTCTATGATGCTTCTACTCATAAGCCTCTATAAACACAGTTTCTGTGTGAAACTGTTTCAGTGGAGTGGGCGCTTCTAAAGCCAGACTGCTTTGGGTCAAGTAGGTTGTTCTGGGTGAGGAAATTAACAACCTGTTTAGAGACTGCCCTCTCGATGGCTTTCGAAAGGAAGGGAAGCCGAGCCGATAGTTCTCCAGCTGGGCGGGGTTGAGCGTGGTCTTTTTGAGCAGTGGCGTGACCCTAGCCTGTTTAAAGGCGGCTGATGATAGCGAAGCATTCATCACGGACGTAATTGATGGGACTACTGTTGGGACGATGGCTTGCAGCAGATTCGAGGGGACAGGGTCTAGTGGACAGGTATTAGGACGGCTGCCAGTGATGAGTTTGAAGACATCGCTTTCGGAGAGAGGGGTGAATGAGGAGAGTGTTGCATCGTACACTGGAGGAGGAAGCAGGTTGAGGCCCGGTGGTTGAAATAATGGTTGAAATTAGTATGCATAGGTATTTATACATGCTCCTGACTGCACTCATAGGCAGCTAAAGCTTTCTAAAGCAAGAATTCAGAAGAAGAAGAAATCACTTGAATGTGGAATAGCATTATAATGCCTTAGGAGTACAGTCATTAGTATGTATAAATAGTAATGAATACAGTGCTTGAGTCTTTTGGAAACAAATCTTTATAGAAAGTGCTATCTAACATTTTTCCTACATATGTGGGGTTATATCCCACTGAAATCATGCACTTGAATTAAAGGCTGGATTTTTCTATTTTTCCATTGTTGTCCTATACTTTTTAAAAACATGAATTTATCAGAAGCCCAAGAACACATCTTAACCGGGAGGGCCAATAATTCTGGAGGGCTCTGTATATTCACACATACTGAAAAACATAAAGTCACGTATCTACGGTTAGAAGGCTATGTGACATGCAGAAGGTCAACCTAAAAATAAGAGTGGGGCCAAAGCCACAGAAGTTTCTGAACGTGTTGACTGTTAGGCCACTTATGGGAAACAAAACTGCCACGTCAACTATAGGAGATTAATAGGGAAACAGCTTCTTGCAAAACCTCAGTGCATACGTAACATTTGTCATAAAAACAGCCAGAATGTGGTTCAAAAGTGGGGGTGTGGTGTGAGTGGGGGTCACGTTGCACTTCATTTCTATGACTGTAGGGGGGGCAGTATCTCAGTGGTGGTGTTGCTGGTGTCATGAGTACAGGCACAGCATCTGAGCTCCTCTCTTACCCTCACTTCATCTCCATCTCTTTTTACTGTCACATCAATGTAAACATCCAAACGTTAAGTCAATTTAATTAAATCTGCATATTTTATGTAATGGCATTCATACAGAGTACAACTTTACCTAACTTGAACGCTCTCTCTCTCTCTCTCTCTCTCTCTCTCTCTCTCTCTCTCTCACACACACACACACACACACACACACACACACACACACACACACACACACACACACACGCACACACACACACACGCATTCACACATACTGAAAAACATAAAGTCACATACATACGGTTAGACGGCTACGTGACATGCTGAAAGTCAACCTAGAAATAAGAGTGGGGCCAAAGCCACAGAGGTTTCTGAACGTGACGACTGTCAGGCCAGTTACATGGGACACAAAACTGCCACGCCTACTATAGGAGCTTAATAGAGAAACAGCTTTTTGCAAAACCTCAATGCATACGTGACATTCGTCAGAAAAACAGCACAGAACGTGGTTTGGGGGAGGTGGGGGGGTGTCAGTGAGTGTGGGTCCCGCTGCCCTTGATTTCCCATGAGTCTGTGGGAGATGTGTGTCCACATGTGTTATGTAATGACATAAATTTACCTAACTTAAATCCTCAGCAAGGGGAATTGAAAATGAACACTTTACAAAAACAAGGACACACAAACAATGGTATTACAATAAGCAGTCATTCGGCTGGCATGAAGCTCCAATGCTACCACAACCTGAACCCAGGGCAGAACTGGGTGTTTATGAACTGATGTTCATGTAGGTCTCCTATATGAAATTCCCAAAAAGATAAAGATAGAAGTATTAGTAGTATATATTCTCAATGACAGATTTGTTCTTTCTTTGTGTGTGTGTGTGTGTGTGTGTGTGTGTGTATGTGTACGTGCCTGTGCGCACGTATGTGTGTGTGAGTGTGTGTGCACATGGACACGTCTTGTGTTTGTCTGGTTGACAGACAGTTGTATCTCTCTGGTGTGCTCTGCAGAAGGCCTGCGTACTGCAAAACCACACAGTCAAGGGCGGCCTGAAGTTCTCACCAAAATAAAGATGGTAAAGTAGATGTGGTTTGGCTTACAGGAAAGAGGCCCTGAAACACTGCAACTGAAACTGTCACCTCTAAACCCCTTTCTGGTCATCTCGCTGACATGTGTCACATAAGCTTCTGGGCTTTGCACACAACTGCCTCCTTTAAACATAAGGGAATTTTTTTGCTTTTCTTTTTTTTCCAAATGTCAAAATGTACACACATACAAACATGCACACCCACACTCAGATGGAGATTACTATCAGTAAATCAACTGCATTTAACCCCTCTGTATTTAACCCACCACACACTGTGTGTGTGCTGTGCATGTGTGTGTATTGTGTTGTGTGTGTTTTGTTGTGTGTGTGTACGCCTGTCTGTTGTGTTGTGTTATGTATGTGTGTGTGTGTGTGTGTGTGTTTGTGTGTTGCGTTGTGTGTGTGTGTGTGTGTGTGTCAGAGAATCACGTGATCTGCCATCAATAACATCAAATGCAGAGATGCACTCAGCTCTAGAGATAGAAATTCCAACTTGTTTCGTCAGTAACAGCAAATGCATGTTCTGGGTGTTTCTGCACTGATGTTCATGTAGGTCCCCGAAGTGAAATTCTCATCAAGGTAAAGATAGAAGTATTAGTAGTATATATTCTCAATGACATATTTGTTCCTTCTTTGTGTGTGTGTGTGTGTGTCTGTGTGTGTGTGTGTGTGTGTGTGTGTGTGTGTGTGTGTGTGTGTGTGTCTGTGTGTGTGTGTGTGTGTGTGTGTGTGTGTGTGTGTGTGTGTGTGTGTGTGTGTATGTGTACATGCCTGTGTGCACGTATGTGTGTGTGAGTGTGTGTGCACATGGACACGTCTTGTGTTTGTCTGGTTGACAGACAGTTGTATCTCTCTGGTGCGCTCTGCAGAAGGCCTGTGTACTGCAAAACCACACAGCCTAGGGCGGCCTGAAGTTCTCACCAAAATAAAGACAATAGTGTGCATTTGTTTACTTTCTTTGTGTGTGGGTGTATATGTACGTGCCTGTGTGCATGCATGTGTGTGTGAGCGTGCGAGCACATGGCTACATGGTCTTTGTCTGGTTGACAGACAGATGTATATCCCTGCAGAAGGCCTGCATGCTGAAATTAGATTAGATTAGATTAGATTCAACTTTATTGTCATTACACATGTATAAATACAGGCAACAAAATGTCGTTTAGCATCTAATCAGAAGTGCAAGAGCAGCAAGTGCGATATTTACAGTATATACAATATAGATAGTAGTGAATTATGTACAATAAGTAGGGCAATATGAACATGTGGGAGTACGTTGTTGTTAATCTTTGTGGGGGATATAAACAGATGTGCTATAAACAAGTATACAGTAGAGCTATTAATATATATAATGGGCTATGGACAAGTATACAGTTGTGCTATAAATATATAAGTTAGTAAATATGATATGTATGAACAATATGTACAAGATATATACCGGATGAACTATAACACAGAGGTATACCAGATGTACTATAACACAGAGATATACAGGAGATATACAGTATTGACAATATACATTTTTGTTTTGGGGTGGAGTGCCAATGGATGCGGGGATTGGGTAAAGTTCACTGACATTGGGAGAGATGGAGAGGTGAAGAGGGACGGGGCGTGGAGGTAGTGGTAGTGGTGTCATGGTAGGGGGAGAGAGTGGTGGCGTAGTAGGGGGACATGGAGGTTCAGCGGGGGGTAGAGTGGTGGCATGGAGGGGGGGCATGGTATGGGGCGAGAGTGGGGTGAGAGCATCCTGACCAACTGCACCACAGCGCGGCATGGGAGCTGCGTAGTGGCGTAGTGGGAGGACATGGAGGTTCAGCGGGGGGTAGAGTTCAGCAGGGAAAAACCACACAGGTTGGGACTCATTCTCTTCAACTGTCATCAGACCTTTGCACAAAGACACCATTGCACTACAGACCAGTTTTATTACACAGACACCTAATTGAATTGTATATATTCCTTTTATGATGTCTTATATGTCTTTCATTATGTCTTCATGTGTTTTGTGGTATTGCGTGTGGCATTTAAGTGGACAACAAAGAAAGATATTAATTTTGCCGGGAAACATGTTTTGTAATGACAATATGGACTTCATCTCCTGCCCCTCACACTAATGGTAAACTAGATGTGGTTTAGCTTACAGGAAAGAGGCCCTGAAACACTGCAACTGAAACTGTCACCTCTAAACCCCTTTCTGGTCATCTCGCTGACATGTGTCACATAAGCTTCTGGGCTTTGCACACAACCGCCTCCTTTAAACATAAGGGAATTTTTTTGCTTTTCTTTTTTTTTTGCCAAATGTCAAAATGTACACACATACAAACATGCACACCCACACTCAGATGGAGATTACTATCAGTAAATCAACTGCATTTAACCCCTCTGTATTTAACCCACCACACACTGTGTGTGTGCTGTGCAGGTGTGAGTGTTGTGTTGTGTGTGTTTTGTTGTGTGTGTGTGCGCCTGTCTGTTGTGTTGTGTTATGTATGAGGTGGTGTGGTGTGTATGTGTCAGACAGGTGCAGAATGGCTGACCTTTCTGTGACATCAGGGGGCCTCTATGCTGAACAACCACAGCAGTTTCTGTTACTTTCCTCTTAGAGCACCCTGTCTACTTGTAGAGATGCACTCAGCTCTAGGGATAAAAATTCCAACTTGTTTTGTCAGTAACAGCAAATGCATGTTCTGGGTGTTTCTGCACTTATGTTCATGTAGGTCTCCTGAGTGAAATTTTCATCAACATAAAGATAGACGTATTGTGTGTGTGTGTGTGTGTGTGTGTGTGTGTGTGTGTGTGTGTGTGTGTGTGTGTGTGTGTGTGTGTGTGTGTGTACATGCCTGTGCGCACGTATGTGTGTGTGAGTGTGTGTGCACATGGACACGTCTTGTGTTTGTCTGGTTGACAGACAGCTGTATCTCTCTGGTGTGCTCTGCAGAAGGCCTGTGTACTGCAAAACCACACAGGCAAGGGACGCCTGAAGTTCTCACCAAAATAAAGACAATAGTGTGCATTTGTTTACTTTCTTTGTGTGTGGGTGTATATGTACGTGCCTGTGTGCATGCATGTGTGTGTGAGCGTGCGAGCACATGGCTACGTCTTGTTGTTGTCTGGTTGACAGACAGCTGTATCTGTGCAGAAGGCCTGCATGCTGAAATACCACATAGGCCGGGACTCATTCTCTTCAACTGTCACCGGACCTTTGCACAAAGACACCATTACACTACAGACCAGCTTGCACTACAGACCAGCTTTATTACACAGACACCTAATAAATTGTA
Organism: Coilia nasus; assembly: GCA_027475355.1. NCBI lineage: Eukaryota > Metazoa > Chordata > Actinopteri > Clupeiformes > Engraulidae > Coilia > Coilia nasus. Next base: position 5,041,938 of record CM050198.1, read on the forward strand.
CATATTCATTTTACTATCTTATGTCTTTTAATATTCTTTATGTGTTTTATTACATGTGGCAATAACTAGATGTGGTTTGGTAGGTAACTGGTCTGCACTGCGATACAGACTGCTCCAGCACTTGTTGCTCAATCAAGTGTCCAGAAAGGTGTTGTAATGTGTGTGTTTCAGGGCTTTGAGGGGGCCACTCACAGAAAACTTTTGCTTTGGCCAAAGTTTGGCAAATGCATGCATAAGGCAGCGAATGCTAACCCCCACCCCTCCCCCCCAGCAAAGCAAAGAGGCACTAAAACACTGCAACTGAAACACACACCTATGACAAATCATGAATGCATCTGGGGTTTTGCACCTATATAGTCAAATAGAACAGCATTTAATATCTGTGGTTTCAGTGTGAGTTTGGGTTTGTATACACTTGATTTACCATCAGTAAGTATGTTGGTTTTACTGTGTAATGCAGAAAAAGCACAGTCCAATTTAATTTAGATTAGGCACAACACACATGTCTAACTTACTGACATATTCACTGTGCAGTTACATCCACACTTTAATTACAAGTTATCGCATGCCATCTCTGTATGTGACATTTTATTCAGCGAAACACACACAAAAAAATTCCTTATATTCATGGAAAGCTGAAGCAGACGTGACATGTCACACACTCAGGCAGAGCAGATTTTAGTGTTCAGAGTTTAATATTTATGGCTTCTATTTTCAGAGCAGGTTATTTCCACAGGTAATACACCACATATAGTGTACCATTTACCTATTTGTCATGTGGGGAACTCAGAGAGAAAGACCGAGTAACTTTTGTGACAATAATACACAATACATCCTGTTGTACACTCACAGAAGCAACTGCATTTAACCCCTCTGCATTTAACCCTTCGCAGGCTGAGGAGCAGTGTGTGGTTCAGGTACTGTTAGATACATTTGACAAACAGATTTAAATGAGGCAGAGAACAACAGTCTGAATTTGAAGTACTTTTATCTTTGTAACAGCATTGAAATAAGCATAACCGAGAAGAGTAGATGGGTGTAAACAATCTATATACCTTAGCACAATACATTACATCATTATCTAGTAGTTTGACATTTTAATTGGGTACAACCTCTTATGTGAGAACATTCCCCACCGGTTTGTTTCATTTGGATTATTTCCTAAACTAATTTAACTTAATCACCACTCTGGCCTTTTCATTACCAATCAGAAAGAGCCAGACAGAGAGAACAAGAGATGAGCAAGGCTTGTCCCTGTACACGTGACACCAGTGAGTTGTTCACATGACACCTGCTCATACAGATCCTTTGCATGTACAGACCAGCCTGCACATTGTACAGACACTTTTTTTAATTGTACATATTGCTTTTACTGGGACTCAGTCTCTTGAACTGTCACCAGACCTTTTCACAAAGAGAGCATTGCACTGCAGACCAGCTTTCACTGCAGACCAGCTTTATTAATTGAACTGTACATATTGCTTCTACTCTGTCTTATGTCTTTTATGTTAAGGTGTTTTATTACATGTGGTATTATATGTGTCATTCAAGAGGACTGCAAAGAAAGAATTTAGTTGTACAGGGAAACGTGTTTTGTAATTGTACAAATGACAATATGAACTTAAACTCCTGCTCCTCACACTAACGGTAAATTAGCTGTGGTTTGGCCCACAGGAAAGAGGACCTGAAACACTGCAACTGAAACTGTCGTCTTTAAACTCTGTTCTGGTTGACTCTCTGACATGTGTCACGTACGCTTCTCCACGATAGTCATTTTGCTGTTTCTTGTGAATCATGTTACAGATAAGGCATCAAATCTGTAACTCGTTGCCATTCCTCGTCCTGCCCGATTAACATAGCTACCCTCCTCTGGCGCCTACTGTTTAAATATGCCCCCCAACGTCGGGGGCAACATTTTCAAAGCAACGAAGGAGGAATCGGTTCCACTTGCTGCGGACTTCTCTTTTGCTGTTGTTGAACTTTATTTCTATCTTGGACGTGTCCGGATCACAGTGTCCATCTCATGTGCCATCTACAAACATTCCATGCGTCCAAGAGAGGGTAAGTTTTACTATTATCATGTTGTTACTGTGTTATGTCATGCTCGTTGTTATTGTTATTGTAGCTTTGTAGCTATTGTAGCTTTGTCTACATTGAGTGTTTGTCTGTTGTGTTATCCAATTTGTTAGATGTAATGTACTGTTCAAACGTGTATAGTAGTAGTAATTACTCATTCTCCATGTACTGTTTATTTGGGGAGCACTTGTTTCTAGTAATTTGCTGCTTAAATGGTACAGCAGTTATGAGTCATTACAATGTACAGTTTAAGAGCTGGCACCATAGTTAATCTCAGACACACCCTGACGCAGGGCTTAAAGATGCAGTACATTCCTTAGGAATTCATTCAATCATGGTTCTGTTATGCATTCTGGTTTATATAACTGCTGTAGGCAGTTATTTCCCACCAGCCTTTGTACATATGTTGTATATTGTGCACAGAATCGTTACTGTACTTGTATTTGCTATATTGTGTTTCATTTACTTTGCATTACTAGTACATATGTATGATTGCTTATGTCTTGTTTTTGCCTTTTGCCTGTATGTTTCCAAAACGTCTGTTGGTCAATTAGTGAGCACCATGCAGAGTTTTTTTGAACTTGACACTTTCATACTTTGCACCTTTTGTATTTGATACTTTGCACCTTTTGGACTTGACACTTTGATACTTTGATCTCACACCTTAGTGGACCTGCTGCTTCATTTCTTAACTGTTGACAATGACAATAAAAGTTTTAAAGTGTTGAAGTCTTGATTTTTACAAATCTATACAATAACATAAAGTTGTTCATTTTTCCAAATGTATACACATAACTTTTAAGAGGATGTTCCATGGTGACATTGAGTAGCATTGAGTGGTATGAACTAAACTAGTCAATTAAGACCTACAATTTGGTCCTTTGCCCCTTAAGGTTATGTTTTATTTGTAATTTTACTGGCGTCACATAGAAAGCTAGGCATAATAATAATTGGTTAGTAGCATATTGCAGTAGCCCAGCCACACCTTTGATACATCACTACTAAATTCTGCATAAATATTTACATTGTATATTATTATATAAAATAATATATTATTTTATAATATTATTTGTTTGCCAGTTGTCCTGCCAGTCATACATTAAAAGAAAAATGCACTCTGTGAAACGCAACACTGTGCCCCTCCCGACTTTTCCCGCAATCCCGGTTGCACTTGTGCTACTGCTACTGTGGTGCGTTTCCCTTTCAGCCGGTGCCAGCCGACCTTAAATGGTATGGACATACGGGACATTGTTTTTGCATAGGGACAGAGGAGCAAGAAGGAGGAGCGAAGAGGTGGAGGGAGGTATCGATCGTCTGGTTAAATCTATTAGATCTGTTATATCGACGCTAAAAACACAACTCCCCACTCTCTTCACTCTTGCAACTGCGACCCTATGTTAGCCTGACTATGGCTAATGTAGGTTTACTTTTAGCGTGCTAATTTCATTTTTGGATCGAGCTACGTCAATTAGTTAAAGCCAGACAATGTAGGCCTACTAGTCTATTTCAGTCTAAATTGTATCTAATCTGAGTCTCGTATGTATGGAGCAAAAATTAAATTTTAAGAAAGAAAGCACACTGTTTTTGTAACACAGAATGAGGAACAGAGGGTGTTTGCTTGATGAACTGACAAGTGAAATTTCAGGTAATACCTGCAATGAAATCTGAATTTCATTTCATAAGTAATGTACATTGTATTATATCGGAGAGAAGTTAAGCTAGCTAGTTGGTTATCTTTGTTTAAAAGAAGGCATAGCCAAGAAATGTGAGTGCTGCTTTATTTGTAAAAAAGAATCTTAAGAAGTCTGACAATAAATTAAAGTCACTACTGTTCCAAATTCAGAGGCTTCAGTTGGATTTATTTGATCTGTGCTGAAAAAGAGAAGTGCTTGTGGCCACAGCTGCTTTGTCTAATAGTAACACAGCCCTTGCAGAAACACATGATGTGCAGACGTTATTTTGTAAATTCTGCTATTTAACTCACATTTCAAAGTGTCACCTGTGCAGTTACGCGGATAATCCTTTCCCTACCCTGGCCTCATCTGTTCAACAGTCTTGTCACAGACTATGGTGATGGCCTGGATTTAAAAGTTTGTTTTCTTAGAGTTTTGTATCCTGCTGCCCTCTTTCCATATCTAGTCTCTCCCACCATCTGCACTAACCCATTTTGAGTGTAAAGCATACACTTACACTTACTTTTACCTGCAAGATCAAATCAAACTTAACCAGCGTGCGGCCCAAAACAAGACATTTAGAGTTTGTCAAACTAGATTTATTTCACAAACGTTAAGTAGATGTACTTCAAAGACTATGTCCTGAGGTTTATTTACCTTAAATAATGCACAGCACTAATTTACAAATATCAAATACTATGGATTTGTTTAAACTCCCCGTTTTCTTTTACAAAATGTTAAAAAATCTGTTTCAAAATGTTATTTGTATGTGTTAATGAAAGACAAATGCAGACCTTTTGCTTGGACTCGCTTGTGGCTGCAAGGCTTACAGTTGTTATTCATGTTCTTTATTAAAGCCCACACAAAACTAATAATCACAGACAATTGCAATTCAGGGCTATTTTCATTTATTCAATTTATATAACATTTTACAATTATACACTATTAATAGTTCAGGGCTATTTTTGTCAATGCCAAGACATTCAGGCTTTTGTTACATTTGCAAATAAAAGAGATGTTGGCAGACAGTTGGACTGCCCTTATGTTGCAGCCGGCACACAGCTAAACATAGTATCTATTGGACAAGGCTTGCAAGGCATTTAGGAAAATCCTTTCACCTTATCAAAGAACACTCACCAAAATAACTTAGACAGCAATCATTATATTTCTAAATTAACTGTCGGCTTTATTTCCTTTTAACACATTGACACTTTTCCTTCTTGTCCTTCTTGTGTTGATTGTAAGGTCTGTTGTGATAATCGTGTCTGTGTTTTCTTATATATTACATTTCATTTTAGTATATACATTTGGTACACAGCTTACACTATTATTACACAACAGTATGAAGTTAGCAACTTGTGCACAGTGGTGGAAAACCCATCCAGTCTGCCAATTTAAAGTCATTTTAGTACAAAAACAGTTGAACTTGGTTGTTGACAAAGACTTTATTCACTAAGTTTGCATAGAAGCATGTAGACCATTGTCAATACAATACAACCACTGCATAACAAAGTGAACCCACCATAACAGCTGCCGAGTCTCAAGAGACAATAAAGTTGATCAACCCGGAGATCGATCTAAGAAGCATCCCAGAAGAATCTCCCAGGTGTGCCTCCCAGATGAGTCTCTCTGTGCTGCTCTGAGTCTCTACCTTTTAAACCCTCTTACAGTCACCGCAATGTATTAATAGCACTGTGTACTTTCCCCGAAACTCAACCTCAACTCAACTCATTTCCAACTCATTTCCAACCACCCATACTTGACCTTTAACAACCCACATTTCATTTCAAGAAAAGTCCCCTATTGTTTTCCATTCAGTGTCTCTGAACTTTTCACCTGTGGTTTTGTGTGTGTCTGTGTGTGTCTGTGTGTGTCTGGCGTGCATGCATCTGCAGCGTCTCTCTTATTTCCTGTGTACGTGCATGTATGTTTCCAATTTCTGCATGACAGCACTTTTGCTTTGCAGGCCTTAGGTCGGCAGAGCAGAAAGAATCTACAAACCTTGATGTAACTCCTCTGTTTTGTTTAGCATTATCTTGTAACAACTTTGTTTATTGTTTAACACACAAAATAATTACCACATATTCCAAATTTCTTTTCTTAAACTTATTTGCCCCCTTTCTGTGTCTCCAAAACAGGTGTCTGTGTCTGTGCATGTGTGTGTGCAATGTGTGTGTGGGCAAAGGGAGCGCGCCTCTGTGCCAAGGAGGCTATATGGTTGAGCGCGTTCGCGAGTAAGCATGGTTGTGCCCTCGCAAAATTAATTAACTGTTTATTTGATTTTTGTTGTTATATTTTTGCATGTATGCATTCATTATTATTTGTATGTAAGGCCTGGTTTAGTTTCTGCATGTATGGTACCATTTTAAACTGTTTATTTTGTTATTTCTGTTTTTATGGCTGATCCCCCCCTGTGCTTATGTGGGTATTGGAATGTGCCAAGTTCTGGGCGCGGGATTTATCCCTTTATAAGGTTTTCATTTGCCTGGGAAGGTCTGTAGGTGAAGGTTGTGTCAGTTATTGTGGTGCTATATCAAAGCAAGTGTCTCAGTTGAATGAGAGTTACTACTTAACCCTCTAGGCGCCATTGTCGACTTAAGTCGACAAGATGCCGCACTGAATAAAACGGTCGATTTTGTCAAATAGGGTGTCAAATTTGGTTTGAACTCCCTTCCACTAGGTGGTAGACATGTCATACTATGTCCCTGACTCAGAATTACGTTATGTTTCTATACAAAATAGTCAAGCTAGAGCATGTTGAATCAGTGTGAGCAAAAGCGAAGCTAGTTTGCGTGCGAGCCATATAATTAGAGCGATATTGTCAACGTCAGCGAGTGTTTGCCTTTGTTTTTCGTCTAATGGCATCAAAGAAGTTTATCTGCAATGAAGTGTTGGGTCTTCTATTCGCAGACCCTTATTCTGAAGGCGAATATCTGATGAAGATGACGGTGATGCGTTTAGCGACGACGCTTCAGATGCTTCTCTGCCTTGCAGTGATGCAGGTGGACATAGTGATTATTTAGCCCTACACCAAGCACAATCTTTGGATCATTTGTGGATCATTTGGCCAAAGTAGATACTCATTCGCTCAATGTCAGCGATGGGAACAGTGTTTCATGGGGTGGGAATGTTTATCAGGGAGTAAGCAGGCGTGTTAGTAGTGTGGGGAACGAGGCTGGAAGTGAAGTCGGGGTCCAGTGTTTTTACTGCGCCAGCCATGTAGCTAATTTGTTTTCCGACTGTGCCTTTCCCTAATCGCGGAGACAGTAACGTGGTGGAGACTTTGTCTAATGCCACTGGGTATGTTACACGAGGTCAAAGTGTTTCTAGGAGAGCTAGGGGACAACGTAGAAGCAGGTTGAGGAGACGCAGTGAGAGTCCTACCCATGAAAATTCTCTCCACTCAGCACAAGTGCGCAGCAGATCTGCGCGTGCTGCTCCCAGCAGGAACAGAGGCGGCGTGGCACGGGGCAGAGGAGCTAATATGCTCATTAGTTTATCTAGGCAAGATGATGGGAATGCCGGTGTATTGTCGCACCTGCTTTGAGTTGATCAATGAGGAGGGGTATCAAAATTGTCTCACGCCCTTTGATCAGCCAATTGGATATCTCCAATGCCAATTCGCCCCTAGATTTTCTGTCACTCTTTCTCTGATGATTTCTGGAATGTTCTTAAAAATCTTTCAAATGTTACAAATGAGACAAATCGCTTTTCCCATCAGTTTTTAGCCTTTGTCAGCTCAAAAAAAAACCCAACCAAAAAAACAAACAAACCTAAAAAAATAAATAAAAAAAACTACTAACATTGTCTCTCGTGTCATCTTGTCATCTCACTCATGAGATTTTAAACTAAACAAGTCTTATGATATATATATAGAATAACATATAAATGCCCCATATATGGAATCTGAGTGCCTCTGTAATAAATGGAAAATCTCTACAGCAAAAGGTCAGCCTATACTGCTACATGCATTCGGTTTGGTTCTGCCATTTATTAGTAAAGATTTACACTGTTTGGTTGCTATTTACTATTTATCTGAGCATTCAGTATTGTGCAATATAGCATACACAAGGTACATACACAGTTTTTTGGGGGAGGGAGTACTGCATTTTATCTTTCAAACGTGACAATTTATAAAAATTCTATAATCCAAGATGGCCGCCGCCGTGTGACATCATAATATGCAAATTAGATGGGTAAATTTAATCCCTACATAAACTTTGGATCAGTCTTAATATTTCTCTAATTTACAGTAAGTCTCTATCTCTTATCAGTTTTAAGTTATAGCCTTTTGAATTTAAGATGTCAAAATCGAATGTTTTAGGAAAAAACCTCTGGCGCCTAAAGGGTTAAATATTTTCAAAGTTTCAGTTTTTGTAAATACCTTTTGTGTAAATTTTGTAGGTAGCATTTTTGTCTTTTTGGAATATTTGGAATTTTGGGGTGTATTCTTTCACAACTGGTGTGCACAATAAAAGCACAGTCCACAAAGTTTTGCCTCTGCACATTATTTTTGGTGCCTTCTTCAAGACCCCTCGACACTCTACATATCACATTTGGTGGCAGCGGTGGGATGGCTTGCCATGAGGTCATTGGAGGTCCACCCATTGTGTGAGCCTTACGAGGGACCCCTCAGGGTTAGGTTGACCCCGGTGTGAAGGACCCAGTGATAGGTGAAGCACCAGTATGTGTGGGGCACCCTGGATGGGAGAAGTATGATGGGAGCGTGAGGGACACCTGAGTGTGTGAAGCGCATGGGTGCACCTCCCGAAGGGGAAGGCAGTGTGATGGAGTGCACATCACTACAGTTGTGGGTGTGCTCTGACTGCCATCCCAACGAGCCTGGCTCTTTGGCGTTGCGGTCAGAGCCCCTGTTTGGTACCCCGGGTTCGAAGCCGGGAGGGGTGACTTCTCCTCCCCTTCGCTACAGGGTTCTTTTCGTTTTCTCTCTGGTGTTGTATGTATCTGACAGTAATTCCTAGCCCTGCACCAAGAGCCATTGCTACACCTCCTACATTAACCCTCCTATTATGTTACGGGTCAAATTGACCCATTTCAAATTTTAAAAGTTTTAAAAACATATTTCAATTTTTTTTTCTGGTATGTAACTTTTTCTGCTTGGCTTATTTAGTGTAAAGAACACATAACATAAAAAAATAATGAATTCAAACCTTTGTAACCCCCCCTGCATGTATATATTACATAGATACTGTTATGGGTCAATCTGACCCAGTCGTCAAAGTAGAGGCTAAACAGAGTCAGAAGTGTCAAATATTATTGGTTTCTTTTTAGGATTGTGAGATATATTCCACTTCCACTTCCACTTCTCCTTCTCTCTCTCTCTCCCTCTCTCTCTCTCTCTCTCTCACGCACACACGCACGCACGCACTCGCATCTGCACACACACACATACACAATCACATTCATACACACACACACACACACACACACACATGCACTTGCATCTGCACACACACACACACACATACACAATCACATTCATACACACACACACACACACACACACACACACAGCCTCTTCCTGACCTCAGTGGAAAGTGCGAGAATGAAGGAATCCTGATTTTCACGAGAACCTCTTCTGTTACCATTCTAAACTCCACTCACATAGTCTGGACATTCCGTGGGTCAGGGGCGAGAAATATATAAAGCACGGAATTCCAACCAATATTACCGCAAAGGACACCAACTGCTGCAGCAACAGTTCGGAAGATCCAGGAGAGTGCTTCACCCAGCACACCAGTACGTGAGGTAAGTGTGTGTGTGTGTGTGTGTGTGTGTGTGTGTGTGTGTGTGTGTGTGTGTGTGTGTGTGTGTGTGTGTGTGTGTGTGTGTCAGTCAGAGCAAGTTATGTGTATCTAGATTAGCCAAAAAAAAGTAATAATAATGTTTTTCCTCCTAGGTTTCTGCCGGGGGGAAAAGGAAGAGGAAGAGATGCCAGGTCTGCAAGCCATCGGATGACATGAAGACAAGCTCGACATGTGTAAAATGTGGTAAATTCATATGCACAAAGCACACTGTTATGGCATGCCCCTCATGTGCAAAGTAGAATCATTCATACTGTATACTTTTTGTGAATTTCTGTTCCGAAGCATTGTATAGTTCATATCACAATGTAATGTCAATGTAATGCGTTAGGTGCTATGTACGTTCACCGACACATACTGTAAAAAGAGGTGTTCTTGCAGTATTTCATACAGTTATATAAAGTGGAGTTCATACTAATAATCTCTACTAAATTTGTTAATTTCTGTTTGTTCAAAAACAATGCTTGAATAAAGGTTGCTTTCCATGGAATACCTAATGACTCATTCTTCTTGAATTTGAATCAGCAGGAAAATATACAGTATTATTATATTATTATATGATAATATTATATTATTAGCATTTCATGTATATTTCACATATATTACATATTGCAGACTGTTTATTCCTAACCAATGTCAGGTAAAACAACTGTTTTTTACATGTATGGGTTTCCAATATACATTAAAAATGTGTCTTCATTTCGGAAATCGAGTAAATTATCCTAAATTAACCATGATCTATGAGAGGTAAACAGCACCTTTGCACTAATATTGACTTGAAATGGTAGAAATGGACTTAGTAATGATACATTAAAAGGAATTGTTAGAATATTTTAGTTTTTTGACACTTTTGGACTATTAAACATGCCTTGGGTCAAACTGACCCGGGAACATCATTGGTGTTCCTCAGAAACGAACATAACAGGAGGGTTAAGTGATGTTGCTATTAATGAAGGCCATGCTGATAGTACGCGCATAGAACTACTTCTGGTACGGCTGCTAAAAAGAAAATAAACGAACTATCTGGCAGCATACAAACAAAGATGGCGTTTGAGGAGTTTGACAGAGCAGCATTTGCATACATGTTGTGCATTCTCCTTTGTTTGGAAGTCCGTATGAACGATCAAACAGCATTTTTGGTTTCCTTGATACGACACAAACTGTGCCGTTTGCGTTTGACATTACAAGCAGTGCATTCCAGTGCATGCGCAGTACGCAGATCCGATCTGATGCCGTGCACAAGGCGGCACCGAGCGGATTAACATCGGCTTAAGCCAGGGGTTGCAATCGGATTCGCGAAACCAATCCCTATCCCTTTAGCCTGTGCGCATGAATTCGATACGATCCCACTCCCTTTCCAATCAGATTCAACTTGTCCATGTGCACGCAGCGATTGACATGAAGCAGGAGGTTGGCAGCCAAAGCAGAATCATCACTGTTAGCTACATTTACTGCATTAGTGGGGTGTTTGGACGTATGACTGCACCACCACTAGCAACACCCAGAAATATTATATTTTATGTAATGCATTTATTTCTCTCTTTAGTACGCCTTGTGGAGGGACATTTTCCTCCTGGGAATGTGCTCTGAGACATGTTTAGGCGGGTCTGTAAAAACGTAGTCAGAGGAACGTTTGTTCAATGAGACCAGGTTGTGCAGGTGATATAAGTATTGCCAAAGGCTGTTGGACCAAATATAAAAGATTCTGTACAGGTATTACCTGAAAATCCACTGTGTGTGCATGTATTTCTTAGCCCTGTCAGTAGGAACAGTTCAATAATGCCGCTGACTGTATATTAGGGAAATAAATAAATAAACAAACAAACAAATAAATAAATAATTGCTTTTAAAAAATTAAGTCAGGAATTAATGTCACCACGTGTTTGTAAAATGTGTACTAGCGTATTTAGACTTAGAGTATTGTAATGATCTCAGCTTTATTGATAGCAAAATCCTTTATTACAGATTAACATACCTTAACGGTAACAGAAGAAATGGTGTTCCCTAAGCAGACATACTACACGCTAAGGTTGGCAGCTCCCGTAAAACATTATACAGTGACATAAACAGTAAGGATACACACCCAAGTGCACACCCACACTAATAATGTGTAAAACCCACACCAACAGCACACAAATAAAAAGGTAACAACATGCAGAACTAAAACAATGCACCCTGGTAGATGGGAATCTAAACCGAGCCCATTGCTATGGACTCGTTGCTAGGGGGGTCAGCCATTACAGTATTTTTACATAGGTTCTGGTTCAGCTCCAATAGAGTAACATATTGTAACATCCACAGTTTGGGTGCCCAAAACCTCATGCACTAAGCATATGACCTGAGTAACTGATGTAGTTTCGAGGCACACACACATGTGGGCCTGTTTGTGTGTGTGTGTGTGCGTATTTAAAAAACAACACCTGGCTAATATGCATTTACCCATAGCCTTTATTGAACAACACAAACACACGTCAATACAATCTCTATCAGTCCTGACAGTCTAGTTTACCATGAACTAGATAAATAAGGGTAGGTAAAAAAAAATACCAGGAAAATTACATTACATTACACTTAGCTGACGCTCTTATCCAGAGTGACTTACAGATATTTACAGGGTTTCAGTTACAGGCCCTGGAGCAGTGTGGGGTTAGATGCCTTGCTCAAGGGCATCTCAACCATGGGTAGGGCGGGATTCGAACCGGCAACCTTCCAATTGCAAGACCAACTCCCTAACCACTAGGCCACAAGCTGCCAAAAAAGTACAAGACTACATAATATGCAATCTGCACAACTGTTTGTGAGAAGACGCATTTTCCCACTGTGGAGTTGCGGGCTACGGAACCTGCATAGAGTTGCGGGCTACAGACCCTGCTTAGAAAGAATGTGCCAACTAATTGTGGGCTGACAGCAGATGACCTTCCCAAGCTAACTGTGGAGGTGATGGAGGATGGATAGTAGTCTGGCGTGGCACAGTACCAAAGAAAATGTTTTAGTTGTCTCTTTACACTAAGATTGTGTATACAATATAACATTAATGAAATAATTACTACAAACCAGTTGTAGTTGAAAAGAAATAGGCATAGTAATTGTTTGGTAAGCAGTGGAGAAGTAAACCATGTAGATACTGCATACATTTATCTCTCCCTGTTTTCTCACATAGACTCACTATAACCTGTCTGTTTCTCTTTCTGTCAACCCCCCCCCCCCCCCCCGCACCCCCCCCACACACACACACACCACCACCACCACCTTCATTTGGCTCCTGCATGACTTAATGATAATAATGTCCTCTTCTTTGTAGCCCCCTTTGAGCCTCATTAAACCAGCTGACATTATATTTGTCTTGTTTAGAGTTCCACCACACCAACCTATTCATCTTTTCTATCAGCTGTCTAACTTGAACGTTATTCTGTCTACCATTACTGCTGAATGGATGACTTCTTCCTCCACAACGGTTGATCACACTTCTGATAAACTGACTGGCTCTGCAATACTCCTCTAATGTAGTACCCTGAAGCTGGTCTACAAACGTGAAGAGTATGATGACATAGCATAAGACATCCCTCCCCAAATTCTGTTCTATCCATCTTACAGCATTCTTCACATCATCTGAAACTGTTTCATTCACCCTGATCACCAACAGAAAAACATGTGGTCCAAGTTCCAGAAAGGGCAAAATTTCACTGCGCAATCGGTCATTAACCTCACTTGATAGGCCTGGAGTGTCAATCACTGCAACAGTCTTTCCCTCAATCTTCCCTTGTGCCATGGCACATTGCTGTGTCACGGGTGTAAATGACAATTCTGCTCTGAAGAATTCTGCCCCGAGGATGGCATTTGCTGCTGCACTCTTTCCTGATCCAGTCTTGCCCAGCAGCACAATTGTCAGGTCAGGGCCTGCATTAACACACATGACCAAGAACAAACTCAGACATCTAGCAGCTACGATGCATACTGTACATTTAGGAGTGCTGTAAGGTGGAGGAAAGCTGGAGACATTACAAAGGAGTTTTGAAAGAACGTAGTGACCAGCAACATTGGCCAGGATTCCCAGATGCAGTTAAGAAGTTCTTAGCGTTAAGAACTTCTTTAGACCCTTCTTAAGGCTCCCGTAAGAAGCAACCGCGTTTCCCAAAATGCTTCTTAGCCTATGAAGACCTGCCGTTAAGAAGGATCTCTAAGAAGGGTTTGCAGGCTTCTTAACACCCTTCTTGGCGACAAAACAGTGAAAACAGCACCCACTTAGGCGGGTAAAGCAATGTAACACTAAGCAAAGAGATATTAATGCAGTACGTCCATTTCTCTTGATCGTGTTTTCCCTCTTTTTCCTGTCGTTCATGATGAGGAGACGCCAATTTCTCAGTTTCTCACATATATACTTCTCATATTGCAGATTTATATCAGAAAAATAAGAATACACATTAAATGAAATGTCATACTGATTTCATTTTGTGTTTCCATTTTTATTTCCCTGTTTTTTCTGTGTTCCGGTAATTATTATATGTGTCATTTTGTTTTTGTGCGTGCAACAAAAAAGGCTTACTTTTAGCCGTTATTTTATTGATGAGTTCAGTTGGACACCACGTGTTATACCACAACTTCAGTTGGGAGCATTTTACCAAAGATTCTAGAGTAGTGCTCTAGAATCTTTGATTTTACTGTGGTAACTATGTGCTCCGATCGGCCATTCTGAGATCGATTGCTTGTTGCGCTCCAGTTAAGAAGGCAGATAAGAAGGGCGTTAAGAAACACTGTTATCTTAACGCTTCCTCTTAGCCGACCTCTTCTTAAAGGAAACCCATCCATAATCATTAGGCTACTAGGGGAGACAAATATTTTTTTCCTCAAATGTTTTTTAACACTCTTGCATACATGTGCTAGATCCAAATATACACTTATTACAATAAATTGATTATTATTACCTCCTTCTTGCTGTGGCATGGGCCTATTTCCATCCAAAGGTGAAGGGTCGATGAGGTCCTTGTTCACTTAGGTGGAGCAAGAAATGAAGTAGTGAGAAAAGATGAAAAGTGAGAGTAACAGAAAGGGTGTGTGTGTGTGTGTGTGTGTGGAGGGGGGGCAGACAGAAAAAAGGGAAAACAAATGATTAATGATAAAGAACAGAATTATAGAAAAAGGGAGAAAACAAAATAGAAAAATGATGAGGTACTGATTCCAGTAGAGGTTTTTAATACGGGTGAGCAGGGCAGCCAGGCGGCATTTTGAGAGGGGCACCAGTGCCGTCACAAATGCTTGAAAAAAAATTATAAAAACAAAAAATTGTATTATCTATCATATAACTGTGTAGGAAATTGACAAATTGGCATCCCCTCTGGCTGCAGGCATCCCTGCTTGCTGAGAAGGCCCAGTGCACAGAAGCTGTGTGAGAAGTGTAAAGGGGAAGGGGCGCGGGGGACAGTTCACCTCTGGGTCTCTCAAATGCAATGCAGGGATCCACTGTATAGGGCAATGCAATTAGTGGGCGAAAGTCAGCCACGCATCAACTTGCTTCCCAATAACACACATTTCATTCATCATAATATATTTACAGGTTTATAATTCCTGCACGTTTTTTATTTGTGTAAAATCGCTAATAAAAAAGGGTAATACAAGACGACTATGTGGTCACCAAGGTGAATTGGTTTACTCTTAACTCCTGGTTGTCAGTGACAGTATTGGAGGATGTTGAATGTCTAGTGACAAACCGAAGGAGGTGGACTTAAAAAGGTCAAAGCCATCAGGTGCCCCATTAAAAAAAAACAGAAAGAAGAAGAAGAGTAAAAACGAGCAAAAGATAAATGTATGCAACTCTGTCTGCATGATTACATTATCCATGCCATGAATGAAGGGCTAATGTTAATCATGGTATAACTCTTACGTTTGTTAGCCTTCTAGCTATGATGCTTGCTATACTTAATAATTCAGTCTTAGCTCAACAAACACAAGATACACACTAATACTAGTGTGTAAACACTAATTTCACCATAAAATCTGGCTTTGCAACAAAACTGTTACAAGGGGTTGGGGCGCTTGGAGGGGGTCTCGCCCAGGGAGTAATTCAGTGTAGAACCGCCACTGATTGATTCCTTTCACACATATAAATAACTACTGTAAGACTGTAAAAAAAGGTAAGTTGCACACTTACACATCCTCTGCAGGTCCTCAGCCAACTTGTTATGTCTAATCTTTTTCAAGATGGATGCCATGACATCCCCTGCCTCGTTACTGTAGAACCGCACCATGAAGTCCGCAGTGGCATATATGTCTGCCTTCTCCAGCCATCCCCATGGGATTTGCCCCTTATCCCGAAGATGATACTTGAATCTTTTATAGTCCTGTTTTGAAAGTTTGTCCAGAGTGTCCCTCAGCACATCCAGCAGTGCTGTAACAGTGTGGTCTGGATTAATAGTCAGCTGTTAGTAACTGGACGCAGAGTCAGGCTGGGCAAGGAAGACTGTACATTGTAACTTAAAAAAAAAACTATTTTTAAAAATACTACCATGTTTTTTGGCTGATTGATCTGCCATTATGTTGTGTTTTGTTGCTATATTGTTTTAAAGTAAAATGTAAATGAATCAAGGAAATTATTTACTTACAGTTGTGTTGATCCATTTTTGTGTGGGTTTTTATGTGTGCATGGCAGTAAGTAACTGAGTGTGTGTGTGTGTGTGAGAGAGAGAGAGAGAGAGAGAGGGAGGGAGATAGAGAGAGGCCGAGAGGGAGGGAGAGAGAGGGGGGAGGAGAAAGAGAAAGAGAGTGAGGTGAGGAGTATAAACTGCAATGTCAGGGCAGAAGGCATGACATAAACACAGCCGTTTGAGACCTGTGTTTAGGGTGATGGAAAACCTGTCATGTAAGTATAAGCTTCACTTTGAAAATATTGCACAGTACAGCTTTTTGAAAATGTAATTTGGATTTCCTTCCACATTAGTCATCGCGGAACCTTTTCAACAAATATAGGCTACACATTTCACATTGCAGATTTATTAAAGATCCTTAAACAGATTTAGCTGCTGTCATTATACTTGCAAGTTTCAGATATAATGTATAACATAATACTGTTTATAGTTTAGATATTTTATTCTGTATACATATTCTTGATTTATGTGGAAATACTGTTGTCACAGTTTTGGTCCATAAGTACCATGTAATGTTATAATGTAATTATTACCCCCACCAGTGGGGGTTATGTAATCATTGGTGTCTGTTTGTTTGTTTGTTTGTTTGTTAGAAACATAACAGTAAAAGTTATAGGTGGATTGTAATTTAATTTTCAGGGTAGGTAAAAAATAACTTAAAAGTGATTAGATTTTGGTAGTGATCTGGATCACAATCTGGATCCAGTAATTTTTTATAGGATTCTTCCCCATTGCGAGATAGGGCCAATTTGAACTGAGCTGCCCTGGCGGAGGTCTGCGATCTCTGAGTGCTTTTCTAGTTACACATGTAATATGTTGTCTCGCGTTGTCATTATATGGTAGAAGATGCATTGGACTGTCATTTGTATTTTTACCTTGTTGATGCAGAAGGTTAAAAATGCTGCCATGGAATATATCACTGACCAATACAATTGTGATTGATTCACAGTGAAAAACAAACAGCTGAGGATTGTGCTTCTTGGAAAGAGGGGATCAGGAAAGAGCTCAAGCGGAAACAGGATTCTTAAGAAAGACTCATTCATCTCAATGTGTTTTCCTAAATCTGTGACGAGACAGTGTCAGATGTCAACAGCTTCAATTGGAAATACACAAGTCAGCATTGTTGATATGCCAGGTATTTTTGAACTAAAAGGAAGGGAACTGAGCAAAGAAATTGAATGGTGCATCAACCTGTCCATGCCTGGACCACACGCCTTCCTGCTGGTGATTAGGCTCGATTTGAAGTTGACAGCTGAGGACGGGAAGGTTATCGAGTGGATCAAAACCAGCTTTGGAGACAAGGCTTTAAACTACACAATCATCCTGTTCACTTATGCTGATCAGCTAGGGCAGATATCAGTGGATAAATACATCCGTTCCAGTAGTCAACTGCGTGGAATTATTGATAAATGTCGAGGGGGATATCATGTGTTTAACAACAGAAGTGAGAGTTATCATGAGGTTGAAAAGTTGCTGATCATGATAGACAAAATAGTTTCTGACAATGGAGAAGAGCATTACACAAGTGACGTGTATGAGAAGGCTCACAAAAAGCTAGCGAGTCTGTGTTTCCAGGGAGCTGTGACAGATTTCGAAGCCAAGCCATCACTTCCAGCAGCTTCAATAGTTGGAAGGCTCAGGTCAGCCAGTAAGTAGACACAGTATGCTGAATGCAACTATAGAAAGCAGGCAAACGTGTCTTAGGCTTGCCACAGACAGTGCATATAAACCTCACTTGACTGTTAATTAGTTGTCAAAAAAAACAACTTCTGTCCATCAAGCCTTATGGGTGTTTTAACATTAAACATAATAACACAAGATGAATTGTGGTGCAGTTTTGTTAAGTCATTTGGCTTTCGGAACTCAGCCTTGGGATGCTGTCTGAAATAATCGCCTTCTCGCAGTGACAAACCCTATTGGTGACACCAAATTAATGCCATGAGACAGGTGTGGAAAGGTAGAAAAATATACATTTTATTTATTTATATTAAACTTCTTGCAGACACATCAGATTACACATACAAGTAGGCATGGATAGCACTATGGATAATTGGTCAAAGTAAACCCACTCTATTATTTCAGAATGAATGACAAATTTCCATGTCTTCTGGGTCCATCTCAAATTACAAAAGTTGAAAATTGGTCATTCATTTTGAAATAATTGAGTCTTGCATCTTCCAAGCTACAGAGGAGACAAATCATCCTTCTTGTTTTAGTGGTAAGTTCAAAAGACAGCATCTATGATGGTATGGGGGTGCAGTAGTGCCTTGGTTATGGTGTGCTTATTCATCTGGAGAGTTTAAATAAATGCTGAATGATATATATTGTAAGTTTTGAACAGCACAAGATGGCACTCACACATTATATTTTGAGGGTAGACCTTAAATATTACCAGATAATGAGGTCAAACTGCATTTTACACAACAGTGTGGCTCCATCATAAGGGCAACCAGTAAATGTTTGTTACTGGTTTATGGACGAAATCAGAAATATAAATACGAAATGGATGATATTATAGCTGGTACCACACTACATGTAGACAGGACAGAGTAGAACAACAGGTTAACACTGCAAGAAAGAGAAACTAAGTTTATCAGGGGGACGTCGGGGACGTGCATAAACGCCGAGTCGGCTGTAAACTTTAGTGGAAAACACCAAACACAAAACACATTTTCCCTTTAACTAAACACACGCTGCAAAAAATGTCCAGAAAGGCTGATTGGGAAGGAGAAATGCCGGGTGTGTGTGTGTGAATGCGTGCACGCAAGTCAGTGTGTGTGCCCGCGGGAACAAGTCTCTCTCTCCCTCTCCCTCTCCGCCTTTTCGGCAGCGCAGCAGAAAGACAGTTAAGTGCATGACGGTGAGAAGGGGGATATTTCAGGCATAAAATACGCTGAAAGTATTCAGCCCATCCATGATATAAATACTCTATACAAACACACTTCTCTAGTCTGAACTTGGTACAGGAAAAACATGAACAGTTCATTTGGCTGACACGCACACACCCACACACATACACACACACATACACATCCACACACACACACACATACACACACACACACATACACACCCACACACACACCCACACACACACCCACACATACACACCCACACAGACACACACACATACACACGCACACACCCACACACACACAGAGCCACACACACACCCACACAAACACCCACCCACCGACACACACACACACTTGCATTTATTGAGACATGGATCTGTGTTTCACATAACTGCTATACCTTACAAACACACTTCTCTAGTCTGAACTTGGTACAGGAAAAACAGTTCATTTGGCTCACCCACACCCACACACACACACCCACACAGACACACACACACACCCACACACACACACTTGTATTTATTAAGACATGGATATGTGTCTCTTATAACTGCTATATCTTATATATTAAGTGCTAATTATGTATGTCAAAAGTAATTATAACCACTCACTAACTCTAATGAGGAAAACAGAGGGAATGGGAAACAGATGTCTTAGTCTATGACGATTCTATGTCTTAGTCTAATGACGATTTATTTACTTTGTAGAGTAAATTTCAAAACAATTAACATAAAAACTGTATTTTTTTGTTTAACCCTTTGATACATAACATGGGTCAAAAGTGACCCGGCTGAGTTTTTGTTTTTGATATCTTTGGAATAAATTAATCTCATCATTTAGTAGTCAATGTATTCCTCAATTAACTTGTTTTAGACCATCATACATGATTATTTTATTTTTTCCTTTTTTACTTTTTGAATAAAAAACATTTTTGTATCACTACCCCTTTAATGCACAACATGGGTCCAAAATGACCCATATCCATTTACTATGTTATTTCCTGTATGGCTCAGTGTTTCTATGATATATCTTTGAAATAAATTCATTTTATTATTTACTCTTTCAAGTATGCAGCAAATATCTTGTTTTGGTTTACCACAAATAATTATGGACAAGCACAGCTTTTGTATTTCTACCTTGACTTTACACCCATGGGTCAGAAACGACCCACATGCGTTTTCTATATGGACATGTCAGTGGACAACTTATTCATCCTCTGGCTGTATCCCTCTGGCTGAGAAGCTCCTCAAGAAGAACCTGACCATTGTGGGCACTCTTTGTCAAAACAAGCTGGACATATCACCTATCATGAAGCCATCTAAATCACGGGAGATTCATAACTCAGAATTTGGATTCAGTGGCAACATGACCATGGTGAGATACGCACAGAAGAAGGGAAAAGCTGTTGTCCTCCTGAGCACCATGCATGATGACAAAGCAGTGGATGACAGCAGTTAGAAGAAGAAATCACAAGTGATCCAGTACTATGTCTG
>CM050198.1:5072500-5082500 GCA_027475355.1 Coilia nasus
GTGTCTACTATGCGAACTTAATAGGAAAACAGCTCTTTGAAAAACCTCAATGCAGACGTGGCATTCGTCACAAAATCGGCCAAAACGTGGTTTAGAAGTGGTCGTGTCAGTGAGTGTGGGGGTCACGTTGTACTTGATGTCCCATGACTGTGTGTGTGTGTGTGTGTGTGTGGGTTGATCAGTATCTCAGTGGTGGTGTTGCTGGTGTCATGAGTACAGGCACAGCATCTGCGCTCCTCTCTTATCTCTTACCCTCACTTCACCTCCATCTCTTATTTACTGTCATATTAATGTAAACATCCAAACGTTAAGTCCACTTAATTCAATCCACCTACGTTATGTAATGACATTCATTCAGCTCTACCTAACTTAAATGCTCAGCAGACAGAGGTATAAATGTAACCCTTTACAGAAACAAGGGTAATACATAATAGGGGAGGTAACACAAAGAGAAAAACCAAATGAGAAACTGAGCCAGTATGAGAGTTTAAACACACACAACTAACTGAGCCAGTATGAGAGTTTAAACACACACGACTAACTGAGCCAGTATGAGAGTTTAAACACACACAACTAACTGAGCTAATTAGGGGTCAGACACAGACAAATAGGGGACATTATGGCATTTATCATACAAGCATAATACACAATACACACTCTACCAATTATTAATCTCTCTCTCCCTCTCTCTCTGTCTCCCTCTTTCTCTCTCCCTCTCACTCTCTAATGTTGTCTCTCTCTTTCTAGTATGTCTAGTATACAAACATGTTATGGCAATATATGAAAAAAAAAATCTGTGACATATTTAAGGTTTGACACAAACACACAGAATGACAGATGTGAGTGCAGGGCAGGACTGTGTGATTGTCTGCATAGTGCAGTATCCAGTGTAGAGTATACTGTAGGTAATGTCCCCACCCTCATGTCCCTTTGAGATTGTCTGCATAGTGCAGTATCCAGTGTGGAGTATACTGTAGGTAATGCCCCCACCTGCATGTCCCTGTGTGATGTCTGCATAGTGCAGTATCCAGTGTAGGGTATACTGTAGGTAATGTCCCCACCCTCATATCCCTTTGAGATTGTCTGCATAGTGCAGTATCCAGTGTGGAGTATACTGTAGGTAATGTCCCCACCTGCATGTCCCTTTGTGATTGTCTGCATAGTGCAGTATGCAGTGTGGAGTATACTGTAGGTAATGTCCCCACCCTCATGTCCCTTTGTGATTGTCTGCATAGTGCAGTATCCAGTGTAGAGTATACTGTAGGTAATGTCACCTGCATGTCCCTTTGAGATTGTCTGCATAGTGCAGTATGCAGTGTGGAGTATACTGTAGGTAATGTCACCCTCATGTCCCTGTGTGATTGTCTGCATAGTGCAGTATCCAGTGTGGAGTATACTGTAGGTAATGCCCCCACCTGCATGTCCCTGTGTGATTGTCTGCATATTGCAGTATCCAGTGTGGAGTATACTGTAGGTAATGTCCCCACCCTCATGTCCCTTTGAGATTGTCTGCATAGTGCAGTATCCAGTGTGGAGTATACTGTAGGTAATGTCCCCACCTGCATGTCCCTGTGTGATTGTCTGCATAGTGCAGTATCCAGTGTGGAGTATACTGTAGGTAATGTCACCCTCATGTCCCTGTGTGATTGTCTGCATAGTGCAGTATCCAGTGTAGGGTATACTGTAGGTAATGTCCCCACCCTCATGTCCCTTTGAGATTGTCTGCATAGTGCAGTATCCAGTGTGGAGTATACTGTAGGTAATGTCCCCAACTGCATGTCCCTGTGTGATTGTGTGCATAGTGCAGTATCCAGTGTGGAGTATACTGTAGGTAATGTCACCCTCATGTCCCTGTGTGATTGTCTGCATAGTGCAGTATCCAGTGTAGGGTATACTGTAGGTAATGTCCCCACCTGCATGTCCCTGTGCAGTTGTATCCAGTGTAGGGTAGGGTATACTGTAGTTATGTCCCCACCCATCCAGTGTGGAGTATACTGTAGGTAATGCCCCCCCCCCCCCCCCCAATGTCCCTGTGTGATTGTGTGCATAGTGCAGTATCCAGTGTGGAGTATACTGTAGTAATGTCCCCACCTGCATGTCCCTGTGTGATTGTGTGCATAGTGCAGTATCCAGTGGGGAGTATACTGTAGGTAATGTGCCCATGTGGTAGATTTTTTTTTTTTTTTGCTGTGTGTCCACTGTGGCTGTGGTGTCTGGGGGCACAACAATAACACAAACAAATAAATAAAACAGATTATTCTTGTAAACAAACATTCTGCTCTGCAAAAACTTTAGAGCTTAAAGTCCCCTTCCACCCCCACCTCCACCGTAACCTTTGGGTGAGCCCAGGCCTACACACACACACACACACATACACACACACACACACACACACACACACACACACAGACACACACACACACACACCCACACAGACACACACACACACACACACCCACACAGACACACACACACACACACACACATACATACACACACACACAGACACACAGACACACACACACACACACACACACACACACACACATACTGAAAAACATAGTCACGTACCTACGGTTAGACGGCTATGTGACATGCCAAAAGTCACCCAAGGAATAAGAGGGGGGCCAAAGTCACAAAGGTTTCTGAACGTGACCACTGTCAGGCCAGTTATAAAGGAAACAAAACTGCTGTGTCTACTATGGGAACTTAGTAGGGAAACAAGTCTTTGCAAAACCTCAAAACATACGTGACATTTGTCATAAAATCAGCCAGAACGTGATTTAGAGGTTGGGGTGTCTGTGTGAGGGTCACGTTGTACGTTATTTCCCATGACTGTGTGTGTGTGTGTGTGTGTGTGTGTGTGTGTGTGTGTGTGTGTGTGTGTGTGTGTGTGTGTGTGTGTGTGTGTGTGTGTGTGTATGGGGGGGTGGGGCAGTATCTCAGTGGTGGTGTTGCTGGTGTCATGAGTACAGGCACAGCATCTGAGCTCCTCTCTTACTCTCACTTCATCTCCCTTATTTACTGTCACATTAATATATAATGCAGTTTTTGCCCATTGCTTGAACGCAATAGACATATGCCTGAACCAAAGTAACATAACTTGAAGTTGTGTTACCATGCCTTAAACACAGTGTAACCATACCTTAAACACAAACGCTGCTTTACACTTTAGTGTCAATTCTGCAACACACTTGCTCCTTTTTGCAACACACTTGCTTCTGCACACTACACACTATTTCATACATAAGACACTTCGTTCAAAAATGAAATACCGATGTATCATTGGCAAAACACATCTATTCAAAATACAAAAAACTGTGTTTTATATAAAGTAGACTAGTGTGTTGGTGCTGATGTGACAGTGTTTTCATAAGATACAAGTGTGTGCAATTTTGTCATGAGAGTGACTTTTTGGCGAAAGATTGTTAGGTTTTGATTGCAGAGTTTCAATTTGACATAGATGTGAATGGTTTATTTCCAAGTGTTGTGTCCTATGTGCTTGGGTGTAGAGTTTTGGCACAGCGAGCCAAATTTTGCTAAATGTGTTTAAGCAATTGGCAAAAACTGTAATTCAAACATTAAGTCCATTTAATTCAATCTATCTAGACATGTTATGTCATGACAGTACAGCTTAAAGTTGCTTCCAAATTATCACACAGCAATCATGTACACGACAATGGTGTGAGTTTAGCAAAGGCCTCAGTCACCTCTATTCTTGCCTATTTTATCTTCATGCATTCCCACCCCTTCTGAGGGACCTTACCATAGCTTTGCTGCTTCTACTGCCTAAAATGTGTTATTATAAATATTTTAAGTATTACAAATGGTAAATTATTGAAAATCAACTTTGCTTACACATCTGCACACAACTGCAAAAAAAGTGAAAAACTAAACCCCTCATTAAGGGAAATCAGCTCTGTGTAAAAAGAAAATCCTACATAACATTTCCAAGACAGCCAAATAGAATGAGTATGTATAAATAGTTAAGAATACTTATATAACTACTATTAAATAATTTCTGCACCAAAGTAGTTTGCGGTCAAGGTTCATAGGAAGTCAAAGGGAGAAATGAACGGGACCGCTAGAATCAACTACAAGCGTGAGGAAAATTATACAGCTAGAATCAACTACAAGCATGAGGAAAATTATACAGCTAGAATCAACTACAAGCATGAGGAAAATTATTCAGCTAGACTACTTCATTTGCTTAAGCCCCTATTTACAGTGAGTGTAAGTATTCTGCTTCATCACTGTGATTCTGCATTTTGTAGGGACATTTGTTTGCTTGTCAGGAGAATTTTGGACTGATGTTTAGCTGCTTGGAGAGCATAGATAAGGGAGTGAATTAGCTGCACGGTGGAACATTGTGTATGTTATTGAGCTAATCTGTTTGCTGACTGCCGACTGCTCTGCAGCGTTTTCCAAGGGCTAAAACCTGATCAGACGATGCGCACATGACTCATGTTATATCTTGGATTACTTCTGCTGATGGATTCTCCTCTTTATAGTGCTGTAAGATTCCTGTGCATGTATCAGTCAAAGCCCACAGTCTCTCCAAGACACATTAATATGATCAGCTGGTGTGGTGCCATTCGCTAATGTGATATTCACCTATGAAATAAACTGCTGTTGTGTATCTCTACAAATAGACACCTTAAAATAGTGGTATAAAACTCAGGAACAGGACAACGCTTATGTGTGCTGTCTTGAGGTCTTTGTCCTGCCTGGTTTGATTTGTGGCAGAACATGTTGGGTTTTTTTTTTGCTGTGTGTCCACTGGCTGTGGTGTCTGAGTGCAAAATAATAAAACAGATAAATAAATAACACAGATTCATCGTGTAAACAAAACTTCAACTTTGGGACAGCTTTAGAGTTTTAGAAGCAGTCAAGCCTCCACCGTAACCTTTGGGTGAGCCCAGGCCTAAACGCACACACACACACACACACATGCTGACAAACACAGAAAAAACAGATTAATCTTGTAAACAAAACTTCAACTTTGGAACAGCTTTAGAGTTTTAGAAGCAGTCAAGCCTCCACCGTAACCTTTGGGTGAGCCCAGGCCTAAACGCACACACACACACACACACACACATGCTGACAAACACAGAAAAAACAGATTAATCTTGTAAACAAAACTTCAACTTTGGAACAGCTTTAGAGTTTTAGAAGCAGTCAAGCCTCCACTGTAACCTTTGGGTGAGCCCAGGCCTAAACGCACACACACTCACACACACACACACACACACACACACACACACACACACACACATGCTGACAAACACAAAATCACACATCTCTGGTTAGACGGCTACATGCATAAAGTCACCCAGGAAATGATAATGAAGCCGAAGCCACAGAGGTTTCTGAACGTGGCGACTGTCAGGCCAGTTACATGGGAAACAAAACTGCTGTGTCAACTATGGGAACTTAATAGAGGAACCACTTTTTGAAAAACCTCAGTGCATACGTGACATCTGTCATAAAATTGGCCAGAGCGTGGTTTAGAGGTGGGGGTGTCAGTATGAGTGGGGGTCATGTTGCACTTGATATCCCATGACTGTGTGTGTGTATGTGTGTGTGTGTGTGTGTGTGTGTGTGTGTGTGTGTGTGTGTGTGTGTGTGTGTGTGTGTGTGTGTGTGTGTGTGTGTGAGTGTGTGTGTATGGAGGGGTGGAGCAGTATCTCAGTGGTGTTGTTGCTGGTGTCATGAGTACAGGCACAGCATCTGAGCTCCTCTCTTACTCTCACTTCATCTCCATCTCTTATTTACTGTCACATCAATATAAATATCCAAACATTTAATTCAATCCACATATGTTACGTAATGACATTCATGCAATGTACATGTAGTAGAAGTAGAAGTCTTTATTGTCACCATACAAAGTATAGTTAGATGTAGTTTGAAGCAGCCAACAGATGCACAAGAAGACACAGTATATAACAATAAGAACTGAAAGAGATAAAATACCTAGGTAGAGTTAAAATATAGGTTCAATTTACAGCAATATATACAAGTAAGAAACAATATGAAAACCAATTTTGAACATTTACACTATCAAGCTAGGTATAAATAAATAAGGAGCAGAATATGCCAACAGCAAAAGTGGAGTGCGTGAGCACAGAGTCTAATGTAATTGCTCGATAGAGTCACATTCCACGGGGTCCAGTGCTTTCCTTTCTAACAAAACTAATCTCTACTAACCATGTCTTTATATGCCTTCGATGTTCTCTACACATCTGTTAGCTATTATGTCCTCCTTCTGTCAGTCGCTTTGGATAAAAGCGTGCCGGATGGCAGTAAAGTGAAGAGTCTGTGCCTCTGGGTACGTATAGTTCTTGAGTATGTTTTTTTGATGATGCGTTGCAGGGCCCTGTTGTTGTCAGAACTACAGTACCAAGCTGTGATGCAGTATGTAATGACAGATTCGATGGTGCACCGGTAGAAGTTAATGAGCAGTTTTGTGGTAGCTGAGCCTTCTTCAGGATCCTCAGGAAGTGTAGCCGCTGGGTGCCATTTTTGGCCACTGCAGAAAGGTTGGTGGCCCAGGACCTGGTCCTGGCTGATGTGCACTCCCAAGAACCTGAAGCTCTGTACCACCCGCACTATCTCCCCGCCAATGCTGATGGGTTGATGGTTGCCCTGATTGATTGATAAAAATAATCCACCGGTACTCTGAAAACAAGCCCAGAACAAGCGACCCAAATAAAGTCGGTTAGTCCGACTGCGCCTTAATGAACTTTCCTCGTCTAGTGCCACTGGTCTGCAAAGACTGCCGACCTATGTTCACATAAGAGCCCACATTAACAGGGCATTGCATAGCTCTAGCGCCACTGGATTACAAAGATTGCTGACTAGGGCCTACAAGGACTGCCTACCTGTGTTCATGCAAGAGTCAGTCTGCTACTGTATTTATCTGCTCCGACACCACTGAACCGCAAGAAATGTTGTCTTGTAACAACCCTGCTAAACTGTAAAGCACTTTGAGTTGCATATTGCATGTATGAACTGTGCTATACAAGTAAAGTTTTATTATTATTATCATTATTATTATAAGTGGATTTGGCAACCCTGTCCTCGGGGTGCTGGCGTGAGGGGGGGAGGGGTGACGTCATGTCAACTTGTGCTGCATTCACTGTCGGTGATTCACAGATGTGTAACTGTCGGTAATTCACAGATGTGTCCGATGCGGCATAGCAGTGGGGAGGCTACAGGGGAGGCGAGCCTGTGTTTTAGGGTGGCACTTGCCGTATTTTGGAGTACAATGTACAGTATGTATTTTGCGTCGTTGTAACATTGCACTATTACGCCACGCAAGAGCCTGCATAAATGGGGCATTGTGTCGTTGTGACATTGCATTATTTGGATCACGCAAGAGCCCGCATTAACAGGGCATTGCGTCATTACGTCATTTCGTTATTGTGTTCGTCTGCTCCGGCACAACTGGACTGCAAGAAATGTTGTCTTGTGGTGTTCTTGCTAAACTGTAAAGCACTTTGAGCTGCATCTTGTATGTATGAATTGTGCTATACAAGTACAGATTATTATTATTATTATTTGTGCTCTCAGATAGTGAGTTGTCCCTCTCTCCTAGCAAGGCCCCACCTAACCAGGGATCTACCAAGAGCAATTGAAATGTCAAGTTTAAATAAAAAAAAAATAATGCTGAATAATATAAATGCAATGGGATTACCCACAAAAAATCTATTTTGATATGTTTTTATAGACTAATTCTAGGTAAATTGATTCCTGTTGCTGACTACTGCCACTGGGCAGCGTCATGCATGCAGCACTTTTGATGTCAGACGTAAGGAAGGTGGATATGTCATTTTGGAGACATGTATGCATACTGTAAGTATCGTATGTAGGTTGTAATTCGGTGGCATGTCTCAGGGTATGGTTTTCAAATTCATAAGCCAATGTCACTGGCATGTGATACATTTTCCATAATCCTTTCACTTTTTAGGTTCCCTCTCATCTTCACAGTCCCTCCTCATTTTGTCTCTTGTTACAACTAGATTCAACTTCTGTTCAAGCCAGAATAACTCCCCTGTTGTCTTTTTTTACAGTGTTTAAGACTGATTGATGAGTTTCAAAGTTTAACCTAACATTTGTGCTTGATCATTACGGTAATACATGGATGTAATATTTTTTTAATACAATATTTTGAAATGGCAAAGAAGAGACAAACACAGAAACAACTTGTTTCAGATATTTTAATGCCGTATACTGAAGATTCAGATATTTTTAATGCAGTATACTGAAGACTCAGATATTTTTAATGCCGTATACTGAAGACTCAGATATTTTTAATGCCGTATACTGAAGACTTATAATGAGAAGGGAAGGTATTTTTAATGCCGTATACTGAAGACTCATAATGAGAAGGGAAGGTATTGTGACTGGAATCATCCCTCTTCATGTTCGACGTCAAGCTCTTGTGCTATGGAAAGAACAACATGAAGCGACTTAAATAAATGGACTCAGACACAGAACGAAGGCATTTCTCAACTTGCACACACATTGCAGCTTTCTGTTCACAAACAAATACACACACAATCTAGTTACCTCTGCCAGCGGAGGACATGTAATCACCTGTGTTTGTTTATTGGTTGGTTGGTTAGCAAAATAACTCAAAAAGTTATGGATGGATTTTCATGAAATTTTCAGGGTAGGTCAAAAATGGGCTAACTTTAAAATGATAAAATTTTGGTGGTGATCTGAGGTGTCCTGGAAGAGGTATGTGCTCTCTGAGTGCTTTTCTAGTTAACAATACTACTAAAATGACCAGCGTAGACAATCTGTAAATACATAAATGCATAAATAAATAAATACATGAAGACAATATCCTTCATTTAATTTAACCTAAAACATGTAAAAAGGAACTAAACTGGATTGTTCAAGTTGTCTAAAATATGTAACTGTTATTATGGCAGTACATAATTTTAAAAACATGCGTACACACACACACACAAAGGATGTTTACCCAGTTTACCTGTGATTGAATTAGTCATCTTGAAGAGCCTCTTCTGTCATGAAAAGAACAAAATGATTAAATGATTAAAAGTGTTTTTACACAACACAGCATTGGAAGCTGTGAAGCAACAACATTTGTTTTTTAAAATATGACATTGTTAGAAGTGTCTAACTCTTCATTATTATTTTTATTTTTGACAAGTAGACGATAATGGGGTTGGGATAATGTTCTGCGAGCTGGTCATTCACGTGGAATATACATAATACAACTCTTTAGAATGGTGACAGACGTCCCATTGACTTTGAATGGGCCCCTCCAACATTCGAAGGTCAAATATGTAGGGGATAATGCCCGACTAGGTGACCAGTTCCGTGGAAATAATGGCGAGGTGGAGGCGAAGAATGTTGCCTCCTCCAAGTCATTATTTCTCCGGAACTGGTCACCTCAAACGCTGTTACCCCTTTTATCTCCCGTTTGTATTGATGAACTGATTTTATATGCACAAACTACCAAAATAAATAGCTGATTTGGTGCTTTATAGCATCCATTAAGAAAAAGTAGAGCATGGAATAGTCATTTAGCTGTTACTTTGGCTACGAGAGTTGTCATGGCTACCATTCATAAGCGCACTGATAGGGAGTTCATGTAAGAGTTAATGTTCTGAGAAGCAGTCATGTAAGAGTTAATGTTCTGAGAAGCAGTCATTCTCATAGAATAAGCCTATTCAGAGTGATTTAAGATAATTACTGCCTCACCGAACATAATTACTTACATACATACCTGACAATGCATATTGCAAAATACATCACCAAAGTAATCTAAACAAATGCACAATACAGAGTCCATAATTGCAGACAACTCCTATGTTACTCATTTTAAGAAAAAAAAACACCTTAAATCTCTCTCTCTCTCTCTCTCTCTCTCTCTCTCTCTCTCTCTCTCTCTCACACACACACACACACACACACACACACACACTAGAAACAGAATATCTCAGTTCAATTGTGATTATCTCCAAAT
>CM050198.1:5087500-5092500 GCA_027475355.1 Coilia nasus
ACGCAATGACCTTCTTTGGAAATTAAATTGAAACTAAGTAAGAGTTTTTGCTTTGTGTGATTGAGTGTGTGACTGTTTGTTTGACAGTATAACAACAGCAATATTATTTTCTGATTGCATATTCGCTATATCTTCAGTAATTAGCCTCTTTTTTTAACTTTTCATTCATTTTAACTTTTCATTTGTTCATTTGTTTAACAGAAGAAGCTGAAGATCACATCACCCTGATCAGGTAACTTTATGGCCTGTTAATTTTTGAGATTTACCAATCTTTTCTTGTTTTTTTCTGTTGTCTTATGTAAAAAATAAAATGAGTGTTTTATAACATTTCTACCAAGATAAGTGAAAATGGATTTATAAAGTAATGTTATACATGTTATATATTATACCTAAATTAGGGAAAACCTGTACAACTGTCTGTTAGAGAAATACGCACAAATGTCACATATAATTATGTATTTCTATCATTAAAAAAAAAAACAAAAAAACACTGGTAATGGCAACACTCATTGAAATAACCTACTGCATTACAACTAAGAAATCAAACTTTTGTTTTTTTCTTTTTATCTTTCCAAAGGAATTTGGAGGAAGAATGATCAAGATCTGGAGGACGCCTATTATCAGTCAAAAACCCATTGGGGTCGACGCGTCATTACATTTTAATCATAAATAAAGCTTATTTCCCATCACTGCTCTGTTAAATTGCCTAAAAAATTGATGATGTTTATGTTAAAATAAGGAATAGAGATGAAGATGTTTATGTTAAAATAGTAGAATGCCTACCACTGACAATCCATTTCCTTACCCACAACTTATGCACACAAGAATAACAACGCAAACCATTAAAGTGAACTTGGGGGTATTCCATCAGTCGCTAAAGATAGTGGCGCTTAGCTGGTTAAACTTCGGTTCAGTAAACGTCAACTTTAATTTAAGGCCAAAGCTGTTCCATTAACACATTTTAGTCACAGTTAACTCGAGCCAGTCTTATCTTTGCCTTGCCATGAACACAATCGCAATCATGACGCAATCATGTCGAAAAATGGCAACAAGCCCCACGCAGACTTTTCCACCAGTATTCAGTCAAAGTCAAAGTCAATGTCAAAATCAGCTTTATTGTCAAAAAACCATATGTACAGGTTGCACACACAGAATTTGAAATTGCAATGCTCCCTAGACCCACAGTGAACATTAAACATCTTATAAACAAGACAGGAAGACATGACGACATAAGACATAATAATATATTATAAACACAACAAAAAGTACAGTATGTTTATATATATGATATGTATTATATAATACAATAAGTAAAAACACAGTGTTTAGTGTAGTAAAGCTCAAATGGTGCCATTTAAACAGTGGTTACCTTTACACTACACGTACAGATAAAACCTACATTAATTCCTGTCCACACAAGAAAAACACATTATAAAGCAAAGAGATATTATCAGAATAACACACAAAGATCAAACACATTATAAAGCAAAGAGATATTATCAGAATAACACACAAAGATCAAACACAAAGTCCACAAACAACTCTGACGAGAAAAGGGAATGCTGCTGTCCGCTCAAACGTTTGCATGTCTCAAACACATTTATTTATGTCTCAAACACGTTTATTTATGTCTCAAACACATTTATTTATGTCTCAAACACATTTATTTATGTCTCAAACACGTTTATTTATGTCTCAAACACATTTGCATGTCTCAAACACATTTGCATATCTCAAACACATTTATTTATGTCTCAAACACATTTATTTATGTCTCAAACACATTTATTTATCTCAAACACATTTGCATGTCTCAAACACATTTATTTATGTCTCAAACACATTTGCATGTCTCAGACACATTTGCATGTCTCAAACACATTTGCATATCTCAAACACATTTATTTATGTCTCAAACACATTTATTTATGTCTCAAACACATTTATTTATCTCAAACACATTTGCATGTCTCAAACACATTTATTTATGTCTCAAACACATTTGCATGTCTCAAACACATTTATTTATGTCTCAAACACATTTATTTATGTCTCAAACACATATCTCAAACACGTTTGCATATCTCAAACACATTTGCATATCTCAAATACATTTGCATATCTCAAACACATTTGCATATCTCAAACACATTTGCATGTCTCAAACACATTTGCATGTCTCAAACACATTTGCATGTCTCAAATACATTTGCATGTCTCAAACACATTTGCATGTCTCAAACACATTTGCATATCTCAAACACATTTGCATGTCTCAAATACATTTGCATGTCTGAAACACATTTGCATGTCTCAAACACATTTGCATATCTCCAGCACGTTTATTTATGTATTGATATATATTTCTTGGTAAAAATCAAAATGAGATGCCTGTACAAAAGTGGGTTTTAATGGTCTCACAAAGTGCCGTGCTATTTACAAAGTGCAAACGTTTCAGGTGACCCCATCCTCAGTGCAAAACCAGAAACGTTTGCACTTTGTAAATAGCACGGCACTTTGTGAGACCATTAAAACCCACTTTTGTACAGGCGTCTCATTTTGATTTTTACCGAGTGCGAGCTTCAGTTTATCTGATATTTAATTGTTCGTAATCCAAAGTCAACGCACCACTGCAACACAAAAGCCGTTTCTGAAAGGCGCAGGCCCACTCTTGGAGTACTTTGTTATATATTACAAAATGTTACAGTGAGTCAAGGGCTGTGGGCACAAGGCTATTTGCTAATTGAAGTGAAAGTTCACATTTAACTTTATTAGTCATTAGATGGAGATGTCTTCGGTACCAGTAATGACATTTGTTAAGCCAGCTCATCTTCAGACAGTAAGTTAGGCTAGTGTTGAAAACATGAGGTGGGTGTTATTCTGATAATATCTCTTTGCTTTATAATATGTTTTTCTTGTGTGGACAGGCATTAATGTAAGTTTTATCTGTATGTGTTACAAGATCTCTACCAAGTGTAAAGGTAGGCTAAATGGCCTGATATTTCAAGTTTACGTGTTCGGGCCAAATCTGACCGATTTACAACACTCATAAATACTGTGTTTTACATCTGATTGCCTCAAGGCCTTATGATATCCTCCACACTGTACACGTAAACATACAAAATTGAGGATCACCACTTTCATGGTATTTTGAGTTTACTGTTACACGTGTGGTGTTCCCGGTCAAAAGGGACCGCCATAGGAAATGAATGGTTATCCAGATTATATTCATCCATCAGATTAGAAAATATCCCCATACACACCACCCCAACACAGACACACCACATATTTCATACTGGACAATGTTTTTGCGGTGTAGGGGTCCTGATGTTAGCAATTAACAGACACGTTTATCCAAAGACACTTACAAAACAACAACAAGCTAACAGAGATGTACAGGAACATGTGCTTTAAGTAAGTTTCCCGGAGCAGAATGCACAGCCAGATGTTTTGTATTAGAGGATCGCAACGCCCTGGATGGGACGTAAGCCTTTATTATGACCTTAAGATAGGCAGGGTTAGAGTCAAAGCCTTGTGTTGAATTCTGGCAGCCACCGGGAGCCAATGCAGACATGAGACATGCACTCTTTTGGGCTGATTGAAAACCAGCTGCACTGCTGTGTTCTGGGCTATTTGCAGTGGTTTGATTGTACAAGCACAAGCACAAGATCAGGATATAGGCTAACCAGCCAATTAGAATCGGCTGATTTTGGAAATGGCTGAAACAAATATCAAATATATGGTATGGCCTTTCCCACTCGTATATATATACACACACACAGATACACATACACACACACACACACACACACACACACACACACACACACACACACACACACACACATATATATATATGTGTGTGTGTGTGTGTGTGTGTCAAGCCTATGTTAATGTTACAGGCCCATGTGTAACTGCTACAGGCCCATGTGTAACTGTTACAGGCCCATGTGTACAGTAACTGCTACAGGCCCATGTGTAACTGTTACAGGCCCATGTGTAACTGTTACAGGCCCATGTGTAACTGCTACAGGCCCATGTGTAACTGCTACAGACCCATGTGTAACTGTTACAGGCCCATGTGTAACTGCTACAGGCCCATGTGTACAGTAACTGCTACAGGCCCATGTGTAACTGCTACAGGCCCATGTGTAACTGCTACAGGCCCATATGTAACTGCTACAGGCCCATGTGTAACTGCAACAGGCCCAGGCTGAGTGTACGGAGAGGCAGATCGAGGAGGAGTTTATGTAATGTACTGTACAGTCTCTTTGTCTTGTACAGGGTGCAAAGAAGATGGTGTTATTTTAAGATGAAAATTGCCTAGCATCCAAAGAATGACCATCCCATGCTGGCTGGGATACTGAAAAAAAAAAAAACAACCATAATGAGTTTTATCACTGCACGCTTAACCACACTGGCAGTATGTGGAGAATTGGGTTGTTATGGTGGCTCTGTTTAATTGTTTAACTACATTTTAAAAATCCTTAAAACAGTCACAAAATGTTGCCTTGCTTGGAATAAACAACATCACAGGTAAGAGTAACAAAAAAAAAACAGTTTTAGAGCAGTTTAGATCAGTTTATTCATACTAGGCACAGAACCATTACCACAGGTTAGACATCTTTCACACCTTGGTTCCTCGTGGAGGAGGAGAGGCAGCTAGCTGCCTTGAGGAAGGAGGAGAGGAAGCAGATGGGAGCAGAGGGAGCCATAGAGAGGTCATAGGGAGCCATAGAGAGGTCATAGGGAGCCATAGAGAGGTCATAGGTGATGAAAAGATGACACCCATCGAGGAGCTCATGGAGACGGATGAGGTGTCTGGAGTTAATAGCATAGTAATAATAATAATAATAATAATAATAATAATAATAATAATAATAATAATAATAATAATAATAATAATAGTAATAATAATATATGTGTTCTGGTTCTGCTATATCTTGGCCTAATTTTGTCACAAGATGGCAGTATAAGGCAAGTGTACTTCTAAAACTGCC
>CM050198.1:5097500-5102216 GCA_027475355.1 Coilia nasus
TTGTTTGAAAGGTGTGTTGTGATAATCCTGTTTGTTTGTGTTTTCTTATATATTACATTACATTTTAGTATGTACATTTGATATAAAGCTTTACACTATTTATACACAACAGTATAAAGTTAGCAACTTGTGGACAAGAAAAAAAAATAATGAAGCAGATTTTAAGTATTAACCCTAGAACTGTTTGTATGCCCTTAGCTCAAAAAAAAATCCCTATACGTCCTGTAAGGGTTCTTTTCCTTTTCTCTCTGGTGTTGTATGTATCTGGCAGTAATTCCTAGCCCTGCACCAAGAGCCATTGCTACACCTCCTACATTAAGTGCTGTTGCTACTAATGAAGGCCATGCTGACAGTACGCGCACTACATACCCAGCTACTGCTGTTATGAGCCCTATTCCTAAAGATACTCTTAAGGCGATGCCTTTATCCTTTTGTGTTTTTCTGCGAGAGGCGATGTCTTTCTGAGCCTCCCTGTATGAGGTCTCGGTGTAGCATTTAATTCTGTTTCTTCTGTTGTCCCGAAGCATCTCTCTAATCTTCGTCATCAGCTCTGCCACTTGTCTGTCATTGGCTGATTGTTTGTTGTCAAAGCCATGAAATCGCTTCTCGCATAAATTAATTATTTTTGCCATGTCATCCCTTTTGTAAACAAGTTCCTCCAAGAAGTCACCCTCTAGATAGTCAAGATTGGTGTACAGTATGATTGTGTGTTTGAAAGCGCTCCCTCCAAGCTGTTCAAAAATCCAATTTACTGCATTCTTTTCTTCCACATTGAACACTGTTCTTAAATTCAAAACCAAGAGGAAAATGTAAGTACCTGAATGTGACATCATTCTACTCAACCCATTTTCTACTCTCTCAACAGAGAACTTTGTGTCACAAACACCTTGTGTGTCAATAACTGAGAGTGTCTCGCGCTCATACTGAAAATGTTCTTCCCTGCATTCTGTGGTCACAGACGCAGGGGTCATAGTAGCCTCAAATGCTTGTCTTCCAATGATGGTGTTTCCTGTCGCACTCTTTCCCGCTCCAGTCTTCCCCACCAGCACAATCTTAAGCCCAGCCAAAGATATCGGGTCTGTAGCATGAAAAAAATAAAACAAGGTTTGTGCCTGTACACTTGACACCAGCGAGTTATGAAGATGACTCCTGCTCCCCCACACACTAACAGTAAACTAGATGTGGTTTGGGCCACAGCAAAGACGCAAGTACACAAAACACTGAAACTGAAATCCACATCTCTCAACCCTGTTCTGTTCGACTGTCTGACATATGTCACGTAAGCTTTTGGAATTTAATTGCACATAACAGATTAACATGTTACATTGTGTGTAACTATACAGTGCATGTGTCATGAGGTTGGATGCGTGCTGTGCTTAATCTGAATTAAATTAAGTTGTGCTTTTACTGTGCTATGCAGCAAAACCAACATAACACAACTGCAATAAGTTGGTATCAGGTGTGTAGCATGTAAAATATAGACCACTATCAAACCATAACCTTGTTATGGTAAGCATTGGAATATAGCTTTTTAAATACATTTGTTACCAAATACATTTACTTAACTGATATTTCAAGACACATGGAGTCAACAAGCAAGACAGATAAAACAGATAAGTATTTTCATGATAATCAACACTTCATTTTTTGTGGCAAATTTGTAGCGTTTCTGCTTTACCAGTCTTACAACAAGAAAATTCCACTGCTGCAGCAATGTCAGGGGTCTGTGACAAACTCTAAATCTACATGGTTGGAGAAGTAAGGTCTGCTGCATGGAGAAAAACATGTTTCTAGCAATTGCATATGACTGCAGGCTTTTATTTCACCAATGAACAATACACAAAGTGAGGCCCACATCACATTAAGTGAATTAAGCAGACGGGCAAAATGCAGTATCTACTGCATTGTTTCCTGATGTTTATCAAATGCTTAAACAAATACCTGTTTAAATCCCAAGCTACATTTCCTGCATGCGTACCTCTCTGTAAACCTCAAGCATCATATGTTTGTGATACTGGTAGCCAGTTAACTCTGTGTAGCAATGTTGTCTTCTTTCATGCTTAAAGTAAACGTACCGTTGTCTTCATTTTCCTCTGTCACATTCTGGGTATGATCAAGTAATGGCTCTAAAATGAAAAAGTGGCATCTTAAGTAAAAAAAACAAAAACACTTTTGTTGTATATAAATTACTCCAAATGAATTTTGTTAAAAAGCTGCATTTACATTACAGTATGTCTGTTCTGAAAGCAAACATTAAGAATCATGAAAATCATGTAATGGGGTAAATGTGACTCAGACAGAGATTTGAATTGTTAAAAGTAATAACAGAATGAAATTGCTTAGGCTACCTCTTTCTGTTGACATTTTTTTTTTGTGCAAGTTGAATTATTTTCTTATTTTGTAGCCGTCTTGAAGGTCTTGCAACTGTCAGTAGTCAGTTAATAGAACACTGCAAATAGGTAGAAGTCTGTGAGACCACACCTCTCCAACAAGTTGTCCTGAGCAAGAAAAAATAAACTCACAATTTCCTTTGTCAGGCAGTGTTACTAAGAAAGCCTCACAACGACACATAGAGAATGTTATGTGAAATTATTTAGAACATAAAATCCATTTACATTTCTATATCTGATGTTGCTTAAAAAGTAAATATGAGCTCACCTTTTTCACCACTGGAACAGTAAGCCACATGTTATGTGTAGAGCCGGGAACTGAAACAAGATGAAAAAGAGCTCCGCCCTTGAACACTGGGTTCTCCTGATTGGCTGATGACAAGATGAAAAAGAGCGCCACCCTTCAACACTGGGTTCTCCTGATTGGGTGATGAGACACATCTGGCATTAAGTTCCACTGATTGGTTGATTACAACTTCTTGGTTTCACAGAGTTCTACTTATTGACTGTGTTCTATCAACTGTCCACTAAGAGAAGAATATTGGTGGCTGGTTGAAAAAAAGCTGACTGGTTAAAAAAACTGTGAGTTGATTTGTGTCTTTGTTAAGCTACATCAGATATAAGAATAGACATTTATGTTGTAAATTCTTTGACATAACCTTTTTAATATTCAGAAGGACCAGAAGGATTTCATATTAACAAATTGTTTTGAAATGTGCATGCATCTCAAATTCAACATGGAATTTTTTTTTGAAATTTCTGCTGCATAAAAATTGTTATTTCTGATATGTCTGCTATTTATAAATAACCTAATGATTTTGGTGATGGTTGTTTTGCCTCTTATATATGTGAGCTAACATTTTATTGAATGATTTATTGAATATTAAATAAAAAACAGTAACTATTAATAAAACAGTTTTGACAGACAGTACCTTGCTGTAGTTTCTCGTCGCCGCCATGATGAAAGTCCGCACAAGCCGATTGACGAACACGAACCAGCAGGAAGAATAAGAGGAGAGGTAATACAATCGACTTGTTTGGACTTTCATCATGGCGGCGACAACAAACAACCTCAAACTACTGCATGTAAGAACAGTTTTTTAAATAAACGTGTACATTTACAATATTCTCAGTGCTTTGCTTTGAATGCCAGAGCCTTTGTTGTATTACCGATGGAGTGTGGAGTTTCTTCGAGCTGTTTTAATGGTTTAAAAAATAGCGTAGTCGTCATAGGGCATCCTACCACTTCCATTGTAAGCCTTCAGGGACAAACGATAAAAAATAGTTCAACTCTGAATGCAACAGGCTAAATCAATTTGCTCCTCAGTACACATACCAACTCGGTATGATGTTTTAACATGCCAATTTTCATTTTACACCGAAGATCTCATTTAAGTCTCTTACACAAGGGACAGAGGCCATGCAATTTTCATTTTACACCGAAGTTCTCCTTTAATCTTTTGTTCTTCCAACCCTTCTGTGGGACCTTACCATACCTTTGCTACTTCTATGGAGTTAAAAATAAAAAAAACATAATTTACACTCTGCCCTATACCAGTGACCATGCATTGGGGTTGAAAATCCAATGCAGTATTGTGGAGGGTTTGTGTTTGTGTGAGAGTTTGTACTCATGCAAACCACCCCCACCCCTCACACCCACACCCACCCCCACCTCACCTCACCTGCTGAACCTGCTGAACACACACACACTCACATTTCCTCTCTCTCTCTCTCTCTCTCTCTCTCTCTCTCTCTCTCGCTCTCTTTCTCTCTCTTTCTCTCTTACGCAAGCAAACACACAGTCACGCACATGTTCACATAGCACACACACACACACACATACACACAGTCATATTGCCACTGTTCAACAGAGTGTAAGACATACAAGCTTTAGTTTTCAATTATAGCATTTATGTGAATTATAAGTAATAATTTATTACTGCTACTACACACGCACACACACGCACACACCCAACATCCACACCCCTATTCCCACTTCCACACTGTTCCCTCCCTCCATCTGTCATTTTTACAGTGCTTTCACACACACACACACACACACACACACACACACACACACACACACACACACACACACACACACACACATACACACACACAATTCTGCATTTCTGTGATATAGATGTAACTTTGCCTGACAACCAGGAGGTGGCAGTACAGCGCACAGTGGGTCTCTGGGAGTTTCAGAGAGGATTCCGCTAATGCAGATGCAGGAGCGAGTACAAAGCATTCATGGAAGATGTGCTCAGAAAGGGGGTCTGCAGACGAGGTGCCACCAGAACAACTGCAACATCACTATGTATAG
>CM050198.1:5107261-5112261 GCA_027475355.1 Coilia nasus
GTGGCATACTTGAGTGAGGGAATGCAATGGGGAGTTATTCGTCTATTCGTGTGTACCTGCTTTGTTATTTATTTATTTATACAGCCCCAATTCCATAAGAGTTGGGACGTTGTGTTAAATGTAGATAAAACTTGAACTCACCAAAATATCCCATAGCCTACAACAATTAAAAAAAATCCAGTTTCAATAACTGACATTTTCCTTGGAATATTCTCAAATAGATAGGCTATATGGCTTGTATGATTTGAAAATTATAGCATTTTTATATTTAACACAACGTCCCAACTCTTATGAAATTGGGGTTGTAAACCAAAATCACGGATGCAGTCTACAATTAGGCTATGTTGTTCATGGAACTAGTGTAGAAGGCTGCAGAATCTGCTGTTGATTATAGATCACTTCCCTGGTCTTGTTAAATTCACACGCCGCCTACTCTCTCTGCATACATTTCTAGTTGCTCTGTGCACTAAAGGTGTGTATGGGGTGTATTGGTGAAGGGGGTAGCACAGAAAGGCAAGCAAAAGAGAGAACCAGTCTGCTGTATTATCTTTCCCCCGACTGCACACGTGTGTGTGTGTGTGTGTACACTGAGCACGTTAAAACAATCTCTCTCCATCTGTCTCACACACACACGCTCCTTCTCTCTTACGCACACAGAGACAAACCATCTCCCGCTCTCATTTTTACTCCGTTGTAAATCAATATCCTCAGACCTAACAGCCTTCAACACCATCACTTCCAACGATCCATTGATCAGTGGCGTCCGATCGATTGACTGATAGCTGAGACTGTAATTGATAACACTTGTGAAGATGAGAAAGCAGTGGGGCCGTTAAAGGTTAATTAGTCACATTTCAAAATGCACATGCATAAGCACCCAGCCACACACACACACACACACTCACACACACACACACACACACTCACGCACATATGCACCCATCTAAAATAACACTTATACATAGGCCTAAATACACACATCGAAAACACACACACACGCACACACTCACAACAAACTATTGTACAATTCTCTCTCACACACACATACACACACACACACACACACATGCAGCCATCTAAAACACACACACACACACACACACACACACACTGGCATGTCCTCCAAAGCAAGTCTGGCTAGATTGCATAAACTAGAGCTTTGCTGGTGCGGTGACTGAGAGTATTTTGTATGCACATGCATAGGTATATCAACACACACACACACACACACACACACACACACACACACACACACACACACACACACACACACACAGACACACACACACCCCAATGCTTCGCTGGCATAGCGAATGTGAGGTGAGTTTTCCACTGGATAGGCAAGAGCTGACTCAGTCCTCTCAGTGGATGCTCTCTCCTCTATGCACCTCTCCTCTCTTCCTCTCCTCTCCTCTCCTCTATGCACCTCTCCTCTCCTCTCATCCTCTCCTCTCCTCTATGCACCTCTCCTCTCCTCCTCTCATCCTCTCCTCTCCTCTATGCACCTCTCCTCTCCTCCTCTCCTCTCCTCTATGCACCTCTCCTCTCCTCCTCTCCTCTATGCACCTCTCCTCTCCTCTATGCACCTCTCCTCTCTTCCTCTCCTCTCCTTTCATCCTCTCCGCTCCTCTTCCTCTCCTCCTTCTCTTCCTCTCCTCTACGCACCTCTCCTCTCTTCTCTCTTCCTCTCCTTTCATCCTCCCCTCTCCTCTATGCACCTCTTCTCTCTTCCTCTCCTCTATGCACCTCTTCTCTCTTCCTCTCCTCTATGCACCCCTTCTCTCTTCCTCTCCTTTCGCCTCTCCTCTGTTCTTTCAATCCTCCCCTCTCCTCTGTGCACCTCTACGCACCTCTCCTCTCTTCTCTCTTCCTCTCCTTTCATCCTCCCCTCTCCTCTATGCACCTCTTCTCTCTTCCTCTCCTCTATGCACCTCTTCTCTCTTCCTCTCCTCTATGCACCCCTTCTCTCTTCCTCTCCTTTCGCCTCTCCTCTGTTCTTTCAATCCTCCCCTCTCCTCTGTGCACCTCTCCTCTCTTCCTCTCCTTTCATCCTCCCCTCTCCTCTATGCACCTCTCCTCTCCTCTCTTCCTCTCCTCCCTTCTCCTCCTCTCCTTTCATCCTCTCCTCTCCTCTATGCACCTCTTCCTCTCCTCCTTCTCTTCCTCTCCTCTATGCACCTCTTCCTCTCCTCCTCTCCTTTCATCCTCTCTTCCTCTCCTCTATGCACCTCTCCTCTCCTCCTCTCCTCTATGCACCTCTCCTCTCCTCTCCTCTATGTACCTCTCCTCTCCTCTATGCACCTCTTCTCTCCTCTCTTCCTCTCCTCTCATCCTCTCCTCTCCTCTCCTCTATGCACCTCTTCCTCTCCTCCTCTCCTCTATGCACCTCTCCTCTCCTCTATGCACCTCTCCTCCTCTCATCTCCTCTATGCACCTCTCCTCTCTTCCTCTCCTTTCATCCTCTCCTCTATGTACCTCTCCTCTCTTCCTCTCCTCTCATCCTCTCCTCTATGCACCTCTCCTCTCTTCCTCTCCTCTCATCCTCTCCTCTTCTCCTCTCATCCTCCCCTCTCCTCTATGCACCTCTCCTCTCTTCCTCTCCTTTCATCCTCCCCTCTCCTCTATGCACCTCTCTCTTCCTCTCCTCTCTTCCTCTCCTTTCATCCTCCCTTCTCCTCTCTTCCTCTCCTTTCATCCTCTCCTCTATGCACCTCTTCTCTCTTCCTCTCCTTTCATTCTCCCCTCTCCTCTTTCTGTCTTCCCTTCTCTTCCTCTCCTTTCTCCTCTTCTCATGTCTTCCTCTCCTTTCGCCTCTCCTCTGTTCTTTCACTCCTCTCCACTCCTATTCCTCTACTCCTCCTCTCCTTTCTCCCTCCCTCTCTCCTCATCTTTCTTCCCTTCTTCTCCATTTCCTCTTCTGTCCTTTCTCCTATTTCTCTCCTCCTCCTCCTCTCTCATCCCTCTTTCACCTCCCTGACCTGTTTTTTCTGTCCTTTTCATCCTTTCCTCACTTTCCCCCTCTTGTCTCCTGTCCTCGCTTCCCTTCTCCTTTTGTATCCTCCCTTCATCCTCCTATCTTCTATCCTTTCTTCCCTTCATCTTCCCTTCCCTTCCTCTCCTCCCTCTCCTATCCTCTCTTCCCTTCCTCTCCTCTCTTCCCTTCCTCTCCCTGCCCTCTCCTATCCTCTCTTCCCTTCCTCTCCCTGCCCTCTCCTATCCTCTCTTCCCTTCCTCTCCCTGCCCTCTCCTATCCTCTCTTTCCTTCCTCTCCCTACCCTCTCCTATCCTCTCTTTCCTTCCTCTCCTCCCTCCCTCTCCCTGCCCTTCCTCTCCTCCCTCCCTCTCCTATCCTCTCTTCCCTCTCCTATCCTCTCTTCCCTTCCTCTCCTATCCTCTCTTCCCTTCCTCTCCTCCCTCTCCCTGTCCTCTCTTCTATCCTCTCCTCCTCTCTTCTCCCTCTCCCTGTCCCCTATTATCTCCTCTCTTTTATCCTCTCCTCCCTTCTCCTATCCTCTCTTCCCTTCCTCTCCTCCCTCTCCCTGCCCTCTCTCCTATCCTCTCCTCCTCTCGTCTCCCTTTTCCCTGTCCCCTATTCTCTCCTCTTTTCTATCCTCTCTATCCTCTCCTTCCTTCTCCTGCTCTCCGCTTCTGTTCATGCCCTACAGTACGTGGCTACACCTCTCTTCTTCTGGCTTCCTGTGAGGGAGAGGTTAAGGCCTTGCTTATTTCTTTTTTAGGCAAGGCAAGGCAAGTTTATTTGTATAGCGCATTTCATACACAACGGCAATTCAATGTGCTTCACAAAAATAAAAGCAAAGGACAATATATGAAGGCATAAAAGATAAAGTAATTGTAGAAGCATAAAAGGTAAAACAGGTGTAAAAGCATACAAGGAAAATCAATATGTGGTAGAAGCATAAAAGGTAAAACAAGTGTAAAAGCAAACAAGTAAAATCAATATGTGGTATGAGAAGTCACCCCACCGGGACTCGAACCCTGGTCTCCAGGGTACTAAACGGAGGCTCTAACCACGCCACTCAGGTGTCCATCACGCGTCTTCCACCATACTACTCACACAGTGGGTGGACCTCCGATGACCTCATAGCAAGCCATCCCAATTCTGACACCAGTTGTACCGAAGGGGTGGAGAAGTCACCCCACCGGGCACCCCACCGGGACTTGAACGGGGGCCCTGACCGCAACGCCAAAGAGCCAGGCTCGTTGGGGTGGCAGTCAGAGCACACCCACAACTCTAGTGATGCTCACTCCATCACATTGACTTCCCCTTCGGGTCAGAGCACACCCACAACTCTAGTGATGCTCACTCCATCACATTGACTTCCCCTTCGGGTCAGAGCACACCCACAACTCTAGTGATGGTCCCTCCATGACATTGCCTTCCCCTTCGGGAAGCGCAGCCATGCGCTTCACACACTCAGGTGTTCCTCACGCATCTCACAGGTAGATAAAAGATATAAAAGCATAAGAAACACACAAAATAAAAATAAAATTAGTAGGAATCATTAACAGAAAGCATCTGAAAACAGTTTGGTCTTAAGTCTAGATTTGAAACTGCCAACAGTAGAAGCATTTTTAATGTCTTCTGGAAGTCGGTTCCAGAGCTTTACAGCATAGCAGCTGAAAGCTGCTTCCCCACATTTTGTTCTAACAACAGGTTCTACCAACAATTTTTTCTGAA
Source organism: Coilia nasus (assembly GCA_027475355.1). Lineage (NCBI taxonomy): Eukaryota > Metazoa > Chordata > Actinopteri > Clupeiformes > Engraulidae > Coilia > Coilia nasus. The sequence goes on from CM050198.1 coordinate 5,111,961, forward strand.
GTGATCTCAGAGACCTAGTTGGTGCGTATAACTGAAACATATCAAATAGGTAATTGGGTCCCATCCCATTTAATGATTTAAACACAAGAAGCAATGCCTTAAAGTCAATTCTATACCTTACTGGGAGCCAGTGCAGGGACATTAAAACTGGAGTAATGTGGTCAGATCTTTTTTGTTCTTGTAAGAACCCTTGCTGCTGCATTTTGGATCAGTTGAAGCTGTTTGATGGTCTTTTTAGGAAGGCCAGTAAAAAGGCCATTACAGTAATCAACCCTACTGGAAATAAAGGCATGTACAAGTT
>CM050198.1:5119761-5122261 GCA_027475355.1 Coilia nasus
TTTTTCCTTTCTTTCTTTTTTTGTGTCACATTTTCAGACTTAACTGGCCCACTTTCAAAAAAAAGCAGAGTGTCCTAATCCTCTGGCACTCTTAACAAAGAACGCCGCATCAAGCCCTTCGCACGCTCCAGTCTGTTTTGTTCCCGTTTTATTACAAACAGTTCGCTAATTATCCTCCCTTACATGATGGAATCGGGCCAGAATAAGACCAAAGGTCTAATCCATCTTCTGATATTCTCAAAGGAACACGCCATGCCGTGTCATAATGTTCTTCCATCGGCTAGCTTCTCAGCCTACCTGTTTTTAACAAAAGTTAAACTAACAATGTGCCTTTATAGACTCTTCATTTTCCTGATTACAGTCTAACTTTGCCAACAGTGCTATTAACTGTGCTTGTACTGTAGTTCAGCTTGTAGTTGTAGCCTGACATTGTACTGCATGGTTTCTGTCAGGTACAGTCCCATCCTGTTGGTCTTTGTTCTATTATGTACTTTGTTCTTATGCTTTGCTATTCCTTTTACATGACTTGTGTTTGTTCATTATGAACATCCCTAACATTTCCTTGCTTGTTTATTTGTTGGTTTGTTCTAGTATTTATTTATTACAGTGCTTCTCAATTATTTTCTGTTATGCCCCCCCTAGGAAGAAGAAAACATTTCGCGCCCCCCCCCCCCCCAATCTCCACCGTAACTGTAATAGTATCATTTGTCTATGCACATCTGCAATATGCACATCTGCATAACACTGTATCCTTACTGACATTAAGGAAAACAAAAAAGAAATACAGATCAACTGAAAAACAAAGAATAATTTTATTAACATTGTTTTTTAGTCTGTACTGTGGTCAATGTGCACCTTTATGGTACAGCAAAAAAAGTCACACGCGCCCCCCCTGGCATCGCACCATGCCCCCCCAGGGGGGCCCGCCCCACTATTTGAGAGGCACTGATTTATTAAAAGAAGTTTCATTTGACATGTCATTGTACCTTCTGCAACCCTGATTCTTAAACCCATTTTTATTACTTATCACTTCCATTACACTACACTAATATCACTCCTTACACTATAACTAAATACATCAGGATGACAGCCCACCCACTAAGCAACAGGGTGCTGGGTGGGTATATTGTGGAAGACCTCCATTTGTGAACATCCAATGCCCTTCCTCGATACAGCTTTGTATTTTGTTTCATTTTGGCTGAATTCACTGACCTGTCATTTCCCACTAAAATGAATGAGGGGGGGGGGACTTACTTCCCTTCTCCAGTTATTATAATACCTCCATGCTTTACCCACTGGGGGCTGCCCGAGGCACACGTTTGCTGTGTGCTGTGTTTACTGCATGCTGTTGTGGTTGAGTGTGCTGCCCCCTTGTGGCAGGCCACAGGCATCACACGATAATGCTGAAGGAGGAGAGCATCTGCTAAAGGGAAACACAAGGGTCCCACAAGGGTCCCCGTCTTAGCCTGGTAAACCAGCCCATGATTTTAACTCCCAAAGTGTAATTTTAACATTTTCAGATTTAAATGGTGTCCAGAGTTGGGGTTATTTCACATTTGTTAATTTAACTGTGGAGAGTGTGGAGCTATATAAACCCTCAAAAGTGTTAAAATCAATTCTGTGGGAGTCAATTCAACACTGGTCTTTTTGCTGTGTGGCTGGGAGCCTGTCTGGTCCATTCACAGCAGGGATTTGGGGATTTTGTGAAGGGTTGAATGCAATGTTGTGTGACAAATGTGGATTACTTCCACTTTTTCAGTTTGAGATTTGTAGGAAGAGGGTCCCCGTCTTAGCCTGGTAAACCAGCCCCTTGTACTTCATTTCATTTTGTGCAGAAGGTCTGGAGTGGAGGCCGTGAGGAACGCTTTCTTCCTGGAGGTGTGGACTCTGCTGAAGTTTAAAACAAGTGCCTCTATCTTTACCCAATCGCTAACGCCCGGTCGTCACTTATGCAATTAGCCTACCTACGCACTACAATTCAAATGTAGCACACAAGACAATGTCATGGCTCACGAACACTCCCTCTGTTCGCTGATTGGATCGGTGTTGCACGGACCGCTTACGTGCTCCTCAACAGATTCCTCAAGAGATTCCGGTCCAGACCCTCTGTACAAAATGAAGTGAAGTACGAGGGTCGGGTTTACCAGGCTAGGTCCAGACTCTCTGTACAAAATGAAGTGAAGTACGAGGGGCGGGTTTACCAGGCTAGGTCCAGACCCACTGTACAAAATGAAATGAAGTATGAGGGACGGGTTTACCAGGCTAGGTCCAGACCCTCTGTACAAAATCAAATGAAGTATGAGGGACGGGTTTACCAGGCTACCCCTGTCTCTCACCTCTGCGTGTTTGTCTTTGGTGGGCGTCGCCCTGGGCGTGGCCTTCTTGTCCTCCTTGTCCTTCTGTCCCGCCCCTTTCTTGTCCTCCTTCAGTGAGGCCACGCCCTTCTTCTCACTCTTCTCCTCCTTCTTCACCTTCACGCCTGCCCATGGGGGGACAACAC
>CM050198.1:5157261-5162261 GCA_027475355.1 Coilia nasus
CCTGCGTGTAGAGGGTAAGTGTTGTCTGTGATAAGTTCAGTCTTATGTGTCCTGCGTGTAGAGGGTAAGTGTTGTCTGTGATGGGTTCAGTCTTGTATGTCCTGTGTGCCCCTGTGTGTAGAGGGTAAGTGTTGTCTGTGATAAGTTCAGTCTTATGTGTCCTGCGTGTAGAGGGTAAGTGTTGTCTGTGATAAGTTCAGTCTTACGTGTCCTGCGTGTAGAGGGTACGTGTTGCCTGTGATAAGTTCAGTCTTACGTGTCCTGTGTGTAGAGGGTAAGTGTTGTGTGTCCTGTGTGCCCTGCGTGTAGAGGGTAAGTGTTGCCTGCGATAAGTTCAGTCTTACGTGTCCTGTGTGTAGAGGGTAAGTGTTGTGTGTCCTGTGTGTCCTGTGTATAGAGGGTAAGTGTTGCCTGTGATAAGTTCAGTCTTACGTGTCCTGTGTGTAGAGGGTAAGTGTTGTGTGTCCTGTGTGCCCTGTGTGTAGAGGGTAAGTGTTGTCTGTGATAAGTTCAGTCTTACGTGTCCTGCATGCAGTGCTGGCAGGCCTTTGCTGATCAGCTCCCTCTGCTCCTGCGTCTGTCTGTACAGGTTGGACTGGTTCATCAGCAGCCGCTCCGCCGGCCTCTGCAGCAGCCCTGGGCCAGCACACAGATTCATGGGAGACGATGACCACAGAGCACACAGACTCATGGGAAATGTAGGCCATAAACCTTACAGACTCATAGGAAATGTAGGCCAGGGACTTCAAAGACTAATGGGATGTAGACCAGATACCTCAAAGACTCATGGGACATGTAGGACATAGACCTCGCAGACTCACAGGACATGTAGGCCAGAAACCTCACTGACACATGGGGACTGTAGGCCATAGATCTTACAGATTCATGGGACATGTAGGCCAGAGAGCTCACAGATTCATGGGAAATGTAGACCAGATGCTTCAAAGACTCATGGGACATGTAGGCCAATGAGCTTAGAGATTCATGGGACATGTAGGCCCAACGGCACGCAGTCATGGGCTATGACTGTCGCTGACCACACACTCATAATGCTTAAAACTTATAGGGTACCAGCGTATACATTCACATATTCTATGATTACTTCTGTCTGCCTTTATCACAGGGTGGTAACATACAGAAGTTTATAAAATGTAAGCTATATTTTTCTGTACACTACTCTGGCTGCAAATTAAAGATGTCTTATGTAAAGGTAGATTTGGCCAACCAGTTTGGCCAACAATATTTCAAACTATACAACTGAATTTGAATTTATAAAGGGGTCACTGAACTGTGTCAAAAAAACATGTCAGTGCCAAAACTACTGAAAAACTGTATATGGGAGAAGTGCGCCCTGGGTCAGAGGAGAGGATAGAGTACAGAAGGGAATTGAACCTTCGGCTGCAAGTCCGACTCCATAACCGCTAGCTAGCCCATGAGAGCCACTACTTCATTTCCACTACCAGCTAGCTTAACCGCTAGCTAGCCCATGACAGACACTACTTCATTTCCACTACTAGCTAGCTTAACCGCTAGCTAGCCCATGACAGACACTACTTCATTTCCACTACTAGCTAGCTTAACCGCTAGCTAGCCCATGACAGACACTACTTCATTTCCACTACTAGCTAGCTTAACCGCTAGCTAGCCCATGACAGACACTACTTCATTTCCACTACTAGCTAGCTTAACCGCTAGCTAGCCCATGACAGACACTACTTCATTTCCACTACTAGCTAGCTTAACCGCTAGCTAGCCCATAACTAGCCTACTTAATTTCTTTACAATAATCCCCACACTGCTCAGGTAGATTCCGGTGACTTGGACGACGTTTGTCGTTTAATTAAATAAGAAAACAACAAACAAGCAGACAAACTAAAAAAACTACATAAAAAAGAAAAGAAAAAAGACATACACACTGCCTCAAGACTGCCTGCGAGTGTTTCTGCTGTTGTCAGTGTGAGTGTTCTCATGCCTGTGTGTGTGTGTGTGTGTGTGAGGTACCTCTCTCAGTCTCTGTGTGTGTACACGTGTGAGTGTGTTTGTGTGTCTACCTACTGTACTGTACATGTCAGTGTGGGTGGGTGTGTGTGTCTGTCTGTACGTACGGTATGTGTCTGTGGGGGTAAGTGTGTGTTTGTGTGTGTGTCTGTGACTGCGCACACGTGAACACAGGCTCGACTACAGCTGTTCTCTGTCGAGTGCTTCATCCTCGACCACAGGCAACCCGCCCACCCCCCAACCTGCCTACACAAAAGCTTATTGTGCGCATTCCCAGGTGATGTACGTGACAAGCAAACAGAGAGACAAGACACAAACAACAGCACCGCGTTGGACTTGGACTTGAGTGTAAATAAACAAGGACCTTCACGTTTGCCTCGAGAGACAGCAACGTGCAAGTGCAAGGCAATAGAGATGCAAAGGCCATTCAGGGAAGAGAAAGGGAACAAAACAAAGAAAACACAAAAACAACACGACACCCTCTACACGCCTCTTCACACTGAGGGGGCACGACCAGACGAAACCATCGCAGAGTCCCACAGGGACCATTCGCGTTAGTGTGAAATGGCTGTTGCATGTGGCATGTGGCATGTGGCATGGGGCAGCCATGGCCTAATGGTTAGGGATGTGGTCTTGAGATTGGAGGGTTGCTGGTTTGAATCCTGTACCAGGAATACCAGGAATCCTACCAGGAATCCTTTAGGAGGAATGTGGGTGGGGAAGCAAAATAACTAGTGTTCTCCTGCACCTTTATCCTTATCCATGGCTGAAGAGCCTTTGAGCAGGGTATCTACCCCCACATTGCTCCAGGGACTGTAACTGAAACCCTGTACCTAAAGTAACTGTGAGTTGCTCTGTATAAAAGTGTCAGCTAAGTGTAATGTTGCCAAACAAATCCCACAGGGACCATTGTCGGAGGTGTGAAATAGGGCTGGGCGATATGACAGGCTGAAATCTGTATCACGATATAAGTGTTTCATATCGGTTGATATCGATAATTATTGAAAAATTGTGTAACCTATTTAAAATAAGTACCAGAAGGGGAAAAAATCTAAATTTAAACGTTTTTATTTTAAACTTAACCTTCCTCTGACAGGCAATAAGCATTTAGGCAAAAGGACTGTCAACACACGTTCAATGTTATGATCACAATGAAAACTTAACAATTATCAATAAGCTAATAACGTGCTTAACAAAGCTGAAGTGTTATAAAAACGTGCAAAGTGTTAAATGTAAACATAGCAAAACCTGATATCTGAGAAGAACTATCATATATCTATATATTTTACTGCATAATTTGCAGAAAACATTTGACTGACTACGATTAGATTTGTAAAATCCAAAAAACTTCTATCCTGGTGAGCTGACCTTTCCGTTCTTATCCACATTTTCCTCGCTCGTCGCGGTGGCATTCATCTTTACTTTCTTGACCACGCTGTTTCTATAAAAAAACACGACTACGAGACAAGAAATGGTGCAACCAAACGCGATTCTGTGACATGATTGGCTATTGGCGTGTCACTCCCCATATGTTGCTAGGCACCAGAGGACGAGTGCCTTTGCTCATGCAACCAAGCTTGCTTTGCAACAAAGATTTAAAGCGGCACTAAACCAGAGAGGACTCTGACTAAACTTACGCCGGTTTCTTTAAAAAATAAAAAACATTCTATCGAAACATTCTATCGAAAGCATTTTCTATTGATATCAACGAGGTGTCTATCGAGATACATATCGTTATTGTTTTATCGCCCAGCCCTAGTGTGAAATGACTGTTGCATGTGGCATGTGGCTTGGGGCAGCCATGGCCTAATGGTTACGGAGTTGGTCTTGAGATTAGAAGGTTGCTGGTTCGAATCCCGTACTAGTAGGTAGGGTGGGGAAGCAAAATAACTAGTGCTCTTCTGCACCCTTATCCATGGCTGAAGAGCCTTTCAGCAGGGTATCTAACCCCACATTGCTCCAGGGACTGTAACTGAAACCCTGCACCTCAAATAACTATGAGTTGCTCTGTATAAGGGCTCATTCACACCAAACACTCTCCATTTTCAGCGCGTATTCATTTAGAATGCATGTTAACAAATTAGACTCTTCACACTGCACATGTGATCTGACCGTATTCTGTCCGTGAATATGCTCATACGGGCTGCAGCTACAAAATAGAAACCGAGTCTATTTTTCTGCACATGATGTGAGCGCATTCAGCCAAAATCCCAATGAAAGCTATGGCAGACCAATATAATTCATGTACTGTGCTATCAATGCATATATTGACACAGGGGATACCTCAAAAACCTTGCGACTGTCTGCAAAATATTACCAATCGCTTACAACTGCATAAAACAAACGGTGGAAAGTTATTAGTCATACCAGATCTGCACTACAAGTGCAGTGACTAGCCTACGTGAACAGAGCATGGAAATGTAGTCCCAGTGGTGGTGAGACTGATGGGAAATGTAGTCCCAGTGGTGGTGAGACTCATGGGAAATGTAATCCCAGTGTGGTGAGACTCGTGGGAAATGTAGTCCCAGTGGTGGTGAGACTCATGGGAAATGTAGTCCCAGTGCAGGCGAGACTCACGGGAAATGAAGTCCTGCTGTCGGCGCCTCTCGGCCATGCAGTCGTCCCAGTGCTGCAGGGCGTGGCTCTGAAAGTCGTCATGGGCGCAGGGTTGGGGCCTCTGCTCTGCCACGCCCCTCTGCTCTTGAGCCAATGGGAGAGTTTGTTCTGGGGGACAGGCACACGGCTGGCCAGCTGAAAACATCGTGCACACACACACACCCACACACACACACACACACACACACACACACAAACATCAACACACACACATACATACACACATACACAAACACACATGCATGCAAACAGAGAGAGAGAGAGAGAGAAGACAGACAGAGAGAGAGAGAGAGAGAGAGAGAGAGAGAGAGAGAGACTGTCTGATTAAGTAAATGTTATGACTGTGAGAGTGGATTGTATTCTTTGTGCGACGAGTCTTTCTTTGT
>CM050198.1:5172261-5179761 GCA_027475355.1 Coilia nasus
CAGAGTCTTATAAGAAGTCTGTGGCAGCTGCCCACACATGGCCATTAGAGAGGAATCCAGCTAGCTAATGAGTTATTACACAGGAGGGCTGGGTATTGCCAACAACCTCACGATACAATACGTATCACGATACAGGGGTCACGATACGATACGTATTGCGAAACATGTGTATCCCAATACATGACCTTCAAGGCAATACATATCCCAATATTTTACATTACTTTACATGCATTTTTTAAGAAACCAGTCATATGTATACCGAAATGATATTTTTATTATGCTGGATAGCAAAAATGCCAGACTGCAGTGCAGTTACAATGTAATGCTGCCTTTGAACTCATAAACAGTGGCATAACAACAACAGTTGATCTACATGATCTGGTTTTAAAACACTTCTCTCAGCTGTAAATGTAGGACAAAGAAATGTAAAAAGGAGTGACAATAAATAAATATGAATGCTGAATGATGAATGAATGATGAATAAATGTGAAATATCGATACTGACCCCTCCGTAACGATACTTATATTGTGAAGAGGCCCGCAACGATGTATTGCCATATTTTGAACACACCACTATTACACAGACACTGGCCCTCTGACCTAGCCTGGTAAACCCGCCCCTCAGACTTCGTTTCATTTTGTACAGAGGGTCTGGACTGGAATCTCTTGAGGAGCATGTAAGAGGACCGAGCAACTCCTATCCAATCAGCGAACAGAGGGTGTGTTTGTGAGCCATGATGCTGACTTTTGTGTGCTACATTTGAATTCTAGTGCGTAGGTAGGCTAATTGCATACGTGACAACCAGGCGTTAGCGATTGGGTAAAGGCAGGGGCACTTGTCTTAAACTTCAGCAGAGTCCACACCTCCAGGAAGAAATCGTTTCTCACGGCCTCCACTCCAGACCCTCTGTACAAAATGAAATGAAGTACGAGGGGCTGGTTTACCAGGCTTATCTCTGACCTGAGCAAAGGAGTGAGAGAGGACGAGAACAAGAATGAGGGAGCATATCACAGAGGGAAGAAAAGTAGAGGGAAAGACAATGATGGAGAGAAAGTCAAAAAAAATCTACGAAAGAGAGACAGAGCTAGGTCTACGTTTGCTAATGAAAGATCATGGCCAGTTTGAGAGACTGAGAGGCAAAGAGGAGAGAGAGAGAGAGAGAGAGAGAGAGAGAGAGAGAGAGAGAGAGAGAGAGAGAGAAACAAATAGATAGACAGGCAGAGACAGAAAGAGAGAGAATAGGAAGGCATATGAATATGAAGAGCAACCACTTAGACCGTGAAAGAAATCAGCACACACACACACACACACACACACAATGCCACACACACACACACTCTGAGGGTCGAGGCTGAAACACTGACCGCGTTATGTAATTTCACTCCTGCTGAGCGAGGCTCTCATTTCCACCCAATCAACAGACACAGAGTGACGAGTGCCGCTGCCCTAGCCTAACTGTTCTTTTTTTTTCGCCCCTCCATCCGCCCTTGATGTATCATTTCACTCCTTCGCTCTCAAAGACGTGAGGTGAGCCACACGACACCCCTCCCTCCCTCCCTCCCTCCCTCCTCCTACCCAACTGGCTTTCGCTCCTACATCCTCTAACCTCCCCCACCCCCCCCACCCCCCCATCTCAAATCTCACTTCACCTACCATCTACGACCCCCCACCCCCCACTTGGCTTGGCTTTCTTCGCATAAAAGCTGTGCACACTCAGAACATCTTGTATTGTCTTGACAGGGGTGCTGTCTCACCTAGAACACTGAGAAAGACAAGCAGAGACATAGCGAGTGGGGGGGAGTGGGGGGTGGGGGAGAGAGCGACAGAGAGAGAGAGAGAGAGAGAGAGAGAGAAAGAGGGAGTGGGGGGGAGAGAGAGAGAGAAAAAGAGGAAGTGAGGGGAAGAGAGCGAGCGACAGAGAGAGAGACAGAGAGAGGAGAGAGAGGGAGGTGGGGGGGGGAGAGAGAGAGAGAGAAAGAGGAAGTGAGGGGAAGAGAAAGAGTGACAGAGAGAGAGAGAGATAGAGCGAGAAAGAGGGCAGAGAGAGCAGGAAAGAGGAGAGAAGATAGAAAGAGGGGTGAGAAAGAGAGAGGGGAAGAGAGAGAGAGAAAAGAGAGAGAGAGAGAGAGAGAGAGAGAGAGAGAGAGAAGAGAAAAATGAAAGGGAGAAGAGAGAGAGAGAGAGAGAGAGAGAGAGAGAGAGGGAAGACAAAAGAAGATATAGAGAAAAAGAAAGAGTGTGAGTTTAAGGCAGTAGCCTAGAGTTTTGGGTCTAAAGGGGGACACAGCTACCCTGGCTATCGCGACTTGTCAATGCTCTGCGAGCATTGGTCTGGCCAAGCTATGTTGTAAACCCATTGACTGACTTGCTCGCGAAATGTAAATGCAGCGTCACAGGCAGAATGGGCACACCCAGGCTAGGACACAGCCACATCAGGGTGCAATGCTGCCACCGGAGGGACAGCTGGTGCAATAGAGGACAGGTGTGGGGGCAGAGGCAGGAGGCAGAGGATGGAGGGAGAGGAGGGGAGAGGAGGGGAGAGGAGGGAGAGGATGGAGGGAGGAGAGGATGGGGAGATGGGTTGAAAGTGTGGAGGGCATGATTTATTCTGCTCTCTTTTGAATAACTGGGTTACTGGGCTTTGGCAGACAATTGGTGCCAGTGCAGACGTAATGGCCAGGTCCTCACTGTCCATGCAGCTGTTGGAGCAATAATTTACTACTACTACTACTACACACACACAAACACACACACACACACACACACACAACCCTGTCTAAGGCTTTGAAGCCTGTCATTAACATGTTCACAACCCAGACGGGAGATTGTGACAACGTAATCCAGTTTCCCCAGGTGCCCTCTCTGTCTCTCTCCTGCTGACTCTTTGAAACACCACGTAGCCTATTCGCCACTGAACTGTGACAATGTCGTGTGTCATTTTGGAAAAAAAGGAGATAAATGGAACACGAACGTACAGGTACATCGGTTAACGTTTAAATGCGGTGCTGCACCAGAGGCGTCACTTGACCTATTACTGTACTGGGGCACAGCTGGGGCACACATAATGCGAGCGTGCAAAGCGCGCGAATAATTTTTTTTAGCACTTATTTATCATTAAAAAAAAACATAAACAGTGCTTTAAACTAAATAGACATATCAGATTATGTTGATATGCTCATCAAACATCGTAGATGTCAGATAGCAATCTCCAGAAACCGAGTGTGGGAGCTCACAGTGCTAGGCTAACTGTTACATGAATCAACAACGATAATAGGCATATGCCAGTTAGCTAAAAGACAGCAGCTAACGACTCCAGTAGGCTACTTCAATTTACAGCCAGAACAGCTTGCATGACAGCTGCCTCATACATTAAACGTAAAAAGTAACGTTGTAATATGTAAATCCACATGGAAATGGCGACACAGGGGTGAAAACAAACAACAATGATGAGCAATTTACCCGGTACTAACCTGTAAGACCGCGGTTAAATTGGTTTGATATTGGATATTGGATATTGGATATTCGACACATTCAAAGACACCCATATAACTTCTGATGTATATCACCGATTCTTTTCAAACAACTTGTGATGTCTTCATGATCATCCAGGGTATATATCACAAGACAGTAATTATTTAAAAATCATACTTTGAGCCAATTTAAGGCATCTTTGTGAATTCAACACCCATATAACTTCTGATGTATATCACCGATTCTTTTCAAACAACTTGTGATGTCCTCTTGATCATCCAGGGTATATATCACAAGACAGTAATTATTAAAACATCATACTATGAGCCGATTTAATGCATCTTTGTGAATTCAACACCCATATAACTTCTCATGTACATCACCGATTCTTTTCAAACAACTTGTGATATCCACATCATCATCCAGGGTATATATCACAAGACAGTAATTATTTAAAAATCATACTTTGAGCCGATTTACTGCATCTTTGTGAATTCAACACCCATATAACTTCTCATGTATATCACCGATTCTTTTCAAACAACTTGTGATGTCTTCATGATCATCCAGGGTATATATCACAAGACAGTAATTATTAAAAAATCATACTATGAGCCGATTTAATGCATCTTTGTGAATTCAACACCCATATAACTTCTCATGTATATCACCGATTCTTTTCAAACAACTTGTGATGTCCTCTTGATCATCCAGGGTATATATCACAAGACAGTAATTATTAAAACATCATACTATGAGCCGATTTAATGCATCTTTGTGAATTCAACACCCATATAACTTCTCATGTACATCACCGATTCTTTTCAAACAACTTGTGATATCCACATCATCATCCAGGGTATATATCACAAGACAGTAATTATTAAAAAATCATACTATGAGCCGATTTAATGCATCTTTGTGAATTCAACACCCATATAACTTCTGATGTATATCACCGATTCTTTTCAAACAACTTGTGATGTGATATATACCCTGGATGATCATGAAGACATCACAAGTTGTTTGAAAAGAATCGGTGATATACATCAGAAGTTATATGGGTGTTGAATTCACAAAGATGCATTAAATCGGCTCATAGTATGATTTTTTAATAATTACTGTCTTGTGATATATACCCTGGATGATCATGAAGACAAGACAGTAATTATTAAAAAATCATACTATGAGCCGATTTAATGCATCTTTGTGAATTCAACACCCATATAACTTCTGATGTATATCACCGATTCTTTCACAAGTTATATGGGTGTTGAATTCACAAAGATGCATTAAATCAGCTCAAAGTATGACTTTTTAATACTGTCTTGTGATATATACCCTGGATGATCATGAGGACCTCACAAGTTTTTTGAAAAGAATCTGTGATATACATCAGAAGTTATATGGGTGTTAAATTCACAAAGATGCATTAAATCGGCTCATAGTATGATTTTTTAATAATTACTGTCTTGTGATATGTACCCTGGATGATGATGTGGATATCACAAGTTGTTTGAAAAGAATCGGTGATGTACATGAGAAGTTATATGGGTGTTGAATTCACAAAGATGCATTAAATCGGCTCATAGTATGATGTTTTAATAATTAGGCCTACTGTCTTGTGATATATACCCTGGATGATCAAGAGGACATCACAAGTTGTTTGAAAAGAATCGGTGATATACATCAGAAGTTATATGGGTGTTGAATTCACAAAGATGCATTAAATCGGCTCAAAGTATGATTTTTTAATAATTACTGTCTTGTGATATATACCCTGGATGATTATGAAGACATCACAAGTTGTTTGAAAAGAATCGGTGATATATATCAGAAGTTATATGGGTGTTGAATTCACAAAGATGCATTAAATCGGCTCAAAGTATGATTTTTAAATAATTACTGTCTTGTGATATATACCCTGGATGATCATGAAGACATCACAAGTTGTTTGAAAAGAATCGGTGATATACATCAGAAGTTATATGGGTGTCTTTGAATGTGTCGAATATCCAATATCCAATATCAAACCAATTTAACCGCGGTACCTGTAAGACAGGTGGAAAGACATAGCGCTCAGACACCGTTGTTACACGTTATGTCACAGCCAAAGTCGCGTGAATAAATAACGATATTAAGTAGCCATGTGCACATTGTTTATGTAGTGAATAAAGTAGCAATGAGTTGCCATGTTAAGTAGCTATGTGCGCATTCTGTAGATTATGTAGACCTAAAACTCGAAAGTGTTTTTTTTTTTTAACTGGTGAAATTTATACTGGGGCACTACAGACCAATACTGGGGCACGTGCCCCAGTAAAATATGTCTGGCGACGCCCCTGTGCTGCACCCCACTCGCTGACGCACAGTTTCTCTTCTTTCTGAAGTTCTAGGTCGCGAAGGACCTTTCACGCCTCGTTTCCTTGTTGCATTAATGTTGTTGGCTTACAAAGCACAATATGCTACCGTGAAAGTCACTAAAGCGGGGTTACTGTTGCATGTTACACATTATAGCCTAGTTACACAGTTAGCCAATATGCATGTCCTAGCCGTCTGCAGAATGAATGTCAGCCAGAGAATATATCTATTTCTTTGTTAAAGTTGTTTTGTTTCCTTTACAATCCTTTACATATCATACTAAGTAAAACATTTTCAAACACTTTCAGTCTGGCTCCCTAACTTACCTGGGGGTGATCGAGATCTTGTGTCCCTCCTGGAAACTTTACTTGTTGATTTGCCGAGGCTTGCCATGTCCCAGGGTTGCTAATCTTAACTTAGCGACACTTCAAGATCCGACACTTTCGATAGCACACTAACAACTACATGAACACATTGTTTCTCAAACACATTGCAATTATCAGCGTCATGTTAACATCTCGAAGATATTAGTGATATTAGCAGTTTTGCTCAAGCTAACAAACACTTGCTCCGTTTATATGGTGGATAGGTCTATGTGTATCCAGCTTGTATCCATAGCAACGGACGCGTCCGCAACATGCGACGCTGGTGAACTGCCTGCAACCCACAGAAACGACAACAGCAGACTAGCAGCTACACGAGAAACAAACGTCTAGCAGAAAAAAAACTAATGTGTTTGAACAAAATACTACCTGCTTAGGTTAAAACAGATAAAGTTAGAACTATATATATTTACCAAGAAGTACATTTTTCATTGGTAGATTCAGAGATTCTAGACATCACTCCCAACACAAGGATGGAATAGAATAGGTCTGCAGGGCACTGACTGTAAAACGGAAGTCCTATGCACAAAATAGGCCTATATCTACAGTAATATCTACAATATTAATAATATAAATAATGTGACATAATAGAAAAAAATGGTTATATGCCATATAGTTCTAAAGAAAAAAGTGAACAGTGCACAAAGGGTGCAATGCAGTGCAGTGTTTAAAATAGACTGAACAAAAGTGTAGGTAATGGGTAGCCTATACACCAATAAAACTACACAGTCAAAATGACAACCAAATACTATTATAACACAAACGTTTTGTATTTTTTTGCAGCTGCATATCCTTTTGCACACAACTATAGAGACATTTTAACGTTGGGAAGTTACCTATAAGCTAATAAAGTGACTAGAAATTATGACTAGAAGTTATTGCTGCTATGTAGTTACAAAGGTTGGTTAAATGATTGATAAAACAACGATTGGGGGTGTGTGTGTGTGGGGGGGGGGGTAGTTAAGTGTTGTGAAAAAGGTGTGTGTGTGTGTGTGTGAGAGACAGGGGGGGGGGGGGGGGGGGCTGTAGGAGTGTATGCTAACACGTTTATTTTTATTTTAGTTCCAAACTAATGCTTTGTGGATAATTCAGCATGTGACTTCTGCTACTAACCGTTCAGTGTTACGTGATGGCAAACAACAGAACGTCCCCCCGTCTTATTACTACGAACACACAGCGGCCAGGATCCTGGAGTCCCTTTCAAAGCAGTGGCACGGAGTCCGAGAAAACGTTATGTTCTCTCAGAGTACACGGCTAGTGTTGCGCACCTGTCAATCACGCCTAACG
>CM050198.1:5187261-5192261 GCA_027475355.1 Coilia nasus
ATGGCAGAAGGTATACAGTAGACATACTGACACACTGGACTATGGGGCTCTTTGCTGTCATGAGTGTGTGTGCATTGACTGTACATCTGCTCCATCCCCAATACACACACACACACACACACACACAAGCATGCTTTGGCCTTGAAGCACTTGAGTGTTTGCTTTGGTAAATGTTCTTCAGAAGCACACCAAAATCAAAACCACACAAAACTAAACATTTTCTCTCTCTCTACCTCTCTCTCTCTCTCTCTCTCTCTCTCTCTCTCTCTCTCTCTCTCTCTCTCTCTCTCACACACACACACACACTAACACACACAAACACACACAAACACACAGACACAGACACAGACACACACGGAACATTTTGACCCACATATGCGCACGTGCACCCTCGATGATTCACACAGCACTTTGGCGGCCAACCCCACACACCCACACACACAAACACACACACAAACAAATGTTAACAATTTCATCTATACTCACACGTGTGTACACCCAAAACAACACAAACAAACAAACAAACAAAAAGACACAAACTCAAAGGTGTGTTTCATTCTATCAGGAGGCCAAAGCCACTTCTTTATCTCTCCTTTTTTCCTTCAAGCCCTCTTCTCCTCCTCTTCTTCCTTTTCTTCCTCATCCTCCTCCTCCTCCTCTTCCTCCTCCAGACACTCCCCTGTCCCCAAGGCTCACGTGCACTCAGGCACAAAGGGACAGGGACAAAGGGACAGGGACAACGCTGGCAAACAGGAAATCAAATGATTGTGATGCTGTGAAGGACAACGAGAAAGCCTTCTGGAGGAGAGAGAGACAGATAGAGGTATATAAAAGACACAGAGTGAGAAAGAGAGAGAGAGAGAGAGAGAGAAAGACAGAGAGAGAGAGAGAGAGACCGAGAGACAGATTGAAGACACAGAAAAGAGAGAGAGAGAGAGAGATGAAAGATACACACACCTGGGTAAAGAGAGAGAAAGCGAGAAACACAAAGGCAGAGAGATTGAGCGAGATAGAGAAAGGCGAGAGAGATAGAGAGATAGAGAGATAGAGAGATAGAGAAAGAGAATGAGAGACAGAGAGGGAGACAGAGAGAGAGAGAAAGAGAAAGACAGAGAGAGATAGAGAGATAGAGAGAGAGAATGAGAGACAGAGAGGGAGAGAGAGAGAGAAAGACAGAGAGAGATGAAAGATACACACCTGGGTAGAGAGACAGAGAGATAGAGAAAGAGAGAGAGGGAGGGGAGGCAAAATAAAATGTTAGGGAAGACATGAACAACAGAAAAAGCAGACAAAATTTCAAAATCATATATGCTTATTCTACAATTTAAAAAAAGAATAATAATACATACTATTTGTTAGCACCCTATATAACTCTCAAGGTCCCTTTTTTCTACTTTATTTTCTTTACTTTATTCTACTCTGAAGAAAGAGTTTGGACAAGATTTAATTCAATTTCATTCATTTCAATGTCACTTACTGTATGTAGCCCCACATATGAACATGTTTCAGTGCACTTTACATATACAGCAGCCTCTAAAACCTCATCCACTCATTTACTCTTTCAAGACAAAAAAATGGCCCACAAATGACTTTCAGTCTGATGTTGGTGAGCTAAGCATATCTTAAGAAAAGTGTATACTTTGCTTAAAGACAGTTAGTAAAACTACACAAATATATATTTTTTATGACAATTGTGTATGAATTTATTATGTATTATTTTGTAATTTGCATAAATTAGCATAACACTTGTATATTTGTATATTTGAGTGCTCACTTGTTGTCACAATCAGGATCAAGACAATGTTCTGTGTACCAACAAGAACTGTGTGTGTGTGTGTGTGTGTGTGTGTGTGTGTGTGTGTGTGTGTGTGTGTGTGTGTGTGTGTGTGTGTGTATGTTTGGGGGAAGGGAGGGTTGTTAGAAGGAGGAAAGGAGATTTGCAATGTGGAGAGAGAGGGGGGAGATGGAGTGTGAGAGGGAGAGACAGAGAGGGAGTGAGAGGGAGAGAAGGAGAGAGAGGGAGAGACAGAGAAAGGAAGAGAGAGAGTGAGAGTGACAGAGAGTAAGAAAGAGAGAGGAAGAGAGAGAGAGAGAGTGTGTGTGTGTGTGTGTGTGAGAGAGAGAAAGAGAGAGAGAGAGAGAGGGAGATGGAGAGAGAGAGAGAGAGAGAGAGAGTGAGAGTGTGTGTGTGTGAGAGAGAGAGAGAAGGAGAGGGAGATGAAGAGGGAGATGGAGAGAGACCTATGTGAGCACATGGCCTGAGTATTTCTATCACACGTGAGCCTTCACACACATTTTCAAGTAACAATTTATAGAGGACCGCTGGCCTGCATGGACACACACACACACGCACACACACACACACACACTTACATGCACACACACACACACACAAGCGCACACACTTACCCACACACACACACGCACAAAGAACACACACACTCACCCACACAACCACACAAACACTCACCCACACACACACACACACTTACACACACACACAAAGAACACACACACAGACACACACTTTCACAAACATATATCCATACACATCCAAGCACGTGAAATCAATCCAGGAGTTTCATTATGACCATAATTACCTTCACACATCTCCCCAAATAGCCTTGATTAAGGACAATCACACACACACACACACACACACACACACACACATACACACACACACACACACACACACACACACACACATCTCCCTAAATAGCTTTCATTGAGGTGAATCAGCCTTTTCTTGTCTTCTTACTGTCACATATCTTCTTCCAGAGCTTTCTGTGATGAAACCTCAAAACAGCTTTAGAGCTTTGACCACACAAACGTACACACACAGATACCCCAAACAGTATTAACCCCGCCCATAAACACTCCCTTGCAGCATAGCGCCACCTAGTGATAGGGGTAAATGCAAACATCTGGATTTTGAATTGTAATGGTCTTAGTCCAAGAAGGCGGGAACTACACAAAATATGTCTTGCACAATCAGCACAATGACCTCCAAAAACATGGCAAGTACCATAACATTTGGCTTCTAGGGGGCGCTGTAATTGCACAAAATGTCATTTGTGCAAAATGTCATGCCCACTTTCAACACAAAACAATTTCAGTGAAATTTTAATGTTAATGTTTTAAAAGTACTGTCTCAACAGGTTCCAAATAAAGACTTAAGCACTAAGTAATATGCTATGTGTGCTGTGTGTGTGTGTGTGTGTGTGTGTGTGTGTGTGTGTGTGTGTGTGTGTGTGTGTGTGTGTGTACAGTGTGTACGGTGTGTGTGTGTTTCTACAATTGTGTGTCTAGCTCTTTTGTTACCTGACACCTTGGCATTTATAAAGGTCATCGGTGTTGACATCTGACTCCTTCATTTAGACCCACTGTATGTCTGTGTGCCATGTGCTGTGTGCATCTGAGTGCCTGCAGGAAATGGACAGCACGTCAAAATAAGATGGGGGTTGTCTGCTTGACTCTTTCATGATGTGTTTCAGTCCTCAAAAGTCAGCCTCTCTCTTTCTCTCTCTCTCTCTCTCTCTCTCTCTCTCTCATTCTCACCCACACCCCCCCCCCCCCCCCCAACACACACAAACACATACACACACATACACACACACAAACACACACACACACACACACACACACACACACACACACACACACACACACACACACACACACACACACACACAGAGGGTGGAGGGGTTGTTGGGTTTCTGGCCAGGCACAGGAAGTTCCATAGTGGCGTAGCCGATGGTGGAAATAGGAGCACAAGTGTTTGTGTGTCAATGGCACGCATGGACAGATGATGACGGGATGTTAGTCAGCAGCATCATCAGAGAGAGAGAGAGAGAGAGAGAGAGAGAGAGAGAGAGAGAGAGAGAGAGAGAGAGAGAGAAAGTGGGAGAGAGAGAGAGAGAGAGGAGAGAGAGAGAGAGAAAGAAAGAGAGAAAGAGAAAGGGGGGGAGGAAAGAGAGAGGGGGGGAGAGAGAGAGGGGGGAGAGAGAGAGGGGGGAGAGAGAGAGAGAGAGAGAAAGAAAGAAAGAGAAGGGGGAGGGGGGAGAAAGAGAGAGGGGGGAGAGAGAGGGGGGAGAGAGAGGGGGAGGAGAGAGGAGAGAGAGAGAGAGAGCAACTCATTTGACTGATTGGTACATAGATTGCACACAGTCGGTTTGTTGAGCATAGTGGAAAGGTGATTTCAAAATTATATGCAAATAACAGATTATGATGAAGAAGCCGAACATACTATGTGTATCTTTTTATCTAGACTCAGACTAATCTTTCAGATAACTAATTAATGTGTGTGACAATACTTTTGCATTAGGAGAGAGAGAGAGATAGAGAGAGAGATAAAGAGAGAGAGAGGAAGAGTGGCAGAGTAAGACAGAGACCGAGAGAGGAAAAGACAGATAGTGAGAGAGAGTGAGAGAGAGAGTAAGAGAGACAAAGAGGGAGGAAGAGAGAGAGAAAGAGAGTAAGCGAGAGAGAGGGAGAGTAAGATAGAGACAAATAGAGAGAGAGAGAGAGAGAGAGAGAGAGAGAGAGAGAGAGAGAGAGCGAGAAGAGAGGGAGGGAGGAGCTAGTCATAGTCATAGTCTATGCCGTAGTCATTAATGGGGGTAATGGCATTGCTGTTGGCCTTAGTGTCTGTTGCAAACATTTCCATCATCTAAAAACACCACATTAAATTAAACTTAAATATATTTACATGAGAGAGTAACTTTAAAAAGGGGAAAAGAACAACATTAACTGATTGCTCTTGGCCTTAGTGTCTGATGTAAACATTTCCATCATCTAAAACACTACATTAAAAATAAACCTAAACACTGTAAAGTTTTTTCAGTGTCTTTTCTAAAAAAAGAGAAGAGCAACATTAACTGATTGGTAGATGTTAAATGGTGAAGTCTAAAACTGTCACTGTGTGTAGTGGGTGGCTGTGTCTTCCTGTGTTAGTTTCTGCTTCAGAGAAAAGCCGAGTTCCATATTAGAGATGTTCA
>CM050198.1:5194761-5214761 GCA_027475355.1 Coilia nasus
ACCTCTACAACATTGTTATATCATTACCATGTAGGCCTACCTCTTTTATAATGACAAGGAGCCTCTGGCTCCATTTGTTTATTACTGTGTATTATGTTTAGACCCTCCAAGGAGTACAAAGGTTGTGGTGAATCCGCCTGGTCAGATAACTGAGGGAAGCAGAGTGACCCTGACCTGCAGCACTGATGCCAACCCACCAGCACACACCTACAGCTGGTACAAGAGAGGGAGACCACTGGAGACGAGAGAGAAGATGTTAACTTTCAGCAAGATCGACTCTGAGGACAGTGGAGAGTTTGTCTGTCAAGCAGTGAATAGGATTGGTCAACATGCTTCTCCTGCTGTGTCTGTTCAGGTTTTATGTGAGTACTGTATCTTTGAAAATGTTTCAATTTCATACTTCAGTGATATCTGTAATTAGGATTTTGGAAAGATATGATATTGCAGATGCACTCCATACCTATAACTTTATGTTTTATGTGATTTACAAGCAATTCATATTTGAAAGGTGAAAGTGCAATTTTTAAAAGCAAATGACAGGAAATTAAAATTAAGTCAGATTTAAGTAGATTTAAATGAAAAGTCCTCTTGACAGTTAAATTGTGTGATTATTTACTTCATATGTGCAAAAGACGTATGACTAATTTACAAATATATTGTTTTTCCCAGATAAACCAAAAGCCACATCAGCTGTGACTGCCCCGCCTGGTGTGATTCACAAAGGTGGCACAGTGACTCTGACCTGCAGCAGTGATGCCAACCCACCAGTGGAGAGCTACACCTGGTTTAAGGTGACCCAGTCCACTCCAGTAGGATCAGGACAGCAGTACAGCATCTCTAACATCAGCTCTGAGGATGCAGGACAGTACTACTGTGAGGCCAGGAATGAACATGGAGCTGATAACTCATCTGCTGTGTCCATCACAGTTAAAGGTACCAGTGAATGTCTATTCCTCTTCAGTGCTGTTTTTTGCTTATATGTCCTTTTCAGACTTTATGTCTCATTAATTTATTTAGGAGGGCAGAGTCCTGTCCTGACTGCTGTGTTGACAGTCTTAGTGTGTGGAGTGGTGTGTCTGCTGTGTGTGATTTTCTTCATGAGGTGAGTGAATATGACAGTACAGTATGTGTATAGTTTCACAATGTATTTCAATTACGTTATATGGTACAATATTCAACTTTGAAATTATACTGAAATTCAATAATCTATTGTGATATGAATAATGTTGCTGGGGTGCAGACTCTGGTAGACTGACTGACTACTGAATTATTATGTGTTGAAATAATCTTTAATTAACACTACTAGAAACTAATTAGCCATTTAATGTTGGAATATACAGCTCCTAGTACTGTGAAGTAGTCAAATATATATTTTTTAGTAGTTTAAAATGTAATGCATTATAATTCAGTTATTTTATAGTTATTCTTGTAGTGTATTATAAAAATATTAATGTAGTCAGGTGAAGCAATCCCAAGAAAAAACAAAAAAACGTCCTAGCGTTGACTATTCAGACATTGGTGAAGGATGCCTTTGACTTGAATGTATTTTTTGGTGTTGCAGGAAATGCAAGACTGAAACTGTGACACAGGCAAGACATGACCAGGTGAGAAACAGAATACAGTGGGGAGAATAAGTATTGAACATCAACATTATTTTCAGTAAAAATCTTTGCTATTAGACTATTGACATGAAAATGTTATGCAGAGTGGAAATGCCAACACCATTCAGCTGGATGCAGACTACCAGAACATGAACCGCAACACCACCCAACCTAATGCAGACTACCAGAACATGAACCCCAACACCACCCAACCTGATGCAGTCTACCAGAACATGAACCCCAACACCACCCAACCTGATGCAGTCTACCAGAACATGAACCCCAACACCACCCAACCTGATGCAGTCTACCCAGAGCCTGAATCCCAACACCATCCATCCTGATGATGACTACCAAAGCCTGAACCCCAAAACCATCCAGCCTGATCCCGTCTATCAAACCCTTTCAGGAAATGCCTTGTAAAAACTTGAACTCTTCTCTACCTTTTGGAAATACTGAAATGAAGGATACAAGGTTACAAGGATATTTTATTGTCACATACATAGACATACTGGGTAGAGTACGACATGCAGAGAAATTGCTGTATCATCTTGAGTGAAGAAAATTTTTAAAAGAAAAACGTTTCATTTAAAATATGAGGTACATTTAGCTGATGCTTTCATCCAGAGTGACTTATAGTGAATTAGGCACAGGGATAGGCCCCCTAGAGCAACATGGAGTTAGATGCTTGAATCCAGAGGACTTCAGCCATGGATGAGGAGTGCTGGTTATTCACTTACCCACCCACTTTTTTAACCTACTGATAAGGGACTCAAACCTGCAACCCTCAGATCAACTAACTCCCTAACCATTAGGACACAGCTGCCCGCTAGTGGATGGGCATTTGGTTGTTAAATCACAGCTGTCTATTAAAACATACACATTTGATTGTTAAATCTGTATGAAAGAACAGCAGCCTTTTCTAATGAGAAATGGAAAAACCGCCACATTTCTTAAAAGAAAGCCTTTCATGACGTCATGTATTTGTTGTGTGATGCTACTGTTTATCACCTTAGTCTGTTATATCAGCTTATGCAGGAGTAGCATTTTTATTTTCTTAAAATTTTTAAAATAGAGTTACTGGAATGCTTTCAGAAATGTATTATGTTGTTAGTAATTTGTGAATTTGGGAGTGTATTAGCTTAGCAATGGTATTTTTCCACCAGTGACAGGATTAAACATTGGCTATCATCTGTATTGAATTTTTTTTTGTGCAAGTAAATGACATATAATCTATCCATGTTTTATCTAATATTGTACAATTTTTTTTCATTAAACTAAGAGAGGAAGTCCATCCGACTGTTTGTTTCAGTGATGAAACTGGCAGATGATAGTATGGCTCAATGCAGATAATGTTTCATAGATTGCCAATTGTAAGCAGAGAGAGACTGGGTTGTGGGCAGCCATCTGTACAGAGGTACATAAACAGAACCATGTTGTTTGGGTCTCAAAAGGGCAGGACAGTGATCTCTTTGAAGTCTTCCAACCGTTACAGGCAAGGTCATTAGGATTAATTGGGACTAAGTATTTACATTACTTCAGACTCCAAGGTTGAGATGGTAGTTTCCATATTTCCCGGAACAGCAGCAAACGCCGGAACGAAAGAAGAAACTATTCAGCAAAAAGCTAAGTTTTCTACAAAGCTTTACAAACACCTTTCTCAAATTCTTACTACAATCTCTGTTTAAAACTTCATCAAGCTGCATCAAGTCTAATTATACTTCACCACATACACTTGTTCATTAGCGCTAAATACACCGCACAACCAGCTTGTTTTTAGCATTACCTAGCATCCTAAACTTTTAAGCTAACTCGGTAAAAGCAGCTGCATACTACTATAAACACGTAAACATCCCATACATTACAACACCAACATGGATACACTGGATTGCAGCTGCAGGGCCCTCTGCTCCTTCACGAAGCCAACATGGTGATTGATTCTCTTAAAAGAGACATTCGCTGGCTTACAAACGACCTAGTTAGGAAAGATACACTTATCTCTGCATACGGTTCCACTCTACGAGCCCAGGCTCAAAGCCAAATTGATATGTCGTTTCAGGCTAAATTCTCTGAAGAACCTGCCACCACCTCACAGCCGGCACGCTCGACCCCACAACAGAACCAACCCTGGACCGAAGTGGTCGCTCGCCGTCAAAGGGAGTACTGAGGAGATTCTCTCCACCTCCTTTCAATCTTTCAAACCGGTACTCAGTGCTAGCCGATAGTAACGTAGCTGACCCTGCTCACGCCATTCCTCTTCCCCCACAGCATCGCTCGGCGGAGCAGTCGAGACCGACCGCTCCGCCTCCGAAGCCGCCTGCTCCGAGACGAGTCGCCCGAGAGAGACCCCGCCACCCCCCGTCCTCCACCTGACCAGTCGCGGTCCTCGTAGGGTCCTCCATGGTGCGCCATGTGACCCTACCGAGGAGCGAGTCGTGGTGCCTGCCCGGAGCCCGTGTGGAGGACGTCCAGACCAGGGTGCCCGAGGTGGTGGAGCAGCACCCGACCGCCTCTGCAATCGTGGTCCACGTCGGGTCGAACGACATCAGGCTCCAGCAATCCGAAAAACTTAAGTCCGATTTTACCTCTCTAATTCAAACCATACTCGCTACTGGCAAAAAATGTATCGTCTCAGGCCCTATCCCATCTGCTTGCTTCTCAGACATGCAGTTCTCCCGTATCCGCCAGCTCCACGCATAGCTGGTGGGGCACTGCAGTCGCGAGAGGGTCCCTTTCGTCGACAACTTCGGGAGCTTCTGGAGAAGACGCAGCCTGTTCGCCGAGACGGACGACACCTGAACAGGGCTGGGGCGAGCCTGCTAGCTAGCAACCTGGAGCTAGCTCTGGAAGCCCCTCACACACACCACGCTGACAAGTAAGCTCCAAGCCAGCACATCTCAATAGCAACTTAGTCCCGAGATAATGATATATCTTTCCCCCTTACCACCAGTGCTCGGAATACAGTGTGCTTGGCTCAGTCAGATAATTTGCTCCCACCAAATTCCTCCCCTTATAACCCACCATAGGAAACGCAAGCATAGAACCACAGGCTGCATACCTAACAATCTAATTAATATCCAGCTCGGGCGCTGGGTAAATAAGACTAAAACCGTCATAAATGCTGCTGTCCTTAATGTAAGGTCCCTCACCAACAAGAGTTTCTTTATAAATGATTACATCTCAGAAAATAAACTACACCTTATGTTCCTCGTGGAGACCTGGTTAAAAGAAGAAGGGGCTGCCACCCTTATTGAAACCTGTCCCCCTAACTATAAATTCTATCAATCGATAAGAGACAATAAAAGGGGTGGCGGTATAGCTGTCATCTTCTCCAATAAACTTAGCTGTAACGAGATAAATTTAGGCACCTTCACGTCATTTGAGTACCTAGCGATTAAAGTTAAGACCGATCACAGCTTACTCCTTATCACGCTATACAGACCGCCAAAAAGTTCACCAACCTTTTTATCTGACTTCTCCACCCTCGTGTCAGCGATACTTACAAACTACGACAGAATAATTATCACGGGAGATTTTAACATTCATGTTAATAAAAGCGGTGACTCAAATGGCAAAGACCTGCTACACACCTTGGACGGCTTTGGGCTGCATCAGTACGTAACAGAAGCTACCCATCAACTAGGAATCACGCTCGACCTAGTAATATCGCAACCCGCAAACATTAACAACATTTCCGTGTCGGATATAACCATCTCCGACCATTACTGCGTCTTATTTGAATTCCCATTTACTATACATAGCAATAGAGACCGGTGCAACCCACAAACGATGCATAAATGAATCTAAAGGTTATTCTATAACCCCGGTTCTCTGAGACATTGAGTGGAGAGATCCACCTATGGGAGGGACATCCGTACCCGACCCAAGCGAAGCAACCAATTGCACCAAGTCTGGCTTGACAGACAGCAGCGCAAGTCCTAAGCCACGGGCGCTCCGCCCAGCGGACCGTGGTATAAAGGACGGAGCCGCGCTGCTCCACATCAGTAGACAAATTCGCTTATGGCAAAGCAAACGGGGCAATGTCGGTGGATCTCTCCACTCAATGTCTCAGAGAACCGGGGTTATAGAATAACCTTTAGTTCTCTTTCAACATTTCGTGTTCGAGATCCACCTATGGGAGAGATATGGACAACTCCCCGATTGCCCAATGACCTACTGTGTCTGCCAGCCTCGGATGGTCCCTCCACCGAGGAGAATCCTCAGCGGAGCAGTGCCAGACTCACCCGTGAAAAACACACACATATTTTCCCAAGCGGGTAGCTGGAAAGGCGTGTGTAAGTGTTGAATTGTACACCCACATAGTCAGCATCTGCCTTAGAGAATGTAACAATTCAGCGAAAAGAAGTGAACAGGAATAATGAAACGAGGCGCTCGTGAGAGAGTCACACAGAGCCTACGCTCAGTACTGAATGAGCTACCGGGGTCTTGGTGACATCCAGACGGTAGAACCTCACAAACGTATCCGGGCTGGCCCAACTGGCTGCGGAGCACACCTGTTGCACAGACACCCCTTGGAAGACCGACCATGAGGCCGCCATGCCCGCGAGTCGAGTGGGCTCTCAATCCCGCGGGAGGCAGTTTCCCTTTCGCATCATACGCCATAGCTATAGCTTCGACAAGCCAGTGAGACAGGCGCTGCTTCGAGATCGGTTTCCCGGTATACGGGGCGGCCCAGGAGACAAAGAGCTGGTCACTCTGTCTAAAACCCTTAGTCCTGTCCACATACGCCTTCAAAGCCCGTACAGGGCATAGCGTGTTCAGCCTTCGCTCTTCCACAGAGGAAAAGGGAGGCGGGTGGAAAGCTGTGAGCTCTACCACCTTGCAAGCAAATGTGGGAAAACATTTCGGTAGAAACGCCGGGTTAGGTTTAAGGAAAACCTTATTACCACAAGGCGAGAACTGAATGCATGACGTGTGCACGGAAAGTGCATGCAAGTCACTAACGCGTTTGGCAGTGGACAAAGCAAGCAATAAGGCTGTCTTGAAGGACAGCTGTTTTAGGCCTATGCTCCCAATGGCTTCAAAGGGTTCGCCAGACAGCGCATCCAAAACCAAGGGGGAGGTCCCAAGACGGGATGAGCCTTTTAGAAGTCGGCAACAAGCGGCGCACCCCTTTCATGTATCTGCGTACTAAGGGGTGTCGTCCCACCGTGTCATCGTTGAAACCAAAGTGACAGGCGGATATAGCCGCCAAATAGACCTTAATAGTAGAGAAGGACTTGCCTCTCTCCATAAGGTTTTGTAGAAAGCCAAGAATGTCGGCGACCGAGCACTGATAAGGCACCACCTGACGCATATCACACCACTTCTCAAAGACTCGCCATTTATAGTCATAAAGTGACCTAGTAGACGAAGCCCTAGCGCTCTGCATGGTGGCCACGACGTTAGGAGGTAATCCTAACGTGGAGAGATTGCGCCTCTCACGGGCCAAGCCCAGAGCGCCACCCGGTCTGGGTGGTTGTGGTGAATTTCCCCGTTCGCCTGCGACAACAGGTCCGAATGCAGCAGGAGCATCATCGGCTGGGTGTAAAGGAGACGAAAAATCTCCGCCAACCATGGTGCTTTGTGCCATTTGGGGGCTATTAGGATCAAAGTCAGCCCCTGTTCCCTCACTCGGGCCAACGTAGGGAGAATCAGACACAGAGGGGGAAGGCATAGAGGAGCACTTTGGGCCAGGGGTGGGCAAGTGCGTCGATGCCGAGAGGCGCGTTTCCGTCCAGTAGCGAGAAGTACATAGGACAGTGGGCGTTTTCGCGCGAGGCGAAGAGATCTACGGCTGCTCTGCCGAATCTCCTGTTACGACCTCATGGACACGGGCACTCACAAACACTCCTAAGTCTCGTTTGTCTAGGGATCTAACAACCAGCCCTGCTATCCAGAGACCCTAACTTTATGTATGCAGTTAACGTGGCTGTAGGTATGTGAGATGCTACAGGTGTATGTGGGTGTGTGTGTACCCCAGGAGAAAACAGGCTTACCTCAGGGCCAGCGCAAACATGGCACGGTGCCGACCAGCTCAAACGCCTTTTAGATGTTCAGTTCACCAAGTTAGAGATAAGACTCCTTTTCTTGTTGTCTGGTGGTAACGCTGAGGAAAAAACCGCTCCGGTGTCGGCATCAGCAGAGTACATTCAAACCAACGCGGCTGAGAGAGAGCTCTCGAGATTTTCTCTCCCACTTCTCTTATAAAGACACCCACACCAGCAGCCAGCTCCCCCTGGGGTATGGGATGTGGAAGTGCACCATGTAGTGTCTAGGGCAGCTCCTACACTTTCCCTGCACTAGCCTACCGTAACATCCCTCCCCCCTTCAAAACAAAAAAAAAAACTTTTTTTTTTTTTTTTTTACATTTCTATTTCTTTTCTAAAACTTTTTTTTAACCATTTTCACCCTTTTTCTAAAATTCCAATTTCTATTCTTACATAAAGTAAGCAAGTCTAAGTCAGTGTACAAAAATGCATCAATGTCTTCAGTATAGAAGGAGTCCTGAGCACCGGTAGCTCAAAGGGCTCAACTACTACACAGTAAATATCCAAGTATTGCTACAAACCATTAAATCATAAAAATGATTGTCCAACTGTTATACATCAAGCTCTACACAGAGTATCGGCTATTACGTTGTCTTTGCCAGCCACATGCTGGACCACCAGATTATAAGGCTGAAGCACGAGACCCCACCTAAAGACTCTAGCATTTGAAGACTTGAACTTGGCTATGAAAGTCAATGGATTATGGTCTGTGAGGACCAACACCTCACCACCTGAAGAAACATAAATCTCAAAATGGCGCACTGCCAACACAAGTGCCAACGCCTCCTTCTCTATTGTAGAATAGGCTCTCTGATGTTGATTTAACTTCTTTGAGAAATATGCAACTATATAGGTTACTACATTACCTAGGCCAGCTATTACAGTGTTCATTGCTCTCTGGAATGTTGCTGAAGCATTCTTCATACCAAAAGGAAGGACTTGACACTGATATAACCCACCTGGGGTGACGAAAGCAGATACTAGCTGGGCCCGAGGAGTCAGCGGCACTTGCCAATAGCCTTTTAACAGGTCTAGCTTGGAAACATATTGAGCTCTGCCAATGCGGTCAATGCAATCTTCCAGGCGCGGAATGGGAAAAGCATCAGTTCTAGTTACTTGATTAACCTTACGATAATCAATACAAAAACGCACTGATCCATCTGGCTTCGGAACAAGCACCACAGGCGAACTCCACTCACTATAACTAGGCTGTACTATACCTAGCTGCAACATACAATCAACCTCCTCTTGGACTTTTTTAAGCTTAGTGGGACCTACCCGATATGGCTGCTGCTTAATGGGGAGAGCATCCCCAGTGTCAACATCATGGATGGCCAGATTTGTACGGCCAGGCCTATCACGGAACAGATCTGGAAACTCCTCAACTAAAGCCCTAATGTCAGCTTGTTGACTCTCACTCAAATAACTAAGACTAGTGCTGAGACTATGCAGAGCATCTGAATTACTCACATGCATACTTACAGGCTCCACACACTCTGTGCCATCAACATCAGGCTGATCACTGACAGACACACAACTCACCAAAACAGTTGCAGGTTCTCGACCCACATAAGCCTTCAACAGGTTTATATGACACAACCGAGTCTGTGCCCTACGATCAGGTGTATCAATTATATAATTACGATCCCCAACTCTCTGCTTCACAATATATGGACCACAAAAACGTGTGCTCAAGCTATTTCCCCTCATGGGCATAAGAACTAACACACGGTCCCCCGGCTTAAAAGTTCGCTCAACTGCCTTTTTGTCGTACTGTACCTTCATACGTTCCTGGGCACCTTTCAGGTTATCATGGGCCACTTGACACGCACTAGACAAGCGGTCGCGAAACAACGCCACATACTGCAACACACCCCCTCAAAAGGCTGTTTTATCAGTCGCTCTTTGATCAGCTTCAAAGGACCTCTGACTTCATGACCAAAGACTAGCTCAAAAGGTGTAAACCCTGTGGACTCGTTAACAGAATCACGAAGGGCAAAGAGCATAAAGGGAAGAGCTACATCCCAATCACCAGGATGCTGCAACGCATAGGTCTTAATTGCACACTTTAGTGTCTGGTGATATCGCTCAATCGCTCCCTGCGACTGGGGATGGTATGCAGAAGAGGTAATCTGCTGAATGCCCAGTTCGCACATTACATCCTGAAAGACATTAGAAACAAAATTTGTGCCCCGATCTGACTGGATCTGCTTAGGCAGGCCGAAACGTGAAAAGAAAGTAATCAAAGCGTCAAGCACAGGTTTTGCCTTAATAACTCTCAAGGGCACAGCCTCAGGAAAACGAGTAGTCATGTCCATTATTGTTA
This sequence comes from Coilia nasus, assembly GCA_027475355.1. Classification (NCBI taxonomy): domain Eukaryota; kingdom Metazoa; phylum Chordata; class Actinopteri; order Clupeiformes; family Engraulidae; genus Coilia; species Coilia nasus. The sequence goes on from CM050198.1 coordinate 5,204,739, forward strand.
AAAGATACTGATGACCCTTCTTAGTCTTGGGCAAAGGACCAACACAATCAATGAGTACTCTTGAAAATGGCTCTTCTGTAACTGGAAGAGGGCGTAAAGGTGCCAGGGGAATCTTCTGGTTAGGCTTCCCCACTACTTGACATGCATGACAGGATCTACAAAAAGACACAACATCCCTATGCAACTTAGGCCAATAAAAATGTTGAAGAATTTTTGCCTGAGTTCTGCGGATGCCCAAATGACCAGCCATTGGGGCTTCGTGGGCCAGACGTAAAACCTCTGATCTAAAACTCCTAGGGAGAACTATCTGTTCGACCACACTCCAGACCTCAGTGGCCGGACGGTCAGAAGGCCTCCACTTCCTCATAAGGACATCGTCACGCATATAAAAACCCTCAGCCATTACCTGAGACTCTTCTGAACTCACTGCAGTTTTCCTAATCAACATCAATCCTGTGTCACTTTTCTGACCAGCAATCAATGCTTCCCTGGTGTACTGCTGACAATCAGGAAGTTCACTCAAAGTAGCAAAGAACGTGTCAGACAAATCTACAGGTTCTCTCTCCACTTCTTTATCTTCCACTCCCTTCTTAGATTGTGAGCGGGTAACCACACAAGCTGGAAAAACATCTGGACATTGTTCTTCCAGAACAACCATTTCTGGTGACTCACAAGGCACTGAACTAACAATAGGAGTTACACTAACTAAATCTCCAGCCAAGTCATTACCAAGGAGGAGACCGACGCCATCTATGGGCAAAGATGGTACCACCCCCACAGTGACATAACCATTCACCAAGTTGGACCTCAGAAAAATCTTGTGTAATGGAACAGCTCCATACTCACCACCAAGGCCTTTTAACAGGACAGAGGCATTCAAAGATGTTTCATCAGTCAGTGATATCAGCCCTGAAAGGAGGAGAGACTGAGCTGCACCTGTGTCACGTAACACAGTCACTGACACTTCTGGTTCACTTTCTGAGTGTGCAATGGTAGCTTGAGAGGTAAAAGCTTTATAAACTTCAGCGCATACTCCTACTGGGGTCTCACTTAACAGTTCATCACTATTTGCCAGAAGACATGGGCCTTTTGCCATGACACAACCCACCGGTTGCTCTGCATTGTCATGACGACCTCTCCTCGCAAGCAGCTGTCTACAGCGGGATTTAATGTGCCCTGGTTTATGGCAAAAATGGCATACTACCTCTCCAAACCTGCTAACAGGACGAGAAGATTTGACATTAAAACCTGTTCTGGTATTATAATTACCCTTTGGCTGGTGAGGCACATCAACCTCTTTCTTTACCTCATGCACTTGTCTCTTACCTTCCGCAGAAGACTTAGTTTTCCATGGCTCATTATGCACCAGCACATAATTATCAGCCATTTCCGCGGCTCTTCGAGCCTCTGTCACCTGCTGCTGAGTCAAATGCAACTCAATGTCCCTAGGCACGCTAGCCTTAAACTGCTCAACAAGCAACAACTGTTTTAAATCCTGAAATGTATTCACATCACAAGCTCGGAGCCATTTATCACAAGCTAACTCTTGCTGTCTCGCAACGTCCACATACGTCTGACCTGATTGAATTCTCAGAGAACGAAATTCCAGGCGATATGCCTCTGGAACACGTTCATACGCCCTAAGCACTGCCTTTTTTACTGCATTATACTCACCACTGTCAGTGAAATCCATGGCAATATATGCTTCTTGGGCTTTGCCGGTAAGTTCTCTTCTAACTAACGTCACCCACTCAGCTTTTGGCCAGGCCCGCTCTGTGGCCAAACGCTCAAAAGCCTCGAAAAACATTTCCGGGGACTCAGAACAAAAACGTGGCATAATTTTCAAACAGCGACTTACATCAAAACGCCCTTCATGTTCTCTTTGGCGCTGACTATCTTGATTTTCTCGCATAGTTTTTTCTAATTTGGCACTCACTATCTGCAGTTCAAGCTCCTTTTCCTTTTCTTTCTGTCTCGCTCTCTGCTCCTCTAACTCACGCTCTCGCGCTGCCTTCTGCTCCTCACGTAGTGCTTTAGTTTGGTCATCTGCTAAACCCAACTGAAGTGCTAAACAATCAATAAGTTTTGCTTTAGTTGTATCTTCATCACGCTGGAATTCCATAAAATCTACCAACTGCACTAATTGCGGTTTAGTAAGCCTCACAAGGCGTGTACGAGTCACCTCTTCTCCCATAAACACGTCAGGTTTAAACTCAGCCATTTTAATCTCACAAAACTCCACAGAGAAGCACAGTTTAGAGACAAAAAGAAATGTACTCAAAGCACGACGACTACCAATATTTCAGGCGAGAAAAAAAAAAGAAAAACAGATCGCCAATTTTTTTTTCAAACAAAGAAGCGTCTTACACTGTAACACGAGCTAACAAACCCTCACTACATTCGAGGAAGAGATCAACATAAACCTACAAATTGCAGGCACCCTGACAAAAGCCAGACAGTCATGCATTCACGTGTCGGCAAACAAATGCACAAGATGCTTTAGTCAAATCACCAAGTTTGCCGTAATAACCCACAGGTAACACCTACATTACCATAACTCAAATCAGTCGCTAACTAAACTGCTGTTGACCTAGCCAACCAAGCTTTAAATGAAATATGGCCTACCAAACAAAGTGCGCTATCCGTGTATCTTCTATACTACACAATCCCAAAACAACTGGCAGTCAAATAAACATCCAAATTGCTGCACGTAGTTTTAAAGCTACGCTAACACATCAACCAAATTGACAAACACCACATCCACGTTGCCACACGCAGTTTTCCCACCACGTATAAACTAAACTCCAGCTGAAACAAAAACGCTATACCTAGCACTTAAATGCACTGCTCATTTCACAAACTCAGTGGCTTACACACTTACCCATACACAACACAACACGCTAACTACATATGATCCACAATCCAGGACGAGCCAACCACTTGTTACGACCTCATGGACACGGGCACTCACAAACACTCCTAAGTCTCGTTTGTCTAGGGATCTAACAACCAGCCCTGCTATCCAGAGACCCTAACTTTATGTATGCAGTTAACGTGGCTGTAGGTATGTGAGATGCTACAGGTGTATGTGGGTGTGTGTGTACCCCAGGAGAAAACAGGCTTACCTCAGGGCCAGCGCAAACATGGCACGGTGCCGACCAGCTCAAACGCCTTTTAGATGTTCAGTTCACCAAGTTAGAGATAAGACTCCTTTTCTTGTTGTCTGGTGGTAACGCTGAGGAAAAAACCGCTCCGGTGTCGGCATCAGCAGAGTACATTCAAACCAACGCGGCTGAGAGAGAGCTCTCGAGATTTTCTCTCCCACTTCTCTTATAAAGACACCCACACCAGCAGCCAGCTCCCCCTGGGGTATGGGATGTGGAAGTGCACCATGTAGTGTCTAGGGCAGCTCCTACACTTTCCCTGCACTAGCCTACCGTAACACTCCGCCAAATCAGATCCACTACCTGAGGGTGGACGCGCCACTCTCCGTAAAGTGGATTGCCCCTCGATAGAAGATCTGCCCCCGTGTTCAGTTTGCCTGGGACATGTGTTGCGCGTAACGACAGAAAACGCTGATTGCTCCACAGCAGCAGGTCGCGTGCCAGGCAATGTAGCGTCGAGGAGCGCATTCCCCCCTGTCGGTTTATATACGCGACCGCCGTAGTGTTGTCGCAACGGACCAACACGTGACGGCCCCGCAGACGGGGGAGGAATCGCTGGAGAGCAATCCAAATGGTTAGGAGCTCCAAGTAATTTATGTGGAACGAGCGCATCTGCCCCGACCACACCCCGTTCACCGTCCTGCCGTCTTGGGTGGCTCCCCAGCCGGACAGGGACGCGTCTGTCGTTACAACTTTCCTCTCGGATACTGCCCCGAGGGGAGCACCGTGGGAATAAAACTCCGCCATTCGCCAATGGTGAAGGCACGCTGTACATTCGGGCGAGACTGTCACCTGGCGGCGGAGATCGCGCGTGGGGTCGAGGCGGAGGGAAGAAATCCATTTCATGAATTCCCTCATTCTCAGAAGGCCCAAGGGCAGGACCTGTATGGCCATCAGGCCCTGCAATCTCAGGCATGTGCGGAATTTCACTTTCGTTCCTACTCTGAAGAGGGCGAGACAATTCCAGAGTGAACGAATGCGCTCCTGGGACAGGCGAGCGCGCATGGCAACCGAGTCGAGCTCCAACCCTATGAACGTGACGTTCTGAGAGGGGAGTAATTGCTCTTGCAATGGTTCACCATGAAGCCCAGGGAAGTCAGATGCGTGTGCACACGATGGGTGTCTCGGAGCACTTGATCTTTGGACCTGCCCAGTACCAGCCAGTCGTCCAAATAAGTTAAAATTCTGATCCCCATTAGGCGTAATGGGGCCAGCCCCGCGTCCACACATAGGCAGAACACCCTTGGGGACAGGGCAAGCCCAAAGGGAAGAACCGTGAATTCGTAGTATTTGTCTTGATAGGCAAAGCGTAGGAATTTGCGGTGAGGGGGGGGGATATATGCCTATGTGGTGAAAGGCATCCTTGAGGTCGATCGATGTAAACCAATCGTTCCTCTGTACTGAGCGAGATAAAGTGTTGAAATTCAACATTTTGAAGTGGTAACGTCTTAAATGTCTGTTCAACACTCTGAGGTCCAGAATAGGACGGAGAGAACCGTCTTTCTTCGGTACCAGAAAGTAACGGGAGTAGAAGCCCTGCTGGGCTTCGCTCCGTGATACTTCCCGAATAGCCCCCTTTCGTAAAAGAGAGTGTATCTCTTCCACTAAGAAATGAGCTGAAGTGACTTCTGTCTGGGAATAAATTATGCCGCCGAAACGAGGGGGTCGTACGGCAAACTGAAGCCTGTATCCCCTCTCTATCGTCCTGATAACCCACTCCGGGGCGGACGTAGCCTTCCAAGCGGAGAGATGGGGAGAGAGTAGGCCTCTGTGCTCCAGCGGAGCATAAGGGCACCGCTGTGCGTGAAGAGTGTGCACTCCTGTCCGCGCTGCAACGTCGCCACCTGGTGGTAGAACCAGGGTGGAGGAGCGTCGCGTGAGATGGGCCAGTGGTCCCATACGCGGTGCACTGCTGCCCTCTAGTGGCCAGACCGCGGACTGCGGTGGCCGGGCGCTCATACAACCTGGCATCAGAATATTTTGAATCATATTCACACATTGAATGGGCGGGGCCTTTATTGAGGGAACTGGGAGATTGTGGTGGTGTGAACTGTGTGCGTGGGCTGCACAAAGCACGTCGCTGTCTCCCGTCTCGCCTGCGCCAGTGACCTGTAGCACGGGGAACTGTGCCGTGGCCGTCCTGAGAAATCTTCCCTTCTTCGAGGGGGAGGAACGTGGAGCATGCCCATTGGGCTGGTCGCCCGCGAACCTGGACTGAGCTCCGAAGCATCCCGGTCAGGAAGGACGCTTCCTTTTGTTCTCCGCTGGGTTGGCGGGAGTTTTCCCGCCACCGCTGCGAACGTAGCTTTGCCCCAGGGCTTCGCTTGCTGCTGGGGCTGGTGTTGCTGTGCCTGCTGCCCTTGGTGTTTACCGCGTTGTCTGGGAGGTCGACTCGCCGGTTGTGGGGGACGGACAGCAGGCTGCTGAGGGGGTCTCGAAGGAGGGGGCGGGCGTGACACAGCTTTGCGAGGGAGACAAAGCTTGAACGCCTCGTCCTCCTTCTTTTTATCGTCGCAGCGTTGCTGCATCAGCGCGACGGCTGGACCGAACAGAGCCTGTACGGGCTCCACGGGGGCGCCGGCGATACGCCTCTTCTCGTTATCGGGGAGCCCGGACAGGTTAAGCCAAAGAGCCCGCTCACCCACCACGGACAGAGCCATGGAGCGCCCACAAGCCTGGACGGCCTGGCGGGCATTGCGCAGGACGAGATCGTTAACAGTAACGATCTCCTTCCACAGGGCAGGAGTGGCGCTGCCACTCGCCAACAACCTGCCCATGTCCTCCATCAGCTCGGCTTGGTAAGCCGAGAGGAGGGAGGACACGTTAAGGGCTCTCACTGCCAGCGAGGAAGCCCTGTAGGAGGTCTGGAACACAGACGCTGAGAACCGGTCCATCTTATTAGGGAGGACCGGTTTCGGGGGGCGAGCAGCCCTCCCTGTGTGGGGTGGAGGTGCCTGGCAATCGAGGGTTCGACAGCCGGGGGGTCGCCCATGCCGAGGGCGGACATGTCCTTGACCTCCAAACCCACAAGCCCGTGTTTCAGCTCCAGCGGTTCTCCCCAGAACTGTTTTAAGTGCTTAGCACAGGCGGGGAGAACAGGCAGGAGCTGCTTTTTGGGACCTGGGGGCAAACCCAGGAGTTTGCCGTCATACACATCCCTCTCTTGGTCGGCCGGGTTAATGAGGGCCGGCCATTCAATGCCGAGACGGACGGCAGCCCGCTCGCACACCTCGAGGAGGATGGTCTGAGGCAGCGCAGACGGAGCCGAAGGAGGGGGCTGGAACGGAGGAATGGTGTCCTCGTCGCCAGAGCCTTCCGACTCGTCAAAATCAAGCTCACACTCCCCAGGCAGTTCGCACTGGAGAGGAGGAGGGACAGTGAGGTCAGGTCCGGAGCTATCCAGGATTTCTGACCTCTCAGCCCAGTCGAGAGAAGCTGAGCCCAGGAGGGGATCCGGGGCTTCAGCCATCTCGTCGTCATCCCTGTCCTCAGACCCCTGCGTCGCGGCTACCTTGAGCCGGCGGCGGAGGAGCTTTCTAGGGAGAGCCAAGCAGTGGCTACAGTTCTCCGGAGTGGAGAGAGCATCTTGGGCGTGCTTGTAGCCCATGCAGACGACGCAGAAGGGATGGGCATCCCTAGCTGCGATAAGGGCACCGCATGCGGCCGGGCAAGCGCGCGAAGAAGGCTCCAGGGCAGGTGACGCTGGCTTCGAGAGAGCCATATGGATAACCAGTCAACTAACTCACCCGTCGTACACGCCAGGCGGAGGTGGATCCAGGTAAGGATGTGTCCTCCTTTAGGCAGTTAAGTGCCACGAATTAGCTGAGCTAGCTGTTAGCTGTACTTTAAGGTGGTTAACCAAGTTGCAAAAATCTGCGAGAAGCGAATGTCATCTGATGTGGAGCAGCGCGGCTCCGTCCTTTATACCACGGTCCGCTGGGCGGAGCGCCCGTGGCTTAGGACTTGCGCTGCTGTCTGTCAAGCCAGACTTGGTGCAATTGGTTGCTTCTGCTTGGGTCGGGTACGGATGTCCCTCCCATAGGTGGATCTCGAACACGAAATGTTGAAAGAGAACAGCGCAACAAAAAATCACCGAACTTATTAGCTCCCGCGACCTCCTCAATGGCCACAAATCGCTCGATGAAATGGTGGCTGGCTTTAATAGCAACCTAAAGGAAATTTTAGACGAAGTTGCTCCTTTAAAAACAAAACACAGCTCGCGAGTTAAAACCTCACCATGGATAAATGAGTCAGTAAGAGAGAAAAAAAGGCAATGTAGAGCAGCAGAACGAGCATGGAGAAAATCTAAATTAGAAGTCAATCGTATAATCCTTAAAGAACATATTATTACCTATAACAATGCAATACGTACAGAAAGAAAAAACTATTTATCAAAAATTATCACAGACCATCACAACAACACACGAGTATTATTCTCTACAATTGAAAAAGTACTAAATCCTGCGCCAGTCTGTGATATGCTTAGTCTAGCCACCACTCCAAAATGCGAAGAGTTAGCAGAATTCTTCACAAACAAAATACTAGCTATTAGAGCAGAAATCATTCGAGACCCTAACTACCTACAGGATGCCCCTATTAAGGAACCACCGACCCTACAGACTTTTAGCGCCATTACGGAAGATGATCTCTATAAACTTATTAAACATAGCAAGCGGTCAACATGCAGCCTAGACCTTATTCCCACTTTCCTTATGAAAAATAATTTTAACTATATCTCCACACCCCTATTACAGATCATTAACACCTCCATTCTCACAGGTATTTTCCCAAGCGCCTTTAAAACTGCTGTAGTGAAGCCATTGCTAAAGAAACCAAATCTGGACTATAACACACTAAATAAATATAGACCAATCTCCAACCTCCCATTTATAAGCAAAATACTCGAAAAGGCTGTCTTCTTACAGCTCAACCAATTCCTTAATGAAAACGACATCCTAGAAAAATTCCAATCAGGCTTTAGAGCAAATCATAGTACAGAGACTGCTTTAACCAAAATAGTAAACGACCTGAGACTCAGTACAGCCACAAACAAAGTCTCTGCCCTAGTCCTCTTGGACCTAAGTGCCGCCTTTGACACAATTGATCACAACATACTACTACATCGTCTCAAAACTTGGGTGGGCCTCTCAGGCCATGTACTAAAATGGCTTGAGTCATACATCACCGGAAGACAATTCTATATTAGTTTAGGAGATCATATATCTAAAAATCACTACGTACCCTTCGGTGTTGCTCAAGGCAGCTGTCTTGGACCCCTCCTTTTCTCATTATACATGCTACCGCTGGGTAACATTATCAAAAAACATAATATAGACTCTCATAGTTATGCCGATGATACACAACTTTATATCTCAGTTGAGCCAAACAAAACCACAGCTCTACAGTCTTTAACCTCCTGTTTGTCAGCTGTCAGCTGGCATTGAATGAGCAATACATTTCTAAAATTAAACGAAAGCAAAACTGAACTACTACTTATTGGCCCTAAAGACAAACGTGAAGCTCTCCTCCCCAGTCTAGGCAACCTAAACCAATATGTCAGAGAACAGGTAACTAGCCTAGGTGTCATCCTTGACTCTGACCTAAGCCTTAAACCACACATCAACAAAGTTACTAAAACAGCATACTTCCATCTAAGAAATATAGCAAAAGTTCGCCCCTTCTTGACCAAGCCAGACGCTGAAAAACTTGTTCACGCATTTATTACAAGTAGATTAGACTACTGCAATGCCTTGTTTACAGGCCTCCCTAAAAAATCAATTGAAAAACTACAGCTTATTCAAAACTCGGCTGCAAGATTACTAACAAAAACAAGAAAGATGGAGCATATTACTCCTGTACTGGCTGAGCTACACTGGCTACCTGTATCCTATAGAATTGATTTCAAAGTACTACTACTGGTATTTAAAGCTGTAAATGGCCTTGCCCCATGCTATATTGCTGACGCATTATCCTCTTATACCCCTGCACAAGTCCTTAGATCCGCTGATGCCGGTCTCCTGAGGATTCCAGACGCACCATCCAAAAGGATCGGGGAATCGGCCTTCTCATACTACGCCCCAAAGAGATGGAATGCCCTACCACAGCACATCAGAGAAGCAGAATCCATCGACATCTTCAAGCGACAACTAAAGACCTACCTATTCAACCAAGCCTACACCTAACTACTCAGACCAAAGTCCCTTCAGCCAGACTCCTCCGCCCAGACCAAAGGCCCTTCAAACAGTCACAGACTTCCGTTACCAGCCCCGGCAGATGGGCTACCCTGGGAGACGTGGTTCTGCCTGAGGTTTCTTCCTAGAAAAACAGGGAGTTTTACTCACTGATTCCTGAGGTTTCTTCCTGAATTCACGCAAATCAAACAAACAGGGAGTTTTTCCTCACCCCTGTTGCTCCCTGGGGACACTAACAACCGACTGCGCCTAAATGAACTTTCCTCGTCTAGTGCCACTGACCTGCAAAGACTGCCGACCTATGTTCACATAAGAGCCCACATTAACAGGGCGTTGCATAGCTCTAGCGCCACTGGACTACAAAGATTGCTGACTAGGGCCTACAAGGACTGCCTACCTGTGTTCATGCAAGAGTCAGTCTGCTACTGTATTTATCTGCTCTGACACCACTGAACCGCAAGAAATGTTGTCTTGTAACAACCCTGCCAAACTGTAAAGCACTTTGAGTTGCATATTGCATGTATGAACTGTGCTATACAAGTAAAGTTTTATTATTATTATTATTATTATTATTATATTATATGCATGGCTGATAAGTCTATTGATTCTGGCTATTATACTTCATCTTTTCCCCCAAATTTGAAATGTTTCTATTTTTTCCAGTAAGA
>CM050198.1:5219761-5224761 GCA_027475355.1 Coilia nasus
AGAGATAAAGACAGACAGTGTGTGTGTGTGTGTGTGTGTGTGTGTGTGTGTGTGTGTGTGTGTGTGTGTGTGTGTGTGTGTGTGTGTGTGTGTGTGTGCGTGTGTGTGTGTAAAATTCACTGGTAAATCACAAGTGTTTAACATGTTGTATGTGTGTTTGTGATTTCAGATGAGTGTGAACAGCCATGGACTTTCACTTACCAACCCAGATGTATCTATGCTCCAGTGGGGTCTACAGTAGACATGTCCTGCTCTTACACCTACCCCAGTGGCCTTACCCTCAAACAAGCTTACTGGACAAAATGGAGCAGTGATAATTCTCCTTATACTAAAATTGGCGAAGATAACAAAAGAGTCAGTGGGGACTGTCAGCATGGGACAAAAATATGTAATTTGCAAATGTCCCCATTGGCCACATCAGACAGTGGTGTTTATTACTGCAGTATAATAACACAATCACAACAGGGACAAAAGGAGAGGATCGGAACACCTGGGGTTTACCTGGAAGTTTTAGGTGAGGAACAAATATTTGGCTGATGTAAAATGCATCATTTTTGTGTGTGTGTGTGTGTGCATTTGACAGAGACACGGGTGGCTATCCACAGCTTTCAAGGCTTAATGTTTTCATGTTAAATTGTGTTAATTATATCCTTTTCAGTGATGCATGTAACTACTCATGTTTCTCACACAGAAGCTGCAGAATTACCTTCAGTGTCCATCAGTCCCTCTGGTAACATACAAGAAGGCACAAACATGACTCTGACCTGCACCAGCAGATCCCATCTACCAGTGTGGAGGTACAGCTGGCACAAGACTGGTAGCCCAACAGCCCTACAAGAGACGCTATTGAGTACATACACCATCACTGGCATCACATCTGTAGACAGTGGTGAATATTACTGTCAGGCAATTGACTCTACAGGGTGCCTTAGGAGGTCAGCTCCAGTGAAGCTGCAGGTTGTCTGTGAGTGTCTTTGTGTTTACCTCCTCCTTAAAGTCCTTTATTTGATGTTAAAACCATGTCCTCAGAGACATTATAGACTATATATTTTATTAATTGATTATTAACATTCTTTTTATTACTACATTTAGTTTCTATTTAAAATGTGTGACATGTAGTAATGCATTTGTACCTGAAAATATCCACAGCCAACTAACACACTTCATGATCTACCTCTACGACATTGCTATATTATTACCATGTACCTCATTTATAATGACAAATACATTGTTTTTCCCAGATAAACAAAAGACCACATCAGCTATGACTGCCCCTCCTGGTGTGATTCACAAAGGTGGCACAGTGACTCTGACCTGCAGCAGTGATGCCAACCCACCAGTGGAGAACTACATCTGGTTTAAGGTGACCCAGTCCACTCCAGTAGGATCAGGACAGCAGTACAGCATCTCTAACATCAGATCTGAGGATGCAGGACTGTACTACTGTGAGGCCAGGAATGTACATGGAGCTGAGAACTCATCTGCTGTGTCTATCACAGTTAAAGGTACCACTGCATTGCTATTTCTCTTCAGTGACGATCTCAATATTGACTCCCCTCCTCACTTTATCCATCTCTCCGCACTTTCCTTTAGGAGGGCAGAGCCCTGTAGTGACTGCTGTGGTGGCAGCCATAGTGTGTGGAGTGGTGTGTCTGCTATGTGTGATTCTCTGGGTGAGGTGAGTGAATGTGATTCAGGCACTTCAAAACAAATCAACAGTTACTGCACATTTTCCCTCTCTGTTTATACATGTATTCACACGATTTGTTCATGTCTTATTTTTTCACAGAAGAATAAAAAAGAGGCAAAATCCAGCAGAACAGGTAACGTGTCTCCTCTTCTATTGTAAGATATTTTTTATTTTGCTTCACCATCTAAGTCCACCTGTGTCTTTCCTCCAAGGCCCATCGGGACTCTGGTATCCAGCCCCAGAGCAGAGGAGGGGATGATGATGATGATGATGATGATGATGATGATGTTCAGTACTCCACCGTCCAGCCCCACTGCTCCAGAGAGACTACAGGAGGTCAGGAGGATGATGTCCAGTACTCTACAGTCCAGCCCAAACGTTTCTGACAGACTGCAGGGGCTCAGGGGGATGACGTCCAGTACGCCAGTGTCCACTTCAAGAAGGCCAGAGCTGCACAGGGGTGAGTGTCTGACGTACCAGCAACTGTTTGTGATCACTACAGCACGTTAACGTCACAGACTTTATAAATGCGTCTGAATACACAATTGTCAGAGAGGTGAATTCATGCATTTACCCAGTAATATTTTTTGTGCTGTAAAATGTTTTTTTTTTTTTAATTAATATTTACTATTGTATTGATACATGTATAAATTGCATTTGCATTTATCATTTGTAATGTACATAGATGCTAAACATGCTGCTTTAAAGACACATATTTACGTTGTGATGGCAAACAGATATAAGTACACTATACTATACATGGAGTCATGTCATGTCAAAATGCCAATTCTAGATAAACTGTGCAGTTTCTCTCTGTCCGTCAGTCTGTCTGTCCGTCTCTCTCTCTCTCTCTCTCTCTCTCTCTCTCTCTCTCTCTCTCTCTCTCTCTCTCTCTCTCTCTTTCTCTCTCTCTCTCTCTGTGTGTGTGTGTGTGTGTTTGTGTGTGCGATGCTATATCCATGGCAATGCTGATCACTGATGCATCCTCTTGTAGTTCTCCTGTTCAGCCAGTAGGGGACCCCTCCCCAATCTACAGCAGTGTGCAGCCAAAGGAGGACCCTTCTGTGGTCTACAGCACTGTTCAGCCCAGAGCTGTATGAGGAGAGAAGTGGGCCACTCCCATTCACATCAGCGGAGCAACATCCTGCATTAGTATTGCATCTCTATGACCTATACATAATAAATTCGTGATTACAATTAATATGTTTAATTCATCAGTTAAATTCATGTGAAGCTATTGTTGTTATTTAGCAGTAGCCTACAGTATATTAACAAAGTTGATAGTGATTGTCATCTCTGTCACTGATGTCTGTCAGGTGTGACAGACCAGTTGCTAAGTGTTTTTAAATTCCTAACTAAACCTGCATTGGGCTGTGTAGTCACTTGTGACAGTGGTGACCTAGTAGTTATCGGATCTCGGTATCGGACCTCTTCCCACACACTGCTCCGTGGGCACTATTGTCATGGCAGGACAGATCAACTCCTAACATTGATTTAGTTAAAAAAACATACATGGCTGTGGTGGTGGTTCTTCTGCATAAAGCAACACAGGCCTTATTATTAACAGTTTAAAATATATCCTACATACAAAATATTAACAGAAATAGACTAAATAATTTTGTAATAAGATGCCACAGTATATTGGCCAGTACAGGGCCAAAGTGTGACGTAGTGACGTGTGGGCTTGCTGGGCCAGTCCTGAGCCAATAGAACCAAGAAGTCATTTCATAGTGTGTTGGCCAATACTGAGTACTGGGCAATCCAAATGTACAGTGTGTGGGGCCCGTTTCTCGGGGGGGTGGGCCACAATTGAAATTTTTTTCTTTCTGCCTAACTGACCAGCCTCCCCTGTTTGAAAGACTACCAGCCGCCACTGTTCTAAATGTGTTCATCTTTTTCTGCATTTAACTAAGCTGTGTAATACATAATTTGCAAATATCATTATTACAATTTTACATGTGTTAAATTTTATATGTGTTTAATTTTATATGTGATCAACTATACATGTGTTAAAAATGAAATGTGTTAAATTGTTAAAGGTGTACTTCCACGAGAAACCGTTTAGTACTTGCTCTTTTGAAATATGATAGGTCACCCCGAGTTGCATATGCATGCTGCATATCAAAATGTTTTTCTATCCCCGTTTTCTATATCAGTCAAAAGAAGACAATAGGCGGAAAAACGACCTAATGCTAAAAGTGCCTCCGGCGTGACGTAGACGTGGAAATACATATAAGAGAAACTGACCGAATGGGCTTTAATTAAATAATGTTAGCCTGTTTGACTGACTCGCATAAGATTAGCAGGCTAGTTGAATGACTGAACTGCATTTAGCCAGGTACTTGCACTGTTTTGTCATGCAAATATTACCATTCTGAAACGTTCATTGACAAACGGTCAGGAAGCGACTGTGCTTGTGCCATGTCTCCTTCCTCTTCAGATTCAGGATCAAACACATACGGCTGTATCTCCGTAGACATTCTGTGTGCAGTTTTAGCGCTGTCAAGTTCACTTTTCCCCTTTACCACCATGCTGTCAAGTTGACTGTGGGGCAAAGGAAGCTGCAGGGAGCGTGCCTCTGGTGAAATCGTGTCGTTCTCCCCGCCCCACCCCCTCTACTAAACTAAAACAGCCCGAAACAGAAGCACTAGAACACTTTTTTCATTAAAACCAGCGCACAGGGCAATTATTAATACTAGAGAACACCGCAAAATTAATGAAAACACGATGGAAGTACACCTTTAAAATTTACATGTGTACAGTTTTACATGTTTTAAATTGTACTTGTGGGCAGTGGGCAGCTGTGGTCTAGTGGTTAGAGTTGGTCCTGGGATTGCAGAGTTGCAGGTTTGAATCCCCCCATGGCTGAAGTGCCCTTGAGTAAGGCATCTAACCACACACTGCTCCAGGGACTGCAACTGAAACCCTGTAAATAACTGTAACTTGCTCTGGATAAGAGTGTCAGCTAAGTGTAATATAATGTTAATGTCCATATTGTCTTCAGGTACTATGATCTTTATCTGCTATTATTTGACTCACTCTGAAAAGCAATGTCTGGATTTATTTTTTCCCAATAAAAACAAACAAAACAAGAGCTAATTTTCCATTTATTTATTTAGCTTAAGAAAACAGCTTAAAATAGTGGTGAACTTCAAGATGTCTTCTGATGTCTTCTTCCTATTTTCTAGCAGCTGATGACTGCATTTGACCTTTGTGTTCTGCCAGCGTGCCTATAGGTGATTTCTGCTTAACACTGGTTATGAGGTTTAGGGGAGGCTACAGAATGGGTGTTGGCTGTGGATGCAAGTTC
>CM050198.1:5229761-5234761 GCA_027475355.1 Coilia nasus
CCCCTTCCTCTGGGGCACGGGTGAAGAGACCTGTTTGCCCCCCCCTATCGACGGCCCTGTGTGAAGAAAGAAAGAAAGAAAGAAAGAAAGAAAGAAAGAAAGAAAGAAAGAAAGAGAGAGAGACAGAGAGAGAGACAGAGAGAGAGGAGAGAGAGAGACAGAGAGAGAGAGAGAGAGAAGAGAGAGAGAGAGAGAGAGAGAAAGAGAGAGAGAGACAGAGAGAGAGAGAGAGAGAGAGGGAGGGAGAGAGAGAGAGAGAGAGAGAGAGAGAGAGAGAGAGAGAGAGAGAGAGGAGAGAGAGAGAAAGAGCCTGTGTGTGTGTATGTATTTGTGTACAATTTACTGGTAAATGTTTAACATGTTGTATGTGTGTTTCTGGTTTCAGATGAGTGTGAACAGCAATGGGCTTTCACTTACCCAAGCAGAATGATCTGTGCTTCAGTGGGGTCTACAGTAGACATGTCCTGCTCTTACACCTACCCCAGTGGCCTTACCCTCACACAAGCTTACTGGACAAAATGGAGCTATGATTCTTCTCATTATATTAAAATCGACACAGATTACAGAGTCAGTGGGGACTGTCAGCATGGGACCCAAAGATGTAATTTGCAAATATCCCAATTGGCTACATCAGACAGTGGTGTTTATTACTGCAGTATAATAACACAATCACCACAGGGACAAAAGGAGAGGATAGGAACACCTGGGGTTTACCTGGAAGTTATAGGTAAAGAACAAATATTTGGCTGATGTAAAATGCATCATTGGGTGTGTGTGTGTGTGTGTGTGTGTGTGTGTATGTGTGTGTGCATTTGACAGATACATTGTGGCTATGCACAGCTTTCAAGGCCTAATGTTTTCAAGTTAAATTGTGTTAATTATCTCCTTTTAGTGATGCATGTAGCTATGTACTGGTCTCTCTCACACAGAAGCTGCAAAGATGCCATCAGTGTCCATCAATCCCTCTGGTAACATACAGGAAGGCACAAACGTGACTCTGACCTGCACCGGCAGATCCCAGCTACCGGTGTGGAGGTACAGCTGGTACAAGACTGGTAGCCCAACAGCCCTGCAACAACGACCATTGAGTACATACACCATCACTGGAATCACACCTGTAGACAGTGGTGAATATTACTGTCAGATAACTGACTCTACAGGGTGCCTTAGGACCTCAGCTCCAGTGAAGCTGCAGGTCGTCTGTGAGTGTCTCTTTCTTCACCTCTTCCTTGTTGTCCTTCACGTGACCTTAAAACTATGTCTTTCAGACAGACTATGGACTACGGACTATGCAGGTGTATTGTAATCACGGGCGTCTGTCTGTCTGTTTATCACAGCAATAACTGAAACAGTTCTGATCCGACTTGAAAGGTCAAACTCAAGGTCACCCATTCTAAAAGCGGTTATTCATCAGACAGTTCTGATCTGATTTGGATCAAACTTGGTAGGTAGATTGGGGTCAGGACCTGCGCTATCATTTATTTTTTAATCAGTCCAAAGTCAAGGTCAGAGCCCAAGGTCAAATATTTTTCTCCATGCCAAGTGTATGGTGGCGCAGGTGTAGCACCTCTCTAGGCACTTTCACACTGCCAAATTTACCGGCAATTTCAGCCGATATTAGTGGGTCGTCTGTTGCGTTCACACTGCCGACACGGGGTGGGGTGTCCAAACGACACGCCAATTCGACCCACCTCGGACCCTACACTATTTTGCGACCCGGGGCGCGTGTGAACAGGAGCCGTGGCGAGATGCGGGGTGTGGTATGGTGACCTTTCACACCTGCCACCAACAAGGAGTTCAGAGGCAAACTGCAAACTGTCTTTCGAAATATGCTGTTTATTTGGCCTAAATCATATATAACTCACCCAACGTGAGTTCGTCATTTGTTTTTAATTTAGATGCTGTACATGTTTGTTGGCCAACAGCTTTATCTTATAGCCTAAATGTGAAAGGAATAATATCCCCCATTTCTGTGTTGTTTGGAAGTGCATGAAAAAAATAGCGAGTTCACTTCCTGTTACCCTGGTAGTCGTAGCGTCATTTTAAACCCCGTGTTCGCGGGAAACTTTTTTTTAGAAAACACAAAACAATTACATGACAA
The DNA here is from genome assembly GCA_027475355.1 of Coilia nasus. Lineage (NCBI taxonomy): Eukaryota > Metazoa > Chordata > Actinopteri > Clupeiformes > Engraulidae > Coilia > Coilia nasus. Next base: position 5,231,863 of record CM050198.1, read on the forward strand.
TGGAACCGGTAGGGTAAATGCTATGCCGAACATTTTATGCTAAATAGACAGCATATTTTGAGAGAGAAATCATTGTGTTGCGTGCCTTTTAACCAGGAGTAAAATGTTTGAAAACTGTAGAGTAATGTTGATGTTTGATGATAGCGCTACTGTTTTGTTAAAAACACATTATGTCCAGAGGGCATCCATCAATATCTCCATATATTTTGAATATCCCGAAATATGTTACTGCAAATATGCCCACAAAGACCACTATCGCCCAGTGCATCTTCACCCTAAGTGTTGTGGGCTTTTTCGACGTGGGCGAAAATGTGTGGATAGAGTAAATTATTTAATGATAGCGCTATAGTTCACCTGATGGTGCTGTGTACAAATAGCTACAGTAAATCGGCATCAAATGTATTCTTTGCATATATTTGCAATCCCATGTAAGCATCCAGGTACGGTACAGTACAGTACCATGTCATTTGCCCTTGAATGGTTGTGCAAAGAGCCAGCAACAGCTCTGTGTGTCTCGCCATGGTTGTTTTAAAAAACTGAATGAAAACTTTGCAGACAGGTGTATTTACTACGATGCACGGGTCATTCACGTCATTGTACACGCCCAGCATTATGCGTGGCGTAATGTTACAGTGCCACTGGGCTACGCCTCCTCAACCCACCTTTTCAGAAGAGGGTTCAAAAACACGGCGTGCGTTCACGGATTAGTTCACGGCGTGCGTTCATGGATTAGTACCATTGTTTTTATTTATACATTTAGTTTCTATGTGCAATGTGTGACATGTAGTAATGCATTTCTACCTGAAAAATGTCCACCGTCCACTAACACACTTCATGGTCTACCTCTTACCATGTATCTTGTCCTCAATGACAAATGTCGTCTGGGTCCATTTGTTCATTTCTGTTGTGAATTATGTCTTAGGGCTTTTTCCAGGTTTTATGTATGTTTAAATCACTTGTGTGCAAAACACATATGACTAAGTTAGATACTATTTTTCAGATAAACCAAAGAACCAAAGAAGAGGAGAGCAGAGCCATGTACTGACTGCTGTGATGGCAGTCTTAGTGGGTGGAGTTGTGTGTCTGCTGTGTGTGATTCTTTTCATGTGGTGAGTAAACATGACAGTTTGCATATAGTATTTTAATGACATTATATGGTTTGATATTCAACTTTTAAACTGAACTTTTTTACTGAAATTCCATAATCTGTTGTGAGTAATCAAATCTCATGTCTTGTAGTAATGTTTAAGTAACACTATTAGTAATTAATAAGTCATTAAATGTTGGTGTATACAGGTCATAATACTGTGTAATAGTCTAGAATAATTTAAGTTTATATTTAATGCATTATAACTCATAGTTTTTCTTGTAGTGTGTTATAACAATGTTAATGTAGCACAGGTGAAGCAATCCAACAAAAACACAAAACCTTCCTAGCATTGACTAATCAGACATTGGTGAAGGATGCCTTTGACTTGAATGCAATTTTTGTCTGGCAGGAAATGCAAGACTGAAACTGTAACACAGGCAAGACATGACCAGGTGAGAAACAGAATACAGTGGGGAGAATAAGTATTGAACATCAACATTATTTTCAGTAAAAATCTTTGCTGTTAGACTACTGACATGAAAATGTTATGCAGAGTGAAAATGCCAACACCATTCAGCTGGATCCAGACTACCAGAACATGAACCCCAACACCACCCAACCTGATGCATACTACCAGAACATGAATCCTAACACCACCCAACCTGATGATGACTACCAGAGCCTGAACCCCAACACCATTCAGCCTGACGCAGTCTACCAGAGCCTGAACCCCAACACCACCCAACCTGATGCAGTCTACCAAAGCCTAAACCTCAACACCACCCAAGCTGATGATGACTACCAGAGCCTGAACCCCAACACCACCCAACCTGATGCAGACTACCAGAGCCTGAACCCCAACACCACCCAACCTGATGCAGTCTACCAAAGCATGAACCCCAACACCACCCAACCTGATGCAGACTACCAGAGCTTGAACCCCAACACCACCCAACCTGATGCAGACTACCAGAGCCTGAACCCCAACACCATCCAGCCAGATGATGACTACCAGAGCCTGAACCCCAACGCCATCCAGCCTGAGCCTGTCTATCAAACCCTTTCAGGAAATGCCTTTTAAACTTGAACTCTTTTCTACCTGTTGGAAATACTGAAATGAAGGATACAAGGTTACAAGGATATTTTATTGTCAAATACATAGACATACTGGGTAGAGTACGACATGCAGTGAAATTGCAGTATCATCTTGAGTGAAGAAATATTTGATGTTTAATTTAAAATATGAAGTACATTTAGCTGATGCTTTTATCCAGAGTGACTTACATTAAATTAGGCACAGGGATAGTCCCCCTAGAGCAACATGGGGTTAGATACTTTCCAAGGGACTGCTCTCTCCTGTCACGCTCTGGACTTTTTTCCTGTACTTATTTGTTTTCACCACTAGATGTCACCCTCACGAGTTGTGCCTAGGTTGTGTTACTTTGCCCTTTTGTCCTTGGTTGATTACACTCACCTGCACCCTGTTACACTGGTCATGTGCCTGCCCCATTTTCCAATTACTCATTAGTATTTTAGCCCTGTGATTTTCCTCAGTCTTTGCTGAGTCTTCAAGGTGTACACAGTAAGAATCACTCTCTTGGTTTTCCAGTGTTTGCTTGTTGTTCACTAGTGTTTTTTGTCCTTGGATGTTCTGTCTTGACTGCCTGTTTTTGCCCTATGGATTACTTTTTGTGTTTGTACCTGTGCCCTGCCTGAAGTAGAATTTTCTTTGGATTATCTTTTGAGTTTTGAACTGTGCTTCATGGAACGTTTCTTTTGGATCTCCTGAGTGTTTCGTTATACTGCCTG
>CM050198.1:5242261-5247261 GCA_027475355.1 Coilia nasus
AGCAGCAGCTCTTCAGAGAAATGACATATGTGTTAGTGTGTTACACACAAACCAGATAGATGTGTGTGTGTGTGCGTGTGTGTGTGTGTGTGTGTGTGTGTGTGTGTGTGTGTGTAAGGGAGAGAGAGAGAGAGGAAGACAAAGAGAGAGAGAGAGAGAGAGAGAGAGAGAGAGAGAGAGAGAGAGAGATGAAGTGAGAGTGCGTGGTATACTTCAGCAATACTATTTCACATGGGCCAGCTTATTTGACCACTGTTAGGTCCACTGGTAGGTGAAGGTGTGTAACTCTGGTGTGTGTGTTCTCTGTTTCAGGTGTGTGTGGACAGACATGGAGTGTCACTTACCAACCCAGCAGCATCTGTGCTTCAGTAGGGTCTACAGTAGAGATGTCCTGCTCTTACACCTACCCCAGTGATATGAGACTTAAACACGCTTACTGGACAAATGAGAATAACAGGGATCCTTCAGATGTTAGCCTTAACCCAGACTACAGTAATAGAGTACAAGTAGACTGTCAGACTAACCAGTGTAGTTTGCGCATAACCTCACTGACTGCATCAGACAGTGGTGAATATTACTGCAGGATAACAACACACACTGAAGGAGAGAAGTGGATTGGAACACCAGGGGTTTACCTGGAGATTAGAGGTAAATGTGTTTGTGTGTGAGAGAGAGAGAGAGAGTGTCTCTGCAGGCCCACTGACAGAGAGAGAAAGAGAGAGAGAGAGTAAGAGAGAGAGAGAGAAAGAGAGAGAGAGAGAGAGAGAGTGTGTCTGCAGGCCCACTGACAGTGTTGGGTGGGCCTGTAAATTGATGCCCCCCCTAAAGAGACCCATCCCAGCCAGGCCTGTGTGTGTGAGAGAGAGGGAAATAAAGAAAGACAGAGAGAGAGAGAGAGAGAGAGAGAGAGAGAGAGAGATAAAGAAAGACAGTGTGTTTGTGTGTGTGTGTGTGTGTGTGTGTGTGTGTGTGTGTGTGTGTGTGCATTTGACAGATACATTGTGGCTATGCACAGCTTTCAAGGCCTAATGTTTTCATGTTAAACTGTGTTGTATTATCTCCTTTTAGTGATGCATGTAGCTATGTACTGGTCTTTCTCACACAGAAGCTGCACAGATGTCATCAGTGTCCATTAATCCCTCTGGTAACATACAGGAAGGCCTAGAAGTGACTTTGACCTGCACCGGGTACTACTCACCAAAGTCCAGATACAGCTGGTACAAGACTGGCAGCCCAAGAGCCCTGCAAGGGCAATGGAGTACACACACCATTTACGATGTCAAATCTGTAGACAGTGGTGAATATTACTGTCAGATAACTGACTCTACAGGGTGCCTTAGGAGCTCAGCTCCAGTGAAGCTGCAGGTTGTCTGTGAGTGTCTTTGTGTTTACATTCTCCTTGATGTCCTTTACTTGACCTTAAAACCATGTCTTCAGAGAGATTGTGGATTATATGTTTAAATTATTGATTAGCACCATTCTTTTTATTCATGTATTTAGTTTCTATGTAAAATCTGTGATGTGTAGTAATGCATTTGTACCTGAAAATTGTCCACAGCCAACTAACACACTTCATTATCTACCTCTACAACATCGCTATATTATTACCATGTACCTCTTTTATAATGACAAACAGCCTCTGGCTCCATTTGTTTATTACTGTTGTGTTTTATGTTTAGACCCTCCAAGGAGTACAAAGGTTGTGGTGAATCCCCCTGGTCAGATAACTGAGGGAAGCAGAGTGACCCTGGCCTGCAGCACTGATGCCAACCCACCAGCACACACCTACAGCTGGTACAAGACAGGGACACAGACACCACTGAAGATGAGACAGATGTTAATCTTCAGGAAGATCCACACTGAGGACAGTGGAGAATATCTCTGTCGAGCAGCCAATCAGATTAGTTACCACAACTCTACTTATGTTTCTATTCGAGTGTCATGTGAGTATTTCAGTACTATGTACAGTGTCATACAGTCATATAGTGATGTCTTTTTTCATTAAGACATTGGAAATATGATGTTGCAGATGCACTGCATACCTATAATTTTATGTCTTATGAGTTACAAGCAAATAATGTTTGACATGCACAGTGCAACATTAAAAAAAACTGAGTGAATACAGCAGATGGAAATGCATAGATATGACTTAGACATTGTGGCTGGACATTTGTATGTAATGTAATGGGATGTAATGCAATGTTCTGTGATGGATGTAGATCCCCCAAAGAACACAAAGATCGAAGTTGACCCATCTGGTGAAGTCCACGAGGGAACCAAAGTGACTCTGACCTGCATGAGTGAAGCTGACCCACCAGCACACACCTACACCTGGATCAAGAAGAGCGGAGATGAACAGCTGGAGTTAGGAAAGGAGAAGACCCTCACCTTCATCCAGATCCGTCCAGAGGACAGAGGAGAATATCTCTGTCGAGCAGCCAATGAGATTGGTCAACAGGAGTCTCCTGGGTTCTTTTTTCAGGTTTTATGTAAGTTTAAAATCACTTGTTGATTAGAGTTGTTCATTGTTGTCTTTTTGGCAGTTAATATGTCTGTGCAATTATTCCTTTCACAAGTGCAAAACACATATGACTAAGTTAGATACTATTTTTCAGATAAACCAAAGAACCTATCAGCTGTGACTGCCCCTCCTGGTGTGATTCACAAAGGTGGCACAGTGACTCTGACCTGCAGCAGTGATGCCAACCCAGCAGTGGAGAACTACACCTGGTTTAAGGTAAACCAGTCTACTTCAGTAGGATCAGGACAGCAGTACAGCATCTCTAACATCAGATCTGAGGATTCAGGGCAGTACTACTGTGAGGCCAGGAATGAACATGGAGCTGAGAAATCATCTGCTGTGTCCATCACAGTTGGAGGTACCACAGCATCTCTATTCCTCTTCAGTGACGATCACTTGTGATTCCCCTCCTCAATGTATTCATGTCTCATTAATCCCTTTAGGAGGGCAGAGTCCTGTACTGACTGCTGTGGTGGCAGTCTTAGTGTGTGGAGTGGTGTGTCTGCTGTGTGTGCTTTTCTTCATGAGGTGAGTGAATATGACAGTACGCATATAGACTTGTAATGTACTGTACTTGTACTGTCCCTGGCAGGTTGATGTTAATAGAAAACACAACCACACACACACATACATGTATATGAAAACACACAAGCATGGCAGTGACACTACGTTTCAGAAAATAAGCACAGATAGCTGAACATCAAGCCTGAGCAAAGGCAGGACAAACAGCACACTGGATGCAATATGGTTGAGACAGCAGAGACCAAACCATGTTAAGATACAGAGCAGTAGCGTAGCCATAGCAGATGAGGACATACAGTAGACAAGGCAAGGCAAGTTTATTTGTATTTATACATTTCATACACAACAGCAATTCAATGTGCTTCACAAAAATAAAAGGGAAGAGGAAAATAGAACATAGTAAAACAAAAAACAGTTATTTCAAGTGAACACTATAAGTAACTATTTAGATATTTAATGATTGAGTATGCAGGTCCTAGTATTGTATAATAGTCAGGTATAATTTAAGTGCAGCTTCACATTTTAACGCCTTCCAATTCAGTTATTTTGTTGTTTTATGTAGTACACAAAAGTTATGTAGTCCTGTCTAAATAAAAAAAAAAACAAAAAAAAAAAAAACTTCTTAGCATTGTCTAATCAGATATTGGTGAAGGATGCCTTTGAATTGAATGCAATCTCTGCATTGCAGGAAATGCAAGACTGAAGCTGTGACACAGGCAAGACATGACCAGGTGAGAAACAGAATACAGTGGGGAGAATAAGTATTGAACATCAACATTATTTTCAGTAAAAATCTTTGATGTTAGACTATTGACATGAAAATGTTATGCAGAGTGGAAATGCCATTCAGCTGCATGCAGGCTACCAGAACACGAACCCCAATGTGGCCCATCCTGATGCAGTCTACCAGATCCTGAACTCCAACACCACCCAACCTGATGCAGTCTACCAGAGCCTGAAGCCCAACACCATGCAACATGATGCAGTCTATCAGAGCCTGAACCCCAACACCACCCAACCTGATGCAGTCTACCAGAGTCTGAACCCCAACACCATCCAGCCTGATGCAGTCTACGAGAGCCTGAACCCCAACACCACCCAGCCTGAGCCTGTATATCAAAGCCTTTAAAGGTGTACTTCCACGAGAAACCGTTTAGTACTTGCTCTTTTGAAATATGATAGGTCACCCTGAGTTGCATATGCATGCTGCATATGAAAATGTTTTTCTATCCCCGTTTTCTATATCAGTCAAAAGAAGACAATAGGCGGAAAAACGACCCAATGCTAAAAGTGCCGCCAGCGTGACGTAGACGCGGAGATACATATAAGAGAAACTGACCGAATGGGCTTTAATTAAATAATGTTAGCCTGTTTCACTGACTGGCATAATATTAGCAGGCTAGTTGAATGACTGAACTGCATTTAGCCGGGCACTTGCAGTGTTTTGTCATGCAAATATTACCATTCTGAAACGTTCATTGACAAACGGTCAGGAAGCGACTGTGCTTGTGCCATCTCTCCTTCCTCTTCGGATTCAGGATCAAACACATACGGCTGTATCTCCGTAGACATTCTGTGTGCAGTTTTAGCGCTGTCAAGTTGACTTGGCCCTTTACCACTCTGCTATCAAGTTGACTGTGGGGCAAAGGAAGCTGCAGGGAGCGTGCCTCTGGTGAAATCGTGTCGTTCTCCCCGCCCCACCCCCTCTACCAAACTAAAACAGCCTGAAACAGAAGCACTAGAACATTTTTTTTATTAACAACAGGGCACAGGGCAATTATTAATACTAGAGAACACCGCAAAATTAATGAAAACACGATGGAAGTACACCTTTAAGGAAATGCCTCTTAATCAAATCAAATCTAAAACCCTCAGGTCAACCAACTCCCTAACCATTAGGCCACAGCTGCCCACTAATGGATGCACATTTGGATGTTAAATCTGTAGGAAAGAACAG
>CM050198.1:5254761-5264761 GCA_027475355.1 Coilia nasus
AAACCATGTCTTCAGAGAGATTATGGATTATATGTATAAATTATTGATTAGCACCATTCTTTTATTAATGTATTTAGTTTCTATGTAAAATCTGTGATGTGTAGTAATGCATTTGTACCTGAAAATTGTCCACAGCCAACTAACACACTTCATGATCTACCTCTACAACATTGTTATGTCATTACCATGCACCTCTTTTGTAATGACAAACAGCCTCTGGCTCCATTTTTTTATTACTGTGTATTATGTTTAGACCCTCCAAGGATCACAAAGGTTGTGGTGAATCCCCCTGGTCAGATAACTGAGGGAAGCAGAGTGACCCTGACCTGCAGCACTGATGCCAACCCACCAGCACACACCTACAGCTGGTACAAGACAGGGAGACAGACACCGCTGGAGATGAGAGAGATGTTAACCTTCAGCAAGATCCACACTGAGGGCAGTGGGGAGTATTTCTGCCGAGCAGCCAATCAGATTAGTTACCACGACTCTACTTATGTCTCTATTCGAGTTTTATGTGAGTATTTCAGTACTATGTACAGTTTCATACTTCACTGATGTCTTTTAATTAGGACATTAGAAAGATATGATGTACCAGATGCACTACCTACTTATAATTTAGTGTTTTATATGAGTTACATTATAATACTTGAACTGTGAAAGTGCAACATTTAAAAAAAGAATGACTTAAAATTGACACTGAGTGAATACAGTAGATGGAAATGCAAAGACATGACTTGACATAGTGGCTTGGCATTTGTGTGGGATGTAATGTAGTGTTATGTAATGGATGTAGATCCTCCAAAGAACACAAGGATCGAAGCTGATCCACCTGGTGAAGCCCACGAGGGAACCAAAGTGACTCTGACCTGCATGAGTGAAGCTGACCCACCAGCACACACCTACACCTGGATCAAGAAGAGGGGAGATGTACAGCTGGAGTCAGGAAAGGAGAAGACCCTCACCTTCAGCAAGATTCGCCCTGAGGACAGAGGAGAATATCTCTGTCGAGCAGCCAATGAGATTGGTCAACAGGAGTCTCCTGGGTTCTTTTTTCAGGTTTTATGTAAGTTTATAATCACTTGTTGATTAGAGTTGTTCATTGTTGTCTTTTTGGCAGGTAATATGTATGTGCAATTATTCCTTTCACAAGTGCAAAACACATATGACTAAGTTAGATACTATTTTTCAGATAAACCGAAGAACACATCAGCTGTGACTGCCCCTCCTGGTGTGATTCACAAAGGTGGCACAGTGACTCTGACCTGCAGCAGTGATGCCTACCCAGCAGTGGAGAGCTACACCTGGTTTAAGGTGAACCAGTCTACAACAGTAGGATCAGGACAGCAGTACAGCATCTCTAACATCAGCTCTGAGGATGCAGGACTGTACTACTGTGAGGCCAGGAATGAACATGGAGCTGAGAACTCATCTGCTGTGTCCATCACAGTTGAAGGTACCAGTGCATCTGTCTTCCTCTTCAGTGACTAACTCACTTGTGATTCCCCTCCTCAATGTATTCATGTCTCATTAATCCCTTTAGGAGAGCAGAGCCCTGTACTGACTGCTGTGGTGGCAGTCTTAGTGTGTGGAGTGGTGTGTCTGCTGTGTGTGCTTTTCTTCATGAGGTGAGTGAATGTGACCATATGCACATAGACTTAATGTATGTAATGTATTTTAATGACATTATATTTAGCTATTTAATGATTGAGTATGCAGGTCCTAGTATTGTATAATAGTCAGGTATAATTTAAGTACAGCTTCACATTGTAACGCCTTCCAATTCAGTTAATTTGTTGTTTTTTGTAATGTATTATAACAAAATAATAAAACTTTACTTGTATAGCACAGTTCATACATGCAATATGCAACTCAAAGTGCTTTACTGAGTTATGTAGTCCTGTCTAAATAAAAATAAAAATACAAAAAAAAACTTCTTAGCATTGACTAATCAGATGTTGGTGAAGGATGCTTTTGAATTGAATGCATTTTTTGTGTTGCAGGAAATGCAAGACTGAAGCTGTGACACAGGCCAGACATGACCAGGTGAGAAACAGAATACAGTGGGGAGAATAAATATTGAACATCAACATTATTCTCAGTAAAGATCTTTGCTGTTAGACTACTGACATGAAAATGTTATGCAGAGTGGAAATGCCATTCAGCTGGATGCAGGCTACCAGAACATGAACCCCAACACTGCCCAACCTGATGCAGTCTACCAGAGCCTGAACCCCAACACCACCCAACCTGATGCAGTCTACCATAGCCTGAACCCCAACACTGCCCAACCTGATGCAGTCTACCAGAGCCTGAACCCCAACACCACCCAACCTGGTGCAGTCTACCAGAGCCTAAACCCCAACACCACCGAACATGATGCAGTCTACCAGAGCCTGAACCCCAACACCACCCAGCCTGAGCCTGTCTATCAAAGCCTTTAAGGAAATGCCTCTTAATCAAATCAAACCTAAAACCCTCAGGTCAACCAACTCCCTAACCATTAGGCCACAGCTGCCCACTAATGGATGCACATTTGGATGTTAAATCTGTAGGAAAGAACAGCAGCTTTTTCTAACGAGAAATGGAAACACTGCCACATTTCTCATACAAAGCCTTTATGAGGTCATGTGTTTGTGATCTTACTGTTTATCGCCTTAGGCTCTTATATAAGCTTATGCAAGAGTAGCAGTTTATTTCTTCTATTTTTAATAACAGAGTTAATAAAATTCTGTCAGAAATGTATTATGTACTTTGTGAATCCTTTTTATGCAATTTGGAATATTTTAGCTTAGCAATTAGCTATTTTTACACCAGTGACTATCTTAAACATTGTCTGCCATATATTTTGGAAACTACTTAAAACATGTTTTGTGCATATGATCCATCAATGTTTTATCTAATGTGATATCAATTGTTTTTATTAAACTAAGAGAAAGTCCATGCGACTGTGTGTTTCATTTATGAAACTGGCAGATGATACTAGGGCTCAGTGTAAATAATCTGATATAGATCCCCCACTGTAGGAAGAGAGAGGCTTGATTATCTGCACAGCACCATTAATTAGTGATAAAAACAGCCCCATATCTATTGTTAAGCTCCCAATAGGGTGGGAAAGTGATATCATCGCCCCCTGCTGAAAAGTTCCAGCCACTACAGGCAAGGTCATTAGGATTAAATGGGACTGAAATTACTTTAAAATTACATTTCTGTTTACATTTTAGTAAATGTTAAGACAGTGGCTTCCATATTATTTGCAAGTCTATTGATTCTGGCAATCATACTTTCACCATATTTAAATTGTTTTATTTGATAATAAGCTCATTTAATAATTTAATAAGCTCATAAAACACTATACCGACTGAACGTCGCATGTAGATACATCGTCACAACATTCTGGCGTCTTTATCGGGTCAAAGCTGGCAACTTTCTGAACATGCCGATATGGTCGCATACCGATATGGTCGCATATGGTGGTTGGTTGAGTATTTCTGTACAGGCAAGGAACACATGCCTTATGGTGATAACCAGTAGAGATTGGACCATGTAGAAAACTACCGCACAGGGGGAGCTGGGAAAACTTACAGTATCACGGCCTCGGTGAGGGCTCAACAGGGAACGTGGGCATGACGTCAGGACATTTGTAGTTCCTTTGTGACAGGAAAGGCATCATTTCTGTCTTTCTTTTTTTTAAAGACAATGAAACTTGATGTGACACTTTCAGGGTTGGTAGATTATACCAATTTATAGTCTGAAGGTGTTTTTTGGGTCCTAGTGTATGCTGGCCTATGGGAAGTAGGAACTCTGCCCGTAGAGTCGCAGGTGTGCACTTTTCCTCCCTATGTAATACTGATGAAGCCCAGCTGTGCTTTGTTTACGTCTAACATTCAACACTCCCCCTAGTGGTGAAATGGGGCCAGTGCACTAAGTGTCACTGCTAAAAAAAAAAGAGATCTGAGATCCTGCAGAGGGAGCTACTAACTGGAGGAAGCCCTGATCTCTTACATCTCTGGAACAGTTCCAGTAATGACCCTGAACAGAGCTCCACCTGGTGGCTGGAATAAAACAATGCAATGGGTGACCAAGGGCACATATGATCAGAGAGAGAGAGAGAGAGAGAGAGAGAGAGGGTCAGTCTGTCAGTCTGTTTGTCTCAGTCTCTCTGTCTTTCTCTCTCTCTCTCTCTCTCTCTCTCTCTCTCTCTCTGTCTTTCTCTCTCTCTCTCTCTCTCTCTCTCGCTCTCTCTCTCTCTTTCTCTCACTCTCTCTTTCACTCTCTCTCACAGACACACAGACACAGACACACACACACACACATACACACACACACACACACACACACACACACACATGGGGTGGAGGGGTTGTTGGGTTTGTGGTCAGGCAAAGGAAGTTTCATAGTACAGCGTCCCACTTGACTAACTGGAACATAGATTGCACACAGTGTAAAAGGTCGGTATGTCAAACATAGTGGAACGCTGACATCACAATTATATTCCAATAACAGATTATGATGATGATGATGATGATGATGATGATGACTATGAAGAAGCGGAAGATCTGTGTGCATCTATTTATCTCTCTCTGAATAAAAATAAATAAATAAATAAACTAAAGGTTTATCTGTTTTTTTCAGACTAATCTTTTAGAAATCTAATTTCTTGTCCTAACTGAGTGATTGACAATACTTTTGCATCGGGAGGGAGAGAGAGAGAGGATGAGAGAAAAAGAAAGAGATGAGGACAGAGAGAGAGAGTGAGAGAGAAGGGAGAGAGAGAGTCAGAGAGAAGGAGAGAGACAGAGAATCAGTCTCTGTCAGTCTGTTTGTCTCACTCTCTGTCTTTCTCTCTCTCACAGACACACACACACACACAAACACACACACACACACACACACACACACACACACACACACACACACACACACACACACACACACGGAAAGGAAGTTTCATAGTACAGCGTCCTACTTGACTAATTGGAACATAGATTGCAGTGTAAAAGGTTTGTTTGTCGAGAATAGTGGAACAGTGATATCACAACTACATTCTAATTAACGATGATGATGATGAAGCGGAAGATCTGTGTGCATCTATTTATCTCTTTCTGTATAAAAATTAAAAATAAATAAACTAAATGTCTATCAGTAAATGTCTATCAGACAGTGAATTACTTGTCCTAACTGAGTGATTGACAATACTTTTGCATCGGGAGGGAGAGAGAGAGAGGATGTGAGAGTGTGTGGTACTTCAGCAATACTATTTCACATGGGTCAGCCTACTTGGCCACTGTTAGGGGCACTGGTAGTCTGAAGGTGTGTAACTCTGGTGTGTGTGTTCTCTGTTTCAGGTGTGTGTGGACAGGGATGGAGTGTCACTTACCAACCCAGCAGCATCTGTGCTTCAGTAGGGTCTACAGTAGAGATGTCCTGCTCTTACACCTACCCCAGTCATCTGAGATTTAAACACGCTTACTGGACAAAACAGACTAAAAGGGATCCTCCAGATGTTAGCCTTGACCCAAACTACAGTAATAGAGTACAGGTAGACTGTCAGCCTAACCAGTGTAGTTTGCGCATAAACCCACTGACTGCATCAGACAGTGGAGAATATTACTGCAGGATAACAACACACACTGAAGGAGAGAAGTGGATTGGAACACCAGGGGTTCACCTGGAGGTTACAGGTAAACGTGTGTGTGTGTGTGTGTGTGTGTGTGTGTGTGTGTGTGTGTTTTGTGTGTGTGACAGAGAGAGAAAGTTAGAGAGAAAGAAAGAGAGAGAGAGGGAGGGAGAGAGAGAGAGAGGGGGGGAGAGAAAGAGAGAGAAAGAGAGAGAGAGAGAGAGAGAGAGAGAGGGAGAGAGAGACAGAGAGAGGGAGAGAGAGAGAGGGAAAGAGAAAAAGTGTGTCTGCAGGCCTGCTGAAAGTCTTGGCTGGGCCCAGCACAAGATAAACTGATGCACCCCCCCACCTCCTCCATATTCCTTAATTAAAGGAGGGACCAGTTCTTTCTGAAGAGACCCATTTGTGCCCCCTATCAGCAGGCCAGAGTGTCTGTGTATGTGTGTGAGAAAGAGAAAGAGAGAGAGAGAGAGAGGGAGATAAAGAGAGAAAGTGTGTGTGTCTGTGTGTATGTGTGTGTGTGTGTGTGTGTGTGTGTGTGTGTGTGTGTGTGTTTCAGATGAGTGTGGACAGGCATGGACTTTCACATACCAACCCAGAAGGATCTGTGATTCAGTGGGGTCTACAGTAGACATGTCCCGCTCTTACACCTACCCCAGTGGCCTTACCCTCACACAAGCTTACTGGACAAAACAGAGCAGTGATTTTTCTCGTTATACTAAAATTGACACAAATTAGTGGGGACTGTCAGCATGGGACCAGAAGATGTAATTTGCAAATATCCCCATTGGCTACATCAGACAGTGGTTATTATTACTGCAGTATAATAACACAAACACCACAGGGACAAAAGGAGAGGATCGGAACACCTGGGGTTTACCTGCACGTTATAGGTGAAGAACAAATATTTGGCTGATGTAAAATGAATCATTTCATTTGTGTATGTGTGTGTGTGTGTGTGTCTATGTGTGTGTGTGTGTGGGGGGGGGGCATTTGACAGATACATTGTGGCTATGCACAGCTTTCAAGGCCTAATGTTTTCATGTTAAATTGTGTTAATTATCTCCTTTTAGTGATGCATGTAACTCTGTACTTGTCTTTCTCACACAGAAGCTGCACATATGCCATCAGTGTCCATCAGTCCCCCTGGTGACATACAGGAAGGCACAGACGTGACTCTGACCTGCACCAGCAGATCCCATCTACCAGTGTGGAGCTACAGCTGGTACAAGACTGGTAGCCCAACAGCCCTACAAGAGACGCTATTGAGTACATGCACCATCACTGGCATCACATCTGTAGACAGTGGTGAATATTACTGCCAGATAACTGACTCATTGTGCGCCAGGAGCTCAGCTCCAGTGAAGCTGCAGGTTGTCTGTGAGTGTCCCTTTCTTCACCTCCTCCTTGATATCCTTTACGTGACCTTAAAACCATGTGTTTAGAGACATTATAGACTGGGTGTAGCACCTCTCTGAGTGCTTATCTAGTTTAATTATGGATTAGTACCATTCTTTTTATTACTGCATTTAGTTTCTATGTAAAATGGGTGACATGTAGTAATGCATTTATACCTGAAAAATGTCCACAGCCAGCTAACAGTTTATTGTCTACCTCTACAACACTGCTATGCTATTACCATGTACCTCTTTTATAATGACAAACAGCCTCTGAGTCCATTTGTTTATTACTGTTGTGTATTATGTTTAGACCCTCCAAGGAATACAACGTTTGTGGTGAAGTCCTGTTGACAGTTAAATTTGTCTGTGCAACTGTCTGATTATTTAGTTCATATGTGCAAAAGACTTATGACTAACTTACAAATGTACTGTTTTTCACAGATAAACCAAAGAACACATCAGCTGTGACTGCCCCTCCTGGTGTGATTCACAAAGGTGGCACAGTGACTCTGACCTGCAGCAGTGATGCCAAACCACCAGTGGAGAACTACACCTGGTTTAAGGTGGACCAGTCTACTCCAGTAGGATCAGGACAGCAGTACAGCATCTCTAACATCAGATCTGAGGATGCAGGACAGTACTACTGTGAGGCCAGGAATGAACATGGAGCTGAGAAATCATCTGCTGTGTCCATCAGAGTTGGAGGTACCAGTGCATCGGTATTCCTCTTTACTAACAATCTCACCTGTGTTTCCCCCTCTCAATTTATTTATGTCTCATTAATCCCTTCAGGAGAGCAGAGTCCTGTACTGACTGCTGTGGTGGCAGCCTTAGTGTGTGGAGTGGTGTGTCTGCTGTGTGTGATTCTCGTCATGAGGTGAGTTATGAGGTTATGAGATTACAGTATGCATATAGTTATGTAATATACTTTTTAATGACATTGTATGTTGTGACATTAAACCTTTTCAATTATACTGAAATGTTATAATCTGTTGTGATATGAATAAGCAATCCTCATGTCTCCTAATGATGTTTAACTAACACTACTAGTAAATAATTAGTCATTTAATGTTGTTGTGTACATGTCCTAATATTGTGTGATAAGTCAAGTAGAATTTAACTAACTTAATTTAGAATTTTTTTATTAAAAGATACACATTTGATTGTTAAATCTGTATGAAAGAACAGCAGCCTTTTCTAATGAGAAATGGAAAAACCGCCACATTTCTCAAAAGAAAGCCTTTCATGACGTCATGTATTTGTTGTGTGATGCTACTGTTTATCGCCTTAGCCTGTTATATAAGCTCATGCAGGAGTAGCATTTTTATTTTCTTAACATTTTTAAAATAGAGTTACTGGAATGCTTTCAGAAATGTATTATGTTGTTAGTAATTTGTGAATTTGGAGTGTATTAGCTTAGCAATGGTATTTTTCCACCAGAGACAGGATTAAACATTGGCTATCATCTGTATTGAAAAAAATATTTTTTTTTTTGTGCAAATAAATGACATAATAATCTATCCATGTTTTATCTAATATTGTACAAATTGTTTTTATTAAACTAAGAGAGGAAGTCCATCTGACTGTTTGCTTCATTGATGAAACTGGTAGATGATAGTATGGCTCAATGCAGATAATGTTTCATAGATTGCCCATTGTAAGCAGAGAGAGGCTGGGTTGTGGACAGCCATCTGTACAGAGGTACATAAACAGAACCATGTTGTTTGGGTCCCAAAAAGGAGGGACATTGATTTCTTTGCAGTCTTCCAACCGTTACAGGCAAGGTTATTAGGATTAAATGGGACTAAGTATTTAAATTACTTCAGACTCCAAGGTTGAGATGGCAGTTTCCATATTATAAGCATGTCTGATAAGTCTATCTATTCTGGCTATCATACTTCATCTTTTCCCCCAAATTTGAAATGTTTTTATTTTTTCCAGCAAGCTTATGAAAGACTACACTGACAGAATATTGCATGTGTGACATCACCGCCAGAGTCTGGCATACTTTCTAGTATGTAGTGGGCAACAGTCGGTGAGGTAATCAACATGCCAGTTTTGCATATTGTGGTTAGTGAAGTATTTCTGTACGTATAAGAAATGCATTCCTTTTGGCAATAACAAGTACACCAGTATACCAGTGGATAGACTGAAAAATATATTTGGTGGAGAAGTTCAATCTTGTGTTTTTAAATGATTTCTTTGTATACTTAGCATGCTATTGGGACTTTTAAAGAAGTAGGAACTCGGCCAGTAGAGGCGCAGGTTGGCACTTTTCCTCCCTATGTAATACTGATGAGGCCGGCTGTGCTTTGTTCATGTCTAACATTCCACACTCCCCCTAGTGGTCAAATGGTGACAGTGTACTAAGTGACACTGCTGAAGAGAGAACAGAGATCTGAGATCCTGCAGAGGGATCTACTGACTGAAGGAAGCCCTGCTATCATACAGCCTTGGAACAGTTCCAGTAATAAACCTGAAAAGAGCTCCCCCTGGTGGCCACAAGCTCATGGTGCAATAAGTGCCTTGAGGGCAGACATCCAAAGGGTACACCTCTGTCTCCTGATTATCATTGGGGAATATCCAGGACAACAGACTCATTAAACTAGGCTAGCATACACTTTTATATATGATACTAGATTTTTATCATGTCTCTCTCTCTCTCTCTCTCTCTCTCTCTCTCTCTCTCTCTCTCTCCTTGTTACTCGTTCTTTCTGGTGTGAGACAGGAGTTGGATCAGTTTGAACTGATTGAACAGGCTGTGGGCTTGGCATCTCTGCTCTCCAGATGCACACACTGATAACACTTTGACAAAAGAAGAACTACACACACTCTTTTTTTCTCTCTCTGTCTCTCCCTCTTCCTCTCCCTCTCTATCTCTCTCTCTCTTTCTCTCTCTCTGTCTCTCTCTCTTTCTCTCTTTCTCTCATGCTAAAGTATAGATCATGTGACTGATTTACATGACTGTATTTACATATAC
>CM050198.1:5272261-5294761 GCA_027475355.1 Coilia nasus
TGTCCCAACCTGATGCAGTCTATCAAAGCCTGAACCCCAACACTGCCCAACCTGATGCAGTCTACCAGAGCCTGAACCCCAACACCACCCAACCTGATGCAGTCTACCAGAGCCTGAACCCCAACACTGCCCAACCTGATGCAGTCTACCAGAGCCTGGACCCCAACACCACCCAGCCTGAGCCTGTCTATCAAAGCCTTTAAGGAAATGCCTCTTAATCAAATCGAACCTAAAACCCTCAGGTCAACCAACTCCCTAACCATTAGGCCACAGCTGCCCACTAATGGATGCACATTTGGATGTTAAATCTGTAGGAAAGAACAGCAGCTTTTTCTAACGAGAAATGGAAACACTGCCACATTTCTCATACAAAGCCTTTATGAGGTCATGTGTTTGTGATCTTACTGTTTATCGCCTTAGGCTCTTATATAAGCTTATGCAAGAGTAGCAGTTTATTTCTTCTATTTTTAATAACAGAGTTAATAAAATTCTGTTAGAAATGTATTATGTACTCTGTGAATCCTTTTTATGCAGTTTGGAATATTTTAGCTTAGCAATTAGCTATTTTTACACCAGTGACTATCTTAAACATTGTCTGCCATATATTTTGGAAACTACTTAAAACATGTTTTGTGCATGTGATCCATCAATGTTTCATCTAATGTGATATCAATTGTTTTTATTAAACTAAGAGAAAGTCCATGCGACTGTGTGTTTCATTTATGAAACTGGCAGATGATACTAAGATTCAATGCAAATAATCTGATATAGATCCCCCACTGTAGGCAGAGAGAGGCTTGATTATCTGCACAGCACCATTAATTAGTGATACAAACAGCCCCATATCTATTGTTAAGCTCCCAATAGGGTGGGAAGGTGATATCATCGCCCCCTGCTGAAAAGTTCCAGCCACTACAGGCAAGGTCATTAGGATTAAATGGGACTGAAATTACTTTAAAATTACATTTCTGTTTACATTTTAGTAAATGTTAAGACAGTGGCTTCCATATTATTTGCAAGTCTATTGATTCTCAGATTTCTCCAGATTTAAATTGTTTTATTTGATAATAAGCTCATTTAATAATTTAATAAGCTCATAAAACACTATACCGACTGAACGTTGCATGTAGATACATCGTCACAACATTCTGGCGTATTTATCGGGTCAAAGCCGGCAAATTTCTGAACATGCCGATTTGCATATGGTGGTTGGTAGAGTATTTCTGTACAGACAAGGAACACATTCCTCGTGGTGATAACCAGTAGAGACAGAGACAGATCTACAGTAGAGACAGTATCATGGCCTTGGTGAGTGCTCAACAGGGAAAGTGGGCATGACGTCAGGACATTTGTAGTTCCTTTGTGACAGGAAAGGCATAATTTCTGTCTTTCTTTTTTTTTAAAGACAGTGAAACTTAACATGACACTTTCAGGGTTGGTAGATTATACCAATTTATAGTCTGAAGGTGTTTTTTGGGTCCTAGTGTATGCTGGCCTATGGGAAGTAGGAACTCTGCCCGTAGAGTCGCAGGTGTGCACTTTTCCTCCCCATGTAATACTGATGAAGCCCAGCTGTGCTTTGTTTACGTCTAACATTCAACACTCCCCCTAGTGGTGAAATGGGGCCAGTGCACTAAGTGTCACTGCTAAAAAAAAAAAGAGATCTGAGATCCTGCAGAGGGAGCTACTGACTGGAGGAAGCCCTGATCTCTTACATCTCTGAAACAGTTCCAGTAATGACCCTGAACAGAGCTCCACCTGGTGGCTGGAATTAAACAATGCAAGGGGTGACCAAGGGCACATATGATCAGAGAGAGAGAGAGAGAGAGAGGGTCAGTCTGTCAGTCTGTTTGTCTCACTCTCTCTGTCTTTCTCTCTCTCTCTCTCTCTCTCTCTCTCTCTCTCTCTCTCTCTCTCTCTCTCTTTCTCTCACTCTCTCTTTCACTCTCTCTCACAGACACACAGACACAGACACACACAGACACACACACACACACACACACACACACACACACACATGGGGTGGAGGGGTTGTTGGGTTTGTGGTCAGGCAAAGGAAGTTTCATGATACAGCGTCCCACTTGACTAATTGGAACATAGATTGCACACAGTGTAAAAGGTCGGTATGTCAAACATAGTGGAACGCTGACATCACAATTATATTCCAATAACAGATTATGATGATGATGATGATGATGATGATGATTATGATGATGATGAAGAAGCGGAAGATCTGTGTGCATCTATTTATCTCTCTCTGAATAAAAATAAATAAATAAATAAACTAAAGATTTATCTGTTTTTTTCAGACTAATCTTTCAGAAATCTAATTTCTTGTCCTTACTGAGGACTGAGAGAAAAAGAAAGAGATGAGGACAGAGAGAGAGAGTGAGAGAGGAAGGGAGAGAGAGGACAGAGAGAGAGAGAGATAGAGAGAGAGGGAGGAGCTAGTCATGGTCATAGTCTATGCTGTAGTCATTAGCCTGGTAATAGCACTGCTCTTGCCCTGAGTGTCTGATGTAAACAGGTGAAATGGTGAAATCTAAAACTGTCACTCTGTGTTGTGGTTGATTGCTTACTGTGTTTCATAGAAAAGCCGAGTTCCCTGTTAGAGATGTTCATTTCTTCAGCATCAAGTCACTGGTGGTCAGGGGGAACGGGGAGGTAAGAACTTTTAAACATGTACAATATTTCCTCCATCAGTTCTACTGGTTGTGTCTGATCTATCAAGTTATATATGTGGGTCTGATATCAGTTTGGGAAGTATGCTTAAAAAGTTGCTGCACTGCAAACTTTGGGTCCAGTAGCATTTCCTGATGTAATTCCACATGTAAATGTGTGGTTTTATTTTAAGAGTGATTAAGTATGAGGTCACATGTAGTCTTTTCTATTGCACATGTTATAGAAAATACATGTAAGACTTTTATATTGCACATGTTTGTGAAAGCGAACCTGTTGAATTTAATTTTTTCAGTATCTCAAGTTCATGATAATGGAGAGTGTTACCGCTTTTATCGTGTTGACTCTCTTTACAGTGCAAGGTACGCTTAATTAAGTATATTAAGTATCATTTTAAAGCATTTCATTTAAATTCTGGTAGGTTGAAATTAGATTTAAAGTATGACTATTTTCAAGCTCTCAGTTTTCTAAGTGTGCTGAATACAAATAGCAATTTCCTCATTTCTGTGTAAAGCAGCAGCTCAGCTTGTGTTACACACAAACCAGATAGATGAAGACAGAAGTGTGTGTGTGTGTGTGTGTGTGTGTGTGTGTGTGTGTGTGTGTGTGTGTGTGTGTGTGTGTGTGTGTGTGTGTGTGTGTGTGTGTGTGTCTGTCTGTGTGTCTCAGAGAGAGAGAGAGAGAGAGAGAGAGAGAGAGAGAGAGAGAGAGAGAGAGAGAGAGAGGAGGTGAGAGTGTGTGGTACTTCAGCAATGCTATTTCACATGGGTCAGCCTACTTGGCCACTCTTAGGGGCACTGGTAGTCTGAAGGTGTGTAACTCTGGTGTGTGTGTGTGTGTTCTCTGTTTCAGGTGTGTGTGGACAGACATGGAGTGTCACTTACCAACCCAGCAACATCTGTGCTTCAGTAGGGTCTACAGTGGAGATGTCCTGCTCTTACACCTACCCCAGTGATCCGAGAATTAAACACGCTTACTGGACAAAAAAGAGTTATGAGGATCTTAGCCTTAAGCCAGACTACAGTAATAGAGTACAGGTAGACTGTCAGACTAACCAGTGTAGTTTGCGCATAACCTCACTGACTGCATCAGACAGTGGTGAATATTACTGTAGGATAACAACACACATGGAAGGAGAAAAGTGGATTGGAACACCAGGGGTTTACCTCGAGATTAGAGGTAAATGTGTGTGTGTGTGTGTGTGTGTGTGTGTGTGTGTGTGTGTGTGTGTGTGTGTGTGTGTGTGTGTGTGTGTGTGTGCGTGTGTGTGTGAGAGAGAGAGAGAGAGAGAGAGAGAAAGTTAGAGAGAGAGAGAGAGACAGAGAGAGAAAGTTAGAGAGAGACAGAGAGACAGAGAGAGAAAGTTAGAGAGAGAGAGAGAGAGAGAGTGTGTCTGCAGGGAGTATTGGCTGAGATAAACTGATGCCCCCCCTCCCCCCTCCATATTCCTTAATTTAATTCCTTAATTCTCTGGGCCCGGGTCAAGAGACCTGTTTGTCACACCCTATCGGCGGGTGTGTGTGTCTGTGTATGTGAGAGAGAGAGAGAGAGAGAGAGAGAGAGAGAGAGAGAGAGAGAAAGAAAGAAAGAAAGAAAGAAAGAAAGAAAGAAAGAAAGAAAGAAAGAAAGAAAGAAAGAAAGAAAAAGAAAGAAAGAAAGAAAAGAAAGAAAAGCAAGAGAGAGAGAGAGACGGGGAGAAAGAGAGTGCCTGTGTGTGTGTGTGTGTTTGTGTGCAATTCACTGGTAAATCACAACTGTTTAACATGTTGTATGTGTGTTTGTGATTTCAGATGAGTGTGGACAGGCATGGACTTTCACATACCAACCCAGAAGGATCTGTGCTCCAGTGGGGTCTACAGTGGACATGTCCTGCTCTTACACCTACCCCAGTGGCCTTACCCTCAAACAAGCTTACTGGACAAAATGGAGCAATGATAATTCTCCCTATACTAAAATTGGCGGAGATTACAAAACCAGAGTCAGTGGGGACTGTCAGCATGGGACCCAAAGATGTAGTTTGCAAATATCCCAATTGGCTCCATCAGACAGTGGTTATTATTACTGCAGTATAATAACACAAACACCACAGGGACAAAAGGAGAGGATGGGAACACCTGGGGTTTACCTGACAGTTAGAGGTGAAGAACAAATATTTGGCTGATGTGAAATGCATCATTTCATGTGTGTGTGTGTGTGTGTGTGTGTGTGTGTGTGTGTGTGTGTGTGTGTGTGTGTGTGTGTGTGTGTGCGTGTGTGTGCATTTGACAGAGACATGGTGGCTATGCACAGCTTTCAAGGCCTAATGTTTTCATGTTAAATTGTCTTAATTATCTCCTTTTAGTGATGCATGTAGCTATGTACTGGTCTTTTTCACACAGAAGCTGCACACACACCATCAGTGTCCGTCAGCCCCCCCGGTAACATACAGGAATGCACAGATGTGACTCTGACCTGCACCAGCAATCTACGAGTGTGGAGCTACAGCTGGCACAAGACTGGTAGCCCAACAGCCCTGCAACAAGGACTTTTGCATACATACACCATCACTGGCATCACCTCTGTAGACAGTGGTGAATATTACTGTCTGATATCTGACTCTACAGGGTGCCCTATGAGCTCAGCTGCAGTGAAGCTGCAGGTTGTCTGTGAGTGTCTCTTTCTTCTCCTCTTCCTTGTTGTCCTTCATGTGACCTTATAACCATGTCTTCAGATGGACTATGGACTATATATTTACACCATAGCGATGCAGGTGCGTTTTAATCGCATGCGTTTGTCTGTCTGAACGTCACAGTGATAACTGAAACAGTTCTGATCTGATGTGGATCAAACTTGGTAAGTAGGTTGGGACTGGTCCAAGGTCATGGTCAAAGGGCCAAGGTCAAAGTTTTGCCCCCATGCATGGGAATAGTTTGACATCTCATATCATCAAAACACTTAAAGATACAATCTTCAGATGGGCTATGGACTACGGACTATGCAGGTGTATTGTAATCACGGGGGTCTGTCTGTTCATCACAGGAATAACTCAAAGAGTTCTGATCCCACTTGAAAGGTCAAACTCAAGGTCACTCATTCTAAATGTGGTTATACATCAGACAGTTCTGATCTGATTTGGATCAAACTTGGTAGGTAGGTTGGGATTGGGGTCAGGACCTGCGCTATCATTTTTTTTTAATCGGTCCAAAGTCAAGGTCAGAGCCCAAGGTCAATTTTTTGCCCCATGCCAAGTGTATGGTGGCGCAGGTGCAGCACCTCTCTGAGTGCTTATCTAGTTTAATTATGGATTAGAACCATTGTTTTTATTACTACATTTAGTTTCTATGTGCAATGTGTGACATGTAGTAATGCATTTGTACCTGAAAAATGTCCACCGTCCACTAACACACTTCATGATCTACCTCTTACCCTGTATCTCGTCCTCAATGACGAATGTCGTCTGGGTCCATTTGTTCATTTCTGTTGTGAATTATGTCTTGGGTCTTTTTCCAGGTTTTATGTACGTTTAAAATCACTTGTGTGCAAAACACATATGACTAAGTTAGATTTTTCTTTCAGATAAACCAAAGAACACATCAGTTGTAACTGCCCCTCCTGGTGTGATTCACAAAGGTGGCACAGTGACTCTGACCTGCAGCAGTGATGCCAACCCACCAGTGGAGAACTACACCTGGTTTAAGGTGGACCAGTCCACTTCAGTAGGATCAGGACAGCAGTACAGCATCTCTAACATAAGCTCTGAGGATGCAGGACAGTACTACTGTGAGGCCAGGAATGAACATGGAGCTGAGAACTCATCTGCTGTGTCCATCACAGTTAAAGGTACCACTGCATCTCTATTCCTCTTCAGTGGTGATCTTACTTGTGATTCCCCTCCTCAATGTATTCATGTCTCATTAATCCCTTTAGGAGGGCAGAGCCCTGTACTGACTGCTGTGGTGGCAGTCTTAGTGTGTGGAGTTGTGTGTCTGCTGTGTGTGATTCTTTTCATGTGGTGAGTGAATATGACAGTATGCATATAGACGTGTAATTTAATGACATGGTTTGATATATGGTTTGATATTCAACTTTTAAACTGAACTTTTGTGCTGAAATTCCAGAATCTGTTGTGTTGTGAATAATCAAATCTCATGTCTTGTAGTAATGTTTAAATAACACTACTAGTAACTAATAAGTCATTAAATGTTGGTGTATACAGGTCATAATACTGTGAAATAGTCTAGTATAATTTAAGTTTATATTTAATGCATTATAACTCAGTTCATTCATAGTTATTCTTGTAGTGTGTTATAACAATGTTAATGTAGCACAGGTGAAGCAATCCGACAAAAACACAAAAACTTCCTAGCATTGACTAATCTGACATTAGTGAAGGATGACTTTGACTTGAATGAATTGTGTGGCAGGAAATGCAAGACTGAAGCTGTGACACAGGCAAGACATGACCAGGTGAGAAACAGAATACAGTGGGGAGAATAAATATTGAACATCAACATTATTTTCAGTAAAGGTCTTTGCTGTTAGACTACTGACATGAAAATGTTATGCAGAGTGGAAATGCCAACACCATTAAGCTGGGTCCAGACTACCAGAACATGAACCCCAACACCACCCAACCTAATGCAGACTACCAGAACATGAATCCTAACACCACCCAACCTGATGCAGTCTACCAGAGCCTGAACCCCAACACCATCCAGCCTGACGCAGTCTACCAGAGCCTGAACCCCAACACCACCCAACCTGATGCAGTCTACCAAACCCCAACACCACCCAACCTGATGATGACTACCAAAGCCTAAACCCCAACACCACCCAACCTGATGCAGACTACCAGAGCCTGAACCCCAACACCACCCAACCTGATGCAGTCTACCAGAGCCTGAACCCCAACACCACCCAACCTGATGCAGTCTATCAGAGCCTGAACCCCAACACCACCCAAGCTGATGATGACTACCAGAGCCTGAATCCCAACACCATCCAGCCTGATCCTGTCTATCAAACCCTTTCAGGAAATGCCTCTTAACCTTGAACTTTTCTCTACCTTTTTGAAATACTTTAAACATCTTGAGGGAAGAAATATTTGAGGTTGAATCTAAAATATGAATTACATTTACAGTGTTATCCAGAGTGCTTGCAGTGGATCAGACACAGGGATAGTCCCCCTGGATCAACGAGGGGTTAGATGGTTTCCTCCAGGGCACTTCAGCCATACTGTAGATGAGGATGCAGTAGGGTGCTAATTATTCACTCACCCACCCACTTTTTAACCTACTGATAAGGGACTCA
This sequence comes from Coilia nasus, assembly GCA_027475355.1. Taxonomy (NCBI): domain Eukaryota; kingdom Metazoa; phylum Chordata; class Actinopteri; order Clupeiformes; family Engraulidae; genus Coilia; species Coilia nasus. Next base: position 5,280,230 of record CM050198.1, read on the forward strand.
AACCTGCAACCCTCAGATCAACCAACTCCCTAACCATTAGGACACAGCTGCCTATTAATAGATTCACATTTGATTGTTAAATCTGTAGGAAAAAACGGAGCAGCCCTTTCTAATGAGAAATGGAAACACTGCCACATTTCTTAAAAGAAAGTCTTTCATGAAGTTATGTATTTGTTGTGTGATGTTACTGTTTATCGCCTTAGTCTGTTATATAAGCTTATGCAGGAGTAGCATTTTTATTTTCTTAAAGTTTTTAAAATAGAGTTACTGGAATGCTTTCAGAAATGTATTATGTTGTTAGTAATTTGTGAATCCTTTGTATGCAGTTTGGAGTGTATTAGCTTAGCAATGGTATTTTTCCACCAGTGACAGGATTAAACATTGACTATCATTTGTTTTGTTAATTTTTTTTTTTTGTGCAAGTAAATGACATTGTATAATCCATGTTTTATCTAATATTGTAAAAATTGTTTTTATTAAACTAAGAGAGGAGGTCCATCCGACTGTTTGCTTCAATGATGAAACTGGTAGATGATAGTATGGCTCAATGCAAATAATGTTTCATAGATTGCTCATTGCAAGCAGAGAGAGGCTGGGTTGTGGACAGCCATCTGTACAGAGGTACATAAACAGAACCATGTTGTTTGGGTCCCAAAAGGGCAGGACAGTGATCTCATTGCAGTCTTCCAACCGTTACAGGCAAGGTCATTAGGATTAAATGGGAATAAGTATTTACATTACTTCAGACTCCAAGGTTGAGATGGTAGTTTCCATATTATATGCATGTCTGATAGGTCTATTGATTCTGGGTATTGTACTTCATCTTTTCCGCCAAATTTGAAATGTTTCTATTTTTTCCAGCAAACTCATGAAAAACTAGACTGACAGAATATTTCACGTGTGACATCACCGTATGTAGTGGGCAACAGTCGGTGAGGTAATCAACATGCCAATTTGCATATTGTGGTTAGCGTAGTATTTCTGTATGTATAAGAAATGCATTCCTTGTGGCAATAACAAGTACACCAGTATACCAGTGGCTAGATTGAAAAATATATTTGGTGGACAAGTTCAATCTTGTGTCTTCAAATGATTTCTTACTATCCTTTGTATGCTATGGGGTCCTATATACATGGGATTTATGCTATGGGAATTTTTAAAGAAGTAGGAACTCTGCCAGTAGAGGCGCAGGTTTGCACTTTCCCTCCCTATGTAATATTGATGAAGCCCAGCTGTGCTTTCTTCAGAACTAAATTCAACACTCCCCCTAGTGGTCAAATGGGACCAGTTCACTAAGTGACACTGCTGAAAAGAGAACAGAGATCTGAGATCCTGCAGAGGGATCTACTGACTGGAGGAAGCCCTGCTATCTTACAGCCTTGGAACAGTTCCAGTAATGACCCTGAACAGAGCTCCCCCTGGTGCCCACAAACTCATGGTGCAATAAGTGTCCTAGGGGCAGATATCTAAAGGCTGAAACACTCCCCCTAGTGGTCAAATGGGACCAGTTCACTAAGTGACACTGCTGAAAAGTGAACAGAGATCTGAGATCCTGCAGAGGGATCTACTGACTGGAGGAAGCCCTGCTATCTTACAGCCTTGGAACAGTTCCAGTAATGAACCTGAACAGAGCTCCCCCTGGTGGCCACAAACTCATGCTGCAATAAGTTCCCTGAGGGCAAACATCCAAAGGCTACAGCTCTGTCTCCTCCTTATCATTGGGGAATATCCAGGACAACAGACATCATCATTATTATGATCATCACTTCTCTCTCTCTCTCTCTCTCTCTCTCTCTCTCTCTCTCTCTCTCTCTCTCTCTCTCTCTCTCTCTCTCTCTCTCTCTGTCCCCTTCTCTCTGACAGCAGAATGACAGTTGTGAGACAGTGGTGTTGGATCAGCTGTTTGAACTCATCTGCCAGGTTAATTTACAGTACTCATCAGGAAACACAGGCTGGGCTGGTAGTTACTAGGCTAAAGCTAGCTGAAAGCAAAATGGGGGACTGATGGTATTTGAGTAATAATAATAATCTCCTTATTATTATTTTATATTCCTTGATTATGTTTTTGTTTATAAGAATTCTTCAACAAAATCAGATTCACAGCTTTAAGATCCTGTCTGCCGCTCTGCTGATATGTCTGTGTGAGATATGAGGTGTGAAGAGCTGTTATCTGCATTGTATGTCTTTGCCCCAGCCATTTGGTCACCTCAGGGGTTTAGGAAGTCTGTGAATTAACATGCAAGGCTGCACCTTCTCTGATCTGATTAGGAAGACACTGCATTCTGTAGTACTTAACAAAGACATTGCATATTCATTTTGGGGTGTAACACTGGGTACAGCCATTGGCTGTCTGCAGACAGTTAAGGTTTCAGAAACTATGCCTTAGTCAGTCTTTTGTCATCGTCCTGTATGTAGTGTCCTGTCTGTGTCTGTGTGTGTGTGATGTCCTTATTGTTAAGAATAAACCTTGTTCCTGGTTTTCAACCACTAGGCTGACTGAGTCTCCAAATTCAACTTAAAAAGTAATTTATTTACCTTTAGGCACAACCTCATAAAACAAACACCAAAACCTGCTGAGACCCATGGCCAACCTCACATCGCTCCAGAGGCACTGTTCCTGCACCCAACTCACTGTAGGTTCCTGTGGATAAGAGCATCAGCTAAATGCAACACAATGCTGTGCTGCACTCAGTTGTATTGTATGGCCTGCATGTTAAATGCTGTTTGGCCTATATGGTCAATATGTCTTCCTTGTGCTCTGAGGTGAAAAATGTTTCGGTGTCACAGTGTTGCATCGTCATGATGTTGCAGTGAGGTCACTCCAAACTTTTCTGCGAGGTCACTCCAAACTTTTCTCTGTTGTTGTCCATCAATGGAGGAACAACCTACCAGCCGCTACAAGAGCAGCAATATCCCTCTCTACCTTCAAAAAGCTTATGAAAACCCTTCTCTTCCGAGACTGCTTTCCTTCCTAACAAAACCAATCTCTACTAACCATCTCTTTATGTAGGTGCCTTAGATGTTCTCTACACATCTGTTAGCTTATTATGTCCCCCTTTTGTAAGTCGCTTTGGATAAAAGCGTCTGCTAAGTGTAATGTAATGTAATGTAATCGTGCAAGAAAAGCATGTGGTTGACACACATGGGTGACAAATCTCTCTCTCTCTCCCCCCCCCCCCCCCCCCCCCTTCCCCCTTCCTCTCTCTCTCTCTTTCCCTCACTCTCTGCTCAGCATGCCGTTCCAGAGGAACAGAAAATGCTGAACACATCTGAAAACATAACACGTAACAAAAAACGCTCTTGGGCTCTTACTCCGCCCCAAACTGCTCACCCTGTTTCTTGTAAATAACGTGACTGATATGTTCATTTCCTTCTTTCTCTTTCCCTGACCTTACTTAACACATAGAAAAACTAAACCTCACTCTGTAAAAGGTAGCAGCCAACCCCCCTGTGAAAACCCCACGCTGTTTTTTGTAAATAATGTGACTGATATCCTCATTTTCCTCTCAGAGCTTATTCTCTCTTCTTCTTTCTTTCCACGCTATTGTGGTGGTTGAATGTGCATATGAGCTGCAATGTTGAGTGAACACCCAGTGGTCTGCTTTTGTGGCTTTATCTTGTCGAAAGAAAGTGCAATTGCACACATTACACACACCATTAGGGGGGATAAACGTGAAAGCTTTTCAGGGCCCAGGCATCTCTATGGGCAGGCCTGCCCACAAGATATTCGAAGAGACATGCACAGGATACAGTAGGGCTAATGTTGCCCTGGCAACTGCTCAGCTATCCTTTTGACCCAAGCTGTTCTTGCAGGTAAATAATGTCAATAGACTATGAACACATCATTGCTAATTATATTAAAATTGTCTTACTGTGTCAGCTGTTAAAGGTTGGGTTTTCTTTATTTATAATTGGCTTGACTAATTGTCCATACTGTGTTCTAACAGTTGCCTGTATCACCAATTGTTCCATCTCACTGTGTGCTGTGTATATGGCTGAAACAACAATAAAAACCTACTTGACTTGGACTTGATTTGATCAGTGTTTCACAAAGCTATAGGCTTCAACTTTTCACGCCATTATATGACTTAAGTTAAAGTTATGCTGAGGTCGCATAAGCTGAAAGCTATGGAATGCTTATGGAAAGGAGGAGTATATTTAGGAGAGGGAGAGCGCAAGAGAGAGACAGAGAAAGAGAGAGAGAGAGAGGTAGAGACAGAGAAAGACCTCTGTAACTGTCCTCAAATAAAGGAAAGGAAGAAAACAATATGTCATCTCAAAACATCTGAAAACAAAGTGAGAGAAGGCTATACTACACACCCTAAACAAGCTCCAGGGCTCTTACGACCTCTAACGTGGTTAGTCTGGCCTGTTTCCTGTAAATAATGTGACTGATCATTTCTTGGGTCATGGTCATTTCTTTCTCAGAGCTTACTTTTTCTTTCTCTTTCTCAGACTGTACTGAAGACATAGAAAGACTACATTTCAGACTATCCAATCAGACTGACATGTCATTTCCTCAGTCGTTGTGTTTTTTCTTCTTCTTTGTTTTGGTGTGTTCATGTGATTCATGTGAACACTGATTGATGCAGGTAGGCCTAAGTGCTGGGGGGGTATTCCAGAATATTCATTCACAGCAAGTGGTAAGTCTACTAATAGAAGAGCCCTGTGGTTTTGTTTTGGTATAAGATGAACCCACAAGACCCTTGTATTAGGAGGTTTACCACGTTGAAGTGCTTTCCATCTTATTTTGTGCCACACAGCAATTTTAAGGTACAATGAACTAAAATTCAATTTCCAGCTTGTTGGAGGGAAATTAGTGTTGTGTCATTTAAATCCTGACTCTAGCAAGATCTTTTTTTTTGAAGAACGTCACTGAGTCCGTTGGTTGCTATCCGCCAGGGCAGATTCCATCACGGTAGTTCCTCTTTATTGCACGCCGCCTGCAAAAGATAGTTTCTACAGAACACGTCTTCGCCATTTCCCATGCTTCGCACCATTTGTTTTCTCTCTTGCTCTGCGGTTAGTCAAGCAGCACTCCGTTATTTTGCAACACAGCGGGGTATTTCTGTTGTCAGTGCAAGCTTATGGGTATGCCTCTAACCATTTAATATGTGTGTTTTACCATCAATCAAGTATCTACACATTGTACACATTTCATTAGTTATTTAGTTATGTCGATGGATTATCATTGGAGTCAGCACTAAACATTAAAACCACTGTAGTTTTCTTACTTACCCTAACCATAACCCAGAAACTGAAACTGCCTTTGTGGGTTCCACTGCTTGGCTTGTTAGTTTCACAAAGAGGTGTGGCTTCACAGAGGTCTACTTATTTGCTGTGTTCTGCTGGCCACTGAGTAATAGCCATCCTTACTGAGAGCTGGATGGTGAAAACGGTAAGTTTTGAAGCTACATCAGATATAACAATATAAACAGGCTTAATTTTATAAATTAAGTTCATGTAATGATGCTGTCTCAGTTTTCCTGATAGACACAACAAATTATATTGAAAAATGCATCCATCTTAACCCTATTGGCCCTAGGCTGTTTTCAGGGTATTTTTACTACCTTTACTTTTAAGCTCATATATTGGTCATTGTAAGGGCCATACATAGGCCTACATGCTATATCTTGTTTCTGTCAGAACAGTCTAGGCTATTCAGATATGGTTTCATTTGGTGAGCTACTATTTGCACTGATTTTATAAAAAATACTAAACCAATAAAAAATCATATTGCGTATAAAAACAGTTCTTGTATTCTTGCAAGTACCTGTCCATAGGATGCTGTCAGTAGGGATATCTTTTCATATGTCAGTAGAAGAGATTGTCTGGAATCTGGCAATATAAGAACCATGATGGTGGGATATTCAGTGGCTTATCAATGTTGATAAATATGTAATCTGCCTGACGGAAATAAGGGCCTATTTTCCATGAAATGAAGGATGTTATATCAGGATAATGCAGGATTATGGATATTATGCAGAAATTTGCAGTAATTTCAAAAACGTATGAAAAGTGTCAGGACAGGACAGTCAAGTGACAGGAATGCATGATAGCAGTAGAATAGGTAAGTTCTGCTATTGTTTACATTATGTGACTGATAACCGCGAGGGTAAAATGGGTGAAGTAAAAATTTGTCAAACCATTAATTGGCAAATATTTATTCCCTTGTTTTAACGTAATAAATTAACGTGAAAACATGTGCTTGTAGTTGGAAAGCTGACATTCTGTACTTTCTTCTGATATGTCTGCCTTATCTATCCGATCACGGGTTCGCAAGTAATTTCAACAAGAGTAATGCCTGTGCAAAGCACTAATATAAGAGATTTTGGCGAATTTTTAAATATTAATATCTCGCCGATACTTGATCACAAAAATAAGCAGGGGGTCATGTTGTAAAGCCCCGGTTCTGCTGTTTTGTTTGGTATAAGTCTCTCTACGACGTACAGTTCTGGAGTAATTCAACAGAGAAGAATGGGTGTAAATTTGGACGCATTTTGGGTCCATCGGGCCCATAGGGTTAAATTACACAAAGATTATTGTTTTGGTATTTCTGCTTCATAAAACAAGACAAGAGTGTGGTGGTGTAAACAAAAGCTGTATGGATACCATGTAAGGGAAAGCTATTCTAAAATGATAAACCACTAAAACACAAACACAGTTTTCTGGAAAATATCTAAATTAGGCCTAATGCCAGACCATATATATTTTAATGTTACAAGGTGAAGATAGTAGATAGCTGCGTGGCAGGTTATTATTTTCGCTACAAAAAGTATTGATTCCTTGTGTCCTGAGGTATCTGTACTGTTGTTTCTCGGACGACCTTCAGAAAGACGACCTATGACCTTTAAAAAGACTACCTGAGAGAAAGCAGGCTGGAGGCACATTGCACACTAAAGCTTAAAAATGTCCAAATATTACATCCTATGAAATGTCCAAGCATTAATGTACATAATAAAATGCTAGTTATTGTATTTTTACCACAATAACTTCTTCTTATAACTGTTATAACTTCTTATAACTTTTCTAACAGGAAGCTATAGGTAGGAGACTGTGTCTGACATGCAGCCTGTGTGCATGTTAGACAGAGCAGAGAAAAGAGAACATTTCATTGTCACACACAAAAAAACAAACCATTGAACTGATACATATAACTTAAATAGATACCATTATTGAGATTTTGACCCAACCTGGGGTCGACCCACCACAATTAAGATAGCTCCAGGCTCAAGCCTAATGGAGCTGATTTATCCTAATAGAGCTCAATGTCCATCTGACCAAATGTGTACATGATTTGTAATAAACGTTATATTAATGCTCTCATCTTATGGATGCTATAATTCTTAGATTGCCAGTAGAAAATACTGACATCAGTGGAGAAGACACTGACAGCAATAGAGATGAAAAGAGGTGGGTACTAATATCTCAGTATAGACTGCATTACATACTACTGTACATCAAGCAGTAGCACTTTATAATAACTACTTCCTAATAAGCATTTATTTTGCATTTGTTAACTCTTACTTAAGACTTTATTCATAATTAGGTAATCATTAGTAAAGCATGTATAAACATATCTACAAATGTTAAAGCAGACAGAGAAGGTGATAGAAAGACAGACAGGCACTAGGTTGAGAGACAGATAGCAGATAGCAGCATAAAGATAAACAGTCAGACATACAGACAGATAGCCAACCAACATCCAGAAAGGTATGTGTCAGCAGTAGCGGTTCTTGGGGGGGTCGAGGTGGGCATTTCGTGAAGGGCGCCATGCCTTTGGCCTCACAAGTGCTTGAGAAAAAATTATCTAAAAAATGTTTTATTATCTGTCATATCACTGTGTAGGAAAATGGCAAATTGGTGCCCCCTTTGGCTGCAGGCGCCCCTGCTGAAAAGTTCCAGTGCACAGAAGCTGTGAGAGAAGGGCAAAGGGGAGGGGGCGCGGGGGCGCGGGGGACCGTTCACCTCTGGGTCTCTCAAATGCAATGCACAAGTGGGCAATAGTCTGCAATTACTGAGCGAAGTCAGTCACACATAAGCTTCCTTCCCAATAACGCACATTTTATTCGTAACATTATTTTTACAGGTTTATAATTCCTGCACATCTTTTAATTGTGTGAAAGGGCTAATAAAACGGCAATACAAAACGAGTAGGCGGTCACCGAGGTGAATAGTCTTAAAGGAGAACTTCGGTGTAAAATGAAAATTGGCATGTTAAAACATCATACCGAGTTGGTATGTGTACTGAGGAGCAAAATTGATTTAGCCTGTTGCATTCAGAGTTTAACTAATTTTTATAGTTTGACCCAGAAGGCTAACAATGGAAGTGGTAGGTGCCCTTAGACGAAGCATGACGACTACGCTATTTTTAAACCATTAAAACAGCTCGAAGAAACTCCATATTCCATTGGTAGTACAACAAAGGCTCTGGCATTCAAAACGAACCACTGAGAATATTGTTAATGTACACAACATTTATTTAAAAAGCTGTTCTTACATGCAGTCGTTTGCAGTTGTTTCTCGCTGCTGCCATGATGAAAGTCCAAACAAGTCTATTGTACTACCTCTCCTCCTATTCTTCCTGCTGGTTCGTGTTCGTCAATCGCCCTGTGCAGACTTTCATCATGGCGGCGACGAGAAACTACAGCAAGGTACTGCTTGTCAAAACTGTTTTATTAATAAATGTTGTGTATACTTACAAAGTTCTCAGTGCCTCGTTTTTAATGTCAGGGCCTTTGTTGTACTACCGATGGAGTGTGGAGTTTCTTCGAGCTGTTTTAATGGTTTAAAAATAGCGTAGCGTCATGCTGAAGATGAAGGTATGCAACTGTTCTCTCTGCATGATCACGTTATCCATGCCATAAATGAAGGGCTATGTTAATCATGGTATAAGTCTTACGTTTGTTAGCCTAGCTATGATGCTACGATTGCTATATTCAACAATAATTCGGTCTTAGGTCAACAAACACAAGATCTAAATTCACCATAAGATGTGGCTTTGCAACAAAACGGTTACAAGTTCAGTTATTATTGATTTCCATAATTTGGGTTAAAGGAGAACTTCGGTGTAAAATGAAAATTGGCATGTTAAAACATCATACCAAGTTGGTATGTGTACTGAGGAGCAAAATTGATTTAGCCTGTTGCATTCAGAGTTTAACTATTTTTTAGCGTTTGTCCCAGGAGGCTAACAATGGAAGTGGTAGGTGCCCTCAGACGAAGCATGACGACTATGCTATTTTTAAACCATTAAAACAGCTCGAAGAAACTCCACACTCCATCGCTAGTACAGTACAACAAAGGCCCTGACATTAAAAACGAGGCACTGAGAACTTTGAAAGTGTACACAACCTTAATTAATAAAACAGTTTTGACAAGCAGTACCTTGCTGTAGTTTCTCGTCGTCGCCATGATGAAGGTCCGCACCAGTCGATTGACAAACACGAACCAGCAGGAAGAATAGGAGGAGAGGTGGTACAATCGACTTGTTTGGACTTTCATCATGGCGGCGACGAGGAACTACAGCAAGGTACTGCTTGTCAAAACTGTTTTATTAATAAATGTTGTGTACACTTTCAAAGTTCTCAGTGCCTCGTTTTTAATGTCAGGGGCTTTGTTGTACTACCGATGGAGTGTGGGTCGATTGACGAACACGAACCAGCAGGAAGAATAGGAGGAGAGGTGGTACAATCGACTTGTTTGGACTTTCATCATGGCGGCAACGAGAAACAACTGCAAACGACTGCATGTAAGAACAGCTTTTTAAGTAAACGTTGTGTACATTTACAATATTCTCAGTGGTTCGTTTTGAATGCCAGAGCCTTTGTTGTACTACCAATGGAGTTTCTTCGAGCTGTTTTAATGGTTTAAAAATAGCGTAGTCGTCATGCTTTGTCTGAGGGCACCTACCACTTCCATTGTTAGCCTTCTGGGAGAAATGATAAAAAATACTTAAACTCTGAATGCAACAGGCTAAATCAATTTTGCTCCTCAGTACACATACCAACTCAGTATGATGTTTTAACATGCCAATTTTCATTTTACACCGAAGTTCTCCTTTAACGTTGAGCCCTGTCATTAGCCAACAGAATGTTATTATGGTAGTTTCAACATTTGCAATTTGCTGCAACTCATAGTTTGCATAGTTTAACTATAGGGTAGTTTAGCATAGAAGACCAGTCATACCGGGGGCGCTCGAAGGGGGTCTCGCCCGCTACTGTGTGTCAGTATGTTTATAAATGATTTACTGATGAGAAATAATGCAAAACCAAATGATGAATAAAGTCTTAAGTAAGAGTTAACAAATGCTAAATAAATGCATATTTTTATTATTCTTATTTGCTTATATTTATTATATCTGGTTGTATAATGTCATGTTTTTTTTTCTGCAATTAATGAATCAAGCCACACCACATGCATTTCCTTATATTCTACATGAAGTTTATCTGATTTAGTTGAACATAACCTTTGCTATATAGGTTGCACCTATACTTTATTTACAGACAATGCATACATGTTCACAAAGAAGCCACAAAATGGCTTGGTGGTCAGATTTCAGCTTCTGGGGGATTCGTTTAAATGCTAGCAACTGAAATAAACATCCCAGGCACTAAACATATATATACAGTAATGTGCAAAAGTTTTAGGCAGCGGTGACTGCCTTCAAAAATGGAAGTGTTAATCATTTATGTTTATCAAGTAACAAAATGCAGTGACTGAACAACAGAGAAACTTAAATCAAATCAATATTTGGTGTGACCACCCTTTGCCTTCAAAAGAGCATCAGTTGTTTTAGGTATACTTACATAGTTTTTGAAGGAACTCGGCTGGTAGGTTGCGCCAAGCATCTTGAAGAACTAACCACAGATCCTCTGCGGATGTAGGCTTCCTGCTATATACAACCAATTTGGTGCAATTGGTTGATCATACACCTGACTATAATCCTGCAAAATACCTGACTTTGTGTGTACCCCTGTGTGTGTACACGTTGTGTGCACCTGCCTAAAACTTGTCAAAAAACAACTTATGCCCATCAAGTTCTTTTAGCCTTATGGGTTTTTTAACATTAAACATGTGGATGGCTGAAAAGATACAGTACTGTGCAAAGATTTCGGCAGGTGCCTTCAAACCAGCATCAACTCACACAAAGGGGTACACACAAAGTCAGGGATTTTGCAGGATTATAGTCAGGCGTATGATCAACCACCTACACCAAATTGGTTCTATATGTCAGGAAGCCTACATCCATCTGTGGTTAGTTCTTCAAGATGCTTGGTGCAACCTACTATACCAGCCGAGTTCCTTCAAAAACTCTATGCAAGTATACCTAGAAGAATTGATGCTCTTTTGAAGGCAAACGGTGGTCACACCAAATATTGATTTGATTTAGGTTTCTCCTTTGTTCAGTCACTGCATTTTGTCAATTGATGAACATAAATGATTAACACTTCCGTTTTTGGAGGCATTCTTAGTTGACCCCATTTTTTCACACCTGCCTAAGACTTTTGCACATTACTGTATATTTAATAATATTAAAATCATGCATGAGTCGTGGAGCTACTGTACATCATGAATTCATGCTGCTCACCATAAACTAATATTAAAATAACTATAACCTAGAAGGGCTACAGGAAACTTATTTAACCTTTACTTATAACATGTTCATTGACTGTTACCTGATATATTTTATTATGCCACCAAATTAGCTTGCTTTTTGTGTGGCACACTGCAAATAGCCCAGAACATAGTGTAGAGTATCTCGAGTCAATGGCCGATGCTTGATCAGTGCTAAAATGGAGCTGGCAGCATTGCTATTACATCCACATCATTAACATAAGATCATAAGCATCAGACATTTTATGCAGTTCCAGATAACATTTGTTTATCTCTTTCTTTCTACCTCTGGAAACCTAATGACGTTTTTAGACAGTTAAGTTTCCTAACTGCTGTTTTAGGGATATTAACAAGTATGTATCATTTTATTTTAGGCCCGGCATGGCCATTAGACCTCAGGATTGTGCTGGTGGGGAAGACTGGATCTGGAAAGAGCGCAACGGGGAACACCATCCTGGGAAGACAAGCGTTTGAAAGCAATGCCCTCCCCAGTCACGTGACGGACAGCTGTGAGAAACACTGTGGGGAGGTGGAGGGCAGAAACATTGCGGTGATCGACACACCAGGCATCTGTGACAGGGACAAGACGGATGACCAGATGAGGACACTGATGGCCAACTGCATACAGCTGTCTCTTCCTGGACCCCACGTGTTTCTGCTGGTGATCCGACTGGGAGTGCGCTTCACACAAGAAGAGGAGAGCGCTGTGAAATGGATACAGGACAACTTTGGAGAAGATGCATCACGATACACAATAATCCTGTTCACTCATGTAGACCAGCTGAAAGGAAAAACAGTAGAGGACTGCCTAAAACATAAAAGTTTAAACAGAATCTACAACAGCTGTGGAGGTAGGTACCTCTCGTTCAACAACGATGACAGTAGTAATAGAGTTCAGGTTAAGACCCTTCTGGAGAAGATTCAAAAGATGTTGAGAACAAACACAGGAGAATATTACACGAATGACATGTACAAAGAGGCTCAGAAAAAAATCAAAGAAGAGGAGGAGAGAAAGAGACAGGAAGAGGAGAGGAAAAAGGAAGATGAGCGGAAGAAACAGGAAGAGGAATGGAGGGAGCAGGAGGAGAGACGGAAAGAGGAGGAGAGGAGGAGGTATGAAGATCAGAGGAGAAGAGATGAGGATAAAAGAAGACAAGAAGAGGACCAAAGGCGACAGGAAGAAGACAGGAGGAGGCGGGAGGAGGAAAGAAGAGAGGAAGAGGAGAGGAGGAGGCAGGAGGAGGAGAGAAGAAAGGAAGAGGAGAGGAGGAGGCAGGAGGAGGAGAGAAGAAAGGAAGAGGAGAGGAGGAGGCGGGAGGAGGAGAGAAGAAAGGAAGAGGAGAGGAGGAGGCGGGAGGAGGAGAGAAGAGAGGAAGAGGAGAGGAGGAGGCAGGAACAGTTACGAAGACAACAGGGAAATTCATGCTTCAGGAGATGTTGTCCATGCTTGTGCAGTGATCCCGAAACACAGCCACTTTTAGACAACCAATAGAAAGGGCAGATATTGTACCCTAAGAGGTCATTTGTGAGTGTTGTGCTCATGTCCTGATGAGTGCAAATGTAAAGATTATGCATGAATACAGTCTTGCTTTCTCTCTTAAAGGTCTCATTCTGCGAGAAACCTTTTAGTACTTGCTTTTTGAAATACAACAGGTTACTTCAAGTTGCATATGCCTGCTGCATGTGAAAATGTTCTTCTACCCCAATTGCCTCCATTAGTCGATGAAAGAAAATTGGTGGGAAAATGACCGAATAAAGAAAAGGCAAACAAAGTTTGTTAAATAGAATAAGTTATGCCACAGTTGTGATTACCGGAGGAGTTTTGTTGCAGCACACATGTGAAATGTTGCTGTTTGTATAGTTCCTTTTCTGTTCATAATATTGGCAATTCAAATTCCCATTTTTACATGTACCCATTTCACTAGCAGGTGCTATGCTACAAACAAGTGTTCATGGGCTGGTTTGATATGCCTCTGTAACGCCGTCATACCAAACAAAAATCGATGTCCTGGGCAAAAAAATTGAAGTGTTATTAATTAAAAATTGTTTTTGGACTTCTAGCTTCGGTGGGAAACAGTGTCTCCTGTAACGAAATGTCACAAAATTTGGTTAAGATATGGACTGTTTTTATGTGACCAATTTTAGCTTCATGTGTATCTAAAGTACGTTAAATTTTGTATATGTGGACAGATCATTATGTTATCTATTGAAAGGCTTTGCACATATTTCTTACTTGCTTACTTAGTTTTGAAAATAAATGTTTATATTGTTTAGACATATTTTAATGTTGAAACGTTTTTTAGAAATGTTTTCATCTTTTTCTGCGTTTAACTAATCTGTGTGATTCACAATTTTAAAATGTCATTACATCACATTCTGAACTGCAATGACTTGATTTTTGTCCAATAAAAGCAAGCCAAAAAATAGTAAAAAATAATTTCTTATGTAGTTATGTAATTTATTATTATTTATGTTAAGAAAACACCTTAAAATAGTGGTGAACTCCAAAATCTTGTCTTGTATGTTTCTTCTAGCAGCTGCTGGCTGCATTTGACCTTTGCGTTCTGTCAATGTGTCTGTGTAGATTCTCGTTCATCCAGTATTTGAGAAGCACTGGGTTAGTGCGATAGATGGTACAGTGCACGGCTGACAGTCAGCTTCAACTACAAATTCTGTCACACAGACACTTCTTTTCTTCTGCTTTTCTACGTCAGGCTAAGTGAGTAGTTTGTTCATTGCTCTCTGTCTCTCTGCTTGGATTATCCAACCAAACCAGTGTCTGGTCAGTCATCACACTGCCAGACTTATACTGTACATGGCAGAGGCTCACTTGCTCGCTCAGCTGCGAAGAGGCAACATCTCTCTCTCTCTCCATCTCTGTTCCATCTCTGTCTTTTTCTCTCACGGACACATTCA
>CM050198.1:5302261-5394761 GCA_027475355.1 Coilia nasus
CAGTATACATTATTCTATAACATTTGGTCAGGGTAGTGATTTAGGCAGGAGTCAGTGTCTGCCCCACCAATATTTATGCTCAGGAGCCGCTACTGTTTGAAACTATGCTTATGTGAAAGCAAACCGTACCCACATCTGTTTGCTACATTGTAACATTTACATTTAAATGTGTCAAAAGAAACAGTTCAAAGTTAAAATATGTGGAATACAGGAAAACTCTCTGTGACTAAAATGTGTGGTGTGGGCTCTGCGTATCGTACTTATTGCAATCATAATGTAGCATGCTCAGAGAGAGAGAGAGAGAAAGAGAGAGAGAGAGAGAGAGAGAGAGAGAGAGAGAGAGAGAGAGAGAGAGACCTCTTCTGTTTCTTATCTTTTCTACAACCACACATATGCGACAGTGTATGTATGTACAAGGATATTTATTTGGCACATGCATAGACATACTGGATAGTAGGACATGCAGTGAAAATGTTGACTAAAAGACAGATATTCAGATATTCATTTGTGTGTGTGTGTGTGTGTGTGTGTGTTTTATTATGCATTTGTTTTAGGTGTTCGCAGTATTAAAGTCTTATCATAAACAATAGGTCTAAATGACCAGAGATGAGAAAACCAAATGGTAATTATTTTTGTCATACATGCGCGCGCGAGCACACACACACACACCATTAGACAACTGTACTTGCAAAATGATGAAGTCATAATGATAATAATAATAATAATAATAATAATAATAATAATAATAACAACAATAATATAATGCCATGTGAGGACAGTTTATTTGCATTTAGCAGGTGCCACTCCCACTGATGACCTGTAGGCATAATGTAAAAAGACACAAACATTACTATTAAAAACATATCAACATTGCTGATTAATTGCTTTGTTAATTTAAATAAATCATTGTTTTGGTCATTTCCAGAAATATCATGAATGACTTGTCATTTTCCAAAATTATAACGTAGAAAGTTAGACCCATGCAAGAAAAGTTACATCCATGCAAGAAAAGTTGTGTTTAATTATTTTGTTTAATGGACTGACAAACTCAGCATGAATCACTGTCCTTACCAGTGTTTAAATGGTCACTGCTTTTAAATGGACAGACATAGCCAGACTCACTCACTGCTTTTAAATGGACAGACATAGCCAGACTCACTCACTGCTTTTAAATGGGCAGACATAGCCAGACTCACTCACTGCTTTTAAATGGACAGACATAGCCAGACTCACTCACTGCTTTTAAATGGGCAGACATAGCCAGACTCACTCACTGCTTTTAAATGGGCAGACACAGCCAGACTCACTCACTGCTTTTAAATGGGCAGTCCTACTCAGCAAAATCACAGACCCACTCATTGTCTGTACTAGGATCTAAATGTTCATTGCTTCTATATAAACAGACATTCTCAAATTTGTCATTGCTTTAAAACATACAGACACACCCATCATCACTCACTACCCATAGCAGTGTCTAAATGTCCATTGCTTTTATGTGGACTCACAAGGTTGTCAGTTCAAATCCCATCCTACCCATGATTGAGATGCCCTTGAGCAAAGCATCTAACCCCAAACTGCTCCAGGGACTGTAACGGAAACCCTGTAAATATCTGTAAGTTGCTCTGGATAAGAGCGTCAGCTAAGTGTAATGTAATGTAATTTCATTTGCCTTTAAATGGACACACATACCCAGACTCTAGGTACTAAAGAGACCTGTTGTGAACCAGATGATAGCGCCAGTCAGCAGCCCCGAGACGATGCCCTGGAAACTGTGAAGACACACCCCCACCCCCACTCCCGTTACTATGGAGACCGCCAGCTCGAGCCTCTCCTGGAGAAAGCGCTGTCGGTCCTCGCTCTTCCACTGGTGCCGGTAGCGCTGCCGTTCCTCCGCCTCATTGGTTGGGACTGTTGGGGGAGCGCACGGTTATGACAAATCACGTCACATGACCAATGCGGTTATGACCAATAACATTACGACCAGAAGTGTACGGTTATGACCAATAACAGTACATCAGGTCTATGTGAGTTTTCAGAGAAATACGACTGAAAAGCTAGAAACAAGTATCCCCAACTCTGTTGAATTTATTCAAATGTATTTTAGTCCTTTAGAACAAATACAAATACATATACAGTTTTTTTTTTTACAGCGTTTACTATTTTGCACTAAATTAAGTTTTGTATTTATGATGGCCATGGTACATATAACTTTCCCATACATTGCCATTCTTATATCTTTTCTTGACTGAAAATGTCTATGAAGTTGGTTTTGATGTGAATTCACAGGGAAGTATGACACATGGTCAGTAAATAGCCTACAGAGAAAATAGTTTCTTGGTTACGTCTTTACAGTTTAAACACATATTTTAACACCATTAGTCTTCTCTGAATTCAGTTATATTCTAAGAATATCCACCAGGAATGATTTTCTATGCATCTCTGAAAACAATATTTATCTTCCAGTAGTTGAATGACCATCACCCATAGAGATGCACAAGAAAACCATAACACCAGGTATCCTGAAAATAAAGCTAAACTGAAACATACAATAGGCTAGTATACATCCTGAACATTGTGCAGATCCAATTCACAGTTATGGGAAACCCTGTCTTCAGTTTTTAACAAGTGACTAACCCCCAAAAGTTCACTTACTTGTGCACACAGCATTGCTTCCAACAAAGACATGAAATGTAGCTATTTATTTTGTGCCATTGGCTTCAGCACATTGTGTTTGTCTACCCCAGTGACTTACATGTAGTTCAGATCCTATTGTATGACCAAATAAAGGTATTATTATTGGTTTTGTATTTGGGCAGTGGTACTGTAAATGGGTTCCGGTATTCAATCCCCTTTCAAACCATTACTTCCAACTGTTCAGCTGATGACCAACACTCCAACCTTCACATCTGCTGCTGCCACCTGCACAGCTATGGGTTTGCAGTCCACTCTGCATGATCACCACACACCTCAGCGCTGAGGACCTACTCTACAACCTAAACCATGGCCATTGTTTTTACATATGCATGTAAATACAGTAATGTGCAAAGGTTTTAGGCAGGGGTGAAAAAAATGCTGTCAACTAGGGATGCCTTCAAACATGGAATTCCCTCACCCCTGCCTAAAACTTTTGCACATTACTGTATATTATACACAGCTGCTTTAACAGCTGCCAACTTTTCAAAGCTGTATTTTTTTTCTTTCTCTATATAATAAAGACACATAATTATCTCAGACTGTTTATTGGACTCTCTCTTGTAAAATTGCTTTTGAACCGTCTGCCTGTATTGCCTTTTTGCTTGTTTTCGATTTTTCTGATTGTCTTAGCATTCTTTTGGACTAATGCAATAAACTCTTTTGAATAATAATTGGACTAATAATAATAATAATAATAATAATAATAATAATAATAATAATAATAATAATTGGACTAATGCAATAAGCTCTTTTCAATTCCCTCTGCACTTGAGTCTCCCCTTTGATCAAGTGGTTAAGTAACCTGATTGCCATTCCAGCAGCCTGGGTTCAAGACCAATTCTGACAGTAGTTGTATGATAAAGCTAAAAAATGTGTTACATATATCATGAACATGGTAACTGCACAGAAACAGGTAAGGCTTTCTTTTGCAGTACCATTTTTATCTTCTGTCTTGAGTAAATTGATTAGATTAGATTAGACGTGTATAAATTGTAACCTTTTTCTTGGAAAAGTATGTACTATACTGTAGTTTATTGTATGTCATATTTTTTTGTACGTAAAAAGGTTATAATGACACAAATTATATGGTGAAATCTTGGTAACGGCAACAGTAGAAAGAGGAATTTATTTCACAGTATAGTTAGTATCGTATTAGCACAGTTATAAGGTCCCTTGCAGCCTCAGGGGATGATGCGCAGGAGCAGTCTCTTTAGGAGGAGAGTTTGGGGGCTGATGATTGCCAGCCCACCCATTTCTCCAGATAGCCAACCCCTTTGCTGGACCGCACCACTAACCTCCTTGGTATCACTTGCCCAGAGAGGGGCCAGAGACGCAGTTCTCTTACGGACAGCTTTGAGCAGCATCCTGAGAGGCCAGAGACGCAGTTCTCTTACGGACAGCTTTGAGCAGCATCCTGAGAGGCCAGAGACGCAGTTCTCTTACGGACAGCTTTAAGCAGCATCCTGAGAGGCCAGAGACGCAGTTCTCTTACGGACAAGTTTGTGCAGAATGCTGACAGGGGCCAGAGATGCAGTTCTCTTACGGACAGCTTTGAGCAGCATCCTGAGAGGCCATCTACAAATTTCTTTATGAAGTGAAATCCTCATCATAGATTTTTTTTAACACACTATAAAGACTGTAAATATGTACCTTACCAAATTTGTCTATGTATGGTTCACGAATCGTCTTTTCAGAGTCTTTTTTCTACCTTAATCTCTAGTATACTTTAAGTTTTTTGCATTTAGCTTCCATTAGATTTGGCATTACAGTGCTTGTGATTATAACCTAATATCAACAACAAATATGTAAGTCAAAGGGCAGTAGTAAGTAATCTTACTAATACTGTGACACTGTAAAGATTAAACAATTGAGGTGAATTAATTCTCACTTTTTTTTCTTCTTTTCTATGTAATGCATTAAACAAAATGGAAAACACAGATCTTCCTTGACAGTGAGTGTGCACATTATGACACAAATATGACATTTTCAGGATGCAAAAATTGTGAGGCTTAAAAGTACTGCATGACAACTCTTATGAATGGATAACGTACTAGGAAGCGGAGGAGTTATCTTAATATTATCTTTAGGCAATCTCAACATAACATCAGGTACATGTAGTAGCATTATGATTTTATCCTGTCCAATATGCAAATAGATCCTTGGCAAGTGTTACTCAAATCTCAGAGACTTGTGCTGGTTTCATAGTGGCAAGTGCAGTGAACCATTTTCTATCTAAAGTCAACATTTTCTGTCACATATGTAGCTACAGAGATGTGTCACAGTAGAAACAGCACTTTATAAAGCAATCTAGTGAAATGTATGTAGAATATGTCTAAACAAACGTGTCAAGAATGATGTATGATTAGTCTTGCTGAGACTAATCTATCTATGTACAGAGTGGGCCACTTTCAAACTGTCAATGTGTTTGATTATAAAAATGAAATCAGGTACCAAATCTATTTGTTGCATAAATGACATACAGAAGTGATTCAGACATGACTCTTGGAACCTCTGGTTCCTTTGCTAATCAGAGTAGCCTAAGTGACTGAGGCCCCCACATGGTCGCAGTAGGTACTGCATTCTCATGAAGACATGCAACATAATATACAACATAGGCTTCCTGTGATGCAGAATCTTCTAACTAAGAAAATAATAATTTATATTTAGTATAATTTATTATGGGTCCCAAGAGTGGTACCACAGCACTAAAGATAATGTACCTGTAAAACAGGTGGAATAAATAAAGAGATGACACAGCCAGTTCTCCATCCCAAGTGCATCTGTATATTTGCTAACAATGATGCCAAGTATCTATGTATAGATACTTGGCATCATTGTTAGCAAATATACAGATGCACTTGGGATGGAGAACTGGCTGTGTCATCTCTTTATTTATGTGCACTTCAGTTTAGTGCCACAGATCGCTCGCGAAACGGCAGTTGAACGTTAACCTCAGCTAGCGGCTTCATACGATGATAACTTTTCTAAGTTCTCTCTTACACTTAAAAGTAAACATAACATTAAAACAATATATCAACCGAACATCAGTTATGAGTTTAGAACACCATAACACGGATAGAGGGTTTACCCAGTACGTACCTGGCTGTAAAACAGGTTGAATGAATAAGGAGATGACACTGGCTGCTGCTTTCCAATTCTTCATCCAAAGTGCATCTGAGGGCTGACAGGCTTTCTGTCTCTTCGCAAACCAGACGCAACTGCTCACGTTGTGTCATGCCCTTGCATTCCTACAAGGCGCTGGGGTGTTTTATAATAATAGGGGAGACCGGGGTTGGTTGTCACACTCATCATATCGCAGCCACTAAAGGCCCCTGATCAACGCCGCTGACATAGAAATGTTCAGAATTAGTGTTAGGGGTCATCTACATTGACAGTTCAAGTGTATGACACATACACTTACACAAGTGTATGTTTTGAGGTATCAATATTAAGGTTTTTCATGTCAAAATTTAAATTTTTAGGAATTTAAGTTTTCTTTTCTAGTTTTGTAACTAATGGGTTGACTTTTACCATTAAAAACTATTACCATTAAAATGTATAAAGACAGAGCTATAGTTTCTATATGTTTTTTCTTAGTTATGCTACAACTTGTGGCTGCTAACGTCACTACTAGCATACAAGGTCAGTTGGGGATGGTTGTCACACTCTGTTTGGGGTTGGTTGTCACATTGTCTCTCATACAAAAATGTAATATATGGCCCTATATGTATTCACTCTCTGACACATACACACACAAATCTACAGTAAATAGTAACAATAGGCCTACTTATGTAATTGTTCTAATCTGTCTTTTGGTGCATAATATGTATATTTAAATAATATGTTATAAAATAGTATGTATTCAGCAAGTCTATGTTTTATTTCAGTGTTTCCAATGTCAATATTCCCAAATGCCTGTGTGTTCTACTTATATTCTAATTAAATTTCAGTTCACTTTTTTGCATAATTTTCAAAAATATTTCTGTGTTATCATTTCCCCTCCCTCCCATTATAATAACATTGTGACAACCAATCCCATAGTGTGTGACAACCAACCCTGCGATGGGGTTGGTTGTCATAAGCTGTCAATGTCTATTTAGCAGCCCATATCTTTTGAACACAATGAATTTAAGGCGATTTACGACCCTCCAGTCCTACCTGACACACTGCCTCTGTGAATGACGTGCTATACAAATAAACTTGATTTGATGTGACTTGACTTCACCTGTATATCTGTCTCTGTGTGTCTGTCTCTCTCTCTCTCTCTCTCTCTCTCTCTCTACTATTAGCTAAACAAAAAGATCTACATTTTACTTTTTACCACAGTATTTTACTTGGAAAACTCCACAATTGACAGCATAGGAAAACACACACAGCAGCGGTTGCTTCATGTTGTTGCTAAACTTTAAATAATAGGATGCATACAGTCAATACATACAGTATGAGATCAGAGACAAATCACAGCAGTTTTATTTGTTTCCTCTTGTAGAGAGCTTCCTGTCTGAACTTGTTGTGTGGGTGTCCACAGTAACAAAAATACAGGACACATTTTAAATGCTTATATCTGGAATTATAAAAATGAGACACAGAGTACCAATTCAGCAATATATTTGTTGTAAAGCTGACGTTCAGGAGTTTTTGATACATAGGTTATTTCCTCTGGACATCGCTCTGGAAGCAAATTAAAGACATCTCCTCTGTAAGGGTAGGTTTGGAAAACATTTTGTTTTGCAAAAACACAGCCAAGAAGGTTTTAAACTATAGACCTGCATTTAAAATGATCAAGAGGTCATCTGACTGTGTAAATAGAAACATTTTTATGAATTAAATTTGTGGAGTGGGCTCTGTGTACTTATTGGTCTTGCGCTTAGGAATTCCACTCTGCCAGGCAGAGGGCCTGCAGTGAGTATCATTTCACCATGAATATGGCTGTTTAACAACTACACATTGCGCTCAGAGTGCATGTTTGATTCTAGGGAGACCCAGGTTTGAAGCTGGGTGGAGTGATTTCTCTCCCCCTTTGCTACACACTCCCACAGAAGTTGAATTGAGATTATATTAGGGGTGTGAATCTTTTACCCACAAAACGGTCCGATTCGATCTCGATTCACAGGCTATGATTGGATTCAGGGACGATTAATAAAAATAGTCACCAATTCGGTACAATTTGGTACGGTTCGGTTTGGTACTAAGAAAAATAGAAAAAACAAAATGACATTTTAAAACAGCATTCTTTTGTTTATTTTGTATCCCAGAGAATAAAAACACCAGATGCCTGCCTTAAGTTCACAATCTGCATGTTCTTGAAATAACACAAAACAAAAATTAATAAGGTTACCAGATATCAAAAATGAAAAAAAGGACATTATTAAAGGTGTACTTCCACGAGAAACCGTTTGGTACTTGCTCTTTTGAAATATGATAGGTCACCCCGAGTTGCATATGCATGCTGCATATCAAAATGTTTTTCTATCCCCGTTTTCTATATCAGTCAAAAGAAGACAATAGGCGGAAAAACGACCCAATGCTAAAAGTGCCTCCGGCGTGACGTAGACGCGGAGATGCATATAAGAGAAACTGACCGAATGGGCTTTAATTAAATAATGTTAGCCTGTTTGACTGACTGGCATAAGATTAGCAGGCTATTAGTTGAATGACTGAACTGCATTTAGCCGGGCACTTGCAGTGTTTTGTCATGCAAATATTACCATTCTGAAACGTTCATTGACAAACGGTCAGGAAGCGACTGTGCTTGTGCCATCTCTCCTTCCTCTTCGGATTCAGGATCAAACACATACGGCTGTATCTCCGTATACATTCTGTGTGCAGTTTTAGCGCTGTCAAGTTGACTTGGCCCTTTACCACTCTGCTATCAAGTTGACTGTGGGGCAAAGGAAGCTGCAGGGAACGTGCCTCTGGTGAAATCGTGTCGTTCTCCCCGCCCCACCCCCTCTACCAAACTAAAACAGCCTGAAACAGAAGCACTAGAACATTTTTTTTATTAACACCAGCGCACAGGGCAATTATTAATACTAGAGAACACCGCAAAATTAATGAAAACACGATGGAAGTACACCTTTAAACAAGTGCCATTCATTGGCAAAAATCTAAGTTATTAGTTTTTCATGGGAGTGCTACCAACTGAAAGACAAGTACAACATATAACTTAAAGGAAGAGTCCCCCATGTTCCCATAATGAACTGTGTCCTTCTCTGTTCTGAGACGAGTTGATATGTACCTCTCACGCCCGGTGTCCACTAGCAAGCGAAGCGACTTCCACCCCTCCGCATCCCCCCCACCCCTCCGGACGCTTGGTGGGCGTGTCCAGGTCCGCGAGTGTCATGAAGGGGCAGGAAATGTTTCTAACTTACACATGTGGAAAGACTATAAATATGAATCTAATGTAATGTACTCAAACATCTATACATGTATCTATCTACACCTGTAATTTAAAATGATCTGACTCATACAATAACCATACCCTGACCTACACTGTATATTGTTCTATGCTGAATATATTTCAGATGTTGGTTCTTGTAATTATGATTATATGTTACATTATTGTTTATTTTAATTATTTTTCTATTATTTTGTTATTACATTATACTGTTTATTTATTGTTTAATATTTTAGTGTTGGGAGGGGTGGGAAACGTTCTAGGTTCGGTTCTGGGGTCGGTTTCGTTTTCAATCAGTTCCGACGTATTCCATTAACATTCCGTCAAAAATGGACAACACCAATCCGATCATGAATCGAAGGCAGAAGACGGTCATCGCAGCGCTGCAGTATATGAGGAGGATGAAGAGGAGGAGGAAGCATAGGTACTGGGTGCATCCCGTTCGTCTCGGCCGGGAGCAGCATGGGGAGTACCATCGCCTTGTCCTGCCGTCTGTTCCGATATCCATGCTTCCATGTTGTTCATTATTTCCATACTCCGTGGTGCACTTACCGGAATTTCCGATGGCGACTGCCGCCTCGTGTCATTACCCGCCAACTTTGAATGGTGAACGAGACAATTTAACTCATTGCAAAATGAATACACTACTGCAATCTCGTTTCTTCTCCAGTTTGGTCTGTCTGGCTTCGTCACTTCCGCAGCTACGTAGGTAAGATGGCGGCAGTTCAGTGCGAAAAGTGTACATTGTTCCACACTCACCGTTTTGACGGTTATGAGGGCAGCATCTGGGTCCTTTCAGTACACTTATTTTCGCCACAATCGTAATCGGAACGTTCTACGTACCCAAACTAAGTACAGTAAGTGCAGGATGTATGGACTTCGCAACAGACCACTGGAACTTCGGCTGGACCGTGACCTGTTCCAGCAGTATTTCCGGCTGTCAAAAGAGATGTTTTTGGCGGGCAATTGGTCCTGCTCAGCGGCTCGCTATCTGTCTACGGTAGGCAACTAATTTATTATTAATTTGACAGGATGATTAACTCGTATTTCAAAGGGCATGACTTGACCAAGCTGCTTATTGCTATATATGTAATGGCCATGTCAATGTGAATAGCATGGTTACTTGTTTGTTACTTCCCATATACAAGCATAGCCTATAATATTTTGGTCATGTATCATAGTAGTGTGGCTGATTGTGGATTTTGTAAAAATGCAACAAAATGCACATGACCATTTATGTTATACTTTTGTATTGTGTTCTTCACAGATACCTTGCAACAGGGGACTCGTTTAAGACCATAGCGTTCAGCTACAGGGTGGGCCACTGCACTGTGTGCTGGGTGGTGAGAGAGGTGACAGCTGCTATCTGGCAGGTCCTTGTGCCACATGTCATGCCTGCTCCATCCAGGGAGGACTGGTTTTCAGTTGCAGAGGGCTTCAGGGAACGCTGGAACTTCCCCAACTGTGTCACGTCCATAGATAGTCCATAGAAAGCATATCATCATCCAGGCTCCAGACAGCAGTGGGTATTTCAACTACAAGGGCACACATCAACCATACCTGAGCCATTATGTAATGCTTTAATGTTATGTGGACATTACCTGACTCATACCATGAACTATACTCTATATTGCTGAATATGTTTCAGGTGTTGGTTCTTGTAATTACAATTACATGCTACATTATTATTTATGTTATTATATTGTTTATTTAATATTTATTATGCATATTATTTATATGTTATTTACACATGTGCAAAGACCATACATATGAATCTAATGTAATCTACTCAAACATGTATACATGTAATTTAAAAAGAGAGGGGTTAATCACTTTGTGCACATTTTTAAGAATTTTATTTATATCAATAAGGATCGTTACAACAATTAAAAAACAATAACAAGAATAGAAATTTGTTTGTTTGTTTTTTTTTTTTTTTAATCAGGGGCATTTGGGGCATTTTTTTTCTAGGTGTCAGGGGCATTGTCCCCCTCTAGCCCTCCCTCCCCCACCATCTGACAGAACTTCAGCTTCAGCAAGTCCGTTTGTGAAGCAGTAACTGTTTAAACATGGGCATGAGCCAAACAAAAAAAACCCTCATCCTCATCCTGTGCTCATCCCATCCTATGCAAATTATATATACCAAAATATGTTACATTTTAGTACATTTTAGACTGACTTTACACCTGAGGTCTCTGCTCGCCATGGATTGTGTTGTGTTTTCTAAATAAGTTAAAATAGGTCTTCACTGAATAAAAGACTTGACGTTCTGTTGTTTTGGATCAGGATTGATGATTTATTAGATAGGAAATGAAAGGAAATAAATGACAAAGAGTAAAGACTGTCACTTTGCTAAATGTCTAACTCTGATTCAATCCTCCTGCAAGGTTGAGATGGCCAAACTTTGTTAGTTGTTGTCTTTATTCCATTCTGATCCTTCTCAGGTAATGCGAGAGATCAGGGTGCAAGTTATACAGTACCTAAAGATTACACTGTAAATCTGCCTAAACAGAGAAAAAACTATTAGTAGTCGGTGCCTCTCTGTCTAAGGCTCCTAATGATAAACACATATGGACTGACCAAACACAGTTACACAGAAGCAACATCCTGCCCGGTGACACTCAACAGGTCTCCGGTTTACTGATCAGGGTGACATTATATCTCTAAACATACAGTACAAGGCCTAAAAGGGCTTCTCATTTGAAAAGGCACAAGCAAAACACCTCCATCTAGCATTCATTTAACAGTTCTAAGAACCGTATCTGGTTCAGGGAGGCTAGTCCATACAAGTGCATCTTCACGGCCACCCTGCTGGTGCCACTTGACACAGCAGAACACACAGCACTTCTGTATCAGATCTCCCTCTTTGTGACCCTGTACTGGTCAAGACGACCTGCTAAATATAATCTGCACTTCTGCTTTAACGTGGACTGGTCTGACTGAAACAGATCTGTAAGTCGCTCTGGATAACAGCGTCAGCTAAGTATAATGTAATGTAATGTAAAAAAGAACAGGCATTAACTTGTATTATTCATTATTATTCAGTAGTATTCATTTGGCAGTTAAAAAGAATTCATAAAAAATCATATAGAATTCTACACAGCAGTTCTAGAAATAAGAATGAACAGTTCTAAGAATACATAAGAAATAACCAGAATGCTGTCATCTACCATGACAGATCAACCCTAGTTAAGACTTTCAGTTGCCCTGCCATAAACCTTCAAAGATCTAGCAGTGGGTGTGCCTACACCTTCTCCAACTGTTGCAGCCATTGTGGATAGTAATTGCTCCACAGATATGGCTACGTCCACTACTTTTATGCCTGTGTTCAAGACTTGGCCTGGAGTAGTGAGTGCATCTCTGCCCTGAATGGCTCTCTTCATAGCCGCACGTGTTATCATAACCCTGTTTGTTACATTCGCAACCTTCGTTGCGGCATCAATGGCTACATTCCAGTTTGTGGTTGCTGCTGTAACCTCTTGAGTAACTGCAGTTGTTGGTGTGTCTATTGCTGGAACCTCTTCATTAACTATGGTTGATGCTGCATCGATGGATGCATTTGTCGGAGTGGTGTCGGGAGTGTAGACTTTTAGCCCTTCAACTTTCCCCACTTTTAGCCCTTCAACTTTCCCCACTTTTAGCCCTTCAACTTTCCCCACTTTTAGCCCTTCAACTGCCCCCACTTTTAGCCCTTCAACTGCCCCCACTTTTAGCCCTTCAACTGCCCCCACTTTTAGCCCTTCAACTGCCCCCTTGTTTAGCCCTACAACTGCCCCCACTTTTAGCCCTTCAGCTGCCCCCTTGTTTAGCCCTTCAACTGCCCCCTCTTTTAGCCCTTCAACTGCCCTGACGAGTATTAATGAGACTCTTCCGGTACAGAGTCCTTTGAGTGCTCCAACTATCACTCCTCCAACTGCTCCCCCTGCACCCCCTCCTATTCCACCCCCAATGACCCCCGCAACTGCTCCGAGGAAACCTCCACTGATGTTTTTTTGGGCCTCAACCGTTCCCCCTGCACCTCCTCCCACTCCACCCCCAACACCTCCTGCAACTGCTCCGAGGAAATCTCCTCTGTTGTTTCTCTGGGCCTCCTGGTACATCTCACTCGTGAAGTATTGCCCCCCATTCCTCTGCACCATGGCATCTATCTTCCTAAACAGCTTCTCTACCTGAGTGCGGTCATCCCTCTCTGCATTGTTAAACACATGATACCCACCCCCAAAGCTGCCCACCAGGTTGCAGACCTCTTCATTAAAAACACTTTCCACTGATCTTCCCCGCAACATATCTCCATGGGTGAAGAGCACCATGGTGAACCGTGCTGCCCCCTGCCCAAAGTTTCTCTGGATCCACCTCACTGCGTTCCTCTCCTCCGCTGTGAACCTCACCCCTAACCTGATCACCAGGAGGAACACATGGGGACCTGCAATGGACAATTGGACACACCTCCCTATCTCACTCCTTAACTCCTCTTCTGTCTTAGTTGGATCAAATATTCCTGGTGTGTCAACCACTGTGATCTGTCTACCAGCTATATTAGCACTTTTCTGTGAAGCGGCTGAAGTGACGGAGTCAAAAGACAAATCTTCATGAAAGACATTTCTCCCCAAGATGGTGTTTCCTGAGGAGCTTTTTCCAGTTCCTACTCTGCCCAGTAACATAATTCTCAGTTCTGTTCCTGTGGTAAAGCATAAAAAATACCTTAAATTGACATTCAATGTGACATTTAAGCATGTCAATGTTGTTCAAAATAGGTAATACCATATGTAAGCAATACGGACACCATTAATATCAGGTGCTGTTCAAGTGGTGATAACTTTCACATGGGTTAGGTACTTCTTTATGCTTGTTAGCATGCATGTCTGTGTGCACGTCTGCCTGTGTGTGTATGTGTGTTAATTGTACAACACAGACAGACATGATTACTTACTTCTCGTCGAGTCCATGTTGCTTTGTCTCTTACAGCTACTCTCCAGAAATGTCATGTAGTACCCTGAAATGCAACATTGTTCCAGAAAATTTGTAAATATGTTTATGCAGGCATACAGTAGTCTTTATTCTTTATCTTTTATCTTTAATTCAGGGCATATGTGCATTCATAAAATATAATAAAATACATAGCTACCATAGTAAAAACATAGAGTATACCTTCCCAACAACCACACAACTGCATGCCTGCTGGTGGTTAAAGAACAACAGGATGCTCAAAACTAAGGCTGGCTCTCATTCGGTCCACACCTTTTGCTGTGACATGAGGGCTCACCTGAGCCAGATTTGTTAACTGTTAATGAGCTGGCAAAGCTGTGTGGGATCCTCAGATGAGAAAAGGCTTTTTCAGGGTTTTTCAGAAGTTATGTGTCGGTAGAGGGACAGAGAAATGCTACTGAGCTCTGATGCACAGGCCGGATGATTTATTGTTTTTATTTACACATGTGACATTGTGGTTTCTCCTTAATGGTGATTTGTACAACCATCCTGTTCTGTGTATGCAGATTGTGAATATTTTTACAACTCTTCATTAACTAGCACATTGCACTTTGCCCCCTCATACCATTTTAGCTTCTTGTGTACTTAGGAATCCATTGTAAAGGTCAAGGGAAAAGTGTATACAGATAACAACCTGTAGGGGGCAGTAACGCAATTTGGGGATTGTCTGACGCTTTAGGGAGTTTTCCTCACTGATACCTGATGTTTCTTCCTAGAACAGGGGCGTCGCTCGCTAGACATATTTTACTGGGGCACATGCCCCAGTATTGGTCTGTAGTGCCCCAGTATAAATTTCACCAGTAAAAAAATCACTTTAGACTGTTAGGTCTACATGGCATAATCTACAGAATGTGCACACAGCTACTCAATATGACAACTCATTGCTACTTTATTCACTCCACACGCAATGCACACATGGCTACTTTATATGGTAATTTGTTCAGGCGACTTTGGCTGTGACTTTACGTCGAACAACGGTGTCTGAGCGTTATTTCTTTCCACCTGTCTTACAGGTTAGTGCTGGGTAAATTGCTCATTGTTCTTTGTTTTCACCTCTGTGTCGCCATTTCCATGTGGATTTAAATTTAAACTTTACTTTTTACGTTTAATGTATGAGGCAGCTGTCATGCAAGCTAGTTCTGGATGTAAATTGAAGTAGCCTACTGGAGACGTTAGCTGCTGTCTTTTAGCTAACTGGCATATGCCTATTACCATTGTTGATTTATGTAACGGCCTAGCACTGTGAGCTCCCATACTCGGTTTCTGGAGATTGCTATCTTACATCTACAATGTTTGATGAGCATATCAACATAATCTGATATGATTGTTTAGTTTGGAGCACTATTTATGTTTTTTTTTTTAATGATGTTTTTGCTTTGCACGCTCACATTAATTGTCTGTGCCCCACTTGTGCCACAGTGCAGTAATAGGACTAGTGACGCCCCTGTCCTAGAATTCACACAAATTAAACAAACAGGGAGTTTTTCCTCACCCATGTTGCTCCCTGGAGACACCAACAACCCCACTGCACCTCAATGAACTTTCCTTTTTCTAGCGCCTCTGCTATGCAAGAACTATTGATCTGTGTTCATGCAAGAGCCCGTATCCACGGGGCATTGCAATGTTCTAGTGCCTCTGGATTACAAGGACTGTTGACCTGTGTTCACGCAGGAGCACCCATCAACGGGGCATTGCGTCGTTTTAGCGCCTCTGGTGTGCAAGGACTGTTTACCTAGGTTCACTCAAGAGCCCGCATCAACCGGGCATTGCGTCATTGTGACATTGCATTATTATGCCACGCAAGAGCCCACATTAAAGGGACATTGTGTCATTGCGTCATTTCGTTATTGTATTCGTCTGCTCCGGTGCCACTGGACTGCAAGAAATGTCTTGTGGTGTTCTTGCCAAACTGTGAAGCACTTTCAGCTGCATCTTATATGTAGGAATTGTGCTATACAAGTAAAGATTATTGTTATTATTATTGTTGTTGTTGTTATTATTATTATTATTATTATTATTATTACAAAACCTGGAGAGAACACAAGGCAGAATCAAGAGAAAACCTGAGTGAAGTTGTCACCCCATCTGATGAAAATATGAACAAAATATAAATATAAATCCTTTGTACACGATAGTGCAGGCAAATTAAACATGTGTGCACAAACAGTCTTAAAGAAATGAAACTTTAACTTGTTTAGTGACCTTGGGTCACCCAGCACTCTATAAACACCTAAACGATTGCAAAATACTGTACTTGGTATTGTTTGTGCGCAATTGTGCAGGCAAAACAAACATTTGTGTCTGATATCTTGAGTAGTGATATGCTGAGAGCTTTATGTTTAGTTACCTCATCTTGTTACAAGGCATCCCTTGTACTATAGAACTTTCAGTACTATACTGAAAGTTCATTTTATTAAGTATGCTTCAAGTATGCTTTAAGTGTAGCAAGTATAAACATAGCAATAAAAACATAGTGTGTATAAACATAGTGGTAAAAATACATACAATCAGATATATAAATACAGCAAATAATACAGTGGCAGAGGATGCTCCAAAATATTTTAGAAGAGCCCCTGAAATTGCAATTGAAATTAATACAATTTGGTGAAAAAATAGCCCAAGCGAGAGAACAGTTAAAATAAAGGTATGAGTTAACATTCCACAGATGTACAACTTATTTTGCATTCATTCACATGACTGTTTACAAGTGCACAGAATTTGTTCATGTTCTCAAATTATGAAACACAGGTGTGCAAATGTGTTCTGCACCAGATATACTACAGTGATAGGAGCAAAACTGCAGCTGTGCAAATCTTTTAGCTTGTGTTTTAGCTTGTGGTGCACAGAACCGGATTCGTGTGCCTGTAATGACGAATTTGTGATGGTGTAAGTACGTTGTACTGTACTTGTCTATCTTCCCACGAGACACAGTTCCCCCCCTTTTCATATACAGGTGTTTTGCACCATGTATACTGCGGTGTTGGTAACAAAATCATGAGCGTAGAAAAAATGAGTTGTGAGGTGTAGCTTGGGATTTGTGTGCTTGCAATAAGGAATTTGTACTTGTAACTGCTATGTTGTATTTGTAGGGTAGAAACAAATTCTGTGACTTCAAAATTTATGACACATTTGTGACTTTTGTGTACAAATACACAAATTAGTTCTACTACTGTACGAGAGTTTTGCTACTAAAATACCTTCATAGTTTAGTATCCATTTGCATAGTCACTTCCCTTCTCTCTAAGGGCTGATTCACACCAAACACTCTCCGTATTCAGCGTGTGTCCGTACAATATGTTTGTATAGTGACAGAATACGCTCAGATCACGCGTGCGGTGTGGATGGTCTAATTTGTTAGCATGCATTCTAAACAATACGGACAGAATACGGGCATGCGCTGAGTGTTTGGTGTGAATGAGCCCTAACTCCGGTGTGGCAGGATTTCCCGTCCGGCTAGGAATAGTTATCCCCCCATACACATCTGAATCTACGGAAAGCGAAGTAGGACAAACGTGACGCGTATGTGGTAACTTCAACATAACGTCAACAAAGACGCATTCAATCATAGCCTACAAAACTGGTTTGCGAATAACTTGTTCTGCTTAAATAATTCCGCCTCAGTGAAATAGCCTAAGTAGGGTTATTAAAAGGGGATAAAATAAATAGGCAAATTAGGCTACTATGCACATTGGCTACTTTAAGCAAATTGCCATAGCCTACGATTTCTATTTGAAAGGGAATATAGGTCTACAAAAAATTAACCAGACTTCTCTCGCAGGCGGAGCTGTATTTTCAACAAAACGTGTGTGTAGTGTTGCTGGATTGTCAATTAGCCTATGAGCCAAACCCGAATTTAACACTATTGTGGGTGCCAAAGATCAAACTCTTTAACCAAAACTCAGCCTTACTCCACCCACTTCGAAGTTGTCAGTTCCTCGGTGGATTCCTGTCTCCCCACAAACACGGACGCGTATGCTGGGTTCTGAAATCAATAGCCTGCGCCAGGTATAAGCCTATGTCTTGCTCACCCGTGTTATTTCTTGTTATTTTGTTAGTTGTTGTTGTTATTTCTTGTCCAGGGTTATTCCAAGCTGTCCAGGGTTATTCCCTGTTATATTGTTACCTCCAGGAGCTAGTTTTTCATGTTCTGTTGATGCTATGCTTATTTCGCTCCTCTTTTCTTCTCTCTTTCCTCTTCCTTCTGTCTGTTACGCGTTGAACAAATTGTTAAGCACATTGAGCTGCACCTGCTGTATGATTTGTGCTATACAAATGAAATTATTATTATTAATTATTATTGCATTTAATCTGCCTTTAAGTTTGAAATGGCTAAATGAGCCTTCTATGACTTGTATTTCAAAGACACAAGGTAAATACACGTTGTTCAAACCTCAACATTTGGTCTATCTTGTTTTTATGATTTGTTATTTTTGGACACACATACACACACTCAAGAGGATTATGCCTATCATTCACCACCTGAATGACCTAAAAACAACCAGGGGCAAATATGTCATTTAGGCTTGATGATATTTGTGCGGACTTAGACTTCATTGTCATTTTGACATGTGTCACATAGGCCTATAGCCTAATGGATGGACTGAAAATGGCCTATTTTGTGAAGTTAAACGTCTGCTGCTTTATTCGGGCATCAAACCCACAATCCTGCATGCAGAGAACATCGCGTAGGCTAAAGCCTATGCAACGTTGACTGCGATCTGCCGCATTTAGAATAGAATAGAATGCCTTTATTGTCATTATACAAGTATAATGACATTACAAGCTTCCCCATAATGTGCACACATAAATAAACAAGGAGAGATATGTACAATAAACCTACTATAAAAAGTACTAAGTACAAGAATTAAGTACAAGAATTAACATAGACTGTACAATAACTAATATGAGCTACTGTCTGTAAAAAGTTGCATAGACTGTGCATACACTTGTGCAAAGCCTGGGGGTAACCATACCATGCAGGCACATATCAGCAGCAGGTGACAATAGAGTGACTGGTGTGACTGACAGCATAAATAGATGGAGGTATCAAGGCATTTTCACCCACCTATTCCAATATGTGCAGTAGGCAGTTAAAGAAACAGATGGACTGCCTTATATTATAGTGCAATTGATAATTAGCAGATAACAGTAAACAGATAGAGTGCATACAGTAACACACTGGTGCACATGATTACAGTGATAATATAAAATAAATAAATGATAATTACAGCACGCAGAGCGATTTAAATGAAGCCTATATGATCTGCTGTTCAACTCATATCTGCCGTTTCGGCTTGACGGACGCCAAATATGTCCTAAAACGCAGAACACTTTGCAGAAGAAAACTAAGTTCGTCTATTTCTTTAGGAGACGAGCACTTTTTGAACCTTTTCGCACTCCGTAGATCCAGTTGTGGCTTTCATTTGCGTAAATGTCGTGCTCACATGTCATGTACACAAGAACAACAATTCTAAACTCTCAACTACGCAAAGAATTTAGTGAGATTCCGTAAAAGCGCATAAGATCTCCAGGCGGACGGGAAATCCTGCCACACCGGTCCAACTTCAGTGGCAAACTTTGATCACCATAGTCAAGCAGAGGGGTGGGCAGAACAGGAAGGGGGAGGCCTGAGAGATTTCATTGGACTAGCCCAATGTCCTTTTAGAAAAATCAACCAATGGGCCACATTTCGTGGAAGTAGGAAGGACAGCCATGGCACGTCTGCTTATAAGTTAAGATCCGTCCGTTAAAGAAAAAGAAACTAGATACATCGAAAAGAGTGGACATCACTTTTCCTACGAAGATGTTACAGTGCCGATTGTTCATTTAGCGGTGTTAAAACATGGAGTGATGCACGAAACTTTTTGGGTGGGTCCTAATAAAATACAGACGCAATACACGGAAAAGACGGTCTACACAGCTCGACATTTCACATTGGCGCTCTTCATTTGTGTTTGCCAATCGTTGTGTAATACACATAGCTGACCGTAACACACTCGTATTGGTGATATTTATGCCAATCGAATCAGGGTTTGAATTCCACCTAAAAGTAAAGGTTAGCAGTTGTGGAAATTCTACCTAAGCACATGATCCATCCTACGCAAATCGGTATCAGAGCAGCTCGAGCTGCTTTTGTTGTCGCTAATGGTTGTCGGCCTCACTTGTGTAAAATTCAAATGGAACTTTCTTTTGCAGATGCGTAGCCAGAATATGCACACTTTTAACGATGTCTATTCGCCCAACGAAACCGTTTGGGTAGTTAGCCTAACCTTATTGAAACTCACCATTAAATGTGGATCCTTTTATTAAACCGTCGTGTCGGCCACACCCCAATCCCCATGCGAAACTGAAACTATTCAACGTCGACTCGTGACATGGGGGAAGAGTAGACTGTTTTTTTTAATTTTCGGTAGGAAGGAGGATTTGACCGTCCGTATTTATCGCAACATGTCTCTGAAAGTGGCGAGACAGGTGACGGGCTTTCTGGTTGACTTAACTTTTTTGTGTAGGCTGTGTAGGCTGTGTAGGATGTGTTTCTTGTGTGTATATGTATGTGTATGTTTGAGAATTATAATTGAACCACGAGTCTGTTAACAATGAAGGTAGTAAATAATTTCTCTGTACCACATCCTACTTGTGCCCCTCTAGTGTTCCTTTACAGGCTACTCTGTTCCTGTGTACCTGTACAGCAGCATAGCTGATTTAAAATACCTCATGGGTCTGCATTATCTCACAGACCCTGTGTTCCAACGCTGTTAAACATATAACCATTGTGTGCCACAGTGTTTTTTTTTTTTTTTTTTTGTAATTACGTAATTGTTTTTATAGTTATCCATAGACCAGGCTACACTTTCATTGGGGGGTACTTTCATAAATTATGTGTGTGAGAACAAGGTCAGACTTGTTTACAGTGTTCACATATGGCGGTTTTTAGAAGCTCAAAGTGCACCAAAAGTGCTTATATGAAAAACTGCATACATGCGTTAACCATGTAACCATCAACCAATGCAGACAGAAAGCAGAGCACTGTTTCCCTGGAAACCAACTCATCACAGTCAAGACCTGTGTTCTCAGAAATCATCTAACATGCTTGCTGTGAAGTACAGTAAAAACAAAAAAAAACAGTAAAAAGTGGAAAAAAAAGTGTAAATATATTAAAGAGCAATAATGTTGGGAGCTTAACCATAGGTGAAAACCACACACGCTTCACAGAATGGTCAGGTTCGCAAGCATGTACATGTAGGTGGTGGGAAGCTGCAGTCTAACGGTTAGGGAGCTGATGTTGGGAGGGGACGGTCGCAGATTCAAATCCTTTACCAGTAAGTGCCAGTGTGGCTGGGGAGTAAATAACTAGGACTCTCCTGCACCCTCATCCATGGCTGAAGTACACTTAAGCAAAAAATAACTCTCTCTCTCCTCTCTCTCATAGCCTGGTAAACCCACCCCTCGTACTTCACTTCATTTTGTACAGAATG
The DNA here is from genome assembly GCA_027475355.1 of Coilia nasus. Taxonomy (NCBI): domain Eukaryota; kingdom Metazoa; phylum Chordata; class Actinopteri; order Clupeiformes; family Engraulidae; genus Coilia; species Coilia nasus. The sequence goes on from CM050198.1 coordinate 5,323,814, forward strand.
AAATGAAGTACAAGGAGGTGGTTTACCAGGCTATCTCTCTCTCTCTCTCTCTCTCTCTGTCTCTCTCTCTTTCTCTTTGTCTCTCTCAATATGTGTGTGTGTGTTGGCCTCTACTGGTTTAACATATTTATGGTGAAATGCTGCCCACTGCTGGACAGAGTACAACTGACATGCTGTTCTGCACTGTTATTTCACTTTCAGCTGATTTCTTTTTCCAGGTCTTAACTTGACTTTATTAATTATTGATTAACAATTAATCCATTTGTCATGCTAAATTTTTTTTTTTTTTTAATTTTACAATTCATTTTATTTATTTTTTTTACCAAATGCTGGTGCTCCCATGCCTGCTTTGAGGGTGGCTTAGGGTGCTTTCACACTGACAGCATTTGGTGCGCACCAAACGTTCCATTGGAACCAAAATGTCTTCGTTTGGTTCGTTTTCGTTGGTGTGAATGCAATCATGGTACTTTGGTACGCACCAAATCAACCGGTCCAAGACCGATAAAAAGGACTGGTCTTGGACTGCTTTATCTGCCCTACTTTGGTACGGTTCCTCTGGTGTGAAAGAAACCAAGCCGAATTTGACGGAACAACAAAGTTTAGTGCATTATTATTATCGAAAGTGGCGCATTTTAGTGGTTCCGGGGGCAATGGTCTTCGCGGTCTATTTTGGTTCATTTGGAACCAGGTGCGGCTCGTCAATATGGGCAGGTGGGGCATCGCCCTCCCAAAAAACATCCACCCCAAAACATAGTTCCTCCTAATAAATAATGTAACCTACGTAACTGCTCTGCTTGCTACCTATTTAACTACTCTGTCGTATATGGTTTGTGTATGTGTTTTTTAAAACTATATATTTAGCACTGTGGAATTACATCTCAAATACTTTTGTTGATTGCAGTTATGGGGCAGGACCGGTCACTGCCCACATTCATCTGTTGATTTATCCTACTCACCTGCCGTCAGTTGTCGGAATTGCAAGCAGCTCTAAGGGCGCTTTCAGACTTATAGTTCGATTGCTTTGGTCTGCACTAGTCAGAAAATTGTTACAATGTAGCAAACAGACGTGGGTACGGTTTGCTTTCACATAGGCATAGTTCTAAACTAACCAAAAAAATAGACAGCGAAGATCATCGCCACCGCAACCTGACTAAAACGCGCCACTTTCGATAATAATAATGCACTAAACTCTACTGTTTCGTCCAATTTCGTTTGGTTGCTTTCACACCAGAGGAACCGTACAAAAATAGGGCAGATAAAGTGGTCCGAGACCACCCCTTTTTAGCGGTCTCGGACCGGTTGATTTGGTGCGCACCAAAGTACCGAGATTGCATTCACACCAACGAAAACGAACCGTACTAAGAACTTTTGGTTCGAATGGGACGTTTGGTGCGCACCAAATGCTGTCAGTGTGAAAGCACCCTAATGGGTCCAATATGGGCAGGAGCAAGTCTGACCCAACCGGCTTTTTTTTTACCTTCTAGCAGCTCACAGATCACTACTCCTCTAGTAACGTTAGACCTAACCCAATCGTGTCAAATGCAGTGATTGCCTGCAGCACAGAACCTGCCTTGTCAAACAGTGTGGACTTTCTGTTAAAAATGCATTTGATGGACTGAAATTAGAAGATAAGTTAGTAATCAAGCAGCACAGCACACTCTCAAGCAAAGCACATTTACAGTGTGCTATAAAACTACCCATGCTAGGTCAAGTTAATATTGCAGCACACCTCGATGAGGGCTGTCATGTAAGCATTCGAAATCAATTGGAGAGGCAAAATGTGCCGTTGTGCTTATTATATGAGACTGTTGCATTGTTTGCTTTTAGTGCAGTGGGCATTTCATTGGTCTTTGTTAATCATAGCGCTACATTTATGTTAATATAAAAAAAAAGAACTCTGAAGCGCATGCTTTTATGGTGCTGCTTGCAGACAGATTTATTATAGACCTGCTTAGCCGAATTACTACATTGATTAGGTTTTTAATAGGCCTATCAGTATACATTATTCTATAACATTTGGTCAGGGTAGTGATTTAGACAGGAGTCAGTGTCTGCCCCACCAATATTTATGCTCAGGAGCCGCTACTAATTGGAACTATGCTTATGTGAAAGCAAACCGTACCCACATCTGTTTGCTACATTGTAACATTTAAATTTAAATGTGTCAAAAGAAACAGTTCAAAGTTCAAATATGTGGAATACAGGAAAACTCTCTGTGACTAAAATGTGTGGTGTGGGCTCTGCGTATCCTACTTATTGCAATCATAATGTAGCATGCTCAGAGAGAGAGAGAGAGAGAGAGACCAAATGGTAATTATTTTTGTCATACATACGCATATGCGCACGCACACACACACACACACACACACACACACACACACACACACACACACATCATTAGACAACTGTACTTGCAAAATGATGAAGTCATAATAATAATAATAATAATAATAATAATAATAATAACAACAATAATATAATGCCATGTGAGGACACCTAGGTTTATTTGCATTTAGCAGGTGCCACTCCCACTGATGACCTGTAGGCATAATGTAAAAAGACACAAACATTACTATTAAGAACATATCAACATTGTTGATTAATTGCTTTGTTAATTTAAATAAATCATTGTTTTCATCATTTTCAGAAATATCATGAATGACTTGTCATTTTCCAAAATTATAACGTAGAAAGTTAGACCCATGCAAGAAAAGTTACATCCATGCAAGAAAAGTTGTGTTTAATTCTTTTGTTTAATGGACTGACAAACTCAGCATGAATCACTGTCCTTACCAGTGTCTATATGGTCACTGCTTTTAAATGGACATACATAGCCTGACTCACTCACTGCTTTTAAATGGGCAGTCCTACTCAGCAAAATCACAGACCCACCCATTGTCTGTACTAGGATCTAAATGTTCATTGCTTCTATATAAACAGACATTCTCAAATTTGTCATTGCTTTAAAACATACAGACACACCCATCATCACTCACTACCCATAGCAGTGTCTAAATGTCCATTGGTTTTATGTGGACTCACAAGGTTGTCAGTTCAAATCCCATCCTACCCATGATTGAGATGCCCTTGAGTAAAGCATCTAACCCCAAACTGCTCCAGGGACTGTAACTGAAACCCTGTAAATATCTGTAAGTTGCTCTGGATAAGAGCGTCAGCTAAGTGTAATGTAATGTAATTTCATTTGCCTTTAAATGGACACACATACCCAGACTCTAGGTACTAAAGAGACCTGTTGTGAACCAGATGATAGCGCCAGTCAGCAGCCCCGAGACGATGCCCTGGAAACTGTGAAGACACACCCCCACCCCCACTCCCGTTACTATGGAGACCGCCAGCTCGAGCCTCTCCTGGAGAAAGCGCTGCCGTTCCTCCGCCTCATTGGTTGGGACTGTTGGGGGAGCGCACGGTTATGACCAATCACGTCACATGACCAATGCGGTTATGACCAATAACATTACGACCCGGAGTGTACGGTTATGACCAATAACAGTACATCAGGTCTATGTGAGTTTTCAGAGAAATACGACTGAAAAGCTAGAAACAAGTAGCCCCAACTCTGTTGAATTTATTCAAATGTATTTTAGTCCTTTAGAACAAATACAAATACATATACAGTTTTTTTTTTTTTACAGCGTTTACTATTTTGCACTAAATTAAGTTTTGTATTTATGATGGCCATGGTACATATAACTTTCCCATACATTGCCATTCTTATATCTTTTCTTGACTGAAAATGTCTATGAAGTTGGTTTTGATGTGAATTCACAGGGAAGTATGACACATGGTCAGTAAATAGCCTACAGAGAAAATAGTTTCTTGGTTACGTCTTTACAGTTTAAACACATATTTTAACACCATTAGTCTTCTCTCAATTCAGTTATATTCTAAGAATATCCACCAGGAATGATTTTCTATGCATCTCTGAAAACAATATTTATCTTCCAGTAGTTGAATGACCATCACCCATAGCGATGCACAAGAAAACCATAACACCAGGTATCCTGAAAATAAAGCTAAACTGAAACATACAATAGGCTAGTATACCTCCTGAACATTGTGCAGATCCAATTCACAGTTATGGGAAACCCTGTCTTCAGTTTTTAACAAGTGACTAACCCCAAAAGTTTACTTACTTGTGCACACAGCATTGCTTCCAACAAAGACATGAAATGTAGCTATTTATTTTGTGCCATTGGCTTCAGCACATTGTGTTTGTCTACCCCAGTGACTTACATGTAGTTCAGATCCTATTGTATGACCAAATAAAGGTATTATTATTGGTTTTGTATTTGGGCAGTGGTACTGTAAATGGGTTCCGGTATTCAATCCCCTTTCAAACCATTACTTCCAACTGTTCAGCTGATGACCAACACTCCAACCTTCACATCTGCTGCTGCCAGCTGCACAGCTATGGGTTTGCAGTCCACTCTGCATGATCACCACACACCTCAGCGCTGAGGACCTACTCTACAACCTAAACCATGGGCATTGTTTTTACATATGCATGTACATACAGTAATGTGCAAAGGTTTTAGGCCTAAAACTGCCTAAAACTTTTGCACATTACTGTATATTATACACAGCTCCTTTAACAGCTGCCAACTTTTCAAAGCTGTATTTTTTTTTCTTTCCGTATATAATAAAGACACATAATTACCTCAGACTGTTTATTGGACTCTCTCTTGTAAAATTGCTTTTCAACCGTCTGCCTGTATTGCCTTTTTGCTTGTTTTTGATTTTTTTTGATCGTCTTAGCATTCTTTTGGACTAATGCATTAAGCTGTTTTGAATATTAATTGGACTAATAATAATAATAATAATAATAATAATTAATCACAAATCATCTTTTCAGAGTCTTTTTTCTGCCTTAATCTCTAGTATACCTTAAGTTTTTTGCATTGAGCTTGCATTAGATTTGGCATTACAGTGTTTGTGCTGTAAAGATTAAACAATTGAAGTGAATTAATTTTCACATATTTTTTTTTCTTTTCTATGCAATGCATAAACAAAATGGAAAACACCCATACACAGATCTTCCTTGACAGTGAGTGTGCACATTATGATACAAATATGACATTTTCAGGATGCAAAAATTGTGAGGCTTAAAAGTACTGCATGACAACTCTTATGAATGGATAACGTACTAGGAAGCGGAGGAGTTATCTTAATGTTATCTTTAGGCAATCTCAACATAACATCAAGTACATGTAGTAGCATTATGATTTTATCCTGTCCAATATGCAAATAGATCCCTGGCAAGTGTTACTCAAATCTCAGAGACTTGTGCTGGTTTCATAGTGGCAAGTGCAGTGAACCATTTTCTATCTAAAGTCAACATTTTCTGTCACATATCTAGCTACAGAGATGTGTCACAGCACTTTATAAAGAAATCTAGTGAAATGTATGTAGAATATGTCTAAACAAACGTGTCAAGAATGATGTATGATTAGTCTTGCTGAGACTAATCTATCTATGTACAGGGCGGGCCAATTTCAAACTGTCAATGTGTTTGATTATAAAAATGAAATCAGGTACCAAATCTATTTGTTGCATAAATGACATACAGAAGTGATTCAGACATGACTCTTGGAACCTCTGGTTCCTTTGCTAATCAGAGTAGCCATGTGACTGAGGCCCCCACATGGTCGCAGTAGGTACTGCATTCTCATGAAGACATGTAACATAATATACAACATAGGCTACCTGTGATGCAGAATCTTCTAACTAAGAAAATAATAATTTATATTTAGTATAATTTATAATGGGTCCCAAGAGTGGTACCACAGCAATAAAGATAAGGTACCTGTAAAACAGGTGGAATAAATAAAGAGATGACACAGCCAGTTCTCCATCCAAAGTGCATCTGTATATTTGCTAACAATGATGCCAAGTATCTATGTGCAATAATCCTCCTATCCGTTTACTTCAGCAGTAAACATGTTCATCACAAACACATATTGTGATTACATCAGTAGGTACAATCATAAAGAGACTACACTACCCATGGTTCCCTTGGCCACACCTCAGGTGATAAGCCCTTCTCACATTTCACACCCTTCCTTCAAAACTCCTGGCGCGCTACAGCTCCTGCTCTCTGTCGGTTTATCCTCGAGTCACACAGATGTAAAGAGAGGCACCCTCTCTCAGTGCTGTGGGTCATCAGATCACGCAGACCAAAAGAGATACCCTCCTCCTGCAGGCCACCGGGCCGGGAGGACCACAAAGGAATTCGTCAACATGCGCAGCTAAGTAGAGGTCAGAAGTACTTTAAAGGAGAACTTCGGTGTAAAATGAAAATTGGCATGTTAAAACATCATATCGAGTTGGTATCTGTACTGAGGAGCAAAATTGATTTAGCCTGTTGCATTCGGAGTTTAACTATTTTTTTACGTTTGTCCCAGAAGGCTAACAATGGAAGTGGTAGGTGCCATAGACGAAGCATGATGACTACGCTATTTTTAAACCATTAAAACAGCTTGAAGAAACTCCATCGGTAGTACAACAAAGGCCCTGACATTAAAAAGGAGGCACTGAGAACTTTGTAAGTGTACACAACATTTATTAATAAAACAGTTTTGACAAGCAGTACCTTGCTGTAGTTTCTCATCACCGCCATGATGAAAGTCCAAACAAGTCGATTGTACCACCTGTCTTCCTATTCTTCCTGCTGGTTCGTGTTTGTCAATCGACTGGTGCGGACTTTCATCATGGCGGCGATGAGAAACTACAGCAAGGTACTGCTTGTCAAAACTGTTTTGTGTTGCCGCGACTACAGGGTGACCGGATCCACTTTTAGGCTACATTTGTTGAGTTCAATGAAACGAACAGTACAGTTTCTGTAAATGTCTAATGAGGGAGTACAGTTTCTGTAAATGTCTAATGCGCGACGAACCATAGTAGGAAACCTCATAATCGAGCACTCGGCACTTGGGCATAGTTAGAATATTGCTTAGCACAGCAAGAATGTTTAAACTTATGTCTGATGTAAACATGCACACTGTTTTCATATAGACTTTGAGTTGACCATTTGTTATGTTTTTTTATTTGCTACTTTGATAGACAGATCATGCATGCTCTCCCTGTCTTCTCCTTCTTACTAACCCTGATCTAATGCCCTGCATTGATATCTGGTCAGGAGGAATGTTTAGCTAACAATAGCTTAGCCTCTTGTTTTAAAGCGATTTAATCATGGGCCTTGTGCACATCCCCCGTTCTCTCGTGAGCAGGCAAAAGGCCTATCTCACATACCAAATGGGGGGTTGTGGGGAATGACCCCTCCACCTCTTCTCTCTCTCTCTCTCACTCACTCACACACACACACACCACCTTATTGCCTTGCATACACTCTCAGAAATATGGGGACAGTAGGGGTACAAATCTGTATCTTAAGGTACAATACGTATTAATGTACCAAGAAAGGCTAATATTTGGACCTTAAGGTACTGATGTGTACCTATTCAGCCCTGGAGAAGGTACAAACTAGTTGAAAAACAGTGGTTAAAAGGTACAATTATGTGCCTTAGGGTACAGCCGGTGTGACAAGCTTTGTACCCCTAAAAGTACAATTCTGTACCTTCTTTTCTGAGAGTGTAGATACACACACACACACACACACATACATCACTACTTGTAGGATTAGTTCACACCTGTAGTTTGTTAGTTAATAAACTATACCTTTTGAAATAAACTGTGTCTTGTCTGTTACTGCAACAAATACTCTGAGAGCCACTGCCAAGAAAGATCCTCACTCACCTTCAAGACTAATGAGACTGATATGAGACTGATCAACTAAGACCAATTAATTATTACCAACCCATCTATTTGTAGGGTGCGCTGCGAAAAAGTGGTTGTCCCTACACATAATATAGCCTAACATACATGTGTTTATGCATCCCCAAACACATTCAGACATCCACATATGTATATATACATATGTTCACCACACCATTGTCATAATAGGGCGCTATGGCTGAATAGTGCAACAACATGGATGTCCCACTGTATTTAAATACAGGCTACCGAATATCTTACATCAAAACTGTATAAATGCCGAAATATACTTCAATCATTGTTTGTCTCTACTCCAAGGCTCTGTCATGGTGGATTCGCACACTTCCCAGTCCCATCCAGATGTTCAGCTGCTCGACTTTGTATCTAGTCTAGAACCTTCTATAAGGTGTGATTCAGAAATGGTTCCTGCCATCCCTGAAAGGAACACAATGGTCCCTGAAGTTGTAGGGGCAGAAGGGTTCTCCTTAAGAAGATTAGTAATCACTGCCTGTACAGGAAAGAAAATAGGTGAATAGGTGAATATTTTGCTTTGATGCCTTGATTCAGTTCAGAAAGCATGGATGCAGAATTCACAACTCGATGATGGAGCACAGCTTACTGCAGTGTCAACTTGCATTGTAAGATCAAAGGGAAAAGATATTTATTTTGTAGTTATTGCTGTTCCATAACTATTTCTATGATTGACAACTTGTCGTCTGGAGTATTTTTATATCATCCTGCATAAAGAACAGTGTGCCAGAGCAGGTCACCAAGTAATAATAATAATAATAATAATAATAATAATAATGATAATAATGATAGTTAGTAGTAGTAGTAGTATCAGTAGTAGTAGTATATATTTATTTCATGTTTTATAATGAAGAAAAAATAAATAAAATCAAATCATACATCAACATCCAGTGCAGTGTATCAGTTGTATTGTAAAATATTATGTTAAATTACATGGACTATCTCTAAAGAAATCAAAGTTAGAGATGTTGTGCTAGCTAATGTTCTTGTGATGTGGTCTGGTTCTGCCATGTCTTAGCCTACTTTTCTCACAAGATGGCACTATAAGGCAAGTGTACTTCTGAAACAGCCCTTTAACCCATGGGGATATATCTGTGAGTGATTGAATCTGAATACTGACTGATAGCTGTAGTCATGAATCCTGTGTGTCCACTGGCTGTGGTTTCTGAGAGTCAAGTGTAATGAGCTCCTGGAGCAGAGCAGTGAAGCCTTTATCTCCCACACCCCACACTCATCTTCTGTGTCACTTCATTAAGAGGCACACATCAGTCTGAGACTGCTCTAGTCCTGGAAATATTGTATCATAAGATGTGCTTAATGACTTTGAGAAATGGGATTAAAAAAGCTGGAGTTAATTGCATAATAATAATAATAATAATAAAAATAATGATAATAATAATAACAGATAGTAGTAGCAGTAGTAGTAGTAGTACATATTTATTTCATGTTTTATAATGAAGATCAAATCATTAATTCATACATTAACATCCAGTCTAGTGTATTAGCTGCATTATAAAACATTATGTTTAAAGGACTTTTGTTATGGGTCAAATCTACCTTAATTTCCTTCGAGATCAATAAAGTTACTCTACTCTACCAGCTGCCAGTAGTGCCACTGAGATATCCTGAGCATGGTACAGTCCCCACAGAGAGAGAGAGAGAGAGAGAGAGAGACAGAGAGAGAGAGAGAGAGAGAGAGATGGAGCAGGAGCAGGACGCTGGCAGCCAGTGTAGGATCATCACTGTCAGCCACATTCACTGAACTAGGAATGAACCAAATTCTTAGCTGAAGGAGTATAATACCATGAACAGTCATATCTTACCACACATAGTTTCTATTTTTTTCAGGCTATTTTTTACATAGCCTTTACAGTAACCCTGGCTGATGTTAGATTGACGCTATATTCAACTGTACAAAAGCATCTTTGTGTTTGCATTACTACAGAAGTAGAAGTGGAGCCTACCACATGCTTTATGACCATGCATCAGCCACCAGCAGAGGATGTTGGCATTTCAAGCAAATTCAATAAGGCCAAAACAACTGTCATAGGTTCTCTTTTTTGACGTGCCAAAAGACCTACATGCTCGGCCATCGGAGTTGAAAACACTTGAGAGGAGCAAGAGCACTACATTGTGATCAAGAAGCAGACACTAAAAGACCAAATGAGGAACTGAGAGAACATGAGGTTTTAAATACATAATGGCAGGACTGTGTGATTGTGTGCATAATGCAGTATCCAGTGTGGAGTATACTGTAGGTAATGTCCCAACCCTCATGTCCCTGTGTGTCAGGGAACAATGCCTATGCGGGCTAAACAAACAAACAAACAAACAAACAAACAAACAAATAAATAATTAAAACAAATGAATCTTGTAAATAAACATTCCACTCTGCAACCATTTTAGAGCTTTAAAAGCAAAGTCCCCTTCCACCCCCACCTCCACCATAACCTTTGGGTGAGCCCAGGCCTACACACACACACACACACACACACACACACACACACACACATATATATATATATATATATATATATATATATATATATATATACACACACACACACACACACACACACACACATATATATATTCACATGTTCTGAAAAATAAAGTCATGTATATACGGTTATATGGCTACGTGACATGCTGAAAGTCAACCTAGAAATAAGAGTGGGGCCAAAGCCACAGAGGTTTCTGAACGTGACGACTGTCAGGCCAGTTGCCTGGGAAACAAAACTGCCACGTCTACTATAAGAGCTGCACAGGTGAACAGCTTTTTGCAAAACCTCAATGCATACGTGACATTCGTCAGAAAATCAACCAGAACGTGGTTAAAAGGTAGGGGTGTGAGTGTGAGTGTGGGTCACATTGCACTTGATGTCCCATGACTGTGTGGGGGTGCAGTATCACAGTGGTGGTGTTGCTGGTGTCATGAGTACAGGCACAGCATCTGAGCTCCTCTCTTACCCTCACTTCATCTCCATCTCTTTTTACTGTCATATCAATGTAAACATCCAAACACTGAGTCCACTTAATTAAATCTGCATATGTTAGGTAATGACATTTATACAGAGTACAGCTTTACCTAACTTGAATGCTCTCTCTCTCTCTCTCTCTGTCTCTTTCTCTCTCTCTCTCTTTCTCCCTTTCCCTCTTCTCGCTCGCTTTATGTCCCTCTCTCACCAATTACTAATCTCTCTCCCAACCCCACCCCCCCTCACTATCTCTCTCTCCCTCTCTCTGTCTCTTTTTGTCTCTGCCTCTGTCTGTCTCTGTTTAATGAACATGTTATGAATAAATATGTATAATCTCTGGCATTGTTAAGGTTTTGACACAAACACACAGAATGACAGATGTGAGTGCAGGGTAGGACTGTGTGATTGTCTGTATAGTACAGTATCCAGTGTGGAGTATACTGTAGGTAATGTCCCCACCCTCATGTCCCTTTGAGATTGTCTGCATAGTGCAGTATCCAGTGTGGAGTATACTGTAGGTAATGTTACCTGCATGTCCCTGTGTGATTGTCTGCACAGTGCAGTATCCAGTGTGGAGTATACTGTAGGTAATGTCCCCACCTGCATGTCCCTTTGAGATTGTCTGCATAGTGCAGTATCCAGTGTGGAGTATACTGTAGGTAATGTCCCCACCTGCATGTCCCTTTGAGATTGTCTGCATAGTGCAGTATCCAGTGTGGAGTATACTGTAGGTAATGTTACCTGCATGTCCCTGTGTGATTGTCTGCACAGTGCAGTATCCAGTGTGGAGTATACTGTAGGTAATGTCCCCACCTGCATGTCCCTGTGTGTCAACACCAGAGGACAATGCCTATGTGGGATAAAAGTAACAAACATCAAATAAACAAACAAACAAATAAATAAAACAAATTAATCTTGTAAACAAACATTCCAATTTGCAACCTTTTTAGAACTTTAGAAGCAAAGTCATCTCCACCCCACCTCCACCGTAACCTTTGGGTGAGCCCAGGCCTACACACACACACACACACACACACACACACACACACACACACATGCACACACACACACACACACACACACACACACGTATATATTTTCACCCATACTGACAAACATAAAGTCACGTATATATGGTTAGACGGCTACGTGACATGAAAAAATCAACCTAGAAATAAGTGGGGCCAAAGCCACAAAGGTTTCTGAACGTGACGACTGTCAGGCCAGTTACATGGGAAACAAAACTGCCACGTCTACTACGAGAGCTACACAGATGAACAGCTTTTTGCAAAACCTCAATGCATACGTGACATTTGTCAGAAAATCAGCAAGAACGTGGTTTAGAGGGGGGTGTGGGGGGGTGTCAGTGAGTGTAGGTGCCTCTGCACTTGATGTCCCATGAGTCTGTGGGAGAGCAGTATGTCAGTTGTCCACATATGTTGTGTAATATAATAAGCAGTCATTCGGCTGGCATGGAGCTTCAATGCTATCACAACCTGAACCCAGGGCAGAACTGTGTGTTTGTGTGTATAGTGCAGGTTACAGTATACAGAACAGACACAGTATAGGCATCTTGTCTGTCTGGCTTTCCCAATATGCCAGATATCATTGTTCCATTTGTGTGTTTGCTTTGCACACCATTAGCATTATGATCTGTCAACATGGTGTGAAAATTTTAAGTGTGAGTGTTTTGGCAGGCAAAATATGACTTTGATATAATAAGGTTGCTATAATGTTAAGAGATGAATTAGTTAATGAAAGTAATATATCATTGATATTGTCTTAATGTCCTTTATTAGAGAAACATGGTTATAGTTTCTCTATAGTAAAAAAACATATTTTCTGACTTAAAAACACATTTTAGTTGCCGGCCCATTTTACCTGAATCTGTTAAGATAAAATGGGCCATTAGCCTCAGCTAAAATGGGCCACCATTTTTACTGACTTTACTATAGAATTTTCAGGAAATAAAAAATCAAATCTGCAGATATACAATGACAACAGTTGGAATATTAAAGCTATGAGTTATGGGTGACTATAGCCATACTGTATAGGCCTAATTGTGTTGGTAGCAGGCTACCATATGCACGCATTGTGAAAAAAACAGTGCAGAACAGCATGTCAGTCGTACTCTGTCCAGCAGTGGGCAGCATTTCACCATAAATATGTTAAACCAGTAGAGGCCAACACACACACACACACATATTGAGAGAGACAGAGAGAAAGAGAGAGACAGAGAGAAAGAGAGAGAGAGAGAGACAGAGAGAGAGAGAGAGAGAGATAGCCTGGTAAACCACCTCCTTGTACTTCATTTCATTCTGTACAAAATGAAGTGAAGTACGAGGGGTGGGTTTACCAGGCTATGAGAGAGAGGAGAGAGAGAGTTATTTTTTGCTTAAGTGTACTTCAGCCATGGATGAGGGTGCAGGAGAGTCCTAGTTATTTACTCCTCGGCCACACTGGCACTTACTGGTAAAGGATTTGAATCTGCGACCGTCCCCTCCCAACATCAGCTCCATAACCGTTAGACTGCAGCTTCCCACCACCTACATGTACATGCTTGCGAATCTGACCATTCTGTGAAGCGTGTGTGGTTTTCACCTATGGTTAAGCTCCCAACATTATTGCTCTTTAATATATTTACACTTTTTTTTTTTCCACTTTTTACTGTTTTTTTTTTTTTTTTTTTTTGTGGTTCGCAAGCAGTTACATGGGAAACAAAACTGCCATGTCTACTGTGGGAGCTTTTTGAAACAGCTCTTTGCAAAACGTCAATGCATACGTGACATCTGTCAGAAAGGTAGTCAGAATATAGTTCAGAGGTGGCGGTGTCGTTGTGTGCGTCACTGTGTTTAGCACAGTCGTGGTGTTGCTGGTGTCATGAGTGCACTCCATCTCCACCTCTTCTTTCACATTAATATAAACATCTAAATATTGAGCCCATTCAATTAAACACATTTAGTTAAAATTATTGCATGCCATATTTGCAAGTGCCAACTTTGTTTTATTCTAGGGGTATGCAGTAACATGTGTTTGATAACATTTTGATGCAGTAAAAGAGCAGTTCAATTTAATTCAGGTGTAATTTGCATATTTACGTAATGACATATTTACACACTGTACTGTTCCCCATTAGCTTAGTGGCCATCTCTGTTTGCTTCAACATCTGATAGGCGGCTGTGTGCAAAAACCAGAAGCGTACGTGACATGTGTCAGTCAACCAGAAGAGGGTTTAGAGGTAAAAGTATTTCAGTTTGTCTTTTCTGTAGGCCAAACCACATCTAGTTTTCCGTTAGTGTGTGGGGGGGAGAGAAAGAGTAAGAGGAGGGGGATTGTGTGTGTGTGTGTGATAGACAGAGAGAGAGAGAGAGAGACAGAGAGAGAGAGAAAGAGAGAGAGAGGGAGAGAGAGAAAGAGAGAGGAGAGGGAGTGTGTGTGTGAGAGAGAAAGAGAGAGAGAGAGGGAGAGAGAGGTATTAACAGTCTGAAGCAAGGCTAGTGCATGGTGCACACCCAGACAGAACAAGAGCATAAATTGCAGAAGGGACAGAAGGGATCGCATAAGCACAGCAGTTTGAGACTTGTGAGAAGCTACAGTTTGTTTAGGGCGATGGAACAGCAATGTAAGTATATGCTTTCAGTTACAGTACAGTTACTATTGTAATTTGTAATATTGTACAGTTTTTTTTTTATGTAATTAGGATTTCTTAACACCCATTACACATATATACTAAGGGTCTTTAAAATAGATTTAGCTACTGTTTTATACTTGCAAGTTTCAGATATAATATATAAAAACAATATAAGCACTTTTATATAGTTCATATATTTTATTCTACATACATATACTTGTTTAATATGGAAATTAATTATTTTCTTTTTTTTATTATTTTCACGACAACAATAGTATAATTTGTCTATAAAATTGTTTAAAAGTACGCCCCTGAAAAACATTGTATCCTTATTAGCCACTATTTGAGAAGCACTGCTCTAGCGGCAGCGGCCCTAATAGCTGCTGATTTTTAGATTAGGGTTTAGATGTGGTGAATCAGCTTCTGCCTGTGTTAAAAGTAAAGTCCGAAGTTGAAAGCTACATGACTGAGGTTGTGCAAGCCACCTTCTTTTCCTCTTCTTTTTGAACGAGGTAGAAGGATAGGCACACAATTTAATGTGGCTATATTCAGCTGTGAGTGTGATTATGAGTTTTCATTTCCCTTAAAAAGTAAATTCAGTTTTTAATAAATTGGTGTTATCCATGTATATCCCATGTATAGCTACCTGCAAGAGCCTCGCTCTTGTTTTCCTCTTTTATGGGGAATTAGGGCCGCTATTACTGTATAAATAAATTGGCTACCATGTCTGTCTCTGTGTCAGCCTGTTATGGAGACACCGCAAGCTGAGGTGGTGTGAATGGTCATTTCCAAAAAGCAAGTTGCAAGATGTTGCCAGTTTTCAGAATGCTGCAGACGGTCTCTTCATGAATCGTTGATGTAGACTGACCTTTAGTCACATTTCAGATAAATAAAAAAATAAAAAAATATATGAAATTGTGTTTTTAGTAGTGTAGCAGAATACATGTTTTCATCTGGGTGTACATCGCTCACAGTGCGGCAACAATTAGGCTACTGTTCTCAGAGCACTCCTCTGACTGTTGGCCTGGTAATTACACATGTATGTTGTCTGGCATTGTCGTTATATGGTAAATGTGGCATTGGATTGTATTTTTTACCCCGTTGATGCAGAAGTTTTAAAATGCTGCCACTGAACTTATCACTGGCCAATTTTGATTTATTCATAGTGGAAAACAATAAGCTGAGGAGTGTGCCTCCTGGACAGGAAGAATCAGAAGGATCAGAAAACAAGATTCTGAAGAAAATCACAGGTAGCCAGATATTTTTGACTGTGGCCAAATCCACCTTTACTTTGTGATTTTTTAATAATGTCTATTGACTTGGGTCGCGATGGCTTGGGATTTTTAAAATGTTTGGTTCAGATGTGTTCAGCTTTGTAATGGTGCAAACACTCCCCCCTGCACTAGGTTAAATCTTGATTTTCATGTTAAATCATATGCTCATTGTCTGAAGTCTGTAGTGTAAGTTGCTTTGGGGGCGGTCGCACAACAATATGCTACTTTGACGTGAGGGCGCAGTGTCATCTCCTATTTAGACAATGTGAATTTCTACTAGAAAAAAAAAACAACAATGCGCTTGCACAGAATAGTAATGACAGCATGTGCATGTCGTAAATGCACGGTGCGCCGTGGCATGATAGGGCCCCTTGTCTCAGGACACCTTACCCAATCACCCAGTGCATGCCAGTGCTTGTGGACAGTGGTAAACAGTATAGTCCAGAATCCTTGTTGGGCTTTTGTTTGAAAATATTAGCGTATTCTTAAAAAATGGGGTGTTCCAGTCACCCACTGGTCAGAGTGATACTGTTGGAAAGTTAACAGTATGTAACAGTAATGATGGCAGTATTACTTTCTTATGGAAATATTGGCCAATACTGACATGACTAATATTGTCATGCTTAAATATGCAAAAGAAATCACATTAAGTGTATATTTAGAATAATATCTTTGCATACTTTACTACAGGAACAGAGCTAAGGATTGTGCTACTGGGCAAAACTGGAGCAGGAAAAAGCTCCACCGGAAACACCATCTTGGGGAAAAGCGTCTTTCGTGAAGGTGGCACATTTGACCCCGTCACTGAAAATACCTCACGGGAGAAGGGGGAGTTTGGAGGGAGAAAGATCTCAGTGGTCGACACACCGGGAGTTTTTGACTCAGCTAAGACAGGAGAGAAGCTAAGGAGTGAGATAGGGAGGTGTGTCCAATCGTCCCTTCCAGGTCCCCATGTGTTCCTCCTGGTGATCAGGTTAGGGGTGAGGTTCACACCGGAGGAGAGGAACGCAGTGAAGTGGATCCAGAGAAACTTTGGGGAGGGGGCAGCACAGTTCACCATGGTGCTCTTCACCCATGGAGATTCCTTGCAGGGAAGATCAGTGGAAAATGTTTTTAATAACGAGGTCCGTGACATGGTACGCAGATGTGGGGGTCGGTATCATGTGTTTAACAATGCAGAGAGGGCTGACCGCACTCAGGTTCAGGAGCTGTTTTGGAAGATAGATGCCATGTTAAAGAGCAATTCAAGAGAATACTACACCAACGAGATGTACGAGGAGGCTCAGAGGCAAAAGACCATAGCAGATTTAATTGGAGCAGTTGCAGGAGGTGTTGGGGGTGGAGTGGGAGGAGCTGCAGGGGGAGCAGTTGGAGGAGGGATAGTTGGAGGACTGGCAGGTGGACTGTCAGGAGGAGGAATTCCATCAGCACTGGTTGGAGTAGTCGAAGGGGCAAAGCTAGCAGCAGCCACTGGGGCTTGTGTTGGTGCAGTTAGAGGAATTTATGAGGGATATAACCATGGGGGTGAACATGGGGGGAAAATGGGTGGAAAGACAGGTGGAGCGGCAGGAACAAAAGTGCAAAAGTGCAGATCCATGGAATTCAACAGCAAAATAATCGAAGATGCCATGGCAGGGCTTCAGACCCTATTAGAAAGCTTACAGTTAAGTACAACAGATGATGCACCATCTCAATCAAGTAAAGCTCTACTTAACAATGAAAAAGCCAAAGATGCTGAAGCTGCAGAAAAATCACAGAATGAAGTTTCACTTGCCAGCTCTACGCAATTCATTGACAGTGCAGAAAAAATTGTGCATGCACCATTTAAAATAGCCGAATTCATTGGAGAACATGTAGGGGGCTACACTGGCAAGGAAATGGAAGATGCTATCCTGGCAATTGCTACTCAAATCGTCACCATTTGTATGATGGGTCATTTAAAAAAAAAAAAAAACCCATGATGGAGGAATTCCATCCGCACTTGCTGCCGAACTCTCATTTACTTAAACAGAAAGCATTCTTTTTATGCGCTTTGTAAAAGTCTCTCTCTCTCTCTCTTTCTCTGTCTGTTTGCCTCATACACACACACACACAGTCTCTCATGCCAGGTCACATAATTTCTCGGGATTAGGTTCCCTTGATACAGGAAAATCAGTGTTAGTAGAGACTGCAGAACTGTCTTGTTTAAAAAAAATATTGCTGGTGTTCAAAGTCAGAGCATGGTCTGCAGGAGTCAAACATCAGGTGAACAGAGATTATCAGCCAATACATTTTAGATAAAGAGCGATAATTCAGTAGTAGTTGGTGAAGGCGTTGAGTGTGATGTTAATGGTATATTTACCTTTCTTTAAGACACCATTATGTACCATTTGTTTTTGTTTGGATATTGTGGTTTTATCGATTTTTGTTTTTTTGTTGTCTCTACATTTGTATACCCTTTAAATACAAAACAGGTCTGCGGTCCTACAGATGTTGTTGTGGGGTCTTTTGTGACCTCTTGGATGAGTTATCGCTGCGTTCTTGGAGTAATTTTGGTCAGACAGCCACTCCTAAGAAGGTTTAGCACTGTTCCATGTTTTCACCATTTGTGGATAATGGCTCTCTTTTTTCCCTGAATAATAAAAACCTTCATGTAATTGTGTTGTCTTGACTAATATTTAAATTTGTTTGATATGATGTTTATTTCTTATGTTTATGCATGGTTGTCACACTTAAATGTTTCAGATCATCAAACTAATTTCTGTTAAAGTGATTTATGAGTGATTAATATGATTGATGGGTGATTAATATAAGGTTGTAATACAGTAATAGTGTGACTGGAATGAGGGCTGTCTTGTGATGGGGTTTAGGTATACAGAATCAAAATGGTATGTTAAAAAAACAATACAATTTCAAAAAGTCTATTTTTTATATTGTTGTTTTTTCATGTAGCTAAAATAAACCTGAACATCTTTACTTCTATCTCTGTGTTTGTCTGTCTGTCTGTATGTCAGAGATGCTCACAAGTCATTTTTTCCAAGCCCAAGTCAAGTCTCGAGTCTTTGTAGTCAAGTCCAAGTCAAGTCTCAAGTCTTTGAGGGCAAAGCCAAGTCAAGTCTCGAGTCTTTTGTCCCAAGTCCAAGTCAAGTCTCAAGTCTCAAATGACTGAAATGAACATTCTGTCATCAGATTAAAAGCATACTGTACCATGAGTTATTATTATTATTATTATTATTATTATTATTATTATTATTATTATTATACACTGCAGTATGAAAATAGATCAGAGCATGGTGTGTACGAAAAAACTATGCACCACCATCTCTCCCTTACCCACATACATAAGTGGCTGTAGATGAACATGTAAATTAATTTATTTGCTTACTATAAAATGTAGATGACAAAGCTAATATTGTCATTTATAAACAAAATACTATATGTGTGAGTAACTTGACAAAAAAAACCCTGTTAATTGAAGAGTTTACCGATGTCCACTAGGTGGCCACCTTCCCTTTAAGTTCACTTCTTAACAAAGATTCTACAGTTCTACGGGTGGCTCAGTTGCTATAGCGACCAGCCATGTCATTGTTTACGTTCGTGACAGTTGGATTTTAAGCTGCAGTCTTAATTCTTGTAAGCAGTGCCCATTATTAATGTCTGCTGGTTTATTATGATTATTATTACTATTATTATTGTTAAGCTAGTTAAGGCCCTGCCTTTACATGTTGTGTCAGTATGAATTACGAGTTTCTGCACATATTGATCCTGTTTGTATTGCCACAGGGCTTCTTCGTCTTTATAATTAAAACACATAACTGACATCGAGGTGTGTATTTCTTCATTGATATTTATGTTAACTACATTGTTGAAATATTAGTTGCAAGAAGTGTACTTGTGCCCGTATACCTTAGGTAGCTAGTTACCTATTTGTTAACTAACTCGGTTAGCTCAAAACGTCGACTGCCTCATAGTCTGCTACCAATGGATCTAGATAAACAACAAATAAATAACTCATAATTAATCAAATGAAATTGTAACGTCGGGTGTGGAACAATAAAGCTGTCATTCAGCATGCATAACCTAAACCTGTGGTTCGGTTGCTAGCGATCTGTCCATACGGGCCAAGTTTTCCCTATGTGATAAAGTGAAGGACTGACCTATCCTTGTGGGTTTTGAGGTGCCTGATGAAATTTGATGTAGTTGAGCCAGCATCATGGATGGTGATCCCACACACTTTACACGAGGCTGTCCGTTTGTTGCCTGCCTGTACTAAGTCTTTAAAACCAAATCAAATAACAAATGGGACAGCCCCAGCCGAACCCGCTGCCGCCATGGTCTGTCTGTCTCTATTTCAAATCTTTGCATCCCCTGCACGCATGCGTTGCGCGTATGAAGGGAGGAAAATATTCAGTCTGTCTCCGATTTTCACACCTTGTAAATATTTCAGTTAAATGAAATACATAATTTAATGAATGAAGATTGTTCACGAGTCACAACACACGAGTCCGAGTCAAGTCTGAAGTCATTGAGGGCAAGTCTAAGTCAAGTCCGAAGTCTTTCTTTGTGCGACTTAAGTGCCACTCGAGTCCAAGTCGCTGCACTCGAGTCCCCATCTCTGCTGTATGTCTCTGCTCCTTTTAACTAAACAAAAAGAAGACCCTTGTTTCCTGCGTCAATTATTACTGGCAGCTTGCTAAAACACAAAGCAGTGGTTGCTAACAGTTGTTGCTGAATGTTTGCATGTGGAAATGCATGCAGTCAATACAACTGACAGCTTGCTAAAACACACAGCAGTAGTTGATAGTTATTGCTAAATGTTTGGATGTTAACATGCATGCAGTCAATAGCTGAGATGAGATCAGTGAGATATAGGTTGGGTGACCTTTCTGTGGTATCAGGCGGCCTGTATGCTGAGCAACCACAACAGTTTCTGTTGGTTTCCTCTTGCACAACTCTGTCTTCTTGCAAATCACATGATCTGCTGCCAATAACAGCAAATGCATAGATCCCCTCCCCCTCAGGTGTAAGAATAGAAATCGCACCTCGTTTTGTCATGTGTAAATTTTGTTATATGCAGAAAAGTGCATTACATTCCCTAAGCTAATTTGGAAGTTTACTAAATGGCATCAGATTCTGCTTAGCTTGCTTCTGCTTTGAGGACTTTTGGCTGATGATTTATAACAACAAACATAGGGATGGAGGGAGAGAGTGAGGAGTGTGGGGAGAGAGAGAGAGAGAGAGAAAGAGAGATGTGTTGGTTGAGGGTAGTGTTCATCTGGTGTCATCTGTGTGAAACAACAGCATAAAACTTTGAAAATACATTCGGAGAGTTTTCTGTCCAAACTTAATTTGGCCCACAGCCAAGTGTATTCCCAACAATAAATAAATAGATCTGATAGATCTCCAGCCCAGCCTGTTATCAATCATCACTCCCAGGTACTTGTAAACAAAGTTATTACATAGGTATACGTATATATATTAAGATATTTTTAAATATTCTTAAAACAGAACTATTTTTTATTGTGTGAGTAAGTGTGTGAACATGCATGTTTGTTTGTGTGTATGTGTTATGTGTGTGTGCATGTACGTGCATATATATGTGTGTGTGTGTGTGTGTGTGTGTGTGTGTGTGTGTGTGTGTGTGTGTGTGTGTTCCAATGTGTACATGTGTGGGTGCATGCATGTACATGCCTGTGTTTTGTATGTGTCTGCTTGCTCATCATCTCTCTGCCGCGTTCTGTACTGAGAGAGCAAACAGTGACCACAAACAGACCTTCTCGCGGCCTCATTTCATTGCAACACATACTACACCTTAACGCTTACACCATACTTGTGCCCCTCTAGTGATCCTTATAGATCTTGTTTTCCCTGTGTGAGTATGTGTAAAGGCCTAGGGTAAGGGTAAAGGCCTAGGGTAGTACAATAAAGGGAGGTGAGACAAGCATGCAGCGTGCAAACAACCAAGATTTTTTTTTTGGAGTTTTAATTCTAGGCCCAAAAAGCAAAAAAAGCAAAGATTAGCAATGAGTATATCAGCAATCAGTGGTGTCTGTATGTTGGAAGGACTGAAATGTGCAACGCCCTGGTGGAGCCCATCATTGATTAGGAGCAGCCCATCCCCTGAGCCTAATGTAGAGAGAGCACACAAAAACAACAAAGTACTGTAGGCCCAGCAGCCATCACAGTGTGTGTGTGTGTGTGTGTGTGTGTGTGTATGTGTGTGTGTGTGTGTGCATGTGCGCGTATGGGTGTATGTTTGCTTGACAGATATTCCATTTTCTCTGTGGCGCATTCTGGTGCAGCTGCACTGAGAGGAAACAGTGACCACAAAAAGACTTTCTCACAGACTCTTCTTTTTGTGTATGTGTCTTGTGTGTCTATTTGTGTGTTTATTGTTTGTGTGTTTATTGTTTGTGTATTGTAGTTGGGGTCTGTTAAAATTAAAGTTAGTTGTTCATTTCACTGCAACACATCATACAACTACTTACACTCAGTAGCGGTTCTTGAGGGGGGCGAGTAGAGCCATTGCCCAGGGCGCAATTTCGTGAAGGGCGCAATTTTGTGAAGGGCGCCATGCCTTTGGCCTCACGAGCACTTGAAGAAAAAAACATCATCTTTAATTTTTTTTTATTATCAACAATAATTCGGTCTTAGCGCAACAAACACAAGATCTAATTTCATCATAAGATTTGGCTTTGCAACAAAACTGTTGAAAGTTCAGTTATTATTGATTTCCATAATTTGGGTTAACGTTGAGCCCTGTCATTAGCCAACAGAATGTTATTATGGTAGTTTCAACATTTGCAATTTGCTGCAACTCATAGTTTGCATAGTTTAACTATAGGCTAGTTTAGCATAGTTAACCAGTCATTCCTGAATGTGTAACAAGCATACTGTAGAATTTGAGGCTGTAACCAAGGAGCTAATTGTTCCTCCCTAAAACATTGATTAATGTAGCGTCTAATGACAGACATTTGGCATGTAAGGGCATGTTGGCATGTTAATAAAAAATTGCAATTTATGGATGTTTTGTATAAGAGTTATAAGCGCTCGGAGGAGGTCTCGCTCGGGGAGTAATTCAATGCAGAACCGCCACTGCTTACACTGTACTTGTGCCCCTCTAGTGTTCCGTTTTAGGGTACTTTGTTCCTGTGTACCTGTACAGCAGCATAGCTGATTTAAAATAGCTCATGGGTCTGCATGATCTCACAGGCCCTGTGTTCCAACGCTGTTAAACATATAATCACAAGCGCCACAATAATTATTTTTGTGGTAATTACGTAATTCTTTTATAGTTATCCATAGACCAAGCTAAACTTCCATTGTGGGGTACTTTTAGAAATTATGTGTGCGAGAACAAGGTCAGCCTTGTTTACAGTGTTCACAGATGGTGGTTTTTAGAAGCTCAAAGTGCACCATAAGTGCTTATATGAAAAACTACATATATGCGTTAACCATGTAACCACCAACCAATGCAGACGGAAAGCAGAGCACTGTCTCCTTGGAAACCAACTCATCACAGTCAAGATCTGTGTTCTCAGAAATCATCTAACATGCTTGCTGTGAAGTAAAAACAAAAAAAAGTAAAAAGTGAAAAAAACGTGTATATATATTAAAGACCAATAATATTGGGAGCTCAACCATAGGTGAAAACCACACACGCTTTACAGAATGGTCAGGTTCGCAAGCATGCACATGTAGGTGGTGGGAAGCTGCAGTGTAACGGTTATGGAGCTGATGTTGGGAGGGGACGGTCGCGGATTCAAATCCTTTACCAGTAAGTGCCAGTGTGGCTGGGGAGTAAATAACTAGGACTCTCCTGCACCCTCATCCATGGCTGAAGTACACTTAAGCAAAAAATAACTCTCTCTCTCCTCTCTCTCATAGCCTGGTAAACCCACCCCTCGTACTTCACTTCATTTTGTACAGAATGAAATGAAGTACAAGGAGGTGGTTTACCAGGCTATCTCTCTCTCTCTCTCTCTGTCTCTCTCTCTCTCTCTCTCTCTCTCTCTCTCTCTGTCTCTCTCTCTTTCTCTCTGTCTCTCTCAATATGTGTGTGCCTGTTGGCCTCTACTGGTTTAACATATTTATGGTGAAATGCTGCCCACTGCTGGACAGAGTACGACTGACATGCTGTTCTGCACTGTTATTTCACTTTTGGCTGATTTCTTTTTCCAGGTCTTAACTTGACTTTATTAATTATTGATTAACAATTAATCAATTTGTCATGCTAAAAATTAAGGTGTTCTTTCTGCAGACTTTTTTTTCTTACTTTTTAAATTTTACAATTCATTTTATTTATTTTTTTTACCAAATGCTGGTGCTCCCATGCCTGCTTTGAGGGTGGCTTAGGGTGCTTTCACACTGACAGCATTTGGTGCGCACCAAACGTTCCATTGGAACCAAAATTTCTTAGTTTGGTTCGTTTTCGTTGGTGTGAATGCAATCATGGTACTTTGGTGGGCACCAAATCAACCGGTCCAAGACCGATTAAAAGGACTGGTCTTGGACTGCTTTATCTGCCCTACTTTGGTACAGTTCCTCTGGTGTGAAAGAAAC
Organism: Coilia nasus; assembly: GCA_027475355.1. Classification (NCBI taxonomy): domain Eukaryota; kingdom Metazoa; phylum Chordata; class Actinopteri; order Clupeiformes; family Engraulidae; genus Coilia; species Coilia nasus. Next base: position 5,348,059 of record CM050198.1, read on the forward strand.
CAAGCCAAATTTGACGGAACAACAAAGTTTAGTGCATTATTATTATCGAAAGTGGCGCATTTTAGTCTGGTTCCGGGGGCAATGGTCTTCGCGGTCTATTTTGGTTCATTTGGAACCAGGTGCGGATCGTCAATATGGGCAGGTGGGGCATCGCCCTCCCAAAAAACATCCACACCAAAACATAGTTCCTCCTAATAAATAATGTAACCTACGTAACTGCTCTGCTTGCTACCTATTTAACTACTCTGTCATATATGGTTTGTGTATGTGTTTTTTAAAACTATTTATTTAGCACTGTGGAATTACATCTGTAGCCCACCTAAAATGCACAGGGTTGTATGTGTCGTTCTTTAATGTTCCCCGGACCTCTAGATGGCGCTGTGCCGAATATGTTGTTGCTCTCATTTTTTTTCTTTATTCAACAACACAAAGTACGTACAGGGAACATCTCTTTTTTTCTTTTTTTCTATTTCTTTTTTCCTTCCTGAAGAATATACAGGATACAGAGTTGAACTGAACTTTGAACACTGAAAATACTGACTTGACTTGTTTTACACTGACTGACTATAAAGGGGATATACTGTTTTGTATTTTTGTGATTCATAATATCTTGTGACCGCTCAATAAATGTTCTAACTATTTTTCCTTCAATTTCAATACTGGTCGTTGCCAATTCTCTCCTTTAGTCGAACCTAGACTTTATTTCAATTAGTTAATATTGTAGTTGACTGTAATATTGTAGTTGAGAGAGAGAGAGAGAGAGAGAGATTCCTCTTCTGTTTCTTATCTTTTCTACAACCACACATATGCGACAGTGTATGTATGTACAAGTATATTTATTTGTCACATGCATAGACATACTGGATAGTAGGACATGCAGTGAAAATGTTGACTAAAAGACAGATATTCAGATATTCATTTGTGTGTGTGTGTGTGTGTGTGTTTTATTATGCATTTGTTTTAGGTGTTCACAGTATTAAAGTCTTATCATAAACAATAGGTCTAAATGACCAGAGATGATAAAAACCGAATGGTAATTAATTTTTGTCATACATACGCACATGCGCGCGCGCGCACACACACACACACACACACACACACACACACACACACACACACACACACACATCATTAGACAACTGTACTTGCAAAATGATGAAGTCATAATGATAGTAATAATAATAATAATAATAATAATAATAATAATAATAATAATAATAATAATAATAATAATAATAATAATAATAATATAATGCCATGTGAGGACAGTTTATTTGCATTTAGCAGGTGCCACTCCCACTGATGACCTGTAGGCATAATGTAAAAAGACACAAACATTACTATTAAAAACATATCAACATTGTTGATTAATTGCTTTGTTAATTTAAATAAATAATTGTTTTGGTAATTTCCAGAAATATCATGAATGACTTGTCATTTTCCAAAATTATAATGTAGAAAGTTAGACCCATGCAAGAAAAGTTACATCCATGCAAGAAAAGTTGTGTTTAATTCTTTTGTTTAATGGACTGACAAACTCAGCATGAATCACTGTCCTTACCAGTGTCTAAATGGTCACTGCTTTTAAATGGACAGACATAGCCAGACTCACTCACTGCTTTTAAATGGACAGACATAGCCAGACCACTCACTGCTTTTAAATGGGCAGTCCTACTCAGCAAAATCACAGACCCACTCATTGTCTGTACCAGGATCTAAATGTTCATTGCTTCTATATAAACAGACATTCTTAAATTTGTCATTGCTTTAAAACATACAGACACACCCATCATCACTCACTGCCCATAGCAGTGTCTAAATGTCCATTGTTTTTATGTGGACTCACAAGGTTGTCAGTTCAAATCCCATCCTACCCATGATTGAGATGCCCTTGAGCAAGGCATCTAACCCCAAACTGCTCCAGGGACTGTAACTGAATCCCTGTAAATATCTGTAAGTCGCTCTGGATAAGAGCGTCATTTAAGTGTAATGTAATGTAATTTCATTTGCCTTTAAATGGACACACATACCCAGACTCAGTCATTGTCTGTACCAGTGTCTAAAGAGACCCGTCGTGAACCAGATGATAGCGCCAGTCAGCAGCCCTGACACGATGCCCTCAAAACCGTGAACACACACCCCCACCCCCACTCCCGTTACTATGGAGACCGCCAGCTCGAGCCTCTCCTGGAGAAAGCGCTGTCGGTCCTCGCTCTTCCACTGGTGCCGGTAGCGCTGCCGTTCCTCCGCCTCATTGGTTGGGACTGTTGGGGGAGCGCACGGTTATGACCAATCACGTCACATGACCAATGCGGTTATGACCAATAACATTACGACCAGAAGTGTGCGGTTATGACCAATAACAGTACATCAGGTCTATGTGAGTTTTCAGAGAAATACGACTGAAAAGCTAGAAACAAGTAGCCCTAACTCTGTTGAATGTATTCAAATGTATTTTAGTCCTTTAGAACAAATACAAATACATATACAGTTTTTTTTTACAGCGTTTACTATTTTGCACTAAATTATGTTTTGTATTGATAATGGCCATAGTTCATACAACTTTCCCATACATTGCCATTCTTGTATCTTTTCTTGACTAAAAATGTCTATGAAGTTGGTTTTGATGTGAACTGATGCATTATCTGTTTTTTTATACTGTACTGTAGGTGGGTATATTCAAAATCTGGAAATATACATTATCTGAATATACAGTATATGCAATGTACAGTATAAGCATGTACTTAAAACAACATACAATTTTGTACGATAAATAAATATAATTTGATTCTAACAGCTCAGAATATCATACTCTATCATACTCCTTTGAAACATGTCATTTAGCTTTTAAGGTGTTGTTCGAACTGTTGTGATGTGTGTTGTGAATAAGACTGGCTTCGGAATGCCCCCTTCATACAGCATGAACAAAATGTTTGTAGCCAATGGAATGTCAGTACACCGTTGTGACATATGAGATTGTCGAGCAACTGTGTGTTTGTAGCCAATGGAATGTCAGTACACCGTTGTGAGATTGAGATTGTCCCGTCCTCACCTACCAACAGTCAGGAACTGCCTCTCCAAGAGTCTCTTTTGGACGCCATTATCATCATCATAATCTCTGGAGCCTTTGAGATTAAAGTAGGTAAAATGTGATTATAAAGCACATTTAAATACAGTTCACAGTCTCCAAAGTGCTGTACAAATCCCAATAAACGGATTAAGAAAAAGAGAAAACAGAAACAATTAATTCCTATAGAGCCAAGATACAGACATAAATCAATACAGAAGTAAAAAATTAAATAATAGTAACGATAATACCAAAACTAATAATAATTATTATAATCATAGAAATAAAAAGTAAATAATAACAATAACAACAACAACAACAACAACAACAACAACAATAATAATAATAATAATAATTAAACATCAATCATAAAGGGGAGGAAAGTTGAAGATCAAATTGTTTAATATCAAATCTGATAGCCCAGCTGCACTATCATGGCCTTGTGTACTATGTCCCCAATTTAGATTAGCCCTAATGACAGTGTGTACACTACTGCCAGCCATGCCAAGAATGTGTGTGAAGGTTGTAAAGAGAATGACTGGACACACACAGAGTGTTAATGCCAATGCATCCTCATACGTCACACACATCACCATTCCTGGCCAATCAGAACATGATACAATTAGACATTGTGGCTGAGCAGGCCCAGGTAGCTGATCATACTGCAAAGTGTTTATGTGGAAATACAAGACATTTGTAAACATAAATAAATAAATAAATAAATAAATAAATAACATTCTCACGTGTTATTAAATCCATCTCTGTTTACAGGTGTGACTAAACACAAATCAATGTGCATGTGTTAGCAATATAGCCTTGTACACAACTATTAACCTCTGCATACCTCTGCATCTGACAACCACAGAAAACAAGACAAATCCGCTAACCAAAAACAGTGCAATCATACATTTATAAATGCTCTCTCCTCAAACAAGGCGACCTCACTCTAAACTGTTCTCCGTCGTTATCCCGCAGTGGTGGGATCCCTCTCGACCTTTAAGAAGTTTCTGAAGACCCTTCTTTTCCAAGCCAAGAAAACTATCCTCTGCTAACTAATTCTTTACCTAGGTGCCTCCTGCATGTGTGTGTGTGTGTGTGTGTGTGTGTGTGTGTGTGTGTGTGTGTGTGTGTGTGTGTGTGTTGCCTTGTCCCCCTTCTGTAAGTCGCTTCGGATAAAAGTGTCTGATAAGTGTAACGTAATGTAATGTAACATTTAAGACAGTATTCACCAATAACATCTTAAATCTCACTACATTAGATCATCTGGGGCTAAAACTGAGAGAGCCCAGTATATGAATCCATTTTGCCTTGCTTCACACCAATAGTAACACCACTGCAATCATCGTCTGGTCTGCTACGATTACTACTACGTAAGCTGCTAGTCTGTCCTTTACAGAGTCAGGTAACAACCCAGACGACATACCTTTCCTTTCCAGCAGAATAGCGCTCTGTGTGTCCGTGTTTGCGGGTGTGGGGCAGCACTGCTGTTAGCCGCTTGCATGGGGATTTCCGCCTTAGTTGTTCTGCTTGCTTCCTCAGAAATGAAACTCATGGGTTGTGAAGCAGGGAAAAACTCCAACCTATTGCCGGCTGTAAAATCTGCCTCCTAAACAAACCTGTTGAACAACTGTGTGTGTGTGTGTGTGTGTGTGTGTGTGTGTGCGTGCGTGCAGTTGTATGTGTGTGTATGTGTGTGTGTGTGTGTGTGTGTGTGCGCGTGCGTGCAGTTGTATGTGTGTGTGTGTGTGTGCGTGCATGTGTATGTGTGTGTGTGTGTGTGTGTGTGTGTGTATGTGTGTGTGTGTATGTGTGTGTGTGTGTGTGCGTGCATGTGTATGTGTGTGTGTGTGTGTGTGTGTATGTGTCACCTGACCACGCCCACTGAACCACTGAACTTTGAATGAAATCATATATCATCACACTGCAAGGGACAAAAGCTGCCTTCCTGCTTCAGCTAACAGCAAATTCACACACATGCACACACACACACACACACACACACACACACACACACACACACACACACACACACACACAGGTTGCTCCATTTTCCTCAAGCATGATAAAGACCTTATACGCCTGAATATTTCTGATCTATCTATCTATCGATCTATCTATCTATCTATCTGTCTATCTATCTGTCTGTCTGTCTGTCTGTCTGTCTGTCTGTCTGTCTGTCTGTCTGTCTGTCTGTCAGCCTGCCTGCCTGTCTGCCTGCCTGCTCGCCTGTCTGTCTGTCTGTCTGTCAGCCTGTATATCTGTCTGTCTGCCTACCTGCCTGTCTGCCTGTCTGCCGGTATATCTGTCTGTCTGCCTGTATATCTTCCTGTCTGCCTGTATATCTGCCTGTCTGCCTGCCTGCCTGTCTGCCTGTATATCTGTCTGCCTGTATATCTGTCTGTCTGCCTGTATATCTGTCTGTCTGTCTGCCTGTCTGTCTATTCCTACACAGTACAACAATATGTGTTCCACACTACACATGAAATGGACATGGATGACTTTGATGGTTTAGCCTTGCACTGGAGTAATGCTATTATCACTGCACTGTTTTTACTTTAATAAAGACTACACCTGACCCATAGTTGTGCATTGACAACTACAGTTTCCTGGAACAGATTAGCATCTTTGCATTTGCATTTGCTTTAGGCACAGAGCAACACGCACATAGCACTTTTATTATCCTCAGAAATGAAACTCACGGGGTGTTAAGCAGATAAAAAACTGTGCCTGTATACCTGTGTCCATGTCTGAGGTTGAAGAGAGAGGGTGTGTGTGTACATGTGTGTGTGTGTGTGTGTGTGTGTGTGTGTGTCTGTGAGTGTGAGTGTTTGTGTATGTGCGTCTGTGTGTGGGTGGGTGAGTGTACATGTACCTGTTTTCGTGTCTGAGGTTGAAGAGAGAGGGTGTGTGTGTACGTGTGTGTGTGTGTGTGTGTGTGTGTGTGTGTGTGTGTGTGTGTGTGTGTGTGTGTGTGTCTGTGAGTGTGAGTGTTTGTGTATGTGTGTCTGTGTGTGGGTGGGTGAGTGTACCTGTTTTCGTGTCTGAGGTTGAAGAGAGAGGGAGAGAGAGGGTGTGTGTGTACATGTGTACAAATGTGTGTGTGTGTGTGTGTGTGTGTGTGTGTGTGTGTGTGTGTGTGTGTGTGTGTTGGTTTTACTAAACCAATGAGTACTTCAACATGACTGCACACCAACCCCATGGGGACTTGTGGTCTCGTGGGTACCTAAACCCAAGTCCCCATGAGGACAACCTTTGGAATAGCTATAGAATGGCATTCTAAGATGGCTGAGTGAAGAATCTTAGAAAGTCCCATGAGGTGGGATTGTAGGAGAAAAAGTGTGTGTGTGTGTGGTAGGTGGTGGGAATTACTGGCCATTGTGGCCAAATGGTGGTACTGCAGTGTGTGTGCATCTTGTGTCAAGGTCGACCACTGATGACATCATCAAGTGTTAAACCTGTGCCCTTTCACTGATCTTATGGGGACTTTACCATGGTAACAGATTGTGTGTGTAAAAACTGCATTATTTCACTGAGCTCATGGGGACTTTACCATGGTAACAGATTGTTTGTGTAAAAACTGCATTATTTCACTGAGCTCCTGGGGACCTCAACATGGTAACAGATTGTCTGTGTAAAAACTGCATTATTTCACTGAGCTCATGGGGACTTTACCATAGTAACAGATTGTTTGTGTAAAAACTGAATTATTTCACTGAGCTCCTGGGGACCTCAACATGGTAACAGATTGTCTGTGTAAAAACTGCATTATTTCACTGAGCTCATGGGGACTTTACCATGGTAACAGATTGTTTGTGTAAAAACTGCATTATTTCACTGAGCTCCTGGGGACATCAACATGGTATCAGATTGTCTGTGTAAAAACTGCATTATTTCACTGAACTCATGGGGACTTTACTATGGTAACAGATTGTTTGTGTAAAAACTGCATTATTTCACTGAGCTCCTAGGGACATCAACATGGTTTAACTTTCCTTTTAGGAAACACTATCATGTGATTGTGGTAGGATCCGTTGTAAATGTCTCAGGAATTACTGATATGAAAAGGGTACCTAAGGGCTAACTACACTTTAATAAACAGTACAGAAACTTTAGTTCACACATTTGCTGAGGTTCATAGTTAATAAAGTCACTACCACAGGTGTTCAGTGATGAGTAAACTTTACACCCCAACCCTTAAAGATATGTTGCATTAGATGTATAGTTATAATTTGCACAGCATGCAAAGCAAGTAATTGGCTGTACAAGTAATTGGCTGTACTCGGACAGGTTACTTAATTACACAGTCATTCAGAATTTTTATAAGAGAGCAAAAAAGTAAAATGAAGGACCATGTGATGACAATAAACAAGCAAACACATTTAATTGTAACATCTGTACAAGTAATTCGTTGAAGTTCTTCCCTAATATTTAATATGTACAGTAATTCTCAAGGCACCATTCATCCCCATTATGAAGACACACATCTAAAGCCAATTCATGATAGAGGAGAAGAGATGAAAGGAGGAGGGTAAAACGTTTGAAGAGTGGGGTATATATAATACTGGAGGAATAAAGAGTATAGGTGAGGGCAGCATGAAGGCTGTAGCTGAAATGGAGCAGTAAACGTCTTACACATTGCATGTGAGTAGAGTGGACTGCATGGAAAAGGAGGAGGCCAGGAGGGGGAGAGGAGAAGGAAAAAGGGAAGGCAACTAGGAGAGGAGGAAGAGGAGGAGGAGGCCGGGAGAGGAGAAAGAGAAAGGGACCTGGAGAGGAGGAAGGAGAGGAGAAAGAGATAGGGACCTGGAGAGGAGGAAGGAGAGGAGAAAGAGAAAGGGACCTGGAGAGGAGGAAGGAGAGGAGAAAGAGATAGGGACCTGGAGAGGAGGAAGGAGAGGAGAAAGAGATGGGGATCTGGAGAAGAGGAAGGAGAGAATAAAGAGAAGGGGACCAGGAGAGGAGGAGGATGCTGGGAGAGGAGAAAGAGAAGGGGACCAGGAGAGGAGGAGGAGGCCGGGAGAAGAGAAGGAAAAGGGTGCCTTGAGAGAAAGAGGAAGAGGGGATGGACAAGGGAGAGGAGGAGAAGAAAACCCAGGGAGGAGAAGGTCAGGAGAGGAGAAGAGGAAGCCACATTTTGCCATTTGCCCTGAAAGGAAAGCCATCAGACGTGATGCTGACGTGATTTGATAATCACATAACTTGGTAGCCTATGAAGGGACATGATGCTTCACAAAGATGGTATCAAAATGACAGGGCTGTTCATTACTGATTTGCCGTTCAACCTTTAACCCTTTAAGACGCACCCCCTATTATAACTTTGTTGTTACCAGAATGGCAATTACCAGGTTGTAATATGTTACTGAAGACTCTCTGTAATGTCTCTCTGTAATGTCTCTGTAATGTAATGTAATGTTGTAATGTTGTAGTTACATTTTTTTCAGTCACAGTGAGTCGTAGCGCCGGCGATACGGTGCCGCGCTAAGAGGCTACGAATTCACTTGATTTAAATTTGATGGCACAGCCAAAAGAAAGCAATGTGACTCGGTCTTATTGTCATGATCATCATCATCAAATCTGTGTGTTGGACTCCAGTGTGCATTTAAATCTATAGTATGGAATTTGTAAAGTAAACTATGTTAAATGCACAACTATTTAATCACCTATTAATTATTTAAAAAATACACTACTGAGTATAGCTTAGTATAGCTTAAATTGCAGATGTGTAGACTGTATGCACACACCTTTTGCAAGTCCTCAGATTTACCACCCCATCCCCCACTAATCCTCCAAAATTGGTAATTCTCCCGCCATTTTATCATATACATTCCGCGCACACCTTGTGTGAGTCCTCAGATACACCTATGCCAGCCCCTCCCCCACGCAACCTCCAAGTTAATGTCTCCCACTCCCTCCAACAAGTGCTAGAGTTGAACTGATTCATGCAGGATTTACTGTCAGAGCATCATTAACTGCCCAGACAGCACACTTAAATCTTGCCGACGTCGGCTAGATGCTTTTTTCCCGATGTAAAATACATCGGCACGACGTCTTTGAAAGAACCGTTTGCTCATCGGCAAGATGTTGGGCAGACGTCGGCAAATAGGCGGTAGCAGATGGAGAGCCAACGTAATGCCGATATAATTATGTGCCCGATGTAACTACATCGGCAAGACGTCTTTGAGAGAGCGCTGGCTCATCGGCCAGATGATGGGCAGACGTCGGCAAATGAGCGACACAGCCGACGGAGTACCAACGTCGTGCCAATGTATTCCTACAGTGAGCCGACGGTTGCCCGCCTTATATCCGATCATGTGCCAATATTTATCCGATTTAATTACAACCTACTCGGCGCGTCCCACCTGAGCAGCGAGGAAAGCACCCTGACGTTTTGAGGAACATCTTAAGTTAGTGGCTATAGTAGGATATCACCTGACAACGCTCTTCCATTAAGAAAAACGCCAGAATGTTCTCACTGCTGCAGAAGGGTTGCGCCGTTATTTGTGGTCGTCCGGAGCTTGTTTCACTAAAAACCAGAGGTGTCAAAAGTAAAATTAAAAGTATATTTGTGTTATAATAACAACAGCACATGATATTATTCAGCTGTCACATCATTTACTCCATCAGACTGTGTTATTACTGAAAAACACTAAAAACCTAACAAGGACCCTGCACCACAACCTCAATCCAACCTGTGCAGAGTCAGCTTTTCGTAAGAGAAGTACTACTTTTTACCCAGATAAGTTACCTGTGTTGGAAGGGAACTTTTTTCTTTTTTTCTTACTTTTACTTTATCCTCCTCTGCTAATAACAAAAACACATGAGAGGAAGATTGAATGACGAAAGAACGGAAACAATTTATTTATTTGTTTATTTATTATTGAAATGTTGTCTTGTAACAACCCTTCTAAACTGTAAAGCACTTTGAGCTGCATCTTGCATGTATGAGCTGTGCTATACAAGTTTATTATTATTATTATTATGATTTAAGGGGGAAAAAAGTAAAATGAAAAAAAGTTATAAATTGCGCCTTTGGCGATCCCCATTACGGTCCCCGCTCAGGCGCAGCCAATTCTTAATGGCCGCCTCAGCCTCGGCCTCTGTGGACGGCGCTGCTGGGTTGGCCAACACAGCATCTGCACACACAAATAAAAAGAAACAGAAATTAGGCTATCTATTTTAAATAGGCCTAAATTGTCTGTTACTGATCCTGTGTCACTTTTCAGGAGAGAGACTTTGGGGTCAGACAATCAAGTTTTCCCCCCCATTTTTTAAGGGGGTGATATTATGATGCAACAACATATTAGTCTAGTAGAACCAGCGAGATGGTCGATGAGTGGAACATTGAGAAAGGTCTAAAGTAGGGTATGAATGGGTTTTTTTTAAACTACTAAAAAAATTACATTAAAATATGTAAATTCTCAAAATGACACAGTTATTTTATCTGAGTGCATGTAATTGGTTATATTATGTATGGACTTACCAAGGATGACATGGTGAATGGGCCTGGCCTTTAAGCCCATCTTCTGGCCCCTGCCACACCAATTCAGTTTGGTGGCGAGCTCTTGTTGGAAGAGCTTCGCGCACACCCTCCAGACAGTCTCTTATATTTTTCCCACCTGATAGGGATAGTTTGTCAATCTGTAAAAGCAAAGAAAGACAATTCAGTTGGCTTGCTGCATGATTATCTAACAATAAAATGGGACTTGTTTGCTTGTGTGAGACACCGATGAGACGTACAACTTTATTTTGGAAATTGCTGTCTGCCTGCAGTTTTGCATCGAAGCTGCACTCTTAAAACACGTGTTGAAAATAACTCAACTTGTGTTGTTTTTAACACATCTCTATGTCCAGATTGGGCCAACAGAACTTTTGTTGATTTTAACACATTATGTGTGTTACCATATTCAACACAACTTTTGTGTAACTTGTGTAACAAGTTTTTGTGTTACTTTTTATGTTATATCAACACATGTTGTGTAACTGTACCTACTAGCATATGATTAGAAAAAAATGCAACCAAATTAAAAATTACAAATTGACATGAGTTGTATTATTCAATCACACATATCCAAGAATTAGCAATACATTAAATATATACGTAAATTAATAAAATACATAAAATGTCACCATGTAATACAATTAATAAAATACAATACCAAATTTGCAGTAAGATAAAATCTGTACACATTTGTCTCATATCATTGTGTTTTTCAGAATTAATGAAAGTCTTCATTCTGATAATGTTTAAATTTAAAAAAATATACATTACAATTTGGACACTTTACAATACACTTTCAAAAGGACAGGTTCGGTTTCTAATAAATTTCAGCTCAGCTTTTGTTCTTTTAATACATTTCTAAAAAAGTAATGGTGTAATAGCTTGCAGACACATAGTATGAACATAGACAGCACCTGGGCCAATAACCAACTCCTACATACAGTACATTTGGGAGTGAAACATAGTGCCCCTTTAATACAATTAATACAACTGTCGGTTTAAGATTGAGATTTTCCGTTGTCATACAGTGAAGTCAAGCTTTACCTTGGTTGGGATCGTGGATCTTGACGCCAGCCAGATATGAAAAATGGAAATCTGAAAATGAGGGGGGAGATAGACCAGAATTGCTTTACATATCAACATTTCAAGATAACAACATTTCATAAGCTCTACTTCGTGCATGTTAAACACCGTTGCAGGCATTCCCAACCAATACAATCTCAATAATTTAATAACTTCTATCCATTTACCTCAGCACAAGAAAACGGTTGTTAGCATAACGTCATCTCCTACAAACCAAACGCGCTAGCTAAGAATTCACTAGCAACCGAACTCCTAACCGAACTCACGAAGATAACAATCAGCATTTGTTGTCTTCGTCAATGACAACCTTCTGTTTGAGGTTTCACTCGCTATGAAAGATAAACTTAAAACTACTGAACCAGCCAAACCTTTACCGTCAAACATTTTCGCTTGGTCGCTGCCTCCAAGCTAGTTAATGTTCCTGTAGCATACTAGCCAACATCAAAACGGCGTTTTCAGCATATTAGCATATAGCTATAGATGTCATGCTATCACTGAAAAACGTATGGATTCATATTATTGCCTTTATAAGCAGTGTCACCGCAACTCAATAACACTTACCTTGAGTTAAAGTGACGCCTTCTAAAGCTCTCTCTAAAGCTCTTCTCCGTCTCATCCCCTCTTTCCTCAGGCGATGTTGCTTCGTTATGTATTCCTCAGGTCGAGTCAAGTGTCCTTGCTTGAACTTCACCGTTGTTCGGTTATTATAAGGGTGGAGCCAAATTGATTTAAAAATGAGCTCGCGCTCAAAGCCGTAATACATTTTGGGCAAATCAGTGGGAGGTAAACAAGCGGGGTTTGGTTGGCAAACCATCGCCTGGAAACGTTATATTATGATCGGTAAAGGGCCGCTTTACCGATGGTTGGGGCTAGGTTGGCAAACCATCGGAAAGGGACCTCAGGCTATTGGTCGGCTAAACGTCGCTTTGCCGATGGGCGGGTTTTGGTTGGCAAAGCATCGGAAGGGTGGTCTATTCAACAGTCGTTTATGCCTACCCTTAACCGATCCAAAACCGATGCTATTGGTGTAGAGCGTACAGGGCAAAAAAAGCAGCGATGCTTTGCCGATGGTGCCGATCAATAACCAACGTCGGCAAGATGCAGCGTGCTGTCTGGGTGGTAGCATAAATGGTAAGTTACAACACTGCTTAACCATTTGCCCTGAAAGGAAAGCCATCAGATGTGATGCTGATGTGATTTGATAATCACATAACTTGGTAGCTTATGAAGGGACATGATGCTTCACAAAGATGGTATCAAAATGACAGGGCTGTTCATGACTGATTTGCCGTTCAACATTTAAGAATTCACTTTATTTGAATTTGATGGCACAGCCAAAAGAAAGCACTGTGACTGTCGGTCTTATTATCATGATCATCATCATCAAATCTGTGTGTTGGACTACAATGTGCATTTAAATCTATAGTATGGAATTTGTAAAGTAAACTATGTTAAATGCACAACTATTTAATCACCTATTAATTATTTAAAAAATACAGTACTGAGTATAGCTTAGTAAAGCTTAACCTGCAATATGTGTAGACTGTATGCACACACCTTTTGCAAGTCCTCAGATTTACCACCCCATCCCCCACTAATCCTCCAAAATTGGTAATTCTCCCGCCATTTCCGCGCACACCTTGTGTGAGTCCTCAGATACACCTATGCCAGCCCCTCCCCCACACAACCTCCAAGTTAATGTCTCCCACTCCCTCACACAACTTTTGCAAGTCCTCAGATTTATCACCCCATCCCCCACTAATCCTCCAAAATTGGTAGTTCTCCCGCCATTTTATCATATACATTCCGCGCACACCTTGTGTGAGTCCCCAGATACACCTATGCCAGCCCCTCCCCCCACGCAACCTCCAAATTAATGTCTCCCACTCCCTCCAATGAGTGCTAAAGTTGAACTGATTCATGTAGGATTTACCGTCAGAGCATCATTAACTGGAAGCATAAATGGTAAGTTTCAACATTGCTTAATGTTATGTAAAACATGTATAAGTCATGTATAGGTCATAACACTTCTCAAATAGTAGGCTATGCACCTTTTAAAATAGTTGTGCATTAATGCTGTGTTACGGTTAACAGCTTGGAATTAATTCAGAAGCATTGTCTTTATCACTAGTCTTACTGTGTTGGTTAACTTTGCTATGGATTTATTTATTAGTAAAACATTGTCATGAAATTGTCATTCATTAATGCAAAGGAAACCTTTTTTGCTATGGATTAGCTAGCGATTAGCGATTAGCAATTAGCGATTAGCAATTAGCGATTAGCAATTTTTAGCTTTACATATGCATTGCAAACGTATTGTGTAGATGATCATGGTGTCATGTTGTAGGAAAATGGCTGCTGGTTAATGTAGATATTTGAACATTCAATATAACTTTTAAACATGCAGTGTTGGCTGAGCTAAAATGGTCGAAGTTGAAGTAGCAATATGCTAATTGGCCAAGCTCTTGGCTGCTAGAAAGCATAACCTGTAGGCTAACTGGCTAACATAGCTGCTAGCTATGTATATGGCTTGGTTAAGATAGTCAGCTGGCAGATTGGTTTTATGACAGTAAAGGAGAATTTGCATGCCATGGTGTGAACTTTTTGAAGAATACAAGATAATAAACAGCACACATGCTATTACGGTCATCTGCAGTGTTTGGTTTGCTGTTGGTGCAGTTGCAAGTTGCTAATGTGAGTCTTTGTCTTCCATGTTATTATAAATATAAGGTCTGTAGCTCTGATTATATGTTTAGTCTTACTTTTAGACTAGACAGAAGTCATTAAGAGCTAAACAGCCTTCAAAATGCATGCATGTGAAATGTATTAATTCATTAGCTTAAATATTGGGTTATCCAAGATGCCTGCAGTGCCACACTTCGTTTTAATACCATATTAGTGCACATTACTATTTGATTTGGTGAGCCTAGGTATAGCTGTGGTTAAATAAACATCTACTAGCCTTTGAAAATGCATTCAGCGTGCATGTATTTTACTACTGAATCTCTGCAAATAAAAAAACGGATTTGGTCTGTATTAAGAGTAAATTGTTTATTTCAAAAGCTGTTAAGTCCCCATTAGCTAGCGATTAGGATGCACACACTTGATGGCCAGGCGCACCTTGATGACATCACAAGTCCCCATACGGTCCACTTCTCAAGTCCTCATGAGTATTGAAAATGTCAGGTACCCTTTATTTAACTGTTACAGGAAATATCAAGTGACAATTGCTATAACAGGGGTCTAGCAGAAATAAAACTGTTAAGACACTAACTCCAGAACATTCAGAAAGGTTGGTACCCAGGAGGCACCTGCTGGTCATAGGTCCCAGTGAGGTAATATAAACCTGTATGTGTGTGTGTGTGTGTTTGTGTGTGTGTGGGTGGGTGAGTGTAAAACGAGAGGGAGAGAGAGGGGATATAAAAGAGAATGGAGGAGGAGCGTGCATGTGTTCACACCTTAAGAGTGACGTGGCCTCACTGTAATCCACATACGTGGGGAGTTCCTGTCATTCACTGCTGATCCTTTGCAGAGAGAGAGAGAGGAAGGGAGACACAGAGAGAGTTTGTGTCAGCTGAGTCTGCCGGAACCTTTTTTAACAGTCTGTGTTATTTCACAACCCCTCTGAAGAGTTCAGAAGATGAGGTACTTTTTCTGCCTGACACTGTTGTGGACAGCTTCTGCAGTCATCTCATCAGCAGGTAAATAAGAATGTTTCATTGTTTTTGATATGACTCTTTTCTCTGTCTTTACTGTGTCACTCTCTCTTTTGCTATCCCTCTCTCTCTGGTTATCTGTCTACCCCACACATCTCTCTCTCTGTCAGCTTTCCTTCATCTAGATTAGGTTTTAATTTACGCCACTGACGTGATACATGCATGATACATTTTTTTTAGCTGTTTCATCAAAACAAAAATTATCATACCATATAAATTACAATGCTACGTCTTAAAATGCCTTTCAATACAATGTATGTACACATTTAAACATTTATTTTGGAAGGATTAGCAAACATGAACCAGACCAGCAGACACATTTCTGCATCCGTCATCAGACGTCCTCAGAAATAAAAAAAAATGAAAACTGGGTTGATGTGTTTATTAAGGATTTTAACTTAATCCTACAGACCTATGTGTACACCATGTTCTTATTGTCAAACAGTGTTAGCTGCGAGTAAGTTTCATTTCTGAGGAAGTCAGGTGACTGATGCAGTGATCTAA
Source organism: Coilia nasus (assembly GCA_027475355.1). Classification (NCBI taxonomy): domain Eukaryota; kingdom Metazoa; phylum Chordata; class Actinopteri; order Clupeiformes; family Engraulidae; genus Coilia; species Coilia nasus. The sequence goes on from CM050198.1 coordinate 5,363,927, forward strand.
CTGCGTCTTCTAAAAATGTGGGAACAGGTTTTGCAGGAGTGGTACCCGATCTGGGCGGAGTGAAAAAGGTCTACATGTACACCATGTTCTTAGTGTCAAACAGTGTTAGCTGTGAGTAAGTTTCGTTTCTGAGGAAGTCAGGTGACGATGCTCTAACTGCGTCTTCGGAACAGGTATTGCAGGAGTGATGCGCGCTCGGGGCGGAGTGAAGAGGGTAGCAGCTCTTCAGGGACCTACAGCAGGATTTAGTGCATCAACCTTAGTGATTGATGCAGCTTATTGATGTTGCCTAACTGGTAACCAGACATGCTGGGGAGTTTCAGTCACTCATTTGTCAGTGTGATACTGTAGGAAAGGTAACAGTAATGATAGCAGTAGTAATTTCTTATGCCAATATTGACATGGTCAGTATTGTCATGTTTAAAAAAGCCAAAAATAAATCACATTGAGTCACATTGAGTATTTAGAATAATACCTTTGCATACTTTACCACAGGAACAGAGCTAAGGATTGTGCTACTGGGCAGAAGTGGAGCAGGAAAAAGCTCCACCGGAAACACCATCTTGGGGAAAAGCGTCTTTCGTGAAGGTGGCACATTTGACCCCGTCACTTTAGTTACCTCACGGGAAGAGGGGGGGTTTGGAGGGAGACAGATCACAGTAATCGACACACCAGGAGTTTTTGACTCGGCTAAGACAGAAGAGGAGTTAAGGAGTGAGATCGGGAGGTGTGTCCAGTTGTCCCTTCCAGGGCCTCATGTGTTCCTCCTGGTGATCAGGTTAGGGGTGAGGTTCACACCGGAGGAGAGGAACGCAGTGAAGTGGATCCAGAGAAACTTTGGGCAGGGGGCAGCGAGGTTCACCATGGTGCTCTTCACCCATGGAGATTCCTTGCAGGGGATATCAGTGGAAAATGTTCTCAACAAAGAGGTCCGCAACCTGCTGGGAAGCTTTGGGGGTGGGTATCATGTGTTTAACAATGCAGAGAGGGATGACCGCACTCAGGTAGAGGAGCTGTTTAGGAAGATAGATGCCATGTTGGAGAGGAATGGAGGGGAACAATACACCAACAACATGTACCAGGAGGCTCAGAGGCAAAAGGAAGAAGATATAATTGGAGCAGTTGCAGGAGGTCTTGGGGGTGGAGTAGGAGGAGGTGCAGTGGGAGCAGTTGGAGGAGCGATAGTTGTAGCACTGGCAGGTGTACTGGCAGGAGGAGGGGTTCCATTAGCAGTAGGTGTTGCAGCGAAAGGAGTAATGATAGGAGCAGCCTCTGGGGCTTGCGCTGGGGCAGGTGTAGGAAGTTATGAAGGGTATAACCATGGGGGCGAAGAAGGAGGAAAAATAGGTGGAAAAACAGGTGGACAGGTGGGAACATTAGTAGCGGCGCTTGTGCGTGCATTTGAACAAATTCAGGTCAGTAGTACAGACAAGGCACCTCCCACAGAAACACTTGCAATGATATTAAGAGGTGTGAGCTCTAATGATGAAACAACCAAACCTGAAGAAAAATCAGCTGCAGAAGCTTTAATAGAACTAGCAATGGCACCACATAAAATAGCTGGATCAGTTGGAGAACATGTAGGTGGTTACACTGGCAAAGGAGTGGAATATGTTGCCAGGGAACTTGTTAATAAAATCATCACCATTTTCAAGGGTGATCATTTGGAGGAATGAAGAGATTTGTGGCAGGAGGAATTCCATCTGCACTTGCTGCAGCAGACTAACTCTCACTTACTGAAACACACACACACACACACACACACACACACACACACATACACACACACGCACGCGCGCCACACACACACACACACACATACTCTTGTATGCACTTTGTAGAGGGAGACTGCTGTCTCTCTCTCTCTCTTTCTGTCTCTCTCTCTCTCTCTCTCTCTCTCTCTCTCACACACACACACACACACACACACACACACACACACACACACACACACAGTCCCTTTGTGATAATTGCTGATTGAAACATGATGATGATTTCCAATGTTACTGGGGTATGCTCTCTTGATACAGGAAAAGCAGTATTAGTAAAGACGCAGAACTGTTTTTCCTAGTTTTACACTATCTGTTTGGATCAGATATGTGATGGCATATAAACTAGACCTAGTGTTCGAAGGAAGAGCAGGGTCTGCAAGACTCAAACATCTGGTGAACAGAGATCCAGCAGAACGTGTTTTCAGCCAAAACATTTTTCAGAGAGTGCGGTAATTCAGTAGTTGTTGGTGAAGGTGTTGATTTTTATGTAATGTTGTATGTACTGGCCTTTAGGACACCCTTATGTTTTATTGGGGTTGGATATTGTGTTTTTACTATTGATTTGTTTTCCTTACCTTTACCTTCAAATGCCTTTTAAAAAACAAAAATTGCATTAATATAATGGCTCTGTGATTTATGAGTGAGTAATGTGATTGATGGGTGATTACTGTAATACAAGGCTGTAATACAGCAATAGTATGACTGGAATGAGGGATGACGTGTCATGGGGTTGATCTATTGGTGTGTATTTTTTTGAACCGTTATCGTACATGTCAAGCTGTCATATTTTTTAATGTGTATATTTGTACACAGGTGGTAATTTGGGATATGAATAACTGAAATAACTGATACAAATTAGTTGCACAGTCCCTAAAGTCCTTTCAGCTGCTATGCTGTTCAGCTTTGGAACCAATTTCCATATGACATAAAAAAATACTCCTACTGTTGGCAGTTTCAAATCTAGACATAATACTAAATTGTTCTCAGATGCTTTCTGTTAATGACTTACCCTTTTTTTCTTTTATTCTTTGAAGCATTACACTTGTTTTATCTTTTCAGACGCTTTCCGCTAATGATTTACCATGAATTACCATTTATACTTATTTTATGTTTTCTTATGTTTTTCTTATGTTTCTTCTTATGTACCTTATACTTATTTTACTTTGATCCTTTTACACTTATTTTACATTTTGCGCTTTTACATATTGTTCTTTGCTTTTATTTTTGTTAAGCACATTGAACTGCCTCTGTGTATGACATGCGCTATACAAATAAACTTAATTTGATGTGACTTGACTTGATCTGTATATCTGTCTCTGTGTGTCTGTCTGTCTGTCCGTCTGTCTGTCTGTCTGTCTCTCTCTCTTTCTCTCTCTCTCAGTTTCTCTCTCTGCTTCTACTAGCTAAACAAAAATATCTAATTTTCACCACAGTATTTTACTTGGAAAACACCACAATTGACAGCATAGGAAAACACACGCAGCAGTGGTCGCTACATGTTGTTGCTAAATGTTAAATAATAGAATGCATACAGTCAATACATACAGTATGAGATCAGAGAGATATAGGTTGGTTGACCTTTCTGTGACATCAGGAGGCGTTGTATATTGTCAAATCACAGCAGTTTTATTTGTTTCCTCTTGTAGAGAGCTTCCTGTCTGAACTTGATGTGGGTGTCCTCCGTCACAAAAATACAGGGCACATTTCAAATGCTTATATCTGGAATTATAAAAATCATACAGAGTACCAAACCAGTAATATTTTTGTTGCGAAGCTGACATTCAGGAGACTTTGATACATAGGTTAATTTCTCTGGACATCACTTTGGAAGCAAATTTAAGACATCTTTTATGTAAGGGTAGGTTTGGAAAACATTTTGTTTTAGGAAAACACAGCCAACAACGTTTTAAACTATAGACCTGAATTAAAAATGATCAAAAGGTCATTTAACTGCGTAAATAGAAGCATTTCTATGAATTGAATTTGTGGTGCAGGCTCTGTGTACTTATTGCAATCATAATGTAGCTTGCTCTTGCGCTTAGGAATTCAACTCTGCCGGGCAGCGCATATGGGTGTTTAGCAACTAGACATTGCAGTCAGAGTGCATGTTTGATACTACGGAGACCCGGGTTCAAAGCCAGGCGGGGTGATTTCTCTCCCCCTTCGCTACACACACACCTTGTGTGTGTTGAGATTATATACATAGACCATTAGAAAAAAAAAAAAAAAAAAACTGACTTGCAAAATGATTTTCTACATTGCCTAATAATAATAATAATAATAATAATAATAATAATAATAATAATAATAATAATAACAATAATAATAATAATAACAGCAATAACATGTGAAGACGGTTTATTTGGATTTAGCTTGTTCCACTCTCACTGTTGACCTGTAGACATAATGCAAAAAGACACAAGCATTAATAGGAGAATATATCAACGTTGTTAATCATTTGCTTTGTTAATTTATTTAAATAATTAATTTTAAAGGAATGTCATGAATGACTTGTCATTTTCCAAATTTATAATTCAGAAAGTGGTGATTTACAGTTACATACAGTAAATAAGCTTACAATTCACATATTTTTGTTTGCGCCAAAAATGGTTCTATGTACTTACTCCTTTTTAAAAGTCTGTAACAGTAATGGCCGGGTTTCCCCGTTAAGAACCTTCTTAACGAGTTGAGAAGGCTCTTAAGAAGAGGTCAGCTAAGCGGAAGCGTTAAGATAAGAGTGTTTCCCAGACGCCTTCTTAACGCCCTTCTTACTAACATCTTAAGAACCTTCTTATCTGCCTTCTTAACTGGAGTGCAATGGGCAATCGATCCCAGAATGGCCAATTGGAGCGCATAGTTGCCATAGTAAAAGATTCTAGAGCACTACTTGGTGAAATGCTCCAAACTGAAGTTGTGGTATACGTGGCATCCGACTGAACTCATTAATAAAATAACAGCTAAAAGTAAGATATTTGTCGTCGCACGCACAAAAACAAATTGACACAAATAATAATTACCAAAACACACAACAGGGAAAAAAAAAGTAAGTAGTAAAAAACTGAGAAATTAGCGTCCCCTTGTCATGAACGACAAGGAAAAGGGGGAAAACACGATCAGGAGAAATGGACGTACTGCATTAATATCTCCTTGCTTAGTGTCACATTGCTTTACCTGCCTAAGGGGATGCTGTTTTCATTGTTTTGTCGCTAAGAACGGTGTTAAGAAGGCTCCAGATCCTTCTTAGAGATCCTTCTTAACGGCAGGTCTTCTTAGGCTAAGAAGCATTTTGTGAAACGCGTTTGCTTCTTACGGGAGCCTTAAGAAGGTTCTAAAGAAGTTCCTAACGCTAAGAACTTCTCAACTGCATCTGGGAAACCCAGGCCAATGTCATTAAAAATACAAGTCTGCTTAATGTAAGCATTCCTTCAAAATGGTTCACTGCTTTTTTTAATGGAAAGGCATACCCAGCACCAATCACTGCTTTTGGGCAGATATACGCAAACTCTCTCACTGTCCTTACCAGGGTCTAAACATGAACTGCTTTTAAAGGAACAGACTTACTCACTTCTTTAAAATGGACACACATACTCACTGTCTTTATGTAAAAGGCTCACTGCTTTCAAATAGACAGACATAGCCAGCAATAATCACTGTCCTGACCAGTGTCTAAATGTTCACTCATTGTTTTAAAATGGACAGACACACCCATCATCACTCACTGCCCATAGCAGTGTCTAAATGTCCATTGCTTTTATGTGGACTCACTACTCATACTCATATTTCATTTGCCTTTAAATGGACACACATACCCAGACTCAGTCATTGTCTGTACCAGTGTCTAAAGAGACCCGTCATGAACCAGATGATGGCGCCAGTCAGCAGCCCCGACACGATGCCCTGGAAACCGTGAACACACACCCCCGCCACCACTCCGGTTACTATGGAGACCACCAGCTCGAGCCTCTCCTGGAGGAAGCGCTGTTGGTCCTCGCTCTTCCACTGGTGCCGGTAGCGCTGCCGTTCCTCCGCCTCATTGGTTGGGACTGTTGTGGGAGCGCACGGTTATGACCAATAACGTCACATGACCAATGCGGTTATGACCAATAACATTACGACCAAGAGTGTACAGTTATGACCAATAATAGTACATCAGGTCTATGTGATTTTTCAGAGAAATACGATTGACAAGCCAGAAACAAGTAGGCCTAACTCTGTTGAATGTATTCAAATGTATTATATTCTTTTTTATGATATTTATTTAACAGCGTGTACTATGTTGCACTAATGTTTTGTATTGATGATGGTCATGCTACATACAACTTTCCCATACATTGCCATTCTTATATATTTTATTGTCTAAAAATGTCTATGAAGTTGGTTTTGACACGAAGTGATGCATTATCTATTTGTCTACTGTACTGTAGGTGGGTATATTCAAAATCTGGAAAAAAAAAATTCTGCTTGGAGAATTCATGGCAAGGAAGATTAATGCTGAATATACAGGATATGCAATATACAGTATATGCATGTACTTAAAACAACATACAATTTTGTACGATAAATAAATCTAATTTGGTCCTAACAGCTCAGAATATCATACTCTATCATATTCATTTGAAACATGTCATTTAGCTTTTAAGGTGTTGTTCGAACTGTTGTGAAGGTGAATAAGACTGGCTCTGGAATTCCCCCTTCATACAGCATGAACAAAATGTTTGTAGCCAATGGAATGTCAGTACACTGTTGTGACATATGAGATTGTCGAGCAACTGTGTGTTTGTAGCCAATGGAATGTCAGTACACCATTGTGACATATGAGATTGTCGAGCAACTGTGTGTTTGTAGCCAATGGAATGTCAGTACATCGTTGTGACATATAAGATTGTTGAGCAACTGTGTGTTTGTAGCCAACAGAATGTCAGTACACCATTGTGACATATGAGATTGTCCCGTCCTCACCCACCGACAGCCAGTCTCTGGGCCGCAGTGCTCTCTCTCATCCTCAGCAGGTTGTCTTGGTACAGTGACTGGAACTGCCTCTCCAAGAGTCTCTTTTGGACGCCATTATCATCATCATCATCTCTGGAGCCTTTGAGTTTAAAGTAGGTAAAATGTGTTTATAAAGCACATTTAAATACAGTTCACACTCTCCAAAGTGCTGTACAAATCCCAATAAACGGATTAACAAAAAGAGAAAACAGAAACAATTAATTCCTATAGAGCCAAGATACAGACATAAATCAATACAGAAGTAAAACATTAAATAATAGTAACAATAATACCAAAAATAATAATAATTATTATAATCATAAAAATAAAAAAGTAAATAACAACAACACAAACAACAACAACAACAACAACAATAATAATAATAATAATAATAATAATAATAATAATAATAATAATAATAATAATAATAATAATAATAATAATAATAATAATAATAATTAAACATCAATCATAAAGGGGAGGAAAGTTGAAGATCAAATTGTTTAATATCAAATCTGATTGCCCCAGCTGCACTATCATGGCCTTGTGTACTATGTCCCCAATTTAGATTAGCCCTAATGACAGTGTGTACACTACTGCCAGTCATGCCAAGAATGTGTGTGAAGGTTGTAAAGAGAATGACTGGACACACACACAGTGTTAATGCCAATGCATCCTCATACGTCACACACATCACCATTCCTGGCCAATCAGAACATGATACAATTAGACATTGTAGCTGAGCAGGCCCAGGTAGCTGATCATACCACAAAGTGTTTATGTGGAAATACAAGACATTTGTAAAAATAAATAACTAAATAAATAACATACTCACGTGTTATTAAATCCATCTCTGTTTACAGGTGTGACTAAACACAAATCAATGTGCATGTGTTAGCAATATAGCCTTGTACACAACTATTAACCTCTGCATACTGTAGGCCTATATATGGTGACAACCACAGAAAACAAGACGAATCAGCTAACCAAATACAGTGCAATCATACATTTGTAAAGCACATTTTTAATACGAACCGTCTGGCTGTGCCCTCTCCTGACACAAGGCGACCTCACTCTAAAGTGTTCTCTGTCGTTATCCCTCAATGGTGGAACAACCTACCAACCGACATCCCTCTCGACCTTTAAGAAGCTTCTGAAGACCCTTCTTCTCCAAGACTGTTTCCTTTCCTAAGAAAACTATCCTCTGCTAACCAACTCTTTACCTAGAAGCCTCGTGCATGTATGTGTGTGTGTGTGTGTGTGTGTGTGTGTGTGTGTGTGTGTGTGTGTGTGTGTGTGTGTGTGTGTGTGTGTAGATGGAAGGGGGTGGGGTGTTTGCCATGCCCTTGTTTACTCTGTGTTCCCTTAGCTTGCTGTATCCTCCTTCTGTAAGTCACTTTGGATAAAAGCGCATGGTAAGTGTAACGTAATATAATATAACATTTAAGACAGCTACTTTACATGCTAGTTTTCACCAATAACATCTTAAATCTAACTACATTAGATCATCTGGGGCTAAAACTGAGAGAGCCCAGTATATGAATCCATTTTGCCTTGCTTCATACCAATAGTAACACCACTGCAATCATCGTCTGGTCTGCTACGATTACTACTACGTAAGCTGCTAGTCTGTCCTTTACAGAGTCAGGTAACAACCCAGACGACATACCTTTCCTTTCCAGCAGAATAGCGCTCTGTGTGTCCGTGTTTGCGGGTGTGGGGCAGCACTGCTATTAGCCGCTTGCATGGGGATTTCCGGCTTAGTTCTTTTGCTTTCTTCCTCAGAAATGAAACTCATGGGTTGTGAAGCAGGAAAAAAACTCCAACCTATTGCCGGCTGTAAAATCTGCCTCCTAAACAAACCCGTTGAACAACTGTGTGTGTGTGTGTGTGTGTGCGTGCGTGCGTGCAGTTGTATGTGTGTGTATGTGTGTGTGTGTGTGTGTGTGTGTGTGTGTGTGTGTGTGTGTGTGTGTGCGCGTGTGCGTGCAGTTGTATGTGTGTGTGTGCGTGTGTGCGTGCATGTGTGTGTATGTGTGTGTGTGTGTGTGTGTGTGTGTGTGTGTGTGTGTCACCTGACCACGCCCACTGAAGCACTGAACTTTGAATGGAATCATATATCATCACCCTGCAAGGGACAAAAGCTGCCTTCCTGCTTCAGCTAACAGCAAATTCACACACATGCGCACACACACACACACAATCTATCTATCTATCTATCTATCTATCTATCTATCTATCTATCTATCTATCTATCTATCTATCTGATGCCTGCCTGCATGCCTGTCTGCCTGCCTGCCCGCCTGCCTGTCTGCCTGTATATCTGTCTGTCTGCCTGTATATCTGTCTGTCTGCCTGCCTGTCTGTCTGCCTGTATATCTGTCTGTCTGCCTGTATATCTGTCTGTCTGCCTGTATATCTGGCTGTCTGCCTGTCTGTCTGTCTGCCTATTCCTACACAGTACAACAATATATGTTCCACACTACACATGAAATGGACATGGATGACTTTGATGGTCTAGCCTTGCACTGGAGTAATGCTATTATCACTGCACTGTTTTTACTTTAATAAAGATTACACCTGACCCACAGTTGTGCATTGACAACTACAGTTTCCTGGAACAGATTAGCATCTTTGCATTTGCACTTGCTTCAGGTGCAGAGCAACAGGCACATAGCACTATTTTTTCCTCAGAAATGAAACTCATGCCAATCTATTGTCGGCTGCAAAATCTGCCTTGTAAACAAACCTGTTGAACAACTGTGTGTGTGTGTGTGTGTCTGCATGCATGCATGTGTGTGTGTGTGTGTGTCTGTCTGTCTGTCTATCTATCTATCTATCTATCTATCTGTCTCTCTGTCTGTCTGTCTGTCTGTCTGTCTGTCTGTCTGTCTGTCTGTGTCCGTGTCTGAATTTAAGAGAGCAGGGGAGCAAGGGTGTGTGTGTGTGAGTGTGATTGTTTTTGTGTTTGTGTGTGTGTGTGTGTGTGTGAGTGTGAGTGTTTGTGTATGTGTGTCTGTGTGTGGATGGGTGAGTGTACCTGTTTTCGTGTCTGAGGTTGAAGAGCAAGGGAGAGAGAGGGTGTGTGTGTACATGTGTGTACCAATGTGTGTGTGTGTGTGTGTGTGTACGAAGAGAGAGAGAGAGAAAGGGTATATAAAAGAGAATGGAGGAGGAGCGTACATGTGTTCACACCTTAAGAGTGACGTAGCCTCACTGTAATCCACATACGTGGGGAGTTCCTGTCATTCACTGCTGATCCTTTGCAGAGAGAGAGAGGAAGGGAGACACAGAGAGAGGTTGTGTCAGCTGAGTCTGCCTGAACCTTTTTTTAACAGTCTGCGTTATTTCACAACCCCTCTGAAGAGTTTAGAAGATGAGGTACTTTTTCTGCCTGACACTGTTGTGGACAGTGCTGCCTGCAACGACAGCTTCTGCAGTCGTCTCATCAGCAGGTAAATAAGAATCTTTCATTGTTTTTTATTTGACTCTTTTCTCTGTCTTTATTGTGTCACTCTCTCTTTCGCTATCCTTCTCTCTCTGTTTATCTGTCTATCCCACACATCTCTTTCTCTCTCTGTCAATTTTCCTTCATCTAGATTAGGTTTTAATTTACGCCACTGACGTGATACATACATGATACATTTTTTTTAGCTGTTTCATCAAAACAAAAATGATCATACCATATAAATTACAATGCTACGTCTTAAAATGCCTTTCAATATAATGTATGTACACATTTAAACATATATTTTGGAAGGATTAGCAAACATGAACCAGACCAGCAGACACATTTCTGCATCAGTCATCAGACTTCCTCAGAAATCAAACAAAAAAGAAAACTAGATTGACGTGTTCATTAAGGATTTTAACATAAACCTACAGACCTATGTGTACACCATGTTCTTATTGTCAAACAGTGTTAGCTGCTACTATGTTTCATTTCTGAGGAAGTCAGGTGACTGATGCGATGCTCTAACTGCGTCTTCTAAAAATGTGGGAACGATATTGCAGGAGTGGTACCCGATCTGGGCGGAGTGAAAAGGGTCTACATGTACACCATGTTCTTAGTGTCAAACAGTGTTAGCTGCGAGTAAGTTTCATTTCTGAGGAAGTCAGGTGACTGATGCGATGCTCTAACTGCGTCTTCGGAAAAGGTATTGCAGGAGTGATGCGCGATCTGGGCGGAGTGAAAAGGGTCTACATGTACACCATGTTCTTAGTGTCAAACAGTGTTAGCTGCGAGTAAGTTTCATTTCTGAGGAAGTCAGGTGACTGATGCGATGCTCTAACTGCGTCTTCGGAACAGGTATTGCAGGAGTGATGCGCGATCTGGGCGGAGTGAAGAGGGTAGCAGCTCTTTAAGGACCTTCAGCAGGATTTAGTGCATCAACCCTGGGAGGAGCAGGAGCAGCAGCAGCAGCACCAGCCTATGGAGTCGCAGCAAATGGTGGATTTGTAGGGGGGCTTGTGGGATGGTCGGCAATGGGACAAGCAAAAGCAGAAGAATCTGTCATTACTGGGTGTGTCCACGGCTTTGTGGAAGGGGCAATGGGCGGGGCTACGGGTGGAGCAGCTGGGGGAGGAGCATTGGGAGATGGGGGGGGGGGGGGGGGGGGCTTGTAGGAGGGGCAGAGGATGGGAAGTCTGCAGGGCAACTGGTAGGAGCAGTTGTGGGTGGTGTCAATGGGGGCTGTCACGGGAACACTCGCGGGGTGTTTGTGGGGGGGGTGAGGACGGAGCTGCTCTGGGAGGAAAAGTGGGTGGGGTCGTGGGCACCGTGACTGGGGGAGTAGCCGGCACAGTTTTTGCTTTTAGTTTTGACCCAAAAGAGTTGGTACGCACAGCTGCTCAGTATGCTAATGAAGCAGCTGGAAAAGGCAAAGCTTCTGTTGATTTGGAAGCAATAATGGATGCGATTAGAGAGGGTGGACTAATTGGGGAAGAAAAGGGGAGGGAATGGGCAAAATGGATGAAGGGGTAGTCTTTCTCTGAACTCCCTCAGAACTGTCATAGTGGTTAACCTCTTTATCTCTTCTGCCTAAATTAGTGTAAGAAAGGCCGTATTACGCTTATTACGTAACATTACGACCAGGAGTGTGCAGTTATGACCAATAACATTACGACCAGGAGTGTACGGTTATAACAGATAACAGTACATCAGGTCTATGTGAATTTTCAGAGAAATACAATTGACAAGCCAGAAACAAGCTTTTTCATTTTATATATTTCCATTTATAAAGAAGTGGGGTTTAAGGTGTTCTCTATCTTGCAATTAACTATCATTAATGAAAGCAATGAAAATCCCTTCCAGTGTGCAGTTTTTTTTGTTTTGTTTTTTTGTTTCCTATGTCATTTAATATCCTTATATTTTATTAACTATGTCTCCTGGTTACACTGTAAGGTAGTGATATAACAAAGTAAAGAAACATTTTTTAATCTGACATAAGATCTGTGTGTTCGTGACTTCAGCTGTGGGAGAATAACATGCACAGTAGTACAGTTTTTTTCCTCAGAAATTAGTCTAGCTGTAATCTCAGATGAAATCCAGACAAAAAAAAAAAAAAAAAGATCACAGCAGTCAGTGGAACCAGAACGTGAACAAATGGCATTGAATGAGCAGCCTTCCTTTAAAAAAAAAAAAAAAGAGGTGCTCGTCTTGACCACTAGGTGGTGTCATTTGAGCACCAGAGAAAATAATCAACTTTTTTTCCTCTGTCAATTTCAAGGGGGGATTCACGGAGTGCTGTGAACGAATATCCTACTGTTGTGTTTTTCCCGCCGAGTTAAGATTTGACTGCCAAATTCACTCTAGTGGCCAGTAGTGATTCAGACGGCCCCAACCTGCGCACACTTGAATACGACGTAGAGAGGCGGGGATCTTGTACGTGTATTTGGGGAAGTTATGTTCCTGACTATCAGCCAGATTGCATTGACGTGAAGTTGAACGTCTTCCTTTTGAAAAGTCTGTGTTTTGTATGTCTGCAAAATCTGGAAGAGATGAACTATTTTGTCATATGTTTGACATTGTTGGAGGCTTTGTTATCTTCAGGCAATCACTCGTCAGGTGAGAGCGATCTCTCTCTCTCTAACTCTCTCTCTCCCTCTCTATGCGTTTCATGCTGGTTGTAATGCTCTTAAGTTTATGTGGGTAGGCGTATGGCATGGTAATATTGGGTACCGCGTTTGATTGAATACTTACATTATTATTCTAACTGTAGCCTATTGTGAAAATCGAACGGTTATGGCATTACACGTACTAACAATGTCATACTTATAAAACATACAAATGCTGAAGTTCAAACATCAAACCTTTATGCAAAATATCCATGCATCCGGTTCAACCCGTTCGCTCGAACACGTTCTCAGTTAGTCACCTGACTTATCCAAACATGAAACTCATCTCAGTACAGTAGCCCACTAAACATAAGCGATGGTTATCCGCATTTTTGTGGGTACTGATAAAAGACGGGACAGCATAGCCCCGTGCCATGTCGCCCAGGTCGTGTGCTTATGGATACTTTTGTCATGTGCCACGGCAGGTATATAGTTTATGAACCGCCGGTGACGTTTCGAAAAAATATTTCCACTTCCACGTGCCACGTGATTTCCCAGAAGCGGAGCTTATTCTTGCGGTCGCTTACCACCAGAGAGCCAACGTGAGCCTTCGGAAGGCAAACAGTCGGCCACGCTCAGTAATCCCCATTCATTTTGGTGTGACTTAGACATTAAATTAATTTATCCTAAAGCCTTATGCCTCCATGTGCTGGGTGATTTCTTGGCAAACAAACAGCTAAGGTGATTTTTCATTGACATTTCAATTCTACATAATATAACTTGTACAATATAACTTATCATTGATGCCAAAATAACATTTTGTTTACAATTAGCTACATGCATTGTTGTTTCCACTTTAGGCCTACCCAGCTGTAGCCTACCAGCCACATGGGGTTAAACATTCTGTATTTATTTATTTATTTATTTATTTATTTATTTATTTATTTATTTTCATTTGATTAATTTACAGTTGGACTGGCTGACTGGTAAAAAAGGCCTATCATAAAAAACAACCTTCATTACAGAAAATTAGTAGTATAATATTTATATATAACACACATTTTATAGTTTTAATTTGTTTTGAGAGTTATCCAGCGCCAAACAGCACAGGATGAAATTGAATTGTACCACAGTAGGCCTGCAGTTATTACACTCTGTCTCAACTGTATCTCTAGCTGTATCTGTGTAACTCTGTAAGTTAACTGAAGTTAACTGTGCCAATGGTAAATCCTGTAATAGAAGTGCCTTTTGTCTTCATTCCCATACCACTTGCCTTGAGTCAGTATAGCAAGTGTGGTGGAAAACCAATCCAGTCTGCCAATTTATAGTCATTTTAGTACAAAAACAGTTGAACTTGGTTGTTGACAAAAACTTTATTCACTACGTTTGCCTAGAAGCATGTAGACCATTGTCAATACAATACAACCACTGCATAACAAAGTGAACCCACCATAACAGCTGCCAAGTCTTAAGAGACAATAGAGTTGATCAACCCGGAGAGTGATCTAAGAAGCATCCCAGAAGAATCTCCCAGGTGTGCCTCCCAGGATGAGTCTCTCTGTGCTGCTCTGAGTCTCTACCTTTTAAACCCTCTTACAGTCCCCGTAATAGCACTGTGTACTTTCCCCAAGACTCAAAATGTGGTTTTCTGTGTTTGTCTGTCTGGGCGTGCATGCACCTGCAGCATCTCTCTTATTTCCTGTGTATGTGCATGCATGTTTCCGGTTTCTGTATGACAGCACTTTTGCTTTGCAGGCCTTAGGTCGGCAGAGCAGAAAGAATCTACAAACCTTGATGTAACTCCTCTGTTTTGTTTAGCATTATCTTGTAACAACTTTGTTTTTTTGTGTAATACACAAAATAATTACCACACAAGGTGAGTTTACTTAACCCTTTTTGCTTATTTCACATCAGTAGAAGCACACCCAAGATGGTCAGCTACCGCATGATAAGTAGTTTGGAGGCAAATATACTTCATACCCAGTGGGAGTGATTGTTTATTGAAAGCAAACATTTCATTTTCTCTGCTGTGCAAGTCTCACATACCCACAGAAGTGTGTGCGCACACACACACACACACACACACACACACACATACACACACAAGCACACACACACACAAGCGCGCGCACACACACACACACACAAGTGCATACACACACACACACACACACACAAGCGCACACACACAAACTGTTTCTTAATGTGTCCCCCACAGGGGAATTGAGGATTGTGCTGCTGGGTAAGAGTGGAGCTGGCAAGAGCGCGACAGGAAACACCATCCTGGGCAGAGAGGCCTTCACCGAAGATCTCACCTTTGAGTCGGTCACTTCATCGTCCAGTAAGGAGAGCGGAGTGGTCGCCGGCAAAAACATCACCGTGGTGGACACCCCGGGACTGTTTGATACATCCAAGACGGCAGAGGAGCTGAAAGGGGAGATTGAGAAGTGTGTGAACCTGTCCCTGCCTGGGCCTCACGCCTTCCTGCTGGTGGTCCGACTAGGGGTGAGGTTCACGCAGGAGGAGAGCAACGCCGTGAGGTGGATCCAGGAGAACTTCAGCCAGAGGGCGTCACGTTTCACCATGGTGCTGTTCACTCACGCCGACCAGCTGAATGGCAACCCTGTTACAAGTGTCCTAAACAAGGGCCTCCAGGCTTTGCTCGACAGCTGTGGAGGTAGATACCACGCCTTCAACAACGCAGAAAAGACTGACCAGACCCAGGTTAAAGAACTGCTGGAGAAGATAGGTGCCATGGTGAAGAGCAATGGAGGTGAATACTACACCAACAGGATGTACCAGGAGGCCCAGAAGAAGATGAGAGAGGAGGAGGAGAGGAGGAGGCAGGAGGAGGAGCGAAAAAGACAAGAGGAGGAGGAAGAGATCAGGGAAGATGAACGAAAGAAGATGGACTTTGAAGAGAAGCTGGAGAAGATGAAAAGTCGGTGTCCGTCAGTGTTAACATTCATGGGGACATTTTTGGGCAAGCCGACCAGCCCGGTTAGAGAAATAGCACGAATAGTATTAGGATATACAATAGCACAAATGTTATGTGATTGTACACTGTGCAGAGTCTTTTGACATTTGACATCATGCCCTTTTTTATTATCATTTTCTGGGAATACACACTTAAGAAATTAATGATGTCATTTATGTTGTGCAGACCAAAACAGCATCTTATGGCTGCAGTTTGTATGTTGAGTTATGTTTTGTTTTGTTTTGTTTTGTGTTACACTATTTTACAGGCCCTATTATACTGTACCTACCAAGGGCACCACTAGAAATTGTGGGCCCAATGAAAGAAAATAAATTTGAGCCTCCACCCTTACCATATCATCATCCTTTGTGGAACCCTTGTGAAGCTCTGGTACCTTAGGGTTATGGTAAGGGTTAGGATTAGGGGTAATGTTAGGTATGTACATACTGATACATGTTTTAACAAGAAGATATTGTATAAGGGGCTGTTACAGTAAAGTGTTCACCTGACATGTAATATTTGGGCTGCTTTAAAGCAAGTAGCCCCAAGGGTGGTACTCTTCCCCTACAGAACTAGAGCTGAGCCCAATATATTGATATTGAGTAATATTGGGATATATTGTGACACATTCCTGTATTGATACATATTGATATAGTTGCTTCTGTGTTGATACTGCATCAGAAAGTCATGAAACCATTTTTTTTTAATTGAATAGCTTTAAGAATTGACATAGATTTCTAAAATAAAACAAGCATTACCTTTTAAGCTCTGGCATGCTTATGATAATGCATTTGAGCAAAATACACAATGAAAGACAGAGGAGATCTGCACTAGACTGGTAAACCAGCCCCTTGTACTTCATTTCATTTTGTACAGATGGTCTGGAGTCGCTGCACTGAGACACGGTTATCTCATGGAGGTGTGGACTCTGCTGACGTTTAATACTGGTGCTTCTGCCTTTACCCAATCACTAACGCCTGGTCGTCACGTATGCAGTTAGCCTACCTATGCACTACAATTCAAATGTAGCACACAAGGTCAACGTCATGGCTCATGAACACACCCTCTGTTCGCTGATTGGATTGGAGTTGCTCAGTCCGCCTACAAGAGATTCTGGTTCAGACCCTTTGTACAAAATGAAATGAAGTACGAGGGACGGGTTTACCAGTCTAAAAAAAACACAGCTTCACCAAGACCTTAGAGTCAAAATAAAAATCATGGTAGCATGTACTGTCATTTACTTCGCTGCCTTTGTCTGGCTCCTGTAAACTTGCGTACTTTTTTGGAGAGGTGCATATTCTCACTCTTAGGTTTATCACTGATGCAGTAGCCAAACCTTGCTGTAGCAACCAGTTTAGCACTCTAGCTTGGCTCTTGCTTTTGGCTATTAATATCCATATTTGCTTACTTCACCTTTTCTCTTCTTTTTTCCCACTGTCGCTTGATCAATGTACTGACGGGAATGACAAGATGTCTTCTGCAGCTTGTAGAACAAAAAAAAATGGATCTACCACTGAATAAATTTAAAAAGCGTACAAACATTGAAGCAGCTTTCTGGTATTTTTCTCTTTGACTTTTTACATGACTAACATGCTCCATTCACGTGGAAGCAGTTACATTTGGATGAAATGAATCATGGAAGAGCAGTTAGCCAGCTAGTTATCTATTGCTAAATAGCTTTTGTTTTTTATGTTGCTTATTTAATTTATTCAAACCAGTGGACGAAATAAATAATTGTTATATTGTTGTGACATGGAAAAACAATTTTTTTTTATATATATTTTTCAAGGACTCTACTAAATAGGTAGCACACAAATAGTTCGACTCTCTACCATGTATAGAGAAACACTTACCGTTGATGATTCAATTTGATATTACTGGTTTATGAAATAAAATGAAATGTCCGCACAGTTGCTCCCGTTTAGTCGTTTTTAATGATCACCACAAGTGAACGTTTTCTGAAGTGTGATGAAGAGCGTAAGCTCGAAAACGTTCACTTGTGGTGATCATTAAAAACGACTAAACGGGAGCAACTGTGCGGACATTTCATTTAGTTTCATTCGTTTATTTCTGTTGTCCAGCACGTTTCTTTTTGGATGTGCACACCACTATTCCCCCATTTTTATTACTGGTTTAAACACACACACACAAACTGTTTCTTAATGTTTGCTTTCAGGGGAATTGAGGATTGTGCTGCTGGGTAAGAGTGGAGCTGGCAAGAGCGCGACTGGGAACACCATCCTGGGCAGAGAGGCCTTCACCGAAGACATGACCTTTCAGTCGGTCACTTCAGCGTCACTAAAGAAGAGCGGCGATGTCGCCGGGAGGGAGATCACCGTGGTGGACACCCCGGGACTGTTTGACACGTCCAAGACGGCAGAGGAGCTGAAAGGGGAGATTGAGAAGTGTGTCAACATGTCCGTTCCCGGGCCTCACGCCTTCCTGCTGGTGGTCCGACTAGGGGTGAGGTTCACGGAGGAGGAGAGCAACGCCGTGAGGTGGATCCAGGAAAACTTTGGCGAGGGGGCGTCTCGGTTCACCATGGTGCTGTTCACTCACGCTGATGTTCTGCGTGGGAAAGCGCTGCAGGACACATTCAGCAAAAAGATTCACGGCCTGATAAAAAGTTGTGAAGGTGGATATCATGCTTTTGATAACAAGAACACAAAGCCTCAGCAGGTGGTGGAGCTGCTGAAGAAGATAGACATCATGGTGCAGAGGAACGATGGGGAATACTACACCAACGCGAGGTACCAGGAAGCTCAGAGCAAGATGAGAGAAGAGGAAGAGCAGAGAAGGCAGGAGGAGAAGAAACGTCAGGAGGAGCACGAGGAGAATATTCGACGTGACGAAAGACGGAAGGGGAGAGAACAGTCGAGGGAACAAGAAGAAAAGCATAAGCAGAACACCCGTCGTCTGGTATGCGGGTCTATTGGGGGAATTGTCGGGGCAGGTCTGGGTTTCACTTATTCACTGTTTGTTGGCGCTCCATTGGGACTTGCAGCAGGTGCTGCCACAGGGGATCGCCTTGCAGAAACACTGTGTTACTGGGCAGCTTGATCATGACCAGTGGACTAATGGACAGACCAGGTTCACTTGACCTAATGGACAGATTAGTGTCACTTGATCCCCTATTTGCTAGTTTTTCACTGGAAGTAGCCGCATGAGCTGCTATCAGGGTCCCGAATGGTGTGACTGGGCAGCCTGATTGGGGGATTCTGTTTTTAAAGCTGAGTCAGTTTAATTATACTTCATTGCTATGGCTTGTAAAAGTGTTACGAAATGTTCCACTAAATTAAATCGGATATCTTAATGTTTGGAGACAGGGCCGGTGTTCTGTCAAGTTGAACTGCTTTGTCGCGATGAGCTACATTAGCCAAATTGGGTAGAATGCTACTATTTAACTAACCCCACCTGTCACCCTAATGTTAATATCTCTATTACTTAAGGTTTACTTGGACCTTTTGAGTATATTGTTTTCATTTATTACACTTCCTTCCTTCCCCACCCCCTGAAAATGGTACTCACTATCCCCAATAGGCATGTGCACTACAGGGGCAAACCACTGTCTAACTGCCTAACCTAAAATGCGTAACTCTAAACTTAACCCTAACTTTCCCTGACAGAGCTTGCATGGTAGCTTCACACGTAGCTCGCAGTTTGACAGAACAAAGACTCTGTTCGGAGGTCTTATATTTCTTTATTTTTGCTGTGGAGCAAAACACGTTTCTGTGGAGCTGCTAGTACTACCAGTAGATTTAACATATATATATATATATATATATATATATATATATATATATATATATATATATATATATATATATATATATATATATATATATATATACACGTTTCTGTGTATATATATATATATATGTTTTTTTTTCCTTCTTTTTTTTCTATATATTTTTAATGAATTGTGTATATATATATATATATAGATATATATATAGTTTTTTTTTTCTTTTTTTTCTGTATATTTTTAATGAATTGTGTACTTGTAAAATTACCTACAGTAGTAGATAGCAATGTAATAAGAACGATAATGTACAACAAAGTGGTGAATGTAGTAGAATAAAATCACTCAAGAGTGACTTAAGATCCCTCTTCTTTGCTTAGTGGTCATGTATTACTCTGTCTGTCTCTTCATATCACAATATTGACCTTCTCACTGTAGCCTCCATTATCATTTGCACCTGTCACACCTTTGTCACACCTTTGTCACTTTTGCCTCATATTTGTTCTGTTCATCATTATGTCCTTTTTATGGATGAATTTTCACAAAATTAATGCAGATTTTTTTTTTTTTTTTTTTTGTATTTTACTAGAACTGAAATTCATTTCCTTTTATCTGTTCACTGCTGACAGTATGGCTTGAGCGAGTAAAAATTCATTTCATTTATCAGTGAGAATAATAATGGATTGTAGGTATTCATTTTAAATTTTAACTGTTGAAATATATTGCTATTGTGGTTCTCTGACAGAGTTATGAGGAATTTCAGGAGCTTTGTCATCAGGGTTAAGAATTTTATTCTCTGTGTTCCGGTTTTGACTATTTCCTGTTCCCTGTGTTCGACTTGTTTTACTGTAAGGTTTTTGTTGGTGTACTTTTTCTGTCATGAGCCTGTACCTTCATGTGGGGGTTTTATGCCCTGCTCAAGGGCACATCCTGAGGCTATGAATGTGGGAGCAGGAGAAGACTGCTTCTTTATCCCCCCACCCACATGCTTTTCCTACTCTCACTGTGTGTGTGTCAGAGTGCGTGTGTGTGTGTGCATGTGTGTATCTATCTACCTGTCTATCTATCTGTCTATAGTAGAAGTAGTGTAGAAGTCTTTTTTGTTACTATAGAAAGTATAGTGAGATGTCGTTTGGAGCAGCCAACAGACGACAACTGTCTGTCTGTCTCTGTCTTTTGGTCTGTCTGCCTGCCTGCCTATCTGACTGTCTGTGTCCGTGTCTGAATTTGAGAGAGCAGGGAAGCGAGGGTGTGTGTGTGTGAGTTTGTGTGTGTGTGTGTGTGGGGGGGGGGGTGAGTGTACCTGTTTTCGTGTCTGAGGTTGAAGAGAGAGGGAGAGTGTGTACGAATGTGTGTGTGTGTGTGTGTGTGTTTGTGTGAATGTGGGAGCAGGAGAGCACTGCTTCTTTATCCCCCCACCCACATGCTTTTCCTACTGTACTCGCGCAGGAATCAAACCTGCCACCTTTCGATCCCAACACCAACCCCCTAACCATTAGGGCACAGCCGTCTCATTGGCTTTGCTGTATGATTGTATGTAAGTTCAAATATCATGATATGCTAAGGTTATATATTTACCAATTCCACTATGACCACCTGTACTTACTTGTGTGCACATCACAATACTGTCTGCAGCAGAATGATAGCCTAAGTCAACAAAAAACATAACAACCACCGTACAGATATAGAAGCAACATACCCCTTGTACCGCACAGCAGTTTAAGATTTGCTTCTTCAATGTGTGCAACAGGAAGTTGTTTCCACAGCTGTTTTCACAGCTACACTGCTCTCCTAGTGCCACCTAGTGGTGATCCAACTGATTGTACACAGGCCAACCAAGAATATCCTGATGCAGCTTTATACTAGCCTGGTAAACCCGCCCCTCGTACTTCATTTCATTTTGTACAGAGGGTCTGGACCGGAATCTCTTGAGGGTCATTTAGCAAGTCCCAGCAAGCGCGATCCAATCAGCGAACAGAGGGTGTGTTCGTGAGCCATGACGTTGACCTTGTGTGCTACATTTGAATTGTAGTGCGTAGGTAGGCTAATTGCATACGTGACGACCAGGCGTTAGCGATTGGGTAAAGGCAGGGGCACTTTTTTAAAACTTAAGCAGAGTCCACACCTCCAACAAATCGTTTCTGACGGTCTCTGTTCCAGACCCTCTGTACAAAATGAAATGAAGTATGAGGGGCTGGTATACCAGGCTAGCTTTATACAGGTTCTACTCGGAAAATTAGAATATCATGTACGAGTTGTTTTATTCAGGCAATTCAACATAAAAGGTGAAACCAATACATTTTATAGATTTATTACATGCAAAGTGAGATATCTTAAGCTTTTTGTTGTTGTAATTTTGCTGATTATGATTTACAGCTTATTAAAACCTCAAACCCAAAAACTCAGAAAATTAGAATACTGTGAAAATCTTCAGTATTGTAGGCTCAAAGTGTCATACACTAATCAGGTAAGTAATGCAAAACACTTGCAAAAGGGTCCTGAGCCTTTAAACATTTCATCTTTAAAGTTGAGTTACAACTGAAATACATGCACTTTTTTCAGGATATTCTAATTTTTCAAGTAGTACCTGTACTTAAAAGACATCTTGTTTACACAACTTGTTTAGTTTTTTTTCCAAATAGTATTTATTGGTATATGTCTTTGCAGGTTACAGTGACAAGGTTTTCTCATTTTTTTAAACAGACATTCCAGCTGGTATTGAAACGTAAGGGTAGTGTGGTTTGTCCTCTCCTTTTAAAATCCACACAGTTTTTTTCAGTGCAGAAAATGTACCCCAGAGCTATTTAGGGGTGAGTGCTTGACGGAAATACCATGAATTTTCCTCTGTTATCTCCCTTGTAGCAAAGGGGAGGAGAAGTCACCCCACCCGGCTTCAAACCCGGGTCTCCAGGGTACCAAACAGGGGCTTTGACCGCAACGCCAAAGAGCCAGGCTCGTTGGAATGGCAGTCAGAGCACACCCACAACTCTAGTGATGGTCACTCCATTACACTGCCTTCCCCTTCAGGAGGTGCACCCATGCGCTTCACACACTCTGGTGTCCCTCACGCATCTCCCATCATACTTCTCCCATCCAGGGTGCCCCACACATACTGGTGCTTCACCTATCACTGGGGTCCTTCACACCGGGGTCAACCTAACCTGGGGGTCCCTCATATGGCTCACACAGTGGGTGGACCTCCAATAACCTCACGGCAAGCCATCCCACTTCTGACACCATTTGTAGTGAAGGGGAGGAGAAGTCACCCCACCCGGCTCCGGGGTACCAAACAGGGGCTCTGACCGCAACGCCAAAGAGCCAGGCTCATTGGGATGGCAGTCAGAGCACACCCACAACTCTAGTGATGGTCTCTCCATCACATTCCTGCATGCTCACTTCGCCTGTCTTCTTTTATTTTATTTTCTGCCTCTGTTGTATTTATCTTTTCTTCCTCTCCTTTGTTCTCTGCCTCCTGTCTCCTCCTCCTCTCCTCCTTCACCTCTTTCTTTGCCTCTTGTGCTGTCTTCTTCTATTCGTCCAATTGCCTTTTAATGGCTTGGTTCTAGTTCAGCCTTACTCCTCTCCCCCTGAGCTTTTTTCTCTGCTTTTTGAATTACATATTGAAATGAAACCTTCTTTTTGACTAATGTCCTCCCCCGGTTGGTATTTGCTGATGCACTCTTTCCAGGACCTGTCTTTCCCAGGAGCACAATCCTGGGCCCAGGCACAGTTGCTGTGGAGAAACACAATTAATTAATTAATTTATACATTAGACAGCAAACAACTAACCTCACACTTTTGGTTGATGCCATTGGAGAAAATACTAATACTGGTAATCTCAGTTTAACTATAATAATATTACAAAAAAATGCAGGCTACATGACTGAATAATCAAGTGCGAAACTGGCATTAGTGCTTTATTAGTGCTGAGCATACCTTTGCTTTCTATCCCTCCTTGTGTGGGCATCCCTTTTGGAGACCTTGGACCTTGTAGTGCTTTTGTGGACACTGGGGAAACATCAGCATATTGTTTCACTAATGCCAGTTTCGCACTTGATTATTCAGTTATGTAGCCTGCAATTTCTGTAATATTATTATAGTTAAACTGAGATTACCAGTATGATGCCAGTACGCAGCTGCAAATAAAATGGATACAATTAGTGTTTTCTCCAACGGCATCAACCAAAAGTGGGAGGTTAGTTGTTTGCTGACAGTGATTGACAGGTGGCTATTGCTCCCAGTAACTTTATTTGTGTGTGTGTGTTTTTTTTTTTTTTTCATAAATAGCCTATTTCATGTACTACTTCCAGTTCCAGCTAATTTGACTTTTAAAAGTTGCCTACTGCATCTTTAATGATCTTTGAATTGACAAATTTCAGCAGAAAAGCTCATTTTGAAGAGGTGGTGTGTGCCTTTTTCCTGTTTTTCTCCCTTAAAAAACAGACCAATGTGAAAATTTTAAACTAAAAGATGAACACCTGACATAGTACATATATTTCTCATTGGCAGAGAAGTTCAACCAAAAAATTAAAATAACTTACTCAAGGGGGTGCCACTTCTTGTTCTTCCCCATTCTACAAGGATAATGTAGATGGTTTAGTGAGATCATGTATGAATGTAATATAGTGTATTATTTGCCAGCCAATGTTAAGATCAAATCAGCATTTAACAGACCTTCATCAGAGCTCGAGACTGCTGCAGACTGCCTTCTGCCTCCACGGGATTCCATTTCCTCTTCTAACCACTTAGCTGAGTGAGACGTCTACTAAGCACTCACACCTGTGTCAGTAATCTGGCAACAAACAAACATTAATGAAGGTTTCCATGCTTTATTTTTTTTACTGAAAAGCAGCATGCAAGCTTTTTTGTAACTTTGCTTAGTTTTTTTGTCAGAGGTTATATTATATTATATTATATTATATTATATTATAGGAAATCCATCAGTTGTGTTATGATGACTGCTCTGTGTTGTGTATGTAGCAGGATTATAGTAGACTGTAAAATGAGACATGGCAGAGCATGTTCATCAACTTCTTCCCCTAACTTCTTCATGCATTGTTCTATTGCATTACTGTACTTCGCGTTACACATAACATTGGACCACAGTATAGTGCCACCGCTGGACGAGATGTGCATTACACTTCACCACACTCTGCTATGTTAGGATAAGGGCTTATTTATCACTGACTACCCCTCGTCTTGTGTTTATCTCTCTTCCAGTGGACGCATTAAAGTTAAGATGAAAGCTGAACGGTAGAAGTGAAGCAGGTTTGAAAACTAATATTGTTGTTATGTTTTGTTGTGTGCAGCACTTCACTCTGACAACTGACTCAATATGTGTAGTGTTCAGGGTCAGTCCTAGCCTGGGGTGCGTTTCCCAAAAGCATAGTTGCTAACGTTGTTAGCAACTTACTTGGTTCAAACTATGTAGGTGCGACGCAAGTGTGTCTCAAAACCTTCGTTCATGTGAACCAACATAGTTTGAACCAACATAGTGTAAACCAGCATAGTCCCAACATAGTGCGACCGACACAGGCGTGTCCCAAAACACGAACATTCGCAACCACGTTGGTAACTAGTGAGGTTTGCAACCACAGCTCTCGGTGCTTAGTTCCACCTAACCAACGTTGTTTGAAGGTCTCGACGGCATCCAACATGGCGGACCGAATGTCTCGAAATCCTCGATCATTGTAAATATCTCCGTTGTTTGGCGTTGTATCCCTCATATTTTACAAAACGAGGTGAGAAATATACAGTGTAGAATCTAAAAATCCCGTTGTTGTAGCAAAACAATTGATCTAGGAGGATATTTGCAACTCGTTTGGCAGTTTGGCTTAAGCGACTCATGCTGTGACGTACCTTCAAGTACCTCCAAATTCCGGCAGCTAGGAGCTGCTTCTGTGGTGCTGTTGGTAGAGCGCAGGTCATGCACACCTGTGTTTGTAGATAGTACTCTGGTTCCAATCCGGGATGATGCATAATTTAAATGCTACATGAAATTGTTGACATTCTCAACTGCCACGTTACTTTTCTTAACGTAGTTTCAGGGTGAACGTGTCTCCCCTGTTGCGTATTAACATAGTGTGTCCAATTTATGCCAGCCTGCATATTCTTGGGCTTGTGTTCATACACTTCAAATTGCAGGTCGCCAAGGTGAAAATAAACTTCCAGCTCCTCCGTCATTACGTACATTGTAAACAATAAACCTAATGTTGATAGCGTGTAGCATACTGGCACATGCATCTACAGATGGCACATCGCCTGGTGTCTATGCAAAATAGCATTTTGAAAGCTATTTTAATCAGGCTAGCTGTGATGGCTCGTAGTATATGTGATTTAAATAAAATAAAAGCATTGTATAGACTTTGTCTTCCACATGACTTCAAAGTCAGGGAGATTTCCTATAGCTTAATGTATTGCCTAGAACTAGGCTGCTTATGAGACGTGCATAGTCACAACTCATCTGTGTTCATATCCAGAGGTCTGCGTCATTCAATAAACAATGTTAAAGTTTATTTAATCACTGAAATGTCTTGCAAATCTGTCACTAGGCTATATTACAAATGAACACTAAGCCAGCAGTAGGGTTCAGTGATACTTTCCACCGTTAGATTTATTCAGTTTCTATTGTTTATTTCCCAGTTATTCCCGACATCATGTGAAATAGCCTATTATTAGGCGATAAATAATCGGCTACATAATTAGTCATCTGTTGAATTCCGTTCACAAGGTCATAGCCTGCTTCGGATTGTTTCTCTCTGCTTCCGACAATGCACGAGCATGTCCGAACACATCTGGAAACCATTGTGGTTTGGACTATATTGGTTCAAACCAACTTGGTTCAGACTATGAAGGTACGACAGTGTTTGGGACACAGTCGCACTTTGGTTGTTGGTTAGCTCAACGGTGCATCGTACCATGTTGGTTTAAAGCTAAGTTGGTTGGTTGTTTGGGAAACGCACCCCTGTTCGGTGCCCTTCGGCCTTCTGGCACCACCTCACCCCTAGCCTGGTAAACCAGCCCCTCGTACTTAATTTCATTTTGTACAGAGGGTCTGGACCAGACACGGTCAGAAACGATTTCTTGGAGGTGAGTACTCGGCTGATTTTTAAAACAAGTGCCTCTGCCTTTACCCAATCGCTAACGCCTGGTCGTCACGTATGCAATTAGCCTACCTACAAAATGAGATGAAGTACGAGGGGCTGGTTTACCAGGCTAGCGGTAGGGTGGTGCCAGAGGGCCCAAGAGCACCAAACAGGTTTACCAGGCTAACCCACCCCCCCACCCCCCCACCCCCCCCCCGCCCCCCACACACCCCTTATGGTATTAGTTGCACCCCTTTCCCCCTCTTCCACAGGTTACACACACAGATGGAGAGCGCCCACCTGCACCCCCTCCCCCCCCCCCCCCCCACACACACACACACACAAGAAATGCAATCACCATGTCGCCCATATCAAAAACTGCCCCTGATAGTTTTAACCTAAGCAAATATAATACAGAAAGGACTTTGGTTTTATGGCGCTTATGGTGATCATAAAATAAGTGGGCCAACAACAAAAAACAATTAGGTAGACCTAGCCCAAAAACACATAGGATTGGACATATTTCCACCAGCATAAGTAATAGCAGTCTAACCAACACTGGATATCAGTGTGCTTTCATGAAGTCATACATCTACAATGTGGAGTCAACAATTTTGTTTCTGTTACCCGACAAGATGTCTGCATTTTCCAAACCCGGAGTTGTTTCTCCTGGTCAAAATGGAGGACGGCTCACACCTGAATGAATCCCGACCTCTTACAAACCCTGACACCTGTATCTGTAATCTGTCAAAAAAAAACAACTGCGTGAGTCATGTCAGCAAAGAAAATGACTATCAAATGTATCAACACTGCATGGCCCTCACATTAGTCATATATATTATATTATATTATATTATATTATATTATATTATATTATATTATATTATATTATATTATATTATTACAATACCCTGAACTTAGTGGAGATTCACTGTTCAGTTGTGCTACGGTAACTGATCTGTTCTGTTAAGATGACGGTAAATTCAAAGACAAGACATCGACTCACCTTAGTGTTGTGTTGAGCCTTTTTCCAATGGACACATTTCATTTTATTAAATTCAAGTCCAAGATAGAAAAATAATAGGTAAAATAATATGAGGCATTGTTGTTTGTAGCGCTTAACTTACGCGCTTAACACACGGATACACAAAGGACTTTGGAATCAGTTTATAGGTGCCAAGAAATCATAAAATGGGAGGACCCAGGAAAGCCTAGTATGAAGTGAAAGGTCGGCACTGGCTCACCCACAGTTTAATATATGACGGTATGCAGGTCAAAAAAACACTAATGTTGGGATTTGAAGTTCAACAGCTTTTTAAAAAAATACTAATAGATTTATTGAATATGGCATAGAGCTTACATAGACATCAGAATAATTAAACATATTCAGTAAAATGTAAAATGTTTAAAACATGAACATATGGCCTGTGAAAATATAAATAGACATACTGTATAATCACATCAGACACATCACTGCTGCCCCTGTGTATCCTTCTGTGTGTCTCTGCGTATCTGTTAGTGTGTGCGTGCTCCATGCATATTAATAACTTCAAACGCAGCAGCCCACTCCCTGTCTTTGTGTACTGTATGTGTTCTTGTGCTTGTGCTTGTGTGTGTGTGTGTGTGTGTGTGTGTGTGTGTGTGTAGGTGTGTGTGTGTGTGTGTGTGTGTGTGTGTGCGTGTGTGTGTGTGTGTGTGTGCTTGTGTGTGTGTGTGTGTGTGATTGTGAGTGAAAGAGAGAGAGAGAAACAGAGAGAGACAAAGAGAAAGACACAGAGAGGAGGAGAGAGAAAGAGAAAGAGAGAGAGAGAGACAGAGACAGAGAGACAGACAGAGACAGAGAGATTGTAATTCTTGTTAAACTGTTTTCCTCCCACAGACCTGGATATTTTCCACACAGAAAGACAGAGGTCTGCAGACACAAGCACACTGGAGCATGTACACAGTATCACTATCAGTCAGAACTGCTTGCCTTCAGACATGGAAGACTTTCAGCCCATTCTGACGTGAGTACAACTGCTATATCGTAGGCTACTTTGCTATACATAAAATTATATAAAATAAAATAGCATGTAAGAGCATGTGACATATGTAAATGCCCTTACTATTAGAATACTACATAAAAATGTAAAGATATATATGCATTGCACATGTGTATACTGCAACAAAGAAAATGTTTGGAAAAACTCAACTGAACTCTCAACTAGTATGAAATCTGAATCAAAACCGCACTAAAATCTGTCAAGCTGTGTATTTTTTTTTTTTATTATATTTAGAAATCTATATATTTTCACAAGCATGTGAATAAACTTTTTTTTGTTTTCCTACTAAGACATCTAAATCTGACCTTGAATGTAGCCATGTATGATAACATAAGAATTGAAAGTTAGTAAAATGTATAAATTAACCAATTTTGTTGTTTTGTTTTTTTTTTGTTTAAGATTTAGGAGATTTCAGGATCTTTTCTTGTGGGGAAATTGAGATCATTATCTGGGTCAACCCTGGGTGAGGAAGGACTCTTGCTTCTTCAGCTTCTAGACACTGCTATTACCATCTTCAGCATCATCATCATCATCATCATCATCATTGTCATCACTGTCACCATCGTCACCTTCATCCTCATCCTTACTGTCCAAAAGAGTGACTATGACCAGCTGGTCTGTTTGTGGGCTATGCAGAGGACACCCATGACATGAACAATGCTATGAGGAGAACTTCACAGCGGAAAAACGTTTGACAAGCAGACACCAAAGGACCTCTGAACCCCGGATCCTCGTTTGTCTTTCTTTTGTTGTCTTGCTTGTGTTTGTCATTGGCTTTTCCTCCTCTCTGTCGCCTATTTTTCTTTTTTGTCTTGACTAGGGATTTTTATTCAGTTTTTTTTTTTGTCTACTTTTGCTCGCTATTCATATTTCACACTAAATCACTCTCTCTGTTACTCCTTGTTCATTGTTGTTGCTAAGTCACTCTCCCTTTCACTCTCTATTCCTCTTTCACTCTAAACCATTCTCTCTGTTCGCTCTCTATTCATCTTTCTTGCTAAATAAGAAACTTATTCACTCCCTATTTGTTTTTGTTTTTTTGCTAAATCACTCTTTCTGTCACTCTCTATTTCTTGTTCTTGATAAATCACTCTCTCTTCTCTTTCCTTCCTTAGTATTTACATTTTTGTCGTTGTTAGACTGTGTTCACCCTCTTCTCGAATTTCTACCAAAATCACTCTCTTTTTTCACTCAGTTTTTTTCTGGATAAATCAATCTCTCTTTCAATCCCCATTTCTTGTTCTTGCTAAATTACTCTCTCTTTCAATTCGTATTTCTTCTTATTTCTAAATCACTCTCTCGCCCCACTCTATTTGTGTTTGTGACTACTACATCTCCCTCTCCCTCCACACGCGTGTCGGCATGGCGACCACGGGCCTGCAGGTGCTGGGGCTGCTGCTGGCGGTGGCGGGCTGGGTGGGCGGGGCTCTGGTGGCGGCGGCGCCCTTCTGGCGCGTGTCGGCGTTCGTGGGCGGCGAGCTGGTGGTGGCGGAGGCGCAGTGGGAGGGGCTTTGGATGAGCTGCCTGGCGCGGCCCGGCGCGGGACACACGCAGTGCAAGACCTACGACTCGGGCCTGGCGCTGACCCCCGGCACCCAGCTGCGGCGCGGCCTGGCCATCCTGGCGCTGCTGCTGGGCGTGCTGGGCATCGGCCTGACCGTGCTGGGCCTCAAGTGCACCCGCTGCCTGGGCGACGCCCCCCCAAGCCACAAGGCGCGGCTGGCGAGGGCGGGCGGCCTGGCGTTCGTGGCGGCCGCGCTGGCCTTCCTGGTGCCCGTGTGCTGGACGGCGTACGTGGTCGTCAGGGACTTCTACGACCCCGCCGTGGCGCCGCCGCTCAAGCGCGAGCTAGGCCCCGCCCTCTACCTGGGCTGGGGCGTGGCCTTGCTGATGCTGGTGGGCGGGGCGTTGATCAACGCGGGGTCCGTCGCTCCGCCCAGTTTGTCGGCTGTGCCGGTGACATCAGCTGTCTACGGGGGAGGGAAGGGCAACCCTCAGCCCACACCCCCCGAGGGCAAGAAGGACAAGGCCTACGTCTGAAGGGGGTGGGGCTGGGGTAATAAGCAGTGAATGGGGCAAGAAGGACAAGGCCTACGTCTGAAGGGGGTGGGGCTGGGGTAATAAGCAGTGAATGGGGCAAGAAGGACAAGGCCTACGTCTGAAGGGGGTGG
>CM050198.1:5412261-5414761 GCA_027475355.1 Coilia nasus
GATCTACCCCCCAGTGGTACCCCTGTGAAGCTCTGGGCCCCCTGAATCATCCTGATCTAACCCCACAGAGAGAGAGAGAGTGTGTGTGTGTAAGAGAGAGAGAAAGAGAAAGAGAGAGAGAGAGAAAGAGAGAGAGAGAGAGAGAATACCTGTAAGGAAACAGTTGTCCTGACCTATCCCCCCAGTGGTGCCCCTGTGAAGGTGACTGCCTGTGATTCAGCCCTAAGGGCGTCTGAAGGGCAACTCACGTCTACAGATAAGTCAGCCACGTATGGTCAGAGAGAGGGAGAGACAGAGAGATAAAGGGGGAGAGAGAGGGGAGAGAGAGAGAGAGATATAGGGGGGAGAGAGAGATAGGAGAGAGAGGGGGGGAGAGAGGGGAGAAAGAGGGGGAGAAGGGGGGAGAAAGAGGGGAGAGAGAGAGAGATATTGTACAGAGGGGGCGAGAGTTTGTGTCCAAGTCTACCTCTTATACAGCAGGAAATAAAAATGGGGAGACGTTTTGTCTAATTAACGCCCACAACAGCAACAAAAACACATCTAAACGCCAAGTATACAATACATAACTAGAATACACTGGTCTTTGTATTCTGTGTTGCTCTACATACAGCAGAGTCTGTTGTCCATTGTAGTGACATTGTCCTGAATGCGTACAGAGACAGAGATAGATTGAAAAGGAGGTGTGTGCAGATAGCACATGGGGAATAGCGGGCCGCGTGAGTTGGCTGCACAGTGAGGGATTTGTGGAATGGCAGGCATCAGGCATGTTGATGGCCACCTCAGGGTCCTTCAGCTATGGGAGGTATACTAGTAAGTCTGCTACTAAGTATTTTCTATAACAGCACTGGCCATAAATCAGTTATGGAGTGATAAGAGTGTGGGTGTAAGGGAGAGACGGGTTATTTGTGTGTGTGTGTGTGTGTGTGTGTGAGAGAGAGAGAGAGAGAGAGAGAGAGAGTGTCTAGTGGACAGAGTGGTGCTCATTCATTGCAGGTCAACTGAGCGATAAAATGAGGACCCTGCAGATTGCTCACATGCATCAGAGAAGACACTCGCCACGTGCTGACCCTAAATGTGTGTGTGTGTCTGTCTGTGTACTTACAGTACCTGCGTGTGTGTTTGTGTGTGTGTGTGTGAGAGAGAGAGAGAGAGAGAGAGAGAGAGAGTGAGAGAGAGCGCGTCTGTGTGCTTGTTTGCATGTGTGTCTGTATTACTGGAACTGTCATTGATAGTTGAATTATACTTAGTAAAAGTGTTTGTGAGAGAGATAGAGATAGAAAGAGAGAGAGTCTGTGTGTGTACTTACCTGCATGTGTGTGTGTGTGTGTGTGTGCGTGCGCGTGTGTGTGTGTGTGTGCGCGTGTGTGTGTGTGAGAGAGAGAGAGAGAAGGAGAGTGTGTATGTGTAGAATAAGCAGACAGAGATGTGTGCAATGTGTTGTCAGTGTTTTAGATGTGAAACGCCATGTCACGTTTGTGTGTGGGAAAATGTGTGTGTATGCTAGAAAACTGTGCGTGTGTGTGTGTGTGTGTAATCAATCAGTGTAATCTAGACTGTTGTATTGCAGTGTGTTGACAGTGGGCAGTGTGTGTGTGTGTGTGTATGCACGTGTGTGTGTGTGTGTGTGTGTAATCGTGTTGATATTGAGCACTGTGTGTGTGTGTGTGTAATGGTGTTGACAGTCAGCAGTGTCAAAGGGGCGGATCAGAGAGCACAGATGCAGTTAAGATAAGCGCCCAGGAGCACGCTACGCTCACACACACACTCACACGCACGCTCACACACACACACTCACACACGCTCAAACACAAAGCAGGCCAGTCATGCCGGCTACTGCCGGACTTTGTCTCAGTCGCTGGGTTGAACAGGGTTTCTGCAGTACTTTCAGCTTTACTCTGGATTAGGTTTGTCCCGATCCAATATCGGCATCGGATCGGCCGCCGATATTGGCAAAAAAATGCGTATCGATATCGGCGCGGTGGCACGGGAAAAAATCCGATCCGTTAAAAAAAAAATTATTATTATTATTTGCACTGGTTTTTAAAGCCTTGGTTTACACCTGCTCAAGAGCAGAGTACTGATGCTGAGTTAATAGACTATTTTACACAGAGGTTATTTTTGTGTTTTGCTTTTTTTGAGTTAATAGACTATTTTACACTCAGGTTATTTGTGTGTTTTTTTTTTCCATACAGTTTACAGTCTGATTTGCACTTTTACTGACCACTGATGCCATCCCTGTTTGTTATTTTTAATGTTGTCTATTTTCTGTTTATCCCTGAATAAACAGGTCAGTTTCTTGTTACCAACCATTGTGTATTCAAACTCACTTAAGTCAGCTGGCTAGTTGTTATCAAGAGTACTAAAACCCTTTTCAATATGAGTCTAATATAGGGTGACCAGATTTCCAGAGTCTAAAACCGGGACACTATGTGTGACGTCATGCGCGTGCACATTCTCTTAGGCATTGTCGTGTAGTAGTCTAGTCTGCTATCAAAGAAAA
>CM050198.1:5427261-5432261 GCA_027475355.1 Coilia nasus
AGCTCACTCCTCCTGAGGTGTTAGGAGGGACATTTACAGTGATGGAAGGAGGAGGGAGAGCCATTCGAGCAGCGTGTAGGCTTGACAGCAGCTTCTTGTCAAACTCTTTTTCTCAGTAACTTCTTTAATAGAGAAGCATTATCACTGCAAGACTTTTAAGACTTTTTTTATTTTCATTGCACAAAGACATTAAGCAGCAAGTCCACTAAGGTGAAAGATGAAAGTAAAAGAACTTTAAGTAACAAACTTATGAGGCTCTAGCCTTTAGGCTGTAGAATAAATCGGCAGAATATTGAGTCTAAAAATGCACTGCATTGTTGTCTGTTTATTTGTTTATTTGTTTCTTTATGCCTTTGGTGGTAGACTCAGACTTAGACTAAGACTTAGACTTAGACTTCTTTAATGCCCATCAAATTTACATCCAATGGAAATTTGTGTTTGACAGGGGCATAAAAATACACCATACAACAGTGATAGTACTATGCGCAATAAATGCATAAAAATAAGAATAAATATAAGTGAAAACACACTATAAAATCAGTCCAGTTTGCTCGAGAGGAGCTGTAATTCATGTGAGCTTTCCTTTTCTCAAAACAAACAGGCCGAAATGGGACATGAGAGGCGATTTAAACTGTAGGATATGTCGTCAGTGCAGCTGTCCAATCAGAGCCCTTCAGAGCTCAGCTCCGCCTCCTTACCTCAGCATTACAGCCAGAGCTTCCTCTGCTACAGTATTTATAGTAATACAGTAGAGTCAGACATTGACCACTATGAGTAAAGGAGGACTCCTCCTTACAGAAGCCAGTAAAACCACTGTGTCCAATCATATTTTAAATGGCACTTCCTTATTGTGCTAATTGTCCAATGGGCTTGCAGGGTCTGGTTCCGGCGGGAATCCGGCTGATCCCTCACACGGTGCTGACCTTCGTCTTTCTGGAGCAGCTCAAGAAGTACTTCGGCATCCTCGTGATCTCCTGAGCCTCTCACACACACACACACAAACATGCGCACACACACACACACACACACACACACACACACACACACACACACCATAGACCAAACAACCTTGTGATCACCTGAGCTCAGACGCTTCAGCTTTGAACACCCAATGAGAAGGAACAAAATACACATATACACACTACAGTCTCCAGAACACACACACACACACACACATATACCCATACACACATACATACATACCCCTCCCCCCCCCGAGAGTTTACGCAAAATGACTGGAAATAATGGAAATAATCATCTCACTCTCTC
The DNA here is from genome assembly GCA_027475355.1 of Coilia nasus. Lineage (NCBI taxonomy): Eukaryota > Metazoa > Chordata > Actinopteri > Clupeiformes > Engraulidae > Coilia > Coilia nasus. Next base: position 5,428,531 of record CM050198.1, read on the forward strand.
CACATCATGTGCATACACACACGCGCGCAGACACACACACACAGAAACAAACACCTGCAAGCACACACATGCAATCTGAGAGCAGCCATTATATGCTAGATCCCTGTGCCATGTAAGCTCAAAGACACACACACACGCACACACACACACACACACACCATAGTAGACCAAACACAGGCGACTTCACCCCCACAGACACAGAGTTTTATTTGTATAATTTTAATTTGTATTATTTCTCATTGGGAAATGACCTCCTGCAGTGGACCATCTCAAGTGCATCATCTCTTATCTTCTCCACCATCCTTGCTCCCAGTATCAGGTGGCCCATCATATGGGCTCTTTCCACACTCATTCAGAACTAGACGTATTGCTCTCCCTAACAAGTGTTCCCTACGAAACAGCAGCAAGTCACCCAAAGACACGGTGTTGCTGGGTCTGAACTCGTTCAAATACTATACAATATAACATGCTCAGATAAACACACAAACCCACACGCAGACCAAACACAGGTGACACCCACAGACAATTTGCATTTTTTTAGCAGAGTTCAATTTGTATTATTTTAATTTGTAATTTTTTTTATTTTTTTTATTTTATCAGATTGGCCACATTCATTCAGAATTAGAAGTATTGCTCTCCCTGACTCACTGCAGCCAAGCGTTCCCTATGGAAGAGCAGCATACTTAGATAAACACACAAACCCACACTCACATATATGCACCCCCACCTCACACACACACACACACACACACACACACACACACACACACACACACACACACAGAAAGAGTTTATTTTTGAAAAAAAGGAAGAAGAAATGATAAGGTATTCATCGTTTCCATGTTTACCACAGACACTCGCACAAGCGCGCGGACACACACACACACACACACACACACATTTGTCACACGCACACATACACATACACACACACACTCTACTGCCAGAGTAGCCATCGTGTGCTAGGCCCTGGTGGCCATGCATTCCATGCCAATTAAACTAAAACACGCACAAGCACGCGGACACACACACACACATACACACACATTTGTCACACGCACACACACGCACACACACACACACACTTGTCACACACGCACAAGCGCGCGGACACACACACATACACACACATTTGTCACACGCACACACACGCACACACACACACTTGTCACACACGCACACGCACAAGCTCACATACACACACACTTGACACACACTAACACACATTTGCGCTTTGCTTTGACCCTCACTATTTTAAACCGAGTGAGTCAGTGCAGAGCGTAAACGATATCTGACCTCTTCTAACACATACGCAATTACAGCTTAACTGCACGCTCAGTGTTTGACCTGCTTTGACCACTGTAATCACGGCAGCCATTATAGCATCACAAAGAGCATTTGTCTCACCCGTTACCATAGAAACCCAAATCATGCCAAAAACACGCTTGACCTCCCACTGCCAAGGGGACCTATCCCATGGTGCAGTTCACCGAGAGAGAGAGAGTGAAGCCACTGTAGTCCATTGTGACAAACTCAAACACTTGATATGCTACATTTGTTCAAATTAATTTGTTTTTTTTTTTTTTTTTAATTATAATTATAATATTGTCCTTGATTGTAGTTCCTTCCACGTGCCATTGAAAGGGAAAATAATAGCTAACAATGTTATTTAGCTTCTCCCTCAATGAGGAATGTTTCAGTGTTCAGTCAGTGTTTTGGTACTTAGTGGACACTACTTAGTGACCCCTACTTTAGGAAGTGCCCTTCCCTAGTGAACTACACTAACTCCGAGGGGTGACAGTACCCTAGCTGAAAATGGCTGCCTTACTGCCAGTGACTATGCATGGCTAAGACTGGTCAGTTTACAAAGCCTCGTGTTGTGTGTAGTTGAACACACGCAGAGGGTGCTGATGGGAAATGTAGTTCGGTACGAATGCTGTATTGTGGGAATGATATTATTATGTTTGGGATATTTTGATTGAAAACTCAAAACCCTGCAGGGCAATGTGATCTGATGAATGTTTGGTTCAATATGTTGAATGATAGTTCGGATATGTACATCATCAAGATGCATGCATAAAAGAATGAATGCAGTCATGCAGACACGCGCACACACACACACACACACATTACACTATTCTCATTTCATTGTGTTGCCAGCGTTTCCCATTTCGTATCACATATCACAGTCAGTCTTGCATACCTAGTAGGTTATTACCCACACACACACACGCGCACGCACACACACACACACACACAGAAACACACTAGCTGTTACACCTCATTTTGCAGTCTCCTACTCCACACATTTCTTCTTCGTTCCACACCCACAAACACACTTCTCACAGTAGTGACAGAGACACAATACACAAACAGCGTACAATGTTTTATAGAGTAGATTTAAGCTTTGATGCTCTTAGTGTTTTTATGGAATGCAGGTGAGTTGCATTGTGGGATTGCACTCCGCACTGCAAACATCTGACAAGCTGTTGGAGGTGCCTTGCAGCTCACTCACAGTGTTTAGAGAGTAATTTAAAGATTAGCAGAGAGTAATTTAATGAATATGTTAGATAATTACACAATTAACTTGCACTAATCAAATTTAAAACAGACGATTATCATTGGTTTAAAGGAAGTGTCCAGTGTTTTCTCTTTCGGAGGGGTGAACAGGACTTGGTATGGCAGATTTGTTGCTTTAGCAACATGTTGCCTGTAGGGGGCAGAATGATACAGTTGTGCAACAGCCTGGAAGTGTGGAGTTCAGGGGGAGTGGTGTGTGTGTGTGTGTGTGTGTGTGTGTGTGTGTGTGTGTGTGTGTGTGTGTGTGTGGACATAGAGAGGGAGAGGGCCTCATATTTTTTTCATGTGTCTTGCAGGGCCTGCAAGTGTGTAAACACTTACATGGTGTGCAAGTGTGTAAACATGTCTCTGTCCATTTGTATGTGTGTGTGTCTGTGAGAGAGAGACATTGAGAGGGAGAGAGAGTACCCTGAATACAGGTGGCATATATTCCTCTTAAGTGTGATGGGCTAAGCTATAGCCACACAGCCTCTATGCATAACACACACACACACACACACACACACATTAATTACACACACACACACACACACACACACACACACACACACACACATATATATATATATATATATATATATATATATATATATATATATATATATATATATATATATATATATTATACACACACACACATATTATAGACATGTTTCCCATGGGACACAGCCAAGGGAATGCTGGGAAATATGTAGGCGTGCCTGATGAAAACATGCCATTTCTCTTCCTGATTTCCATTCGGAAGCTGCAGCGCAGTTAGGCGGTTAGAATTCTGCATTTTCACATCTCCAGCAAATCCGTTCCACTCGGGTTTAAAGCTTTAAAGCTTTCTCTGTGGAAGAGACAGAATATGTGAATCAGTCCAAACTGGAAGTTGGTAATTCTGTGTAATAAAAATGTTTATTGATTGTCTATGACGACTAATGTTTTCTGTTGTAGATGTTTTTCTCTTTTCTAATTAAAGTACTAATGAGACCTATTTTGGACTATTTTGTGTTTGTTTGGTGTGTGTGTGTGTGTGCGTGTGTGTGTATGTGTGTGTGTGTGTGTGTGTGTGTGTGTGTGTGCATCTGTAGCATGTGTGTTTGCTACACGATACTGCAATAAGGTAACATACCACAGTCCCCTCTTATCCCCATGTCACCAGGTTT
>CM050198.1:5457261-5462261 GCA_027475355.1 Coilia nasus
ATTTATCAATCAACCTATCTATCTATCTATCTATCTATCTATCTATCTATCTATCTATCTATCTATCTGTCTGTCTGTCTATCTGTCTGTCTGTCTGTCTGTCTGTCTGTCTGTCTGTCTGTCTGTCTGTCTATCTGTCTATCTATCTGTCTATCTGTCTGTCTGCCTGCCTGCCTGCCTGCCTGCCTGCCTGCCTGCCTGTCTGTCTATCTATCTATCTATCTATCTATCTATCTATCTATCTATCTATCTATCTATCTATCTATCTATCTATCTATCTATCTATCTATCTATCTATCTATCTATCTGTTTCCATCTGTCCATGTGTCTATCTACATTGGGATAAGTTACAGTTTTTCTCAGTCGCTTTGGTGCTTTTCTCACATCAGTATTTACATTTGCACAGCAGTTAGTGCATTTCTCAAAACAATTAGTGCAAACTGCAAAACCTAGTAGATAACCTGCAAAAGCACATCACTTGCTCAAAATGGATAGTTAATTCCTCAAAAGCAAGTATTCATGTCAATGAAACTGCCAGTGTCACCAAAATGAGAAGTCTTGACACCATGGTTTATGAACAAGATAGTCAAATGGCTTTGTCATGTTTTCATTATGACAGTTTATTCTCTCAGTGTTTTACAATGCAAAAAAAGGTCGAACTCTGTGACACGGCCTGAAAATGCTCAAGACAGCACCATACACTACTTGTACAGCCATTTGAAACCTACAGTAAAGTTACACATTGCTGTAGTTAGGGGAGTAGGTGAGTACAAGACACTGAATACGTATGTTTCACATTTTTACTGTATATGCTCTTTGCAATACTACAGCATTGGGCAAAAAGAAAAATACACTACACTCACTTATTTAGAACAAACATAAGTAACACCCTTTTGGGACAGCTGTGCACAAATGTGAACAAGCACAATCAGTGATGGCAACCTGGTCCCCCATGTGGATGGACAGGGTCATTGCATGCGGACAGACACACAGACATACACACACACACGGAGAGGGTCATTGCAATACCTGGTCAGTTCCCTCCAGGGTACCAGATAACAATATAACAGTACATATTGTAACTGAACATAGGTAAATCATTCTGGCACATCCAGACGTTCCTGTCTGTCTGGCCATATATTTTCATCTACATCACAACTTATAACCCTTGCAATGCAGTGAGAAAAATATCTCCTGGAGTGGCGAATCCACCCTCTGCATGACTCTGCTGTGATGTTGTCACATGCTGCATCCATGGCTGCTAGCAAGGCCATTTGCACATGTAAATGCCGGTCATAAACCTTCCACCTCCAGGCAGAGAATATCTCCTCTATCGGATTAAGGAATGGGGGGTAGGTAGGTAGATATTCAACCAGCATCCTGCCATGTGCTGCAAACCACTGCCTGACCAGATGTGAGTGGTGAAAACAGACATTATCCCACACAACAACATACCCACAACAGCATACCCACTCCTTTCATTCTCAGGGACTATGTCCCTGTAAAGAGTGTCTAGACAAGTCAGCAGATGTTGTGTATTATATGGACCAAGACAGCTGAAGTTCACCTGAGAGCAGTTGTTCAATGTAGAAGACATTTTCAGCAAACAATGATAAAGAAAGGTATAACATTTGGTTGACAGATAACTAGTTCAACAACTTTGTATGTAATGACTTAAGCAATTACAGTTTTTCTCAGTCGCTTTGGTGCTTTTCTCACATCAGTATTTACATTTGCACAGCAGTTAGTGCATTTCTCAAAACAATTAGTGCAAACTGCAAAACCTAGCAGATAACCTGCAAAAGCATGTCACTTGCTCAAAATGGATAGTCCATTCCTCAAAAGCAAGTATTCATGTCAATGAAACTGCCAGTGTCACCAAAATGAGAAGTCTTGATACCATGGTTTATGAACAAGATAGTCAAATGGCTTTGTCATGTTTTCATTATGACAGTTTATTCTCTCAGTGTTTTACAATGCAAAAAAAAGGTCGAACTCTGTGACACGGCCTGAAAATGCTCAAGACAGCACTATACACTACTTGTACAGCCATTTGAAAACTACAGTAAAGTTACACATTGCTGAAGTTAGGTGAGTAGGTGAGTACAAGACACTGAATACGACACTGAATATCTCCTCTATCGGATTAAGGAATAGGGGGTAGGTAGGTAGATATTCAACCAGCATCCTGTCATGTGCTGCAGACCACTGTCTGACCAGATGTGAGTGGTGAAAACAGACATTATCCCACACAACAACATACTTGTTGAGTTAGCCCCCACTCCTTTCATTCTCAGGGACTATGTCCCTGTAAAGAGTGTCTAGAAAAATCAGCGAATGTTGTGTATTATATGGACCAAGACAGCTGAAGTTCACCTGAGAGCAATTTTCAGCAAACAATGATAAAGAAAGGTATAACATTTGGTTGACAGATAACTAGTTCAACAATTTTGTATGTAATGACTTAAGCAATGAAATGAAGACTATTAGTTTCAGTGGGAATGACTATTCAACATCCATAAGTATAGTTAATTTTAACTGACATGACATAAGCAAATGATAATATTATAAAACAACATTGTACTGTATGAAAGCAACTGATACATGTCCAAAAGCATTTGCAATTTGTTCAGAGGAAGGAGAAATTGCTACTATGATGTGCACAAATGACTAAATGTTGTGGAGATTGAACTAATAGTTATGAGAATTTTCATTCTGATCTGAGAAAAGCACCAAAGGCACTGAGAAAAACTGTAAATGAAGACTATTAGTTTTACTGGGAATGACTATTCAACATCCATAAGTATAGTTACAGTTTTTCTCTATCGCTTTAGTATATTTTTCGAATCTTTCTTGCAATTTGCAGAAGATCGAGTGCATTTCTCAAAACAGTTTGGACAAATAGCAAAACACAGTGGATCACCTGCAAAAACCAGTCTCTTGCTCAAAATGCTTAGTTCATCCCTCAAAAGCAAGTTTTTGTGTCAATATACGCGTCAGTGCCATCAGAATGTTTAGTCATTGTGTCACTGTGTACAGATAAGACAGTCAAATTCATTAGTCAAGTTGGCAATTGAATAGTGCACTTCGAAGAGACATTTTGATGTAAAATGTGGTTTAGGTGTGATGACAAGTGTTGTACATTTCACCTCATATAATGTATATGTGTGAGATTGATTGCAAAAGACAAGATTCACATTTACAGAATGACTTCTTTATTGGCAGACATTGACATTGCAGTGCGTAAAGAAAAAAAAGACAGTACTAGACAGAACAAAGGTAAAATACAGTAAGTAAACATAGGTCAAAAATATAAACATAGGTCATGCAGTAAGTAAACAAAAAAATATGAACAACCCTTAATTCTAAATCCTTATCCTGATCTTCAGCTTCTTCACATTCTCGTCTGTCAGGCCACGAATTTTCACCCAGGTGACACCGGCAGCGTGGATAGCATCTTCTGGAGTGCCTAATCCATCCTCTTCCAAATCCTCCACCATGCAGCCTCACCCCTCTTCCTCTCCTTCTCCCTGTTGTTGTCCATGTTCTTGTCCTTCCATTGTCAGACATTGTAACTTTGTATTGTGCTCTGGTTATATACTTTCCAGTAGATTGTTCATGAGATGCTCCCTTGAGCTCATTCAGAAAACTGTTGATCATTGGTTTCTCAACTCTCTTCATTAGAAAAATTCTAGATTCAAGCAATTTACCAATTTAGATCATATTTACAAATGTCTTATGGAAATGTATAGAAATGTGCTTGACATGTTATGATAGCTTGGTAAATCATTTTGCATGTGAAGACATATATGATGAACTATAGCCTAAATGTTTTGGGGAGTGAGACTATTTGATAGATTCCCATAACAAAGCATTTTGATTAGCATGACAAAAGCAATTGATAATGTACGTAAAAACGGAGAATTGTACACAATCATTTGCATGGATGGACAAAAGCATTTGCAATTAGTTCAATGCAATGAGAAACTGCCTTTTTCGTCTGCACAAATGGCATGATGATGTGACAATTGAACAAGAACTTTTGAGAATTTCAATTCTGATGTGAGAAATGTACCAAACCAATTGAGAAAAACTGTAATTTTAACTGACATGACATAAGCAAATGATAATATTATAAAACAACATTGTATTGTATGAAAGCAACTGATACATGTCCAAAAGCATTTGCAATTTGTTCAGAGGAAGGAGAAATTGCTACTATGTACTATGATGTGCACAAATGACTAAATGTTGTGGAAGTTGAACTAATAGTTATGAGAATTTTCATTCTGATCTGAGAAAAGCACCAAAGCGACTGAGAAAAACTTTAATAAAATGCCTCCCTAGTTTCCCACTTGAATATAGGCAGGAGCCTCTGGTGTCCCTCTCTTCAATTAGTGTGCATATAGGGTCTTTAATCCAGAAAGGCTCGAGGTGTCATTAGGTGCCCAGATGCTTCATGCCCTATTGTCCTCTTTATAAGAGTTGACCTTTTGTGTTGAATAGCGTCACGCTATTTATGTGATTGACTCTTTCATGACTGGGCAAAAACGGCCCAAACATGAGCATTTCATTTCGCTGTTGCTGTGCTTCGCATATCTCAGGGAAATCACCTATTTTTCCTTGAAGCTGTATAGTTAGGTTAGACAAATATATGTTTGACATCACATTTTATTTGTTATTAATATTTACTAATGTACATATATTTGCTTAACATTTGCATATTCTGAACATCAATTTGTATTTTTAAAGCCCGACATTTTAACTGCAACATGTTAAAAAATGGAAAGTTGCATCGATGTGTTGACTATACTAGTACCAAATCTGGTAACAATTGGATAAAAAGAGATCTCAACAATGCAGTTTGAAGTGGAGCGAAAAATTACCATTATAACACAAAATGATCACTGGAAATGACCCATTCACAAATAATACACAAATGTTTAATTCAACCAATGGAAAATTTTGAGACAAGTATAACACACAGAAATTTGAGACGA
>CM050198.1:5469761-5472261 GCA_027475355.1 Coilia nasus
TTGCATGGATGTGCGTGATTAAAACCTTGCTTGCTCACCTGAAGGATGTAGGTATCAGCCTGAGTTATGTGACTAGGCGTCTCATGACAGGCACGTAGATATTCATTAAAGTCTCCATTCCTCGTTCGCAAAGTGCCAGCGGCTAACCCAATTGATTGTCATCGCAGTGCAGGACGAGCAAGACGCTTTGACAGCTAAGTCCTTCTTTGTCACAGCGCAATAGAGCGGATTCATTTTCTTAAAAGGCCTTATTAGACATCAGTGTGTGTGTGTGTGTGTGTGTGTGTGTGTGTGTGTGTCTGCATATACAAATAAATGAGCCACAGGCCACAGTAATGACAGATGACTGCTGGTGTGGCTAAACCAGAATATGATAATGTCATAATATCAGTGTGTGTGTGTGTGTGTGTGTGTGTGTGGGTGTGTGTGTGTGTGTTGGGTAATGACAGATGACTGGTGGCAGGTCTGAATATGAATATGATTATGTCTAATGCGGACAAGAATGTGTCTGGACCAAAGGCTTCTTAAGCTGGAGATTGCACACAATTTCGCAGAACCCGCATCGACCCCTGGGTTAAGGTCTACCGATGATTCATTCCTTCACTGAACACCTTTAATAAGGATTCAGGACACATGGTGCATCGGATCCCTGGGGTAAGGCATTGTTTCTCAGAGCTTTTCAGACTGAGTACCACTTCCTAACCTCAAAAAAACCTCAAGGACCATCATACTAACTTTCGCAGTCCACTTTGATTTTATACATACTACAGTAATTTCGCAGTCCACTTTGATTTCATGCATACTAACTTCAGCAGTTCACCTTGACGGAAGTTTAAGGTATACGCATAAATATTTCTTCTCTCTCCCCCAGGGTCCTTTCTCTTATCTCTGTTCTTCAAAGACCAGAAATTAGTGTGTAGCTGTACACACACACACACGTGCTGCTTTAGGTAGCACTCAAAGGACCCACTGCTTCACAGGCTGAAACGCTCTCCTGCACACTGGTGTGACAGACAGGGGACAGAGCTCCTCCATGTTCTTAGTGCTTTCTTAAGAGCACCGGATAACCAAAACGCTTCCCACCACAGGTAGGTAAGCACACACATACGTAGCTAGCTGCTTTCAGAGTGGTGGGAAATGTGTTTCTGTCACCACGAGACGGAGGGAGAGGGAAGCTTTGATTGTGTGTCAGCTTTAATATGTCAATGGTGGTGAAGACAAATGTTAATACTTGGAGACAAATTGTAGCTTCTCTCGCTCTTTCTCTCTCTCTGTCTCTCTCTCTCTCTCTCTCTCTCTCTCTTGCTTTCTCCCTCTCTCTCTCCTTATCTGTCCCTGTCTCTCTCTTGTTCTATTTCTCTTTTAGTGTGTGTGTGTGTGTATGTGTGTGTCTGTTGTTACCATCTTCTTCTATTGGAAAACATGCATTGCGTAATGTAAACCAGGAACCTGAAGCCAAGAGCTATTGATTCCAAACTGTAGGAAACCCTTTCCTCCTTCTTAGATGCTTTCTCTCTCTCTTTGTCTCCCTTTCCATCACACAGACACACACACACACACGCACATACACACACACACACACACACACACACACACACACACACACACACACACACACACACGCACACGCACATACACACACACACTAATATGAGCCATGCTCCCTGTCATAGTTTTTTTGCTTCAGGGCAGGCTTTTTCAGTAACATGCACACTACCATATAGCGGTATATACAGTGCATCCTGTATTCAAGGACTTATTTAGCGGTATATACAGTGTATCCTGTATTCAAGGACTTATTTAGCGGTATATACAGTGCATCCTGTATTCAAGGACACTTATTTAGCGGTATATACAGTGCATCCTGTATTCAAGGACACTTATTTAGCGGTATATACAGTGCATCCTGTATTCAAGGACACTTATTTAGCGGTATATACAGTGCATCCTGTATTCAAGGACACTTATTTAGCGGTATATACAGTGCATCCTGTATTCAAGGACTTATTTAGCGGTATATACAGTGCATCCTGTATTCAAGGACACTTATTTAGCGGTATATACAGTGCATCCTGTATTCAAGGACACTTATTTAGCGGTATATACAGTGCATCCTGTATTCAAGGACACTTATTTAGCGGTATATACAGTGCATCCTGTATTCAAGGACACTTATTTAGCGGTATATACAGTGCATCCTGTATTCAAGGACACTTATTTAGCGGTATATACAGTGCATCCTGTATTCAAGGACACTTATTTAGCGGTATATACAGTGAATCCTGTATTCAAGGACACTTATTTAGCGGTATATACAGTGCATCCTGTATTCAAGGACACTTATTTAGCGGTATATACAGTGCATCCTGTATTTAAGGACACTTATTTAGCGGTATATACAGTGCATCCTGTATTCAAGGACACTTATTTGTCACATACAGAGATATGGCACAAAATAGAGAAATGATAAATATAATGCATGCCAACAACAAGCACACGC
>CM050198.1:5482261-5502261 GCA_027475355.1 Coilia nasus
CTGGCTAACTACACCCACATGTTGGTGCTAGACACAAATTGTTCAACACAGCTCCATAAAGATGTCGTGATCTTCGCTGTGTTTTGTCACACTGACAATGCAAGCTCGTCAATAACAGATGTCTACACGTCATTCAGCAGCAACAGACTCGGACTGCAACCTAGAGTTTATTTACTGGTGATGGCTTGGTGATGGATTGATGTGAATCTTGCCGTTAGTTCTTGGAACATCCCAATTTGTTGACTTAGTATATTTACTATGTTTTTATCTGTTAAATTGCTCAAACGTAAGGTATTGTTTTTGGAGTGCGTTATAGTAGTTTTTAACATAAATATCCCTTGCACTTAAGGACAGGTGTTTTGCTGAATAAGACTGTTGCTCTGTTTAATTGTTTTTGTAAGTCTCTTGTGTTGTTGTCTTCTCCTGCAGATGGAGCTGACCCCCCCACAGAGCAGACCACCTCCTCACCAGCAGACATCAAAGATGAACTGGTGCAGGTACAGTCCCATTTCACTTTCTGAGAAATGACCAGACCAGTTTTATATTCAGTTGTGAGCCAAGGCTTTAAAAAGAGCAAATTGTGTGACAGACCTGCGTCCAAACCTTGTTTTCAGTCTCAATAAATCCTTGTTCCTAATTTCCAACCACCATGCTGACAGAATTAGTATATAGTCAATTAGTATCATAACCTGATTTAATGATTATATGCCAAGCTGTCAGTTTTCTAAATGATTGTCCTTTCTAAATGATTTGGGTTCTTTTCTCCATTACTGAATTTTAGGAAGACGAAGGAGAATCCGCCGTAGCTCCAGGCCTCAGCTCTGGGATACAGCCCCCTTCGGATCCAGTGACCCTGAGGAGTTTGTCAGTGCAGCTAGTTGACTGCTGCACAACACAAGGTTAGCTATTACTTCATGCTTTGATTTGCCATGGCTCCTATAAGTATTGTGTTGAAAACATCTGAATGATGTGACGTGATGTGATGTGACAGCTAACCCACTCGCAACTCGGGCCGCAAAAAATAATTATGAAAATTGTGACCTGACCCACTTCCAGACCCGCAGTCTATGCTCTTGATTAACCCTATGGGCCCGGCGCCCGCAAAGTGTGTGGAAATTTACACCCATTTTTCTCTGTTGAATTACTCTGGAACGGTACAATATAGCGATATGGCGCTTATACCAAATGAAACAGCAGAACCAGGGCTTTACAACATGACCCCCCCACTTATTTTTGCGCTTAAGTAACGGCAAGATATTAATTTGTTTAAGTTTGCCAAAATCTCTCATATTGAAGCTCTGCACAGGCGTTACTCTCCTTGGAATTACTCACCCACCCGTGATCGCATAGACATGGCACACATGGCACAGAATGTCAGGTTTCCAACGACACCAAGCACATACATTTTATTTTTACGTTTGTCACATTAAAACAAGGGATCAAATGTTTGTCAAGTAATGATTTGACAAATTTTTCCTTTACAGATTTTACACTCACGGTTATCAGTCATTGCATAATGCCTAAGGACCATAGGGTTAACGACGCATACAATGAGTTACCAGTCAACACACCCAACCAGTTATCAGTCGAGGCATAATGCCTAGGGCCCATAGGGTTAACGACACACCTGACGAGTTATCAGTCAATGCATAATGCCTAGGGTTCATAGGGTTAACGACACACCTGACGAGTTATCAGTCAATGCATAATGCCTAGGGTTCATAGGGTTAACGACGCATACAATGAGTTACCAGTCAACACACCCAACCAGTTATCAGTCAATGCATAATGCCTAGGGCCCATAGGGTTAACGACGCATACAATGAGTTACCAGTCAACACACCCAACCAGTTATCAGTCAATGCATAATGCCTAGGGCCCATAGGGTTAACGACGCATACAATGAGTTACCAGTCAACACACCCAACCAGTTATCAGTCAATGCATAATGCCTAGGGCCCATAGGGTTAACGACACACCTGACGAGTTATCAGTCAATGCATAATGCCTAGGGTTCATAGGGTTAACGACACACCTGACGGGTTATCAGTCAATGCATAATGCCTAGGGCCCATAGGGTTAACGACACACCTGACGAGTTATCAGTCAATGCATAATGCCTAGGGCCCATAGGGTTAACGACACACCTGACGAGTTATCAGTCAATGCATAATGCCTAGGGTTCATAGGGTTAACGACACACCTGACGAGTTATCAGTCAATGCATAATTCCTAGGGCCCACCCGAGGAGCGAATACCACAGCAACTCTGGTGTGAATTGTCACGCCCCTTCGTAGCTTCTCCCGGCTTTGTGATCTACACATATGTACATCTCTAGGGGTGTGCAAAATATATCATAATATCGTAATAAAATCTCAATATATCAGATCACAATACACTATATCGATTGAAACATTAATATTGTGATGCTAATTTTCACAATATGCTATATCAATTTCTGACTCAAAAAAAAATAAATAAAAACATTGTTTAAACTTAATTACAGCTCTCTCCTCCAGTAGTTGATTTTCTAAATCCTGTGCACTGTGTTTTTGAGTTATGTTGAGTTCAGTAACTCTTATGTTGATTTAGTTAAGTTTTGTTAAGACGTAAGACTATCTAGACTGTAAATAGCAACTGATAATGCAGCTCTATTTTTACATTTTCACTGAACTATGTAGAATATCACAATATATTGCAATGTACCCAGTATCTCAATGTATCGTGATAGAATCGTATCATGGCAAATGTATCGTGATATGTATCATATCATAAAGTCCTTGCCAATACCTACCTGAAAGACCTACCTATTCAACCAAGCCTACACCTAACTACTCAGTCACCGACTTCCCGTTACCAGCCCCGGCAGATGGGCTACCCTGGGAGACGTGGTTCTGCCTGAGGTTTCTTCCTAGAAAAACAGGGAGTTTTACTCACTGATTCCTGAGGTTTCTTCCTGAATTCACGCAAATCAAACAAACAGGGAGTTTTTCCTCACCCCTGTTGCTCCCTGGGGACACCGACTGTGCCTAAATGAACTTTCCTCGTGTAGTGCCCCTGGCCCGCAAAGACTGCCGACCTATGTTCACATAAGAGCCCACATTAACAGAGCGTTGCATAGCTCTAACGCCACTGGACTACAAAGATTGCTGACTAGGGCCTACAAGGACTGCCTACCTGTGTTCATGCAAGAGTCAGTCTGCTTCTGTATTTATCTGCTCTGACATCACTGAACCGCAAGAAATGTTGTCTTGCAACAACCCTGCCAAACTGTAAAGCACTTTGAGTTGCATATTGCATGTATGAACTGTGCTATACAAGTAAAGTTTTATTATTATTATTATTATTATTAATACCCACCCCTATACACAGTAAAAAAAAACATTCTGCTGTAAGTAGCCAACAGACCAACAATGGAGTCCAGAAGTCTCTGTGGAAGGAAAGCAGCACAAGGAGACTCTTCCGATGTGGTGAAGACTCTCTTCCCAGTGGACTCATCCCTGGGCGAGCAGAAACCGGTAAGTTTCACTGTACACTAAGTCGCCTAAATTTTATTTGGAGATGTATGAATATATCTATTTAGACATTCAACAGGGTCTAACTTTTTTTGTAATGTTTGTATGCTACAGGTGACTGCAGTTAAAAGCCCACCAGCGTCTTTGCAAGCGAAGCGTCGCAAGCGTCTCCTTGCGAACACGGCGGTAAGTGTTCATGTGTAGTTTACAACTGAATTGCTGTACATTACTGTAGCCTACAGTACAGGCCAAAAGATTGGACACACCTTCTCATTCAATGTGTTTTCTTTGATTTCATGACTATTTACATTGTAGATTCTCACTGAAGGCATCAAAACTGTGAATGAACACACACGCAACAAAAAAGTGTGAAATAACTGAAAACACGTCTCATATTCTTATATATTCTTCTTATAAATATCAGTTTCTTCAAAGTAGCCGCCCTTTGTTCTGCTTACTGCTTGCTACAATGTAAATAGTCATGAAAGTGAAGAAAACTCATTGAATGAGAAGGTGTGTCCAAACGTGTGGCCTAGTGGTTAGGGAGTTGGTCTTGCAATCGGAAGGTTGCCGGTTCAAATCCCGCCCTACTCATGGCTGGCATCTAACCCCGCATTGCTCCAGGGACTGTAACTGAAACCCTGTAAATATCTGTAAGTCGCTCTGGATAAGAGCGTCAGCTAAGTGTAATGTAATAATGTAATGTAATGTAACCTTTGGCCTGTACTGTACTGTGTCTAAGGTCAGCACCCTTGCTTAACTAACCCATGACTTATCTCCAATACAGGGAGATGTAATAAAGGAGATTGAAAGCAATGAGGCTGGCGGGGTGACCCATTTGGAAATCCGTCTGGCTGACAAAACAGCGCAGCTTGCAGCAGAAAACGGTCGTCTGAAAAAGGAGATTGACAGCCTCAAAAGGGTCATATTCAACAGCTGCATCCCAAGTCATGGCCAGCACGCAGACGTGACCTTGCGTGACGTTAGCCCCAAAGACCACGCTTCGATACGCTGCCAGAGCCGCGGCCAAGTCGGTAGATACGGATGCCTGCTCTTCCGATCCATCATCTCAGAGCAGCAATACAGAGACTGGAGCAAAACTACCAACTGGGATGGATCGAGGGGCAAGCGAGCCCTACCACAGAATGTGAAAAAATTTGTGATCTCAACACTGCAGCGCGAGTTTCCTTCTATGGGGGGTAGTGACTTAAAAGACTGCATTGATAAGATCAACGAATACCTCCGCATAACACGCAGATCTCACAACTCGTAGATTGTCTGAAGTGTGCCAGACTGGGTAACATATCTATGATACATCCGTCCCCTTGCATGTTTCCAGACTCTTGCGTTTCCACTTATGCACCTCAGCCGGTTTACCACATTGCAATTATTTATTATTATTTTTTCGTTATCACACATTGCATTTCAGACTGTATATTACACGTTATATTG
The DNA here is from genome assembly GCA_027475355.1 of Coilia nasus. NCBI lineage: Eukaryota > Metazoa > Chordata > Actinopteri > Clupeiformes > Engraulidae > Coilia > Coilia nasus. The sequence continues at coordinate 5,487,229 of CM050198.1, forward strand.
TATATTCCGTTATTATTCTTTTTTTCCTCTGATTGCATTGTTATTATGTTGTACTGTTATGATGTTTGTCCTACATGTCATGCTGCAACTGCAAGTTAGTTTCCCAGCTTGGGATCAGTAAAGTACATCCATCTATCCATCTATCTCCTAACCTCCTATCTATCTAACCCCCACCCCCCACACATCACTGATCCGCACCAAACAATCAACTAAATACTGCAAGTTTTGCCGTGGTTGGGTCAACCTTCAAAGTAAGATCTTTACTTCAGCGTAAACGTCTGTGTTCTTATGCTGCCCCTAGCGGCTGCAGTTGTACTGACATTTCACTGCCCAAGATGAATAGTGGTATTTGAATGTAAAATTTTAATGTGGGAGATGGCCGTGGTCAACGCGCAAGTCAGTGAGCTTGTTAAGAGTCTGCGGATGCATGGCTGGACGCTCGTGCTGCATACGTGATGACCTGGCGTTAGCAGTTGGGTAAAGGCAGAGCCATTTGTTTTAAACTTCAGTGGAGTCCACACCTCCAGAAAGAAATGGATTCGGTGTCTGGTCCAGACCTCTGTACGAAATGAAATGAAGTACAAGGGGCTGGTTTACCAGGGCTGTGGACTTGCCCTGCCCAGCTTTACTTTTGTACCTGTTTTCAGTTATTGAAGAATCCTTTTTAAATCAGTTTCTGAGTCTGCTTTTGGGTCTAAAACCAGGTTGGTGGACTTCTGGCCAGTGGCAAACACCATTACATGCACAAATGACAAACTATTCTTGTTAGAATTCAATCCCTTTGGAAAATTATGCTACAATTCTAATTTTGTAAGCAATTGGGCCAGACTTCAGGTCGTATGGCACAAACTAATCAGCTTTCTAAACCTTGCACAACAACATGCTATCGGTAGTGTGAAAATCTGAGACGAAGGAGACTCCCGGCCAGAGGGCGTCGGTGTGCAGGTGGGCAAAGGTGTCAGACGAGATGCTGTAGAAGGACAAAGTGCCCGCTTCCCAGTCCAGGAACACTCCGACTTGTCCTCGGGTGACTCGATCAGCTTTGTGCTGCCATTTTGAGTCTACAGGCACCAGCAGAGGACAACACTAGGGTGAGGTACAACCTCACCAGTAGATGGGGTGGATGGGTAGCTTCTTTCAAAGCATTCAAGCTGGCTTATTACCAACATTGGTCGAAACATAGATAGTTTGGCGGTTAGTGGTTTTTTTTTGTTTTGTTTTTTTTTTACATTTAGGGTACAGATGTAGAAAGAGTTTTTTTTTTTTTAAGTAATAAATACATTAAACATGTACAATTCATGCAATAGATTTATTGTATTTCAGCACAAAAAGTATGCAAGAATTAACTGAGAAACAGCAAAAAGAAAACCAGCCTCATTACCATACAGGTGGAATGGCAAACAAGGATTAGTGCAGAGAAACATCATCCCATGCACAGCTCATCCACATTTTGATAAACGTCATCATCCTGGAAGGCGTAGGGTTCCCCTGGCTCCTCAGCGGAGTGCATCTGCATGGCATTACCATACTGGCAATCCTCGTAGTCGTAGGGTTCCCCATCATCCTGAGCACAGGCCATCTGCATGGCATTGCCATACTGGCAGTTCTCATAGTCATCTTCCTCCTGTCAAAGAAACACAAGAAGAGATCAGCCCACAGGTTAGTGGCAAAGCATTTCAAAAATACACTGGTGAGGGTTAAATGACAGCGCTGTCTCTTCTGAGTGACCCTGGTGATGGTTAAATGGTCCATCTGTGTCTTCAGAATGACATCTGTGATGGTAGAAATGTAATGGGTCACTTAAGAATCACACTAGTGTGTGTGGGGAAAAAATCAGCTCAGTCACCTCAGATTAACAACCCCAGAAGGGGTATTGTGGTAGCCTGGTAAACCCGCACCTCGTACTTCATTTTATTTTGTACAGAGGGTCTGGACCGAAATCTCTTGAGGGTCATGTAGTTGGCCCCAGCAACGCCAATCCAATCAGCGAACAGAGGGTGTGTTTGTTAGCCATGACGTTGACCTTGTGTGCGACATTTGAATTGTAGTGCATAGGTAGGCTAATTGCATACGTGACGACAGGCGTTAGTGATTGGTTAGGAAGAGATCAGCCTACAGGTTAGTGGCAAGCATTTCAAAATTACACTGGTGAGGGTTAAATGTCAACGCTCTTTCTTCTCTCTTCTGGTTAAAGTGTGCAGGGGGTGTGTGTCTGAAGTGTTCCTTGCCCTGGGAAACTTAGCTAAGTCATATGTAGCTCCTTGTGTGTATGTGAGTACTCTGTTTCTCTACACATCTGTTAGCTTATTATGTCCTCCTTTTGTAAGTCGATTTGGATAAAAGCGTCTGCTAAGTGTAACGTAATGTAAAATGATCCCTCTCTCACTTCAGAATGACATCTGTGATGGTAAAAATGTAATGGGTCACTTAAAAATGACACTAGTGTGTGGGGGAAAAACGTCACCTCAGATTAACGACCCCCAGACAGGGTCTTGTGGTGTAATTCCCCTCAGAATGACGAAGGCAAGTGTAAAATGTGACTTTAGGATGACATTTCTGAGTGTGCAGTTACAATTACAGCGACCCCCAGAGACCCAAATATAGAGGAAAACTTTTTTTTTTTTTAAATTTAATCTTTTGGATGTTGTTGTAGGAGGCATGTGATGCAGAAATCAGTGTTTATTGTCAATTTTGACATCCAAAACCCAAATGCTGTCCAAATCAAATCCAATGCAATCCAATGGACAAGGTGCTGTACTTCAAGGCAGGTTCATAGGTCGTCTGACTTTGTGGCCAGGTAACTGAGCCTATTTACACAATCTACCATCCAATAGTGTTGCAGAACTGAACAATAGGACCTATTAGTAATATAAATGTGTTTTTAAAAAGAAAAAAAAATGAAATGTAAAGATTTATTTTTGTAGAATGAAATGTGATGTTGTAATATTACAACAGTGGGCCTCACAGGGTTAAATGTAAAATGTGCCACTTCTGACTGACACAGGTGAGTGAAAAATGTGGGTGGAAAGTGCTGCCTGACTGACACCTGTTGGTCTGACTTCCCCGAAGCCCCATCATCAAATTCCTCTTCCACGTCCTCGGTCTTTCCCCGCTTTTTACAATGGTACCTGTTGTCACGGACGTACATATACGAATGAAGGGAAATTTTGAATGTACTATTTGAGTGCTATTAAATATAAATGTTTACAGAGGGTGCTATAATGGACATTGTTACCTGATGAAGAAGCTGAAGACACAGGCAAGGACAATTATCCCACAGGTGATGGAAACTCCAACCGAGACAGACAGGGGACAGTTGCACTCATCTGAGAGAGAGAGAAAGGAGAATAACTAATGGGCTGTGATTGATTGACCTATGCGGATCAAGTGTAAGTGGCATGTGTGGGTCACCTCTAGCCTGGTAAACCCGCCCCTCGTACTTCATTTCATTTTGTACAGAGGGTCTGGACCGGAATCTCTTGAGGGTCATTTAGCAAGTCCCAGCAAGACCGATCCAATCAGCGAACAGAGGGTGTGTTCGTTAGCCATGACGTTGACCTTCTGTGCTACATTTGAATTGTAGTGTGTAGGTAGGCTCCAACTCCAACAAATCGTTTCTGATGGTGTCTGGTCCAGACCCTCTGTACAAAATGAAATGAATTACAAGGGGCTGGTTTACCAGGCTAGTTCACCTCTGGGCCCGAATGCGTTTGCTATACAGAGGCAGACATCCCAAATTCAGAAAGTGAAAGTCCTGCCACATATTTGTTCCAGCCAATTCACTGAACCAGCTGATCCTAGGTAGATTAGCTAATTAGTGAAATCACCTCTGCTGAGAGCACAGGCAAAAGGAATACCTGGCAGGACTTGCACTTTTTCAATCCGTTTTGTCCACCTCTTTTGCTATGCGGTAGTCTGCCGTAAAATAAGTGAGGATTACAGGGGCGAAATAGCCCTAAATTACCTTTAAACATCAAAAAAACGAATAAAGGTTAAGTGCAGTCATAGAAATTGTGACTGTGTTGGGCTGAAGAGGTATTCCGATTACCACCTTAAATCAACCTAAAATCTTCGGTCCGTCCAGTGTTGTAATACCAGTCACAAAGTAGCAGAAACTGGTGATATTTTAACCTGAAGATCGCACACATAGCTCCTCTAAAGCACCCAGACAGACAGATAGATAAGCAGACAGAAGGATAGAAAAGTACAGAAGGATGCACAAGAACAGACAGGATAAAGGACAAATACTCAGACAGACCGACAGACAGGCACCTGCTATTTTGATTGCCATAAAAGTAGAGTTCTCTGATCCAACTTCATTCCTGGCCTCACAGTAGTACTGTCCCCCATCCTCAGAGCTCATGTTGGTGAGGCTGTGCTGTAGTCCTGAACCTACTGGAGTGGACTCGTTCACCTTAAACCAGGTGTAGGTGTCCACTGGTGGGTTGGCATCACTCGTGCAGGTCAGAGTCACTGTAGCCCCTTTGACAATCACACCGGAGGGCCGGGCGAATACCAACACATCCCTTGGTGAGTCTGGAAAACAAAAATGAATATTTGATCATTTGATGTAACGGCAAGTTGTTATATTCCGTTTCCTCTAGTATAGGGGGTTCTTAAGCTTTTGTGATATGGAACGCCCCACCCCTCGAGCTGTTCAACTTGACCTGAAACTAAAACTGAACGGCAGAAATATTCAACCATCCTCAAACTCATTATCAGTTTTCAATTAGCGAGGATGTTTCCCAAAAACAGTATGATGAGAATGAAGGTATTTGAATGTAATACTTAATTATATAATATATTAAAGGTCTCATTGCGTTGCCTTTTTATTAATGTTGCAGTAGTGTCTAGTATTAATGACTGCCCTGTGAGCCGGTTTTGGTGGGATAAATGCTTTGGTGTTCCTGTTACAGGTTGTTCTAGTTTGGAGGAGATGGAGCAGGGAGAATAACAGGTTCTCAGCTGCTAGTGAGAGGCTACAATCATTCAAAGCTAATTCGGTCATAGCACACCAAAAAGAAGATTTAAACGCTCTAAACAAACACACATACTTACATATATATTGCTAAGTGAATGTGTGCTGCAATGGCTTTTTTTTTTTAACAAACTCAAGTCACTTTGTATGCCTTTTTCTGATTTGCTCACTTTTTCTGACTGTTTTCTTTCATTGACTACTGGAGTCAGTCGGGCTAGAGGAACATTTTCACGTGAAGCATGCATATGCAACGAGGAGTAACCTATCTTTTTTTTTTTTTTTAAGTAAGTACTAAACGATTTGTTGTGAAATGTGACCTTTAAGTTCAATAATTTAGTTGATTGTTGATTTGACATGACTTCAAGTTTGGCAGTGAGAGGCGTGCTCAACTTCTCATACAAAACAAACAACTTTTGGGTGCGCGTAAAACATCTCAAACTTAAGACGAAAAAAAACGCACTCGCATGCTAAGTGTCATCATTTATTCTTTAATCCACCATGTCCACAAGCAGACGCGTTTCAGCCCTTAGGCCTTCATCAGTGCGTAGCGTGAACAAAGAAAAAGGGGTGTAACTTATTACAGGGGGTGAAAGGTCATGGGTTACGTCCCAAAAGGAGAACTGCAACCATCATGAATTGAATTTTGATTTGACATGGCTGCCATGATGTTTTCTGCACACGACTCACAGAGGATGCTGAGGGCCACAGGAGGAGATCGGAGATCCGTGTGGTTTTTCACGGCGCAGGTGTAGCTGCCCTCGTCCCCAGAGCTGAGCGAGCTGAGGTGAAGCGATCTGCCTTGCGCGCCCCACACTTGGAGGCCGTCCTTCTTCCAGACGAACTGGGGGTCGCCGCTCAGGCTGCAGTTGGTGGCGCACGTCAGAGTCACGGCTTTGCCTTCTCTCAGATAGCCTGGGCTCACCACACGGAGCTCTACATGAAAAAAACATCACTTTTAATACTATTCCACAGACATCCAGGCAATTGCTTAAAAATACAGAAAAACTCTTCTCTCAGATGACCTGGGCTCACCACGCAGAGATTGACACAAGAAAACATCACTTGTATGACTATACCAAAAAAATAAATAAATCTAGGCACAACTAGGCACAGTGCCACCCCCCTCCCTCCCCATCCACGTACGTGCCAGAGACCTACAGTGCCACCCCCCTCCCTCCCCCTCCCCATCCACGTACGTGCCAGAGACCTACAGTGCCACCCCCTCTCCCTCCCCATCCACGTACGTGCCAGAGACCTACAGTGTGACCCCCCTCCCTCCCCCTCCCCATCCACGTACGTGCCAGAGACCTACAGTGTGACCCCCCTCCCTCCCCCTCCCCATCCACGTACGTGCCAGAGACCTACAGTGCCACCCCCCTCCCTCCCCCTCCCCATCCACGTACGTGCCAGAGACCTACAGTGTGACCCCCCTCCCTCTCCCTCCCCATCCACGTACGTGCCAGAGACCTACAGTGTGACCCCCCTCCCTCTCCCTCCCCATCCACGTACATGCCAGTGACCTACATTACCATTCTCAGGGTGTAGTCAAACTGAGATGACCATGTAGGCCTACGTACTGTACCACTGACCCACAGTGCAACCCCCTCCTTCTCCATCCACGTACTTACCAGTGACCTGAAATACGTTACATTACACTTACCAGATGCTTAGCTTTCTCAGGGTGTAATCGATCTGTGATGACCCAGTATGTACCAGTGACTGACAGTGTGACCCCCTGCCTTCCTGACCACATACATACTATAGTGACCTAGATTAGCATTCTCAGGGTGAAAGTCGAACTGACATAAGCACGTATGCACCAGTGACTGAAAGTGTGATCCCCTCCCTCTCCATCCACATACACACATATCAGTGACCTGGATTACATTACAATACATTACATTACACTTAGCAGACGCTTAGCTTTCTCAGGGTGTAGTCGAACTGAGGTGACCATGTGGTGACCTTGATTAGCATTATCACGGTGTAGTCGAACTGAGGTGACCCCCATGCGTGCCAGTGACCGACAGTGCAACCCCTTCTTCCCCATCTACGTACGTACCAGTGACCGTGAATGCGACCCCGTCCATTCCCGTCCACTTCTGCTCCTCCCGCCGGGTGACTACCCTGCAGTAGTACTTGCGTGCGTCCGCCACACTCACGCCCCTCAGCCTCCTCATTCATATACTGTACTGTACCAGTGCAACCCCGTCCATGCCTGCCTACATGCGTACCAATGACCCACAGTGCGACCCTCCCTTCCCCATCTACGTATGTACCGGTGAGCGGCAGTGTGACCCTGTCCTAGATTAGCATTCTTAGGGTGTAGTCGAACTGAGTTGACCCCCATGCGTACCAGTGACTAACAGTGCAACCCCTCCTTCCCCATCTACGTACGTACCGGTGACCCACAGTGTAACCCCGTCCTTTCCCGTCCATGTACATACCAGTGACCTAGATTAGCATTCTTAGGGTATAGTCGAACTGAGTTGACCCCCTATCTATCAGTGACTGACAGTGCAACCCCTCCTTCCCCATCTACGTACGTACCAGTGACCGTGAGTGCGACACCGTCCATGCCTGTTTACATACGCAACAGTGACCAAGAGTGTGACCCCGTCCCTTCCCCATCCACATACGTACCAGTGACCGTGAGTGCGACCCCGTCCATTCCTGTCCACTTCTGCTTCTCCCGCTGGGTGACTACCCTGCAGTAGTACTTAAGTGCGTCGGCTGCGCTCACGCCCCTCAGCCTCCTCATTTATATACGTACCAGTGCAACCCCGTCCATGCCTGTTTACATACGCAACAGTGACCAAGAGTGTGACCCCGTCCCTTCCCCATTCACATACGTACCAGTGACCGTGAGTGCGACCCCGTCCATTCCTGTCCACTTCTGCTTCTCCCGCTGGGTGACTACCCTGCAGTAGTACTTGCGTGCGTCGGCCGCGCTCACGGCCCTCAGCCTCAGCGTGCACTTGCTCTGCTTGTCCCCGCAGTCCGCCCCTGCCCGGCTGGCGTACGCGGGGTCCTGCGTGAGGTCGGCGTCGTCCACCGGCTGCGTCCCCAACATCCAGAAGGCCTTGTGGACGGTGAGGTTCGGGGGGAACGTGTACATGCAGGACATCTCCACGGAGGAGCCGTTTAAAGCGCAGAGGTCTGCGGAGTACCAGACTCTCCATTCCTGAGCTGCCACGCCTACAGCAAATGACAAAAACACGTCAGTGTTATTTTCCAGGCATACGGCACCAGAACAGCTTACTGTGTATGGCATGTTGCTGTTTTAAAATTGGTAATTCGGTAAATCGTAATAGTCAAAACAAAACCCATAATTGTGTGGAGATGGTTTGATTGAATTCAAGTTTATGTATTTCTTCTGTTTTTGTTATATATGCTATGTTATGGTATTTCAGTCACAAAAGAATTAACAAAAGCATACATACATTTGTGTGTGTCAGTATGTGTGTGTGCACACCTACCGAGAGTCAGAGGCAGAATGGCCAGAGTAATATAGAGTTTATATTGTTCCATCATGAACTCGCTGACCTAAAATACTTGATAATATTGAAATGAAACGGATATTATTACGAGTGATGTTAGAATGAATCATAACAATCAACAAAAATCAGTGCGTGATTAAATGTAACACAACGGCTTACTACCAGAAGAACCAAGTTGTCCTTGACTTGTTACATGAAATAATTTATTACTCATCGTACACAGGTTCTTGCCACAAGACCAATTTAAAACAAGTAGTAAAAACTCACAAAAGAGGACACCCAATAACATATCTTACTTTAATAACTTTAGTTTAATAACACTTCAGTACTTGACCTACCGTGGTGAGCTGCTGCGGTCTTGGTGTCGCTGGGGGACCAACATGCAATCTCATTATGGTAGTATTTATTTATTTATTTATTTATTTATTTATTTATTTATTAACATATCTTACTTTAATAACTTTAGTTTAATAACACTTCAGTACTTGACCTACCGTGGTGAGCTGCTGCAGTCTTGGTGTCGCTGGGGGACCAACATGCAATCTCATTATGGTAGTATTTATTTATTATTTATTTATTAACATATCTTACTTTAATAACTTTAGTTTCATAACACTTCAGTACTTTACCTACCGTGGTGAGCTGCTGCAGCCTTCGTGTCGCTGTGCTGAAATGGTGAAAAAGGAACACTGGGACGTCACTGAACTCTGAGTCTGGCCTACAGTGCGGTGACCATGGGTTGCGTTAGCAGTCTGGGGACAGCTTACTCAGGGGAAATTTTAGCTGTCCGAAAGTCAAACACTTAAAAGAAATTCAGGGGCTCTTTATGCCCTACATGCAGTCTCATTATGATTGGAATTAATATTGTTTTTATTTTTTAATATTAATATTTTAATATTTAATATTGTTTATATATATATATTTTTTTTTTCAGTTAGTAGTATTGTTTGAGTGGTGGTGCACTGGATCTTTACTCATAATTATTTTACACGTGAATTCTTGTACCTCCATTTTCAGAGCTACATTTGTAAACACAGACGTAGTTCAGATGTTCAGTGTTGGAGAATGTGCCTTATGTCCTCTCATAGAAGCCTGGCTGTGTTTAACTTACAGTAATTGACTTGAGATTAGCTACATATCACCATGAGGAGTTCCTGCCTGAGTGGAGTCTGGTTAGCGGAGTTGACACAGGTTAAGTCTTTTCATAGAATATATTTTAGCAAAAACAGGTGAATAGACACTCTCTCTCTCTCTCTCTCTCTCTCTCTCTCTCTCTCTCTCTCTCTCTCTCTCTCTCTGTCTCTCTCTCTCTCTCTCTCTCTCCCTCTCTCTCTCTCTCCCTCTTACTCTCTCTCTCTCTCCCTCTCCCTCCCCCCCCCCCCTCTCTCTCTCTCTCTCTCTCTCTGTGCTTGTGTGTGTGTGTGTGTGTGTGTGTGTGCGTGTGTATGTGTGTGTGTGTGTGTGTGTGTGTGTGTGTGTGTGTGTGTGTGTGTGTGTGTGTGTGTGTGCGTGCGTGTGTGTTTGGCTGTGTGTATGTGTACACACTCTGTTTCTCTTCCTCATTTTGACTGTTTTAGGTCACAGACTAAATGCCCTGAACTTACCCTGACATTTTCAATGAGAAAATGTACTTAAGAAGAGAAAATATATTTAAAAATGCATATATAGAAATGGTTCTTACAAGACATAATGTTACATCATGATTGAGTGTGAATTTGATGTATGGTTTATGGCGAGCATAATGTGAGTTGTGTTATGTTAGGTTGTGTATCACGTGGTACTGTGCGTCATTTCCCATCAGATAAAATAAAAACTCAAAACGCCCAGGAACTAGGTACACAATGTGTAAGGTCTAATTTTGTATGTGTTTGTTCATACTGAATTTCGGACAGGCACCGTCAGCCAATGTCTTTTTTCACGTCCAATTCATTGATATATTGTGTATATACAATCAAATATAATCATCTTTTCATTAATTTGAATTTAAAAAGGTGCCTTTTTAATTTTTACAGGTTATAATCTGTTCAAGACTTGAATGAGCTGAAATGAGTTCAAATGATTCTGTAAGTCTTGTAGCACTTTTTTTTATCCAGCAAGGGGCGTTTTAACTTAGCAGACAAGACACAGGCTGCAATAGAAGGCACAGACTAGCTTTTTAACAAAAGCCAGGTTTTCCAAAAGAAGACTCTGCAATCTTGGCTGTAACAGAAATCTAAAAATCATGAGCACTGCATAACCACATCTGAGACCAAGACAAGATGTTTGGTGCGATAATGTAAACATTTCAGGCCCCTATAACAGGGCCTATTTCAGTTCCCACTTTGTCCACAGCACAATACAATGCTGCTGTTTTCAACCTTCTAACCTGTCATGGCATTGGAGCCTGAAAATGAGAGACTAGTGTGGACAAGACACCTAAATGTGAAGATGTCATGTTTCTTGGGGGGACCAGTGCCGTTTTAAAGGTCACCTACTGGACATGAACTGATAGCTGCGCAACTGACACTCCACACACTGTGAACTCTAGACTTTGTGAGACGTCAATAGCACCCCCCCCCCCCCTTCTGTGTGTCTGAATGAGTTCTGTATCCTGCTGCTGGTGAATATTGCAGTGCAGTGTCATGTCAAGAAGAATACTTACACCATACAGCCATAACTTCCATTGTGCCAACGTTTATTGGGAAAAATATAAAATGATAATAAAATGGTACAAATATTCAAAACACACTTAAGTAATTTACTATTCACTAATCAGAAACACACTATTCAGTCAACTTAATTCAACAAACAGTTTAGAACAATATTGTAAAACAACTTAACATCCTAATAGTTGCAAAAAGGTCTGAGCAAGCAAATGTAATGTATTAATAGCAGACCTGCAAATGGGAATAGAGAGATAATAATGAGTTAAGAGGTAAAGAGAAAAGAGTAAAAAAACATGACAATGTTACAAAGAAAGTAAAAATACATTCAGCTATAATACTGGGCTAGATTTACCCATTGCATGGCATACAGCACATTTTTTCAGGTCTGTTTTGCACCCACCAAATGGTGCTATTTTGCATAACAATATTAACGCTTGGATTTCAGTGGGGAAATAAAAGCTGTTTGTCCATGGCCCCTTTCAGTTTCTGGTTTGTACTCCACTGTAGATCACAGAGAGCTCCCCCTCTGGTTGGTCAGATGAACTGCAGGAAGAAACAATGCAGTGATTGAAAGCCCAGCACAACAACACCACCAACAACAACAAGGTGTAAACTCCGTCCTGTTGTAGCGAACAGTATTAACATTGATATAAAATAAACAATTACAAACTGAATTAACTTAAGTGCCAAAAAGATTTTACTTATTCAAAACTAAACTATTATGTATCATTGACACTCTGTTGACGTTTGATTGATAGATGGAAACAAGATGGCGGTCCAGAGCGCCCAAAACAGATGGCACTTTGACTCTACTATTTCTATTTCTACAGCCATAAACTCACCCTTGCACAGCTGCAGCTCCCATGAAGTGGACATCGGCGTGGTGAACATCTTTCCCATAATCCCCTGCAGGTTCTCCGGTGTGCTTCCAGCGGACGCTGGAGTACTGGACATCATCCTCTCCTCCTCCGGCAAACACCGCAGCCCTGTCCTGCCCTACAAAGGCAAAATACAGTAACTATGCAAACGCTGAAACTGAGAAATCCTTTAAAGTTGTCATACTGCCCAGTCAAACATGTTGTAGGTATAACAGTGGTGATGCTTTTATGTACTTTCATAATAGGAAGAAGCACGACATTCAGTCACAAGACAGAGAAAGTGTTATGAAGTCAATATCCAGTCTAAATTCAGTTTTTACAAAATGTGTTCTGTATAATGTTACTGTGTTTTGGCTTTGTAGGGCAGCACTGGCACCTGGTCTCTGGACGAAGACGCTAGAGTACTGGACATCATCGTCATGTGCTCCTCTGGCAGACCCTGCAGCCCCGCTATCCTCTGGTCTCTGGATGAAGACGCTGGAGTACTGGACATCATCCTGAGCTCCTCTGGCAGACACTGCAGCCTTGCTATCACCTGGTCTCTGGATGAAGACGCTGGAGTACTGGACATCATCGTCATGTGCCCCTCTGGCAGACACTGCAGCCTTGCTATCCCCTGGTCTCTGGATGAAGACGCTAGAGTACTGGACATCATCCTGAGCTCCTCTGGCAGACCCTGCAGCCCCGCTATCCCCTGATTTCCGGACGAAGACGCTGGAGTACTGGACATCATCATCCTCATGTGCCCCTCCTGCACTGGGGACACCAGCAGCTCCACTCTTATCAGATCTCTGGAGGTGAATAGTGGAGGGATGAAAAGCTGAACATGCATGGATAAAATACTCACTAGCCAATATCACAATATTTCTCTATCTATTTTCTTTACACACACACACACACACACACACAGATATATATATATATATAAGAATATATATATATTCAAACAAATATAATATAATATAATATAATATAATATAATATAATATAATATAATATAATATAATATAATATAAACAAAACATTGCAAACTCACTTTGTTCTTTTTAGGTCCTGCATTTGTCTTCCGGTACCTGTCCACATGGGATGAGTAAAACAGATGTTAATAAAATAAATTAATTGCCTGGTAAGTGTGACTTGTAGTGTTGTCAGGATCAGTACTGACCTAATGCAGAGGATTACACAGAGCAGAACTGCAGCGCCACACACAGAGACTCCTGCTACTATATACACTACTGAACTACTGCTTCCTGTAAGGGACAAACAGATTAAGACAAAAGCATATTGTATTTCAATTACACATAGGTGACAAACACAAGCGTGTGCCATGAATGCATTCACATGCATGTTTTAGCAAACACACACACACACACACGCACACACACACACAAACACACACATACACACATGCAAATAACACACATAAAAGTGATACCCATAACAGTATGGTCAAAAGTTGTTGTTGAAGTTGTAGTGGTGGACACTGCAACTGTGATGGACACAGCAGATGAGTTCTCGGATCCATATTTATTCCTGGCCTCACAGTAGTACTGCCCTCCATCCTCGTATCTGATGTTAGCGATGCTGTACTGCTGTCCTGATCCTACTGGAGTAGACTGGTTCACCTTAAACCAGGTGTAGCTCTCCACAGGTGGGTTGGCATCACTGCTGCAGGTGAGAGTCACTGTGGTGCCGTTTGTTATCACAACAGGGCTGACAGAAACTGAGGTGTTCTTCGGAGAGACTGCAGAAATAAGATTGAATAGTTAAAACACTTTTTTTGACTATATGTTCTTGTGAATTAGTTCACCATTGGTACGCTATGGACCAATAAACGCCTTCCTTCAATTACATTATGAAATGTATTTGTTCTGCCACCCAGGCAGCAGGTTTAATGTTTGAGTTGTTATACTGTAGCACCACCATAGAGACACCATTAGGAGGACAGTACAGTATTAGATAAACATTAAATGTTTTGTGTTGCAAATCTACAGTAGCTGGGTAACACTGAATACTCACACATGACATTAAGCTTCTTTGGTTCAGATTGGTGTCCCTCATGGCCTTGTACAGCACAGGAGTAATCACCCTCATCTTTAGGACTGACTCTCTGGAGGATAAGCTTAGAGTTTTCATATTGTTTAACAGCTATGTCATTGCCATCCTTTCTCCAGATCACTTTCGGGTTTCCTTTAAAAACGCAGGACCGTGTACAACCCAGCTTCACCTTATCACCCTCAACCACTGGTGTAGGAACAGTTACAGTGAGATCTGAGTCATGAGTTAAGAAAACAGAAAATCAGATCACATGTAATCAGTGGAGTTGAACAGTTCAGTGGTGTATCACTTAATTAAAGAAAGCTCTTAAAAAAATGTGTGTTGTTAAAACATGGCATCCTCATAACTCACCCGTGACTGACAGTTTAAAATAGGACTGACTTAGCCTTTTGCCTTTGTCTGAAATTATCCAGACTCTATAGTCAGTGCTGTCTGTCTGCATCAGATCAGTGAGGTTTAAACTGCAGTCATTTGATGGGTTGGTCTTATCCCAGACGTAATGCACACGGCCTGTGTAAATTGGATTCTCAGCAAGATCCTGAGGATCCTTCTCCTCCTTAGACTGAATTGTCCAAAAGACTTTAGTAATCTTATGGTCAGCAGGGGGAGTGTGAGAGCAGAACATGGCAGCCGATGACCCTTTTACAGCACAGAGTTGGGGATTGAAGATTTTTACCCAATCTTTTCCTGCCAGGACATCTAAAAGACCATGTGAAATTATATTAAATTCACTCTGAGCATACTGGTACTGTGTCACAGACACATAAGTCAGGCTCACAAAAATTGAATGGCTGTGTAATGATATTCACAGCAAAAGGCTTTAAATTCCTAGGAGTTTGTCTAAGCATTGACAGAAAAATACCATATGCCATAAACATTTACATCCAATATTCATGTTCAAAATGTGTACCCCCAGGATTTTCCTTTTGATGCCAGATCTCAAGTGTTAGAAATGCATTTACCTCTGCTGAGGA
>CM050198.1:5507261-5517261 GCA_027475355.1 Coilia nasus
GGTGTCCCTTCATGGGCGAGTGTGCATAAGTGCTAAACACTCCCCACCCCCACATCAGCGATATCTCTGGGCCTCATCATGTCAAATGCTCACACATGCTTTCACAGGAAGGGCGACGCTCACACAGAGTTTAGATTGGGCTGGAGCCCTCTGCAGCTCAGCTCCGCCTCCTCACCTCAGCAATACGGCCAATCAGAGCTGAGCTCCCCCCGCTACTCTGCTGTGTTTAATACCTTGGAGTCCACATCACTGAAGCTCTTAGATGGACTGTTAACACACAACAGGCTCTTTTTTTACGATCATATGCGCATTGTCTAAAGTCTGTCGTGCAAGTTGCTTTGGGGGCGTTCCCGACACAATCTGGTATTTTGACGGCGGGAAAAGTGAACATTGCGCCAGGCGCATGGTTCAATAGGGTTGGTCTTAAAGTACTTCCATATCCCAAAGCACTGTGCGCCCCTAAAATAGCTTTTCAGCAATGCGCAACTGACGACAGACCAGGGTTTTGTTGATCACTGGCAGATTTAATTTTTGCGTCCTTATAATAGCATCTGGCAGGCTTTGCGCCAGACCACACCTCTTCTTTTTGCTGACACACCCGTGACGGTGCAGTGTCATCTGCTATCTAGACACTGTGATTTTTTGCCTGAAAAAATGAACGATGCGCTGGCACAGAATAGTAATGACACCATGCGCATGTCGCGAATGCATAGTGCGCCGCGGCATGATAGGCCTTAACATGTACAGAAGAAGTCCAGACAGCGACTGTTCTTCCTTCGGCAACTAAGGAAAGGTTTCTTCATCTGTCCTGAATGCCTTTTACACTTCAGCTGTAGACAGTGTACATCATCACCTGGGATGGGAACTCCACAGCCAGAGATTACGGAACTCCGCTCCCTGCTCTGCAAGACATCAAGTCCAGAAGAGTATTTTTTAAGGGCCCAAACGATTTTGAAGGACTCCTCTCATCCTGCAAACAGACTTTTTATACTGCTGAGGTCTAGAAGACACCTATGCAACCACTTAGCTACTCAGACTCAGGAGGAGTTTCTATCCACAGGCCATCAGAACCTTGAACACACACCATACTGACATCCACCACTCAGCACACACACCCTAACACATTACACTACACCACTAACAGACACACACACCCACACACATGCACACTAGATGCCATCGGAGCCACCCTGCCACCCCTCCCATCCTGCCCCCCCACCCCCACCCCACCCCACCCCCAGTGACGTTTGCCCCATTCCCTTTGCCACTGTCAGCTGCACACACAGAGCCACCCCACCCCACCCCACACACACTGCCCTGACACCCCCCTCCACACACACACACAGAGCTACCCCACCCCACCCCACACACACTGCCCTGACACCCCCCTCCACACACACACACAGAGCTACCCCACCCCACCCCACACACACTGCCCTGACATCCACCCTGCACACACACACACAGAGCTACCCCACCCCACCCCACACACACTGCTCTGACACCCCCCTCCACACACACACAGAGCTACCCCACCCCACCCCACCCCACACCCACCGCCCTGACACCCCCCCTCCACACACACATACAGCACACAGCATAGAGCCCTGCTCCCCGCCTCATACCCCCCTCACCCCTTCTCCTCACACGGTTGCCCCATCCTGACCTTGGCTAAGTCCCCCTCCCCAAACACACACACACAGACACACACAGCATGAAGGACACAGCCCTTGTGTCCCCTGACTCAAGTCCCCCCACACACACACATACACACACACAAAACCCTCACACCCCCCGCAACACACACAGTACCCAGCATATAGTCCTGCTCCCCGCCTCATCGCCCTCCACACACACACACACACATAGCCCTCACACCCCCCACAGTACAGTTCATATAGTCTTGCCCCCCCCTCCCGAAACACACACACACACAACATGCAGGACATTGCCCTTGTTTCACGGTGTCGCTTTGGGCTTAAGGTATTTTTTCTGTTTCATGTTAGCTGTCTCCCATCTGTTCGTCATTTAGGTTCACTCTACAGTGCTGCACCGCACCTCCCCCGCGTTGTCTTGGTTAACTCACTTCACCTGCCCTTCCTCATTCAGCGCCTCATTAGATTATTCCCTCGCTCTCCCTATTATCTCCCTCACCTGCCCTTCCTCATTCAGCTCCTCATTAGATTATTCCCTCGCTCTCCCCATTATCTCCCTCACCTGCCCTTCCTCATTCAGCGCCTCATTAGATTATTCCCTCGCTCTCCCTATTATCTCCCTCACCTGCACTTCCTCATTCAGCTCCTCATTAGATTATTCCCTCGCTCTCCCTATTATCTCCCTCACCTGCACTTCCTCATTCAGCTCCTCATTAGATTATTCCCTCGCTCTCCCTATTATCTCCCTCACCTGCACTTCCTCATTCAGCTCCTCATTAGATTATTCCCTCGCTCTCCCTATTATCTCCCTCACCTGCACTTCCTCATTCAGCGCCTCATTAGATTATTCCCTCGCTCTCCCTATTATCTCCCTCACCTGCACTTCCTCATTCAGCTCCTCATTAGATTATTCCCTCGCTCTCCCTATTATCTCCCTCACCTGCCTTCCTCGCCTCACGATCGCTGTGATCATTCGCCTCACCTGCACTTCCTTGTTTTTGACCATCACGAGTTTATTCGATTATCCCTCTCACCTGCACTCCTCGTTTCACGCTAGTTTACTCTCGTTTAGTTCCCGGGGTTTTCACTATTTAAACTCACTTCCCTCACTCACTCATTGTCAGTCCGTCTGCGAATCCACGGTGTACTCCTCAGCAAGCTTTTGACTCCTGACTCTCCAGCGTTTGGCTGTTTCCCGTTTGTCTGCTCGTCTCCCGTTTGTTCCTGTGTCTCCCCTGTCTGCCTGTGTGTGAGTGATCTCCAGTCCTCCGGTATCGACTCCTGCCTGCCTCTGACTCTGCTCTACGCTCCTGCCCCTGGCTTCGACCCCTGCCTGCCCTCGACTCTGCCCGGCTCTCCAGTCCTCCGGTGCCGACCCCTGCTTGCCCTCGACTCTGCCCTGCTCTGCTGACCCTGGTTCCGACCCCTGCTTGCCCTCGACTCTGCCCTGCTCTGCTGACCCTGGTTCCGACCCCTGCTTGCCCTCGACTCTGCTCTGCTGCCCCCGGTTCCGATCCCTGCCTGCCTTCGAATCTGCTCGAACCTGACTCTCCTGCTTCTGTTTGGCTGTGTTTCCCGCTGTCTGCTCGTCTCCTGTTCCTGTCTCTCCCCTGTCTGCCTGTGTGTGAGTAATCTCCAGTCCTCCGGTATCAACTCCTGCCTGCCTCCGACTCTGCTCTACGCTCCTGCCCTCGGCTTCGACCCGTCGACTCTGCTTTGCTCTGCTGTCCCTAGTGCCGACCTCTGCTTGCCCTTGACTCTGCTCTGCTCTGCTGTCCCTGGTTCCGACCCCTGCTTGCCTTCGACTCTGCTTGGCTCTCCAGTCCTCCGGTTACGACTCCTGCCTGTCTAAGACCCGGCTCAACTCGCCAGGACGCGGAGCTCATCCTGCCTGCCTGCCTGCCAGCCTGCCTGTGTGCTTCTGCGAGTGTCTCTGCGGTTAATTACCAGCCCTTCCGGGCTTCTGACTTTGTCCTTTTTCCCCAAACCCTTCATGAAGTTCATTGGCGGTTACACTATTGGGACCGTCTATCTGTCTGTCTGGTTTCTGTGACACCTTGCCCCCGGCTAAAGCCCCTCCCCCACACACATAAACACACAGGAAGGGTTGCTGGGAGGCCCAGTGCAGTTAAAGACTGCCCCCTGCTGGAGGTGGTACTGTTGTGTAATGACTGCATGCTGTCATGAACTCTATAGACACACACACACACACACACACACACACACACACACACACACACACACACACACACATACATACTCTCTCTCTCTCTCTTTCCTGTGTAACTGCAAAATGATAAAAAAAACACTCCATAAAAAAGAAAGAAATCCAAAACTGGGGAAACACTTTTTTGTCAATTTTATTTATCAAATTGTTCAGAAAATTATTGTACAACAACTGGACCTCATTTCAATAGAGCTACAAAAGAAAGTTAAAACACTTGGAAATATTTATAATAAAAGAAGACCAACATGTTTTGTCAAATAAGAAAGATAATCAAACAACAATGAGAAATAAGATATAATAACAATGTTACAAGACAATGCGAAATAACTTCAAGCAATACATTACGCAAAAAACTTTAAGCAAAATAACTTTAAGCAATTAATCTGGGTCGGGGGGAGGGGGGGGGGTTACCCAGGGGGATACCCTGTGCAGGGCACACACATGGACTAGTGGATTGCTAGGAAGAACATCAACAAAAGTCTTGCTTTGACAGGGAACATGAAGCAAAATCTGCAATCCAGTTTGGAAATCTGATCACATTGCTAGAAAAGCAGGCCCTCAGGTGAGCACATAATTGTATGACTAAAAGCTATCGAGACAACAGGGTTGCATGGTGTAAAAAGACTTTGTGTTATATAAATGAAGGACATCTTCCTTTTCTTCCTACGTTGCTCACTGTCACAGATGACCAGCTGTTTGCACTGGGCCCCTTCAGATTCTGGCCTGAAGATCCCAGACAGCACCCCCTCTGGTTGGTCAGCAGAACTGCAGGAAGGCACCAGCACAGTGGCAGAGCTCAGAACAATGCCAAAACACAAACTGGGTCATTTTCTCACTTAACAAAGTCAATGGCACTACACTAAGTACAGAAATGCTATCTATTCTCAACAGTGTGGTCGTTGTGGCTAAATACTGTGTTACTGCATACTGTAAAGCACTGAAAACAAACAATTTGTCAAATTAAATATAAATCATTACTGATCATGTAATTTCCTTAAACAGCAGCCTAAAGACCAACAAAGGCAGGAAATTAACATAAACGTTTAGCATTCAAAACACTGAAAAACATTAAATCTATAGCATCAAGGTGCCTTTCCACAAACACAAATGATTTTGTACAAAAAGATTTATATTAAATGGGTTTCCAGTAGCTTACACGGTTAGATTGCTGTGGAGTTCCAGAGCGGATGAGCTACAACACGTTAGGAAGTGTTGGGGTTCAGGCTCTGGTAGACTGCATCAGCTTGGGTGGTGTTGGGGTTCAGGCTCTGGTAGACTGCATCCGCTTGGGTGGTGTTGGGATTCAGGGTCTGGTAGACTGCATCAGGTTGGGTGGTGTTGGGGTTCAGGCTCTGGTAGACTGCATCAGGTTGGGTGGTGTTGGGGTTCAGGCTCTGGTAGACTGAGTTCATCTGGATGTCGTCGTTGTTTTTACCTTGATGGTCATTCTCATAATCATGAGTAGCCTATGGTGCAGTTGGGACAATTAGGTCAGCAACAATCCACATTTTCCCCACAACAGTTTCACTACATTTACCAGCAACAAATCAAAATACCAACAACCCATGATTTATTTTACCTGTTCATCTCTTCGTCTGCTATTTGGCCTGTTCATTTGTTCATTTCTCTGATTCCTGTTCATTTGGTATCTGACAGAACAAAACACAAATGTCAAACATAAACCAATATCTTGCACACTGTAAATGTGTGATAAAAGCTATTGTCATTGACACTAGCACTCACCTCACACAAACGACAGCCAAGATCACGCCCACAGCTGCACATGCTGTTGCTCCAACAACCGCCAACATCCCATAGCTGTTGCCTCCTATCCAATACACAAGGGAGACAAAGACAGAAAATACTCTGAAGAAAATAACTCATCAAATAAAAGAGTTAACAGTACAAACAACAAAGGGTGTCATACCCAGAACAGTGATGGACACAACTGTGATTGAAACAGCAGATGAGTTCTCGGCTCCATATTTATTCCTGGCCTCACAGTAGTACTGTCCTCCATCCTCAGATCTGATGTTAGAGATGCTGTACTGCTGTCCTGATTCTACTGGAGTGGACTGGTTCACCTTAAACCAGGTGTAGTTCTCCACAGGTGGGTTGGCATCACTGCTGCAGGTCAGAGTTACTGTGGTGCCGTTTGTTATCACAACAGGGCTGACAGAAACTGAGGTGTTTTTTGGAGAGACTGCAGAAATAAGATTGAATAGTTAAAACACCTTTCTGACTATTAATATGTTGTGAATTGGTTCACTATTGGTATGCTATGGACCAATAAACACCTTCCTTCAATTAAATTATCAAATGTATTTGTTCTGCCAGTCGTTATAGCGACACCATAGAGACACCATTAGGAGGACAGTACAGTATTATATAAACATTACATGTTT
This sequence comes from Coilia nasus, assembly GCA_027475355.1. Lineage (NCBI taxonomy): Eukaryota > Metazoa > Chordata > Actinopteri > Clupeiformes > Engraulidae > Coilia > Coilia nasus. The sequence goes on from CM050198.1 coordinate 5,513,549, forward strand.
TGTGTTGCAAATCTATAGTAGCTGGGTAACACTGAATACTCACACATGACATTAAGCTTCTTTGGTTCAGATGGGTGTCCCTCATGGCCTTGTAGAGCACAGGAGTAATCACCCTCATCTTTAGGACTGACACTCTGGAGGATAAGCTCAGAGTTTTCGTATTGTTTAAGAGCTATGCTATTGCCATCCTTTCTCCAGATCACTTTGGGTTTTTCTTTTAAGAGGCAGGACCGTGTACAACCCAGCTTCACCTTATCACCCTCAACCACTGGTGTAGGAACCGTTACAGTGAGATCTGAGTCATGAGTTAAGAAAACAGAAAATCAGATCACATGTAAAGAGTGCAGTTAAACAGTTCAGTGGTATGTCACTTAATGTAAGAAAGCTCTTACAAAAAATTGCATGTTGTTGAAACATGGCATGCTCATGACTCACCCATGACTGACAGTGTAACAGTTTGACTTAGCCCTTTGCCTTTGTCTGAAATTATCCAGACTCTATAGTCAGTGCTGTCTGTCTGCTTTAGATCAGTGAGGTTTAAATTGCAGTCATTTGATGCGTTGGTCTCATCCCAGACGTAATGCACACGGCCTGTGTAATGTGGATTCTCAGCAAGATCCTGAGGATCCTCCCCCTCTGTAGACTGGACTGTCCAGAATCTGTTAGTAACCTTGTGGTCAGCAGGGGGAGTGAGAGCGCAGAACATCAGAGCTGATGATCCTTTCACAGCACAGAGTTTGCGACTGATGAGATTTACCCAATCTTTTGTTTCCGCCAGCACATCTAAAAGACCATGTGAAATTATATTAAATTCACTTTGAGCATACTGTTACTGTGTCACAGACACATAAGTCAGGCTCACAAAAATTGAATGGCTGTGTAATGATATTCACAACAAAGGCCTTTAGATTCCTAGGAGTTTGTCTAAGCATTGACAGAAAAATACCATATGCCATAAACATTTACATCCAATCTTCATGTTCAAAATGTGTACACCCCAGATTTTCATTTTGATGCCAGATCTCAAGTGTTAGAAATGCATTTACCTCTGCTGAGGACCAGCAGGAAGAGTAGTGGCAGGAAGTGTCCACGTGCAGCCTTCAACATCTTTATGCTGGTAAACACAGAGAGAGCCTTGATGGTGTGTGTGTGTGTGTGTGTGTTTTTTTAAGCATGTGTGAGTGTATGCATGTGTGTGTGTGTGTGTGTGTGCGCGCGCGCAAGTGCAGCCTTCAACATCTTTAATGCTGGTAAACACAGAGAGAGCCTTGATGGTGTGTGTGTGTGTGTTTGTTTAAGCATGTGTGAGTGCATGCATGTGTGTGTGTGTGTGTGTGTGCGCACAAGTGCAGCCTTCAACATCTTTAATGCTGGTAAACACAGAGAGCCATCATGATGTGTGTGTACATGTTTTTGTTTAAGCGTGTGTGAGTATATGTGTGTGTCAGTGGCGAGAAGCCATGCTTCCCCTATTTTGTCCGACAATAGCGGCCATTTTAATTGAAATGTCCGGCCTATTAATTTACCGGTTTTGCTCCTTCGTCTCGCTTCAGTCATCCATCTCTGTTTTCTCACTTAGTATTTTGCTATGAGCGAAATGGCGCCCCCAACTCCCAGATGTAGACCATTAGGCTACGTGGTGAAACAGTGTATTACACTATCGTGTCCAAGGGAAGCCAGCCTGAATTGGCATCCCTATCACTACGTAATAGTAAAAAAAAACGATCAACCAATCAGATTAGTGATACTACCCATCTGTGATTGGCCAGCACAGTATGAAGGGATGCCAGCCTGCCTTTGCCTCCTCCACAGAATCGATCTATGTTCACACGGTACAAATATCCATACATGTGCACCTGACGTACACGTTTAAAACTAAATCAATCAAGAAATCAAGTTTTACCAAACTGTCATATAACAAATTTAAATGAAGCCAGATGGCAGACCAACACCTGTTACGAGGGAGAGGAGGGTTTTATAAGTTTTAAGGAGAAGAATTACGTTTGCACAGAGTGACTAGCCGAAGACATACAGACATGCATGAGTGAACAGAGGGCTGTGAGGTAATGCCCAAAGCTGGGGAAACAGCTGTCAGATAAAATGATGACAAATTGCATACTATTTACTACCAGCCCTAGTGTAATAAAGTAAGATTCTGCAAAAGTTATTTCTGGTATTGAAGTTTCGTTTTGTAGCTGCTACACATAGTTTACAGATAATGTGCTCTAAAACTGTATGCTGGAGCACCTTGTTATGTTGTGGAAGTTTGTATGTTTAATAGTGGTTTGCGTGAGAAAATAAAATTGGTATCTTTAAAAGTCTAGCAAGACATAGCCATTGCCAGTATGTGCTATGTAACGTTCTGCTAACCTGCTTTGTTTTTCATAGCCTAACGTGAATGTTTCTAGTCCATCGTATAATTATTGCGTGGTATAAAACATAATATGGGATTTCGGTAACTGACATGTAAGACAACCTGTCCCCTGAATGAGTTTGATGTAGACGTTTGCACTGGAAAATAATCACATGTTTGCTGGTTTACTATTATGGGTAGGCTACTTTATGTTGTGTATAGCCATCTTTCCATACCAGCCACTAGCACATACAAGCGTTTTTTTCCTTAGAATGATTAAAACATGTTTTAGACAGACATGTAGACAGGACTGGCCAGCCTAGCCAGAATATCGTCATAGATGACCTAAAGGCCAGTAAGAAATTCTACGATGCTGTTATTGACCGCTTTGCAAGGATGAAAGGACGGTGGCATGCCTTATCTTGTCATTATGCCGCATCTCTGTTCTGCGTTACGTGCGCTGCCCATGTATGTGCAATTCCTGTGTTCTATCTGCAATGGCTTAGCCCCAATTTAACTAGCTTGCTGCAGATGTTTTCAAAATAGTCTAGAAGTTCGAAGAAGGTTGATAGGGCATCCTTTTAAATGTATGACATAGTTTAATACGGAATGCAGTTTAGCAGTTTGTAGAGGGAGAGGTAGCGCTTGTCTCACTTGCATTGCTTCCGCACAGCCTATTGTTTTATCCCACGTATGTTCTTAAAAAAAAATAATAAAACAATCAAACAAAAAACTATAAAAACTAAACAAAAGTTTGAGTTTATTAAAAAAACACACATGCGTTAGTTGGCCTTATTACTAGTTCTCTTATCTCACTTGGCTTCCCTACAAAAATCCCCCACGCCCGCCACTGGTGTGTGTGTGTGTGTGTGTGTGTGTGTGTGTGTGTGTGTGTGTGTGTGTGTGTGTGTGCAAATGCAGGCTTCAACATCTTTAATTCTATTAAACACAGAGAGCTGTCATGATGTGTGTGTGTACGTGGTTTTGTTTATGCTTGTCTGAGTGTACGTGTGTATGTGTTTGCGTGCAAGTGCAGTCTTCAACATCTTTAATGCTGAATAGAGAGCCGTCATGATGTGTGTGTGTACGTGTTTTTGTGTGTGTATGTGTGTGTGTGTGTGTGTGTGTGTACACGTTCAGCCTTCAACGTCTTTAATGCTATTAAACACAGAGAGCCTTCATGATGTGTGTGTACGTGTTCTTGTGTATGCATGTGTGAGTGTGTGTGTGTGTGTGTGTGTGTGTGTGTGTGTGTTTGTGTGTGTGTGTGTGTGCAAGTGTGCAAGTGCAGTTTTCAACATCTTTAAAGCTGTTGAACCGACAGACAGAGCCTTCGTGGCGTGGCGTGGTGTGTGTGTGT
>CM050198.1:5522261-5534761 GCA_027475355.1 Coilia nasus
CTGCACTTCCTCGTTCAGCTCCTCATTAGATTATTCCCTCGCTCTCCCTATTATCTCCCTCACCTGCACTTCCTCGTTCAGCTCCTCATTAGATTATTCCCTCGCTCTCCCTATTATCTCTCTCACCTGCACTTCCTCATTCAGCTCCTCATTAGATTATTCCCTCGCTCTCCCTATTATCTCCCTCACCTGCACTTCCTCATTCAGCGCCTCATTAGATTATTCCCTCGCTCTCCCCATTATCTCCTTCACCTGCACTTCCTCATTCAGCTCCTCATTAGATTATTCCCTCGCTCTCCCTATTATCTCCCTCACCTGCCTTCCTCGCCTCACGATCGCTGTGATCATTCGCCTCACCTGCACTTCCTTGTTTTTGACCATCACGAGTTTATTCGATTATCCCTCTCACCTGCACTCCTCGTTTCACGCTAGTTTACTCTCGTTTAGTTCCCGGGGTTTGCACTATTTAAACTCACTTCCCTCACTCACTTATTGTCAGTCTGTCTGCGAATCCACGGTGTACTCCTCAGCAAGCTTTTGACTCCTGACTCTCCAGCGTCTGTGTGGCTGTTTCCCGTCTGTCCGCTCGCCTCCTGTTTGTTCCTGTCTCTCCCCTGTCTGCCTGTGTGTGAGTGATCTCCAGTCCTCCGGTATCGACCCCTGCCTGCCTCCGACTCTGCTCTACGCTCCTGCCCTTGGCTCCGACTCCTGCCTGCCCTCGACCCTGCTCTGCTCTGCTGTCCCTGGTTCCGACTCCTGCCTGCCCTCTGCTCTGCTCTGCTCTACTGCCCTCGGTTCCGACCCCTGCCTGCCCTCGACTCTGCTCGTCTCTGGTGCCCCTGGTTTCGACCCCTGCCTGCCTTCGACTCTGCTCGGCTCTCCAGTCCTCCGGTTCTGACTCCTGCCTGTCTACGACCCGGCTCAACTCGCCAGGCCCTGGACGCAAAGCTCATCATGCCTGCCTGCCTGCCTGCCTGTGTGCTTCTGCGAGTGTCTCTCCGGTTAATTACCAGCCCTTCTGGGCTTCTGACTTCCGGGCTTCTGACTTTGTCCCTTTTCCCCAAACCCTTAATAAAGTTCATTGGAGGTTACACTATTGGGTCCATCTGTCTGTCTGGTTTCTGTGACACCTTGCCCCCGGCTAAAGACCCCCCCACAAACACAAACACACAGGAAGGGTTTGCTGGGAGGCCCAGTGCAGTTAAAGACTGCCCCCTGCTGGAGGTGGTACTGTTGTGTAATGACTGCATGCCGTCATGAACTCTATAGACACACACACACACAAACACACACACACACACACACACACACACACACACACACACACACACATACACACACACACACACATACACTCTCTCTCTCTCTCTCTGTCTTTCCTGTGTAACTGCAAAATGATAAAAAAAACACCCAATAAAAAAGAAAGACATCCAGGACAGGGAAAACACTTTTTTGTCAATTTTATTTACCAAATTGTGCAGAAAACTATTGTACAACAACTGGACCTCATTTCAATAGAGCTACAAAAGAAAGTTAAAACACTTGGAAATATTTATAATAAAAGAAGACCAACATGTTTTGTCAAATAAGAAAGATAATCAAACAACAATGAGAAATAAGATATAATAACAATGTTCCAAGACAATGCAAAATAACTTCAAGCAATACGTTACGCAAAAAAAATTTAAGCAAAATAACTTTAAGCAATTAATCTGGGGGGGGGGGGGGGGGGGGGGTTACCCAGGGGGATACCCAGTGCAGGGCACACACATGGACTAGTGGATTGCTAGGAAGAACATCAACAGAAGTCCTGCTTTGACAGGGAACATGAAGCAAAATCTGCAATGTTTTCAATGCGTCCAGTTTGGAAATCTGATCACATTGCTAGAAAAGCAGGTCCTCAGGTGAGCACATAATTGTATGACTAAAAGCTATCGAGACAACAGGGTTGCATGGTGTAAAAAGACTTTGTGTTACATAAATGAAGGACATCTTCCTTTTCTTCCTACGTTGCTCACTGTCACAGATGACCAGCTGTTTCCACTGGGCCCCTTCAGATTCTGGCCTGAAGATCACAGACAGCACCCCCTCTGGTTGGTCAGCAGAACTGCAGGAAGGCACCAGCACAGTGGCAGAGCCCAGCACAATGCCAAAACACAAACTGGGTCATTTTCTCACTTAACAAAGTCAATGGCACTACACTAAGTACAGAAATGCTATCTATTCTCAACAATGTGGTCGTTGTGGCTAAATACTGTGTTACTGCATACTGTAAAGCACTGAAAACAAGCAATTTGTCAAATTAAATATAAATCATTACTGATCATGTAATTCCCTTAAACAGCAGCCTAAAGACCAACAAAGGCAGGAAATTAACATAAACGTTTAGCATTCAAAACACTGAAAAACATTAAATCTATAGCATCAAGGTGCCTTTCCACAAACACAAATGATTTTGTACAAAAAGATTTATATTAAATGGGTTTCCAGTAGCTTACACGGTTAGATTGCTGTGGAGTTCCAGAGCGGATGAGCTACAACACGTTAGGAAGTGTTGGGGTTCAGGCTCTGGTAGACTGCATCAGCTTGGGTGGTGTTGGGGTTCAGGCTCTGGTAGACTGCATCCGCTTGGGTGGTGTTGGGGTTCAGGGTCTGGTAGACTGCATCAGGTTGGGTGGTGTTGGGGTTCAGGCTCTGGTAGACTGAATCAGGTTGGGCGATGTTGGGGTTCATGTTCTGGTAGACTGAGTTCATCTGGATGTCATCGTTGTCCTTACCTTGATGGTCATTTTCATAATCATGAGCAGCCTATGGTGCAGTTGGGACAATTAAGGCAACAACAATGCATGTTTTCCCCACTACAGTTTCACTAAATTTACCAGCAACCAATCAAAATACCCACAACCCATGATTCATCTTACCTGTTCATCCCTTCGTCTGCTCTTTGGCCTGTTCATATGTTCATTTGTCTGATTCCTGTTCATTTGGTATCTGACAGAGCAAACCAGAAATGTCAAACATAAAACAATGTATTGCACACTGTAAATGTGTGATTAAAGCTATTGTCATTGACACTAGCACTCACCTCGCACAAACGACAGCCAAGATCACGCCCACAGCTGCACATGCTGTTGCTCCAACAACCGCCAACATCACATAGCTGGTGCCTCCTGTCCAATACACAAGGGAGACAAAGACAGAAAATACTCTGAAGAAAATAACTCATCAAATAAAAGAGTTAACAGTACAAACAACAAAGGGTGTCATACCCATAACAGTGATGCACATATGCACACACACACACACACACACACACACACACACACACACACACACACACACACACATACACACATACACACACGCACACACAAATACACACATACAAATAACACACATAAAAGTCATACCCATTACAGTATGGTGAAAAGTTGTTGTTGAAGTTGTAGTGGTGGACCCTGCAACTGTGATGGACACAGCAGATGAGTTCTCGGCTCCATGTTTATTCCTGGCCTCACAGTAATACTGTCCTCCATCCTCAGATCTGATGTTAGAGATGCTGTACTGCTGTCCTGATCCTACTGGAGTGGACTGGTCCACCTTAAACCAGGTGTAGTTCTCCACAGGTGGGTTGGCATCACTGCTGCAGGTCAGAGTTACTGTGGTGCCGTGTGTTATCACATCAGGGCTCACAGAAACCGAGGTGTTCTTCGGAGAGACTGCAGAAAAAAGATTGAATAGTTAAAACACCTTTCTGAATATTAATATGTTTTGGTTCACTATTGGTATGCTATGGACCAATAAGCACCTTCCTTCAATTAAATTATCAAATGTATTTGTTCTGCCAGTCGTTATAGCGACACCATAGAGACACCATTAGGAGGACAGTACAGTATTAGATAAACATTAAATGTTTTGTGTTGCAAATCTATAGTAGCTGGGTAACACTGAATACTCACACATGATATTTAGCTTTTTTGGTTCAGATGGGTGTCCCTCATAGCCTTGTAGAGCACAGGAGTAATCACCCTCATCTTTAGGACTGACACTCTGGAGGATAAGCTCAGAGTTTCCATTTTCTTTAAGAGCTATGTCTTTGCCATTCTTTCTCCAGATCACTTTGGGTTTTTCTTTTAAATCGCAGGACCATGTACAACCCAGCTTCACCTTATCACCCTCAACCACTGGTGTAGGAACTGTTACAGTGAGATCTGAGTCATGAGTTAAGAAAACAGAAAATCAGATCACATGTAAAGAGTGGAGTTGAACAGTTCAGTGGTATATCGCTTAATGTAAGAAAGCTCTTAAAAAATTGTGTGTTGTTGAAACATGGCACGCTTATGACTCACCCGTGACTGACAGTTTAACAGTTTGACTTAGCCCTTTGCCTTTGTCTGAAATTATCCAGACTCTATAGTGAGTGCTGTCTGTCTGCTTCAGATCAGTGAGGTTTAAACTGCAGTCATTTGATGGGTTGGTCTTATCCCAGACGTAATGCACACGGCCTGTGTAATGTGGATTCTCAGCAAGATCCTGAGGATCCTCCCCCTCTTTAGACTGAACTGTCCAGAAGACGTTAGTAAGCTTGTGGCCAGCAGGGGAAGTGAAAGAGCAGAACATGGCAGCCAATGACCCTTTTACAGCACAGAGTTGGGGATTGAAGATTTTTACCCAATCTTTTCCTGCCAGGACATCTAAAAGACCATGTGAAATTATATTAAATTCACTCTGAGCATACTGGTACTGTGTCACAGACACATAAGTCAGGCTCACAAAAATTGAATGGCTGTGTAATGATATTCACAGCAAAAGGCTTTAGATTCCTAGGAGTTTGTCTAAGCATTGACAGAAAAATACCATATGCCATAAACATTTACATCCAATATTCATGTTCAAAATGTGTACCCCCAGGATTTTCCTTTTGATGCCAGATCTCAAGTGTTAGAAATGCATTTACCTCTGCTGAGGACCAACAGGAAGAGTAGTGGCAGGAAGTGTCCACGTGCGGCCTCCAACATCTTTAATGCTGGTAAACACAGAGAGAGCCTTGATGGTGTGTGTGTGTGTGTTTGTTTAAGCATGTGTGAGTGCATGCATGTGTGTGTGTGTGTGTGTGTGTGCGCAAGTGCAGCCTTCAACATCTTTAATGCTGGTAAACACAGAGAGCCATCATGATGTGTGTGTACGTGTTTTTGTTTAAGCATGTGTGAGTATATGTGTGTCAGTGGCGTTTTCTCCCGGAGGCCAAGGGAAGCCAAGCTTCCCCTATTTTGTCCGACAATAGCGGGCATTTTAATTGAAATGTCCGGCCTATTAATTTACCGGTTTTGCTCCTTCGTCTCGCTTCAGTCATCCATCTCCCGTTTTTTCACTTAGTATTTTACTATGAGCGAAATGGCGCCCCCCAACTCCCAGATGTAGACCATTACGCTATGTGGTGAAACAGTGTATTACACTATCGTGTCCAAGGGAAGCCAGCCTGAATTGGCATCCCTATCACTACGTAATAGTAAAAAAAAAACGAACGATCAACCAATCAGATTAGTGATACTACCCATCTGTGATTGGCCAGCACAGTATGAAGGGAAGCCAGCCTGCCTTTGCCTCCTCTACAGAATCGATCTATGTTCACACGGTACAAATATCCATACATGTGCTCCCGACATACACGTTTAAAACTAAATCAATCAAGAAATCAAGATGACAAACAGTTTTACCAAACTGTCATATAATAAATTTAAATGAAGCCAGATGGCAGACCAACACCTGTTACGAGGGAGAGGAGGGTTTTAGAAGTTTTAAGGAGAAGAATTACGTTTGCACAGATTGACTAGCCGAAGACATAGACATGCATGAGTGAACAGAGGTAATGCCCAAAGCTGGGGAAACAGCTGTCAGATAAAATGATGACAAATTGCATACTGTTTACTACCAGCCCTAGTGTAATAAAGTAAGATTCTGCAAAAGTTATTTCTGGTGTTGAAGTTTCGTTTTGTAGCTGCTACACATAGTTTACAGATAATGTGCACTAAAACTGTATGCTGGAGCACCTTGTTATGTTGTGGAAGTTTGTATGTTTAATAGTGGTTTGCGTGAGAAAATAAAATTGGTATCTTTAAAAGTCTAGCAAGACATAGCCATTGCCAGTATGTGCTATGTAACGTTCTGCTAACCTGCTTTGTTTTTCATAGCCTAACGTGAATGTTGCTAGTCCATCGTATAATTATTGCGTGGTATAAAATATAATATGGGATTTCGATAACTGACATGTAAGACAACCTGTCCCCTGAATCAGTTTGATGTAGACGTTTGCACTGGAAAATAATCACATGTTTGCTGGTTTACTATTATGGGTAGGCTACTTTATGTTGTGTATAGCCATCTTTCCATACCAGCCACTAGCACATACAAGCGTTTTTTCCTTAGAATGATTAAAACATATTTTAGACAGACATGTAGACAGGACTGGCTTGCCAGCCTAGCCTAAATATCGTCATGGATGACCTAAAGGCCAGTGAGAAATTCTACGATGCTGTTATTGACTGCTTTGCAAGGATGAAAGGACGGTGGCATGCCTTATCTTGTCATTATGCCGCATCTCTGTTCTGCGTTACGTGCGCTGCCCATGTATGTGCAATTCCTGTGTTCTATCTGCAATGGCTTAGCCCCAGTTTAACTAGCTTGCTGCAGATGTTTTCAAAATAGTCTAGAAGTTCGAGGAAGGTTGATAGGGCAGCCTTTTAAATGTATGACATAGTTTAATACGGAATACAGTTTAGCAGTTTGTAGAGGGAGAGGTAGCGTTTGTGTCTCACTTGCATTGCTTCCGCACAGCCTATTGTTTTATCCCACGTATGTTCTTAAAAAAAATAATAAAACAATCAAACAAAAAACTATAAAAACTAAACAAAAGTTTGAGTTTATTAAAAAAACACACATGCGTTAGTTGGCCTTATTACTAGTTCTCTTATCTCACTTGGCTTCCCTACAAAAATCCCCCACGCCACGCCACTGGTGTGTGTGTGTGTGTGTGTGTGTGTGTATGTGTGTGCGTGTGTGTGTGCAAATGCAGGCTTCAACATCTTTAATGCTATTAAACACAGAGAGCCTTCATGATGTGTGTGTACGTGTTCTTGTGTATGCATGTGTGAGTGTGTGTGTGTGTGTGTGTGTGTGTGTGTGTGTATGTGTGTGTGTGTGTGTGCAAATGCAGGCTTCAACATCTTTAATTCTATTAAACACAGAGAGCTGTCATGATGTGTGTGTGTACGTGGTTTTGTTTATGCTTATCTGAGTGTATGTGTGTGTGTGTGTTTGCGTGCAAGTGCAGTCTTCAACATCTTTAATGCTGAACAGAGAGCCGTCATGATGTGTGTGTGTACGTGTTTTTGTGTGTGTATGTGTGTGTGTGTGTGTGTGTGTGTGTGTACACGTTCAGCCTTCAACATCTTTAATGCTATTAAACACAGAGAGCCTTCATGATGTGTGTGTACGTGTTCTTGTGTATGCATGTGTGAGTGTGTGTGTGTGTGTGTGTGTGTGTGTGTGTGTGTGTGTGTGTGTGTGTGTGTGCAAATGCAGGCTTCAACATCTTTAATGCTATTAAACACAGAGAGCCTTCATGATGTGTGTGTACGTGTTCTTGTGTATGCATGTGTGTGTGTGTGTGTGTGTGTGTGTGTGTGTGTGTGTGTGTGTGTGTGTGCAAGTGTGCAAGTGCAGTTTTCAACATCTTTAAAGCTGTTGAACCGACAGACAGAGCCTTCGTGGCGTGGCGTGGTGTGTGTGTGTGTGTGTTTGTGTATGCATCAGTAAGTGTACACATCTCTGTGTGTGTGTGTGTGTGTGTGTGTGTGTGAGAGAGAGAGAGTGACTGTATGTGTGTGTGTGAGAGAGAGTGACTGTATGTGTGTGTGTGTGTGTGTGTGAGTGTATTCATGTGTGAATACATATGTAGTTTAAAAAAAGAGTCTAAGTGACACACGTTCATTACAGGTCATGAAAAAGAACACACTGTATATGCAGATCAGTTAAAACATCACTTAACAAAACAAATCAAAAGAGAAAAGATCGCTGTAAGTCTCTTACCGTGACAAGTGCAGAGAGCAGTCTGTAAATGAGCGACTGTGCATTAGCGCTGTCTATTAGTGGAAGCAGCCCCTTGGTTAAACAGATGTCCGGGAACTAAGGCATATTCAAGGCAGTGACATCACCACATGTCTTTTTGTGAACTTCTGCTTTTTGCTTGTTGAACAGAACGTTAAACAGATGCCTCTTTGGGGGGAAGGGCTGTGGAGGACTCATTATGCACTTGTTTATTTGTATAATATTTAATATTTCCTTCTTAAAGGTTAAAATGTGGTACACAAATCCCCCTAAACACATACCAACACACAGACACCCAACTGTCCACCCGGTCATGTTGTCAAGGAGACATGTCCTCTCAAACAGTGGGTTGGAAAAAGGACACCGTGTAAGGCATAAACAACATTGTGTGTATGATTTAACTTGGTGTAAATATTGCATCGTATTATCATATTATTGTATATCTGTTTCTGCCCATGCTTGACTGGAGTGCAGCTGTGCTGAGCACAGGATAAAATCTGAGGCGGTTTGCTGTCAGTCCCCCAACCACAGATGGGTGTGAAGGGTGCAAACTCTGTACTCATGAATAGCTATTCATGCTATTCGTGCTATTCGTGCTATTCGTGCTATTCGTGGAAGGGTTTTTTTTTTTTTTCGAGAGCAGAAAGCAGCAGCAGAAAAGTACATCACAGAGTCAGCTCCTTTGCCACAGGAAGTGAATAAACGAACACAAATGTGTGGACGTCACGACAACAGGGTCTACTGGGGACAAAACACACACTGGTACATTACGCCGATCTCCAGCACAGATAACGATACAGGAAATATTACAAGTATGTTTTCCTCAACAGCACATACACACACACACACACACACACACACACACACATACGTGACACACACTCAAAGACACACACACACACACAAACACACACACACACACACGCACACGCACACACACACACACACACACACACACACATACATACTCTCTCTCTCTCTTTCCTGTGTAACTGCAAAATGATTAAAAAAACACCCAATAAAAAAGAAAGAAATCCAGTACAGGGAAAACACTTTTTTGTCAATTTTATTTACCAAATTGTGTAGAAAATTATTGTACAACAACTGGACCTCATTCCAATAGAGCTACAAAAGAAAGTTAAAACACTTGGAAATATTTATAATAAAAGAAGATCAACATGTTTTCTCACTTAAGAAAGATAATCAAACAACAATGAGAAATAAGATATAATAACAATGTAAAATAACTTCAAGCAATACATTACACAAAAAACTAAGCAAAATAACTTTAAGCAATTAATCTGGGCCGGGGGGGGGATACCCAGGATGATACCCAGTACAGGGCACACACATGGACTAGTGGATTGCTAGGAAGAACATCAACGTCCTGCTTTGACAGGGAACATGAAGCAAAATCTGCAATGTTTTCAATGCGTCCAGTTTGGAAATCTGATCACATTGCTAGAAAAGCAGGCCCTCAGGTGAGCACATAATTGTATGACTAAAAGCTATCCAGACAACAGGGTTGCATGGTGTAAAAAGACTTTGTGTTGCATACATGAAGGACATCTTCCTTTTCTTCCTATGTTTCTCTATGTCACAGATGACCAGCTGTTTGCACTGGGCCCCTTCAGATTCTGGCCTGAAGATCACAGACAGCACCCCCTCTGGTTGGTCAGCAGAACTGCAGGAAGGCACCAGCATAGTGGCAGAGCTCAGAACAATGCCAAAACACAAACTGGGTCATTTACTCACTTAACAAAGTCAATGGCACTACACTAAGTACAGAAATGCTATCTATTCTCAACAGTGTGGTCGTTGTGGCTAAATACTGTGTTACTGCATACTGTAAAGCACTGAAAACAAGCAATTTGTCAAATTAAATATAAATCATTACTGATCATGCAATTCCCTTAAACAGCAGCCTAAAGACCAACAAAGGCAGAAAATCAACTTAAACGTTTAGCATTCAAAACACTGAAAAACATGAGATCTATAGCATCAAGGTGCCTTTCCACAAACACAAATGATTCTGTACAAAAATATTTATACTAAATGGGTTTTCAGTAGCTTACACAGTTAGATTGCTGTGGAGTTCCAGAGCGGATGAGCTACAACACGTTAGGAGGTGTTGGGGTTCAGGCTCTGGTAGACTGCATCAGCTTGGGTGGTGTTGGGGTTCAGGGTCTGGTAGACTGCATCAGGTTGGGTGGTGTTGGGGTTCAGGCTCTGGTAGACTGAATCAGGTTGGGCGATGTTGGGGTTCATGTTCTGGTAGACTGAGTTCATCTGGATGTCATCGTTGTCCTTACCTTGATGGTCATTTTCATAATCATGAGCAGCCTATGGTGCAGTTGGGACAATTAAGGCAACAACAATGCATGTTTTCCCCACTACAGTTTCACTAAATTTACAAGCAACCAATCAAAATACCCACAACCCATGACTCATCTTACCTGTTCATCCCTTCGTCTGCTCTTTGGCCTGTTCATATGTTCATTTGTCTGATTCCTGTTCATTTGGTATCTGACAGAACAAACCAGAAATGTCAAACATAAAACAATGTATTGCACACTGTAAATGTGTGATTAAAGCTATTGTCATTGACACTAGCACTCACCTCGCACAAACGACAGCCAAGATCACGCCCACAGCTGCACATGCTGTTGCTCCAACAACCGCCAACATCACATAGCTGTTGCCTCCTGTCCAATACACAAGGGAGACAAAGACAGAAAATACTCTGAAGAAAATAACTCATCAAATAAAAGAGTTAACAGTACAAACAACAAAGGGTGTCATACCCATAACAGTGATGCACATATGCACACACACACACACACACACACACACACACACACACACACACACACACACACACACATACACACATACACACACGCACACACAAATACACACATACAAATAACACACATAAAAGTCATACCCATTACAGTATGGTGAAAAGTTGTTGTTGAAGTTGTAGTGGTGGACCCTGCAACTGTGATGGACACAGCAGATGAGTTCTCGGCTCCATGTTTATTCCTGGCCTCACAGTAATACTGTCCTCCATCCTCAGATCTGATGTTAGAGATGCTGTACTGCTGTCCTGATCCTACTGGAGTGGACTGGTCCACCTTAAACCAGGTGTAGTTCTCCACAGGTGGGTTGGCATCACTGCTGCAGGTCAGAGTTACTGTGGTGCCGTGTGTTATCACATCAGGGCTCACAGAAACCGAGGTGTTCTTCGGAGAGACTGCAGAAAAAAGATTGAATAGTTAAAACACCTTTCTGAATATTAATATGTTTTGGTTCACTATTGGTATGCTATGGACCAATAAGCACCTTCCTTCAATTAAATTATCAAATGTATTTGTTCTGCCAGTTGTTATAGCAACACCATAGAGACACCATTAGGAGGACAGTACAGTATTAGATAAACATTAAATGTTTTGTGTTGCAAATCTATAGTAGCTGGGTAACACTGAATACTCACACATGATATTTAGCTTTTTTGGTTCAGATGGGTGTCCCTCATGGCCTTGTAGAGCACAGGAGTAATCACCCTCATATTTAGGACTGACACTCTGGAGGATAAGCTCAGAGTTTCCATTTTCTTTAAGAGCTATGTCTTTGCCATTCTTTCTCCAGATCACTTTGGGTTTTCCTTTTAAGACGCAGGACTGTGTACAACCCAGCTTCACCTGATCACCCTCAACCACTGGTGTAGGAATCGTTACAGTGAGATCTGAGTCATGAGTTAAGAAAACAGATCACATGTAAAGAGTGGAGTTGAACAGTTCAGTGGTATATCACTTAATGTAAGAAAGCTCTTAAACAATTGTGTGTTGTTGAAACATGGCACGCTTATGACTCACCCATGACTGACAGTCTAACAGTTTGACTTAGCCCTTTGCCTTGGTCTGAAAGTATCCAGACTCTATAGTCAGTGCTGTCTGTCTGCTTCAGATCAGTGAGGTTTAAAGTGCAGTCATGTGTTGGGTTGGTCTTATCCCAGACGTAATGCACACGGCCTGTGTAAAGTGGATTCTCAGCAAGATCCTGAGGATCCTTCCACCCTGTAGACTGGACTGTCCAGAAGACGTTAGTAACCTTGTGGCCAGGAGGGGGAGTGAGAGTGCAGAACATCAGAGCTGATGATCCTTTCACAGCACAGAGTTGGCGACTGATGAGATTTACCCAATCTTTTGTTTCCGCCAGCACATCTAAAAGACCATGTTACATTATATTAAATTCACTCTGAGCATACTGTTACTGTGTCACAGACACATAAGTCAGGCTCACAAAAATTGAATGGCTGTGTAATGATATTCACAACAAAGGGCTTTAGATTCCTAGGAGTTTGTCTAAGCATTGACAGAAAAATACCATAT
>CM050198.1:5537261-5549761 GCA_027475355.1 Coilia nasus
TATGTATGTATGTATGTATGTATGTTTGTATGTATGTATGTATGTATGTATGTATGTATGTATGTATGTATGTGTGTATGAATGTATGTATGTATGTATGTATGTATGTATGTATGTATGTATGTATGTATGTTTGTATGTATGTATGTATGTATGTATTTATTTAACTGCACAGTGGGCTGAACTGTCCCTTCATGGGAGAGTGTGCATCAGTGCTAAACACAGCGATATCTCTAGGCCTCATCATGTCAAATGCTCACACATGCTCTCACAGGAAGGGTGGCGCTCACACACAGTTTAGATTGGGCTGGAGCCCTCTGCAGCTAAGCTCCGCTTCCTCAGCTCAGCAATACAGCCAATTAGAGCTGAGCTCCCCCTGCTACAGTATTTATAGTCATACAATAGAGTGAGATATTGACCACTGTGCGTAAAGAAGGCCTTCCCCTCTTTACAAAAGCCAACTTAACCACTGTGCTTATGCGCAACTTACGCCTGACCACAGTGCAGTACGCAGCAACTAGTGTGTCCTTTATTTCCATGCTGCCACTTTCTCTGTATGTATGTGTGTGAAAGTCACACATACAGCACACAGGACAGCTAAAAATGCCTTCAAGAGGGCACTGCTTTTCTTTTTTTCAATCTTTTTTTAGAGATGAATGACCACATGCACACAGTGTAAACTCATTTCCCAATGCTGTCCCCTGCATTTTATTGTTGCCCAGAAACATAATAAGGTCTTTCAGCATTTTACCTGATGACAGTTTCCCATAATGTGCCTGTAAACCAGTGGACCTTCAAACACATTTATCAAGCTGGGAAAAATTACAACAGGGAAGTCACCAGTTCAGGTTTGAGAGTGCCTCTACTGGGTGTGACATGTAATGACAGCTATACAATAATGCTTAATCTCACCCCGAGCTCCAATCAGACCTCATCCAATGTCACATTCCAGCTCATGCCCCCTTAACACCTCCACCCTGCCACCGCCTACCTCACACACAGCCCTCACACCAACACCCCCCCCCCCCCCCCCACACACACACACACACACATACAGCACATAGGACACAGCCCTCACGGCTCAAGACCCCCCCACATACACACAAACCACAAAGCACTTAGCCTTGCTCCTTGCTCCCCCCCCCCCCCCCCCCCCCCCACACACACACACACACACACAGGACACAGCCCTCACGGCTCAAGCCCCCACCCACCACACATGGCGCTTGTGCCTCCCTCACTGCCCCCCCCTACACACACACAGCACACAGCATACATCCTTGCTCCCCGCCTCATGCCACCTCCCTTCACCCCCCCCACACACACAGCACACAGGAAACAGCCCTCACTGCTCAAACCCTCCTCCCACACACACACAACACATATCTTTGCTCCCTGCTGCCCTCAGCCCTCTCCACACACGTTTGTCCAACCCCACCGCAAAGTCAAAGTCAAAGTCAAAGTCAGTTTTATTTGTCAATTTCTTCACATGTACTTGACATACAAAGGAATCGAAATTACATTTCTCACTATCCTATGCGTTTACATAGATAACAACAACAACAACAACAACAACAACAGTAAAGTGCAAGTGCACAAGACAAGACAAATCCTATTTATTATTGCAAATAATAAATAAAGTGCAGTTGCTTAAGGCTACTGTTACCTAGTGTTGCTAAAACTAAACCAGGTATGACAAGTCAAGACAACAAGACGAGACAAGACAAGACAACACTGAGTGTGTGCATTTAGAGGTAGTTGTTCTTGTGAAAAGTGATGGCTAGTGCAATAAAAATATAAATATAACAGCAGCATGTGTGTGCAAAGTGATGGCTAGTGCAATAAAAATATAAATATAACAGCATCATGTGTGTGCAATTTTGCATATGCAGAGTCTCAGTTTAGGTAAGGTGGGGTGCCAGCCTGGTGTTTCTTCTGGCTGGGGGTGAGGGTGAGGAGGGGAGAGAGTTCAGGAGAGAGTTCAGCAGTCTGGGGCTGAGGGTGAGGGTGAGGGTGAGGAGGGGAGAGAGTTCAGCAGTGTCACGGGTGAGGAGGGGAGAGAGTTCAGCAGTCTCACGGCCTGGTGGATGAAGCTGTTCGTGAGTCTGGTGGTGCGGGATCGGAGACTCCTGTACCTCTTTCTGGAGGGCAGGAGGCTGAACAGACTGTGTGCAGGGTGACTTGTATCGTTGACGATTGTGATGGCTTTGCGGGTGAGGCGGGTGGTGTAAAGGTCTTGCAGGGATGGGAGTGGTACACCAATTATCCTCTCAGCTGTTCTCACGATGCGTTGTAGAGCCTTCCTGTTGTAGTCAGTGCAGCTTCCGCCCCACACGGTGATGCAGCTGGTGAGGATGCTTTCAATGGTTCCTCTGTAAAACGTGGTCATGATGGGTGGTTGAGCACTTGCCTGCTTCAGTTTGCGCAGGAAGTAGAGACGCTGCTGTGCTTTCTTGGTCAGTGATGCAGTGTTGGTGGTCCAGGAGAGGTCATCACTGATGTGCACCCCGAGGAACTTGGTGCTGCTCACCCTCTCCACTGCAGCACCGTCGATGGTCAGTGGAGGGTGTTGGGTGTGGCCTCTCTGGAAGCTGACAACAATCTCTTTGGTCTTGCTGACGTTTAGCAGGAGGTTGTTGTCTTTGCACCATCTGGTCAGAAGCTCCACCTCTTTCCTGTAGTGGGTCTCATCGCCGTTGGAGATGAGGCCCACCAGTGTCGTGTCATCTGCAAACTTCACGAGGTGGTTGGAGCTGTGGGTTGGTGTGCAGTCAGTATGTAGTGGTGTGCAGCCAGTGTGCAGTATGTGTGTGTTATTTAACATTTACAGTAACTTATAGAGCCTGTATGATAGACATGTGTGTGTTATTTAACATTTACAGTATCGTATAGACCCTGTATAACACAGACATGTGTGTTATTTAATATTTACAGTATCCTATAGAGCCTGTATGACACAGACATGTGTGTGTGTGTGTGTGTGTGTTATTTAACATTTACAGTATCCTATAGAGCCTGCATGATAGACATGTGTGTGTGTGTGTTATTTAACATTTACAGTATCCTATAGAGCCTGTATGATACAGACATGTGTGTGTGTGTTATTTAACATTTACAGTATCGTATAGAGCCTGTATAACACAGACATGTGTGTTATTTAATATTTACAGTATCCTATAGAGCCTGTATGACACAGACATGTGTGTGTGTGTTATTTAACATTTACAGTATCCTATAGAGCCTGTATGATAGACATGTGTGTGTTATTTAACATTTACAGTATAGAGCCTGTGTGATACAGACATGTGTGTTTGTGTTATTTAACATTTACAGTATCCTATAGAGCCTGTATGAAACAGGCATGTGTGTGTTATTTAACATTAACAGTATCCTATAAAGCCTGTATGATAGACATGTGTGTTATTCAACATTAACAGTATCCTATAAAGCCTGTATGATAGACATATGTGTTATTTAACATTTACAGTATCCTATACAGCCTGTATGACACAGGCATGTGTGTTTTTTAACATTTACAGTATCCTATAGAGCCTGTATGATAGACATGTGTGTGTGTTATTTAACATTTACAGTATCCTATTGAGTCTGTATGATAGACATGTGTGTGTTATCTAAAGGTTATTTAATGGTTCTGTCTATGTTTCTGTTTTTAATCTCTCATGGCTCCCGAGGCTGTAAACAACAGACGAAAGGCCAAACATCACAAGTTTTGTTACACTTTTATTTAGAAATGGACTAGTGTGGATGTAGCCAAAGAGGTAGATGACGGCAAGAGAAGAAGATCAGCCCCAGACAGAAGAGCAGATTCGACAGGAAGTGTTTGATGAGGCCCAGTGCAGTTAAAGACTGCCCCCTGCTGGACACGAAGTGGTACTGCTGTGTAATGACTGCATGCCATTATGAACTCTATAGACACACACACACACACACACACACACACACACACACACACACACACACACACACAAGAGAAGGAGATCAGCCCCAGACAGAAGAGCAGATTGGACAGGAAAGGTTTGGTGAGACACCCAGTGCAGTTAATGACTGCCCCCTGCTGGACACAAAGTGGTACTGTTGTGTAAAGACTGCATTCTGAACTCTAGGCTTTGCAAAACAGTAGTGTACCCCCTCTTTTTCTCTTGTGTTGCTATGAATTGCTTGCTCTGTGTAACTCTGAATGTGTGAATGAGTGTGTGTTCTGCATTCAGCTGCTGATGGACATTTTAATGTATTGCCATGCTGCTTTGCAGAAGGTTAATGAAGATGAATACTATACGTGACTATGTATTCCCTTGCCCCAAATGTAAAGAAAAATATATATCAAATGAAATATTACACAATTGCACTCACACAGCATGATCAGTTTTATTTAGCAAATAGTGGAGAATGTTACTGTATGTAGTCTTTTACTTACAGAAAAGTCAAAATAAATGAAATGATTCTACTCAGGGAAAACCTTATTGTAATATTATGAAAATACAAATGTGTCTATGAAATAAAGTATAATCAAAATGTTACAAGAAAATGCAAAAATGCTTTTCGCTATAAACTCTTTATAATTTTCACTTAGCTTTGCTTACCTCCCCTGATCTGCAGCAGTTTGCACTGGGCCCACCACCACTGTAGATCACAGAGAGCTCCCCCTCTGGTTGGCCAGGAGAACTGCAGGAAGACACCAGCATAGTGACAGAGAGCTCAGCAAAACAAGGTGTAAATAGGATCCATGCATTCATCACCAAAGACAACAACAATAATAATAATAATAATAATAATAATAATAATAATAATAATAATAATAATAATAATAATAATAATAATAATAATATCGGCTGTAATATTAGGGTAACTGCATTCTATATGTGTTGCCAGCTTTAAAGTATTGTGTGTGAAAAAGTAAAATGGACAACACCTGAAAAATGTGCCCTGTAAAGACTGATTTGTACATGGTAACCACTGCATCAGCCAACATCATGGAGACTATAGGCTGGACAAGGAAGTCATCAGTGTCAATGACTACTTTCACTGCCCCCTAGTGGATATAACAGGTAACAACACCTACAGAATTTTATGTCAGATTATCACAACCCAACCCACAGCTTGCCCTCCCAAACAGCAGAGGGCAGAGGAGAGTGAACACAAGGCAGGATCAATAGCAAGAGACTATAAACACAGTTGGCTTAACACTTGTTACTGAGTGGGTTAAGATCTAGACGTAATTGTAAATGATAAGTAAAATAATATTGTTTACGCAGAATTGGGAAGAAGATGGTAACAAAGAAAATGAAATGAAACAAAAATGACTTTATTAATACACATCTGTGAATTGTAAAATTTAAAAGATTTTATTGTACTCTTGTACAGAGACCACACAATAACTTCAATATCTACCAGATTCTACCAGAACTGGTGGAAGAAGTATAGTTGGTGGATAATTATTTACGAAACACCCTATAAAGTCAAATAAAATTAAAAAAATAAAATAAATAAAAACTGGTGGATAATTATTTACAAAACACCCTATAAAGTCAAATATGAACATGAGAGGGATTTGAACAGGAACATTAACTGTTGAAAAGAAAACCCATTGAATACAACTCTTTGAATAGGTGTTATTCCTCACAACCAAATGTTGCAGGCAAATGACATTCTCAGTGCATGATTTTATAGTAGCTTAAATGTTTAAATTGCTGTGGGTTTATAGACTGTCATAAACTGCATCAGGTTGGGTGGTGTTAGGATCTAGGCTCTGGTAGACTGCATCAGGTTGGGTGGTGTTGGGGTTCAGGCTCTGGTAGACTGGATCAGGTTGGATTGTGTTGGGGTTCAGGGTCTGGTAGACTGCATCAGGTTGGGTGGTGTTGGGGTCTAGGCTCTGGTATACTTCATCAGGTTGGGTGGTGTTGGGGTTCAGGCTCTGGTAGACTGGATCAGGTTGGATGGTGTTGGGGTTCAGGCTCTGGTAGAGTGAATTTGAATGATAGGTTCATACATTCAGGTCAACAACAATCCAGTTTTTTTACCACTGCAGTTTCACGGAACTCAGCAACAACTTCTAAAAAAACCATCACAGATACTACACCACATCTCACCTGTAAATGTCTTCTTGCATCATTTGATCGGTTCTTGTAGTATCTGATAAAATAAAAAGGAAAAATAAAAATGAAATAAAACTGTACTTTGAATATTTTGAGTAAAAATTACAGCTATTGTTCAGGTCAGCCCTCACCTCACGCAAACAATAAGAGAGATAATGCCTATAGCTCCACATGCTGATTTTCCAGCCAACACAAACATCACAAAGCTGTTGGCCCCTAACCAATGAAGACAAGAGAAAATCAGAAAAAACAGCTTTCCGATAGGACCAAGCTAAAGGCAAGCAAAAACAGCAAAAAAAAAACATGTCATACCAATAACAGTGACGAACACAGCCTCTGATTTCTGTGTTCCATATTTATTCCTGGCCTCACAGTAGTATTGTCCTCCATCCTCAAAGCTAATATTTGTGATAGTGTACTGCTGTCCTGATCCTACTGGAGTGGACTCGTTCACCCTAAACCAGCTGTAGCTCTCCACTGGTGGGTTGGCATCACTGCTGCAGGTCAGAGAGACTGTGCTATCCTTGTAAATCACTTCAGGTCGGACAGAAATGGATGTGTTCTTAGGAGGGGCTGTGGAAAACGGTATAGAATTTTACAAAGGAACAAAAAAAAGTTATTTAACTGATGAGGAAAGGGATGAGTGACCATTAACGTTTGTATCTAACTTCAGAGTTGACCACATTTGCACTGCAATCCAGATTTTACTGAGTAACTCTGAATACTCACACATGACATTAAGCTTCTTTGGTTCAGATGGATGTCCCTCAGGGCCTTGCAGAGCACAGGAGTAGTCACCCTTATCTTCAGGACTGACACTCTGGAGAAGAAGTTTGAAGTTGTTTGTCTGTTTACCAGCAATATCTTTGCCATCCTTTCTCCAGACGACTGTAGGGTTGCCACTGAAGTTGCAGATGGCAGAGCACTGTAACTCTACCTCATCACCCTCCATCACAGTGGAAGGAAAGCTCACAGAAAGGTCTGTGGGAAAAGTAAAATGTTTTGCAAAATGTAGAGTTACAGTATGGTTTTGATAATGTCTGTAGTTGTCTATCATAAATGCTTCAACGTACTGATGACTTGTAAAAATCAGTGTGTCCCGATAAATCATGGTAGACTCACTAATGATTGACAAATTAAATTAAAAAGGTCAGCTTTATCATTTGCTTTTGTCTGATATAATCCATACCCTATTGGGTTACACTTGATTTTACTGTCCCTGTTGCATCAATTAGGTACAGTGTAACAAAGTAGGTAAGAACATGTGTAGATGTTGTGACATCTGTGTTTGTGTGTGTGTGTGTGTGTGTGTGCGTGTGTGTGTGTGTGTGTGTGTGTGTGTGTGTGTGTGTGTGGATAGGTGTGTGTGTGTGTGTGTGTGTGTGTGTGTGTGTGTGTGTGTGTGTGTGTGTGTGTGAAGTCCTGAAGTAGATTGGGTAAACAGGGTCTGTTATAATTTTGTAAAAGCAGGTGAAAATGAAAACAATCAGCTAAAAAAAAAAGAGAATGATGTTGTGCTTTTAGTTCTGGGCTCGTTTATCCTTTTATCGTTTATCGTTTATACACCAGATATCACACAATAAACTCATTGACCTTACCTGTGACTGTGAGAGCGACTTTATGCGACAGCCATTTCTCCCGCGGTTTATTCGTTTCGATTCTGGCTTGATAAAAGCCTGTGTCTGTGACTCCGACATTAATGAGGGTCAGTGTGCAGTGTGCTTTGCGGCTGCCAGCACTGTACAAAACTCGACCCTGATACTGCGCGATCGTAGACAGGTCCATGACTTCATTTGTTATCCAGTAGACTTTAGTGACTGTGAGACGAGGAGGATGAGTGAAGGAGCAGGGCATGACCACTGAGGATCCGGTCACAGCACAGATATCATGTTGAGGCACAGTCACCTTCCATTCCTGGCAAGAAACACCTGCAATTGAAAGCACACTATATATAGTACACGTGTGTGCTATTTAATCTGTAATTATCATGCTAGTTACAGACATAACAACAAGCAGGAATGAATGAATGAATGAATAAATAAATAAATAAATAAATAAATAAATAAATAAATAAATAAATAAATAGTGCAAAATGAATAAAAGTAAATAGTCTTTAGTATCTTATTTGTGGTATCACCACTAGATAGAAGTGTTAGGTGTGTGAGTATGGGGGTTTGTCGCCATCTGCTGGCCACTCTGCGTCACTGTTTTCTTTGTTAACCCTTTGGTTTCCTGGTCAATTGTTGTATGCATGGAGACAATGCTTAGAGGTACATTATTAAATCTTTATGGCACATACAAATAGGCATTTGCCAATTATATGAATTATCAACTATATTTGCACATGCATTGCATTGATTTATGTCCTCTAATGCACACTGTGTGTGTGTGTGTGTGTGTGTGTGTGTGTGTGTGTGTGTGCGTGTGTGTGTGTGTGTGTGTGTGTGTGTGTGTGTGTGCGTGTGTGTGTGTGTGTGTGTGTGTGTGTGTGTGTGTGTGTGTGCGTGTGGTGTGCCTGAGTTTGTCTCTGTGTGTCTGCCTGCTGTGTGTCTGCATGTGTGTTTGTGTAAGTGTGCCTGGCTGTCCTCTAATGCACTGCCCCCCCCCCCCCCCCCCCCCACTGCATCTAGACTTCTGCATCTAGAAGGAAGTGAGCTCATCTCTCCTTCATTTTTTTACAGTCTGTCTGTCACTTTAGCAAAAATGGTGTGACTTTCCAGTACCCAGAAAAAAAAAAAAAAAAACTTGCTGTTCATGTCAAATGAATTCTGTGTCAAACAACGTCAAGAAAGTTAGTTGTATGTCTATCTGTTAGTGTGTGTGTGTGTGTGTGTGTGTGTGTGTGTGTGTGTGTGTGGTGTGTGGTGTGCCTGAGTTTGTCTCTGTGTGTCTGCCTGCTGTGTGTCTGCGTGTGTGTATGTGTAAGTGTGCCTGGCTGTGTTTGTGCGTGAGCAGGGGGCAGCCATGACAACGGTGCTCGGGGGGTAATGTGTGGGGACGGTGCCATGCTCAGGGTACCTCAGCCATGACAACGGTGCCCGGGGAGTAGTGTGTGGGGACGGTGCCATGCTCAGGGTACCTCAGCCATGACAACGGTGGCCGGGGAGTAGTGTGTGGGGACGGTGCCATGCTCAGGGTACCTCAGCCATGACAACGGTGGCCGGGGAGTAGTGTTGGGGGACAGTGCCATGCTCAGGGTACCTCAGCCATGACAACGATGCCCGGGGAGTAGTGTTGGGGGACAGTGCCATGTTCAGGGTACCTCAGCCATGACAACGATGCCCGGGGAGTAGTGTGGGGGGACAGTGCCATGTTCAGGGTACCTCAGCCATGACAACGATGCCCGGGGAGTAGTGTGTGGGAATGGTGCCATACTCAGCCACGGGGGAGGATGCAGGCGAGCACTGGTCAGTCACTCCCCTCACCCACCTGGCAGTGTCGGGAATCGAACCTGTGACCTTTAGGCAATGCCTTAACCGTTAGCCCATGACTGCCCTGTGTGGCTTTGATATGAGCGGCTGTGGCCTATTGGTTGGGGAGTTGATCTTGGAATTGCAGAGTTGCAGGTTCAACTCCTGCCCTACCCATAGCTGAAATGCCCTTGAGCAAGGCATCTTACCCCACGCTGCTCCAGAGACTGTAACTGTAAGTTGCTCTGCTGTAAGAGCGGCAGCTAAGTGTAATGTCTTGGCTAAGCGTTATGGCTGTATTGGGCTACTGAGATACGTATCCCAGTTAACACAGCAAATGATGCACGCATGTAGTGATGCCTGCTGGTCTGCACAGCTGATAAAGCATCTAGAAACCCTGTAAGTCACTCTGGATAAGAGCGTCCGCTGAACGTAATATTATGGCTGTATTGGGCTACTGAGAAATGCACACATATAATGATATGTTATAGTAGAAATGCTAAAACTGGAAACTGTGGATGTTGTCAAGTTGATCTAACATTAGGTTTTGTATGGAGATACGAGTTGAACATGTTATGTTGCACATCAGAGATGGGCCACTAAGGTAAAATATACATGTTTCACATCTGTACAACCCAAATATAACTGCCTGGGTAGTCATATTTTAGTTTTGTTAATAATAATAATAAATAATAATAAAACTTTACTTGTATAGCACAGTTCATACATGCAATATGCAACTCAAAGTGCTTTACAGTTTGGCAGGGTTGTTGCAAGACAACATTTCTTGCGGTTCAGTGATGTCAGAGCACATAAATACAGAAGCAGACTGACTCTTGCATGAACACAGGTAGGCAGTCCTTGTAGGCCCTAGTCAGCAATCTTTGTAGTCCAGTGGCGTTAGAGCTATGCAACGCTCTGTTAATGTGGGCTCTTATGTGAACATAGGTCGGCAGTCTTTGCGGGCCAGGGGCACTACACGAGGAAAGTTCATTTAGGCGCAGTCGGTTGTTAGTGTCCCCGTTGTTGTGTCTGTAGAGACAAAAAATAACATTTATGATCTCTACCATTACAAAAGATGAAAGGAAATGTCCCCTATTTTGGCACATGTGTGGTTTTGGTTAGATGTGACACTTGCGTGACAAAGCATGATGGGTGATTATGTCAGTAATGGGACTGCATTTATACTTACCCTGCGTCGTGCACATTATGAGAAGGGCTAGAAACAGGTAAAGAGCCATTTTCACTACCACCCATGCCATGATGTGCTGTGAATGAGAAAAAAAAAACATATTCAAGTCAAGTCAAGTCAAGTAGGTTTTTACTGTTGTTTCAGCCATATACACAGTACATAGTGAGACGAGACAACATTTCACCGGGAACAATTGGTAATTCATATAACTGTTAGAACACAGTATGGACAAGGCAGATACATAATAGTGCCTACATACGCTACTGAGGACCACGTATGCACATAGTAAGCACACACAATCATGACAAGCTACACCAATTCTTGGGTTAGGGCCGAAATATTAACTATCCACTGTGAGCTTAGCAGAGATAGCTGTAATCTATAACAATCGTATACATCATTTGTGTCATCGTTGGGCAATAACAAATGAATGCGCAAGGTCAGAGACCATGTTCAGTTTTATCGTCATGTTTTAAAAGACATTGCACACAGTGAGAAACTCTTACCACAGCCAGTTTGCATGCAGCATTCATTTGTGTCATCGTTGGGCAATAACAAATGAATGCGCAAGGTCAGAGACCATGTTCAGTTTTATCGTCATGTTTTAAAAGACATTGCGCACAGTGAGAAACTCTTACCACAGTCAGTTTTGCAGCGTGCAGCGTTCTCAGACACACCGCACACACACACACACACACACACACACACACACACTGACATGCAATAGACCTCCCCTATCTCTCCAGCAATTAGTTGCAGTAATAAGGATGCAAAGATACAAAGACAGAGCAACCAGAAAGTCGTCCGAACGCAGCGGCGCAATGGCAACAACCATAATATAAATATGTTATGCAGGTATACATTTATGTTCAATTTCACAATAATATCTAAAAAAAGATCACGAAACTCTTACCACAATTAGTTTGTACTCCACATTCTGTCCGTCTTAGTTAAAGTGAATGCTGAAGCGGACTGCAGCTGGACTTCTTCAAAAAGGAAGTCAGCTCATCTCCTTCACACCCCGTCATGTTTTTCACGGTCTGTCTCGCAGTTTAGCAATATTGGTGTGACTTTCCAGTACTTGCTATTCATGTCAAACAAATTATGTGTCACAAACGTTAGGGGAGGTCTATTGCATGTCAGTGTGTGTGTGTGTGTGTGTGTGTGTGTGTGCGGTGTGTCTGAGTTTGCTTGTATCTGTGTGTCTACCTGCTGGTGTGTCTGAGTGTGTGTATGTGTAAGTGTGTCTGCCTGTGTTTGTGTGTGTGTCTGTCGGTCTGGGAGTGTGTGTATGTGTGTGTGTGTATGTGTCTGTCGGTCTGGGAGTGTGCGCATGTGTGTGCGTGTATGTGTCTGTCGGTCTGGGAGTGTGTGTATGTGTGTGCGTGTATGTGTCTGTCTGTCTGTTGCTGTGTGTCTGTTTGTCCGTCAATTTCTGAGTGTGTGTTTGTGTATGTGTATATGTGTCATTGTGTTTCCATCAGTCTATGTGTGTGTGTGTGTGTGTGTGTGTATACAGTATTTGTGTGTGTCTATAGTTGTGTGTCTGTCTCTGAAACTGTTCTGTGTGTGTGTGTGTATCTGTCTGTCTGTCTGTGTGTGACGTGAGAGCCGGGGCAAAGGCAACACTAAAGCACTTCCACTCCAACAGACTACAGTGAGTCAGCTTGGAATAGCCAGCACTTAACTACACACACGCACAAACACACACACACACACACACACATACACACACACACACACACACACAGACTACAGTGAGTCAGCTTGGAATAGACAGCT
>CM050198.1:5562261-5582261 GCA_027475355.1 Coilia nasus
TTTGAGGTTATTACAACACAGTGGAACATAAATACTACATTCCTTCATCTTTGATTTACGCTACCACAATGACAACAGACACTTACTACTGATTGGTTTTGGGTAACAGTGATCATTTATCTTTCGTTTTCAATACCACAATGACAATACACACTTAGTACTGATTGGTCTAGGGTAACAGGGATGCTTAGAGGCCGTCTGATCAAAAAGTGTAATTGTAGATGGCTCTTTAAGAAAAAAAAACACATTTTAATGACCTCACAAAAGCTGTCAGGTGTGCATGAAGCCTGATTATTTAAGTAGTGAATCTGGATATCTTTATTTAGGCCACCTCATGTTTTTATTTCGTTTGACAAAGCACATGACATAACTCATATTTATAATTTCTCACCGGCATATTCATTTGAAGCTTTATTATATTTTTGACTGTTCTTCCCTTAAAGAGACTACACCCTTATCGTTGAGTGTAAGGCTTGTTGGAGGTCGCTCCCGATGCCAAGGACGAGTTGAAGTGTTGTACGGAGGCTCCTGGGGCACTGTGTGTGATGACAGCTGGGACTTGAGGGATGCCAACGTGGTGTGTAGACAGGTGGGCTGTGGTCCTGCACGCCAGGCTCCCGGCCGTGCCCGATTTGGGCGGGGGAGTGGCCAGATCTGGTTGGATGATGTCGTCTGCACCGGACGCGAGACCTCATTGGCCAGCTGTCGTCACCCTGGTTACGGGCGCCATAACTGTGGTCATCAAGAAGATGCTGGGGTGGTGTGTCAAGGTGAGTCAGTCCACCTAAACTTGACACATAGTGATGGGTATGTATTATCAACCCTCTAAAAGAATCTAGCTGATCTTACGAATGAGTCAAAACTGCATTTTAGCTCATTACTACTTTTATTTTAGGCTTCATCTGATCTGTGAGACAGTGTATGTGTAACGTCACAGAGAGTTTGTCCAGGTCACTTATACAGTCTATGAGTGGCACATATAAAGCCCTGCATTCATCTTGAATTATCACAATACACACTTTTAATGTTACACTTAGCTGACACTCTTATTACAGCTATTTACAAGCTTTTAGTTACAGTCCCTGGAGCAGTACAGGGTTAAATGCCTTGCTCAAGGGCATTTCAGCCATGGGTAGGGCAGGATTTGAACTTGCAACCCTCCGATCTCAAGGCCAGCTCCCTAACCTCTAGACCACAGTTGCACACACCTGGTTCTGATTGGTCTAGGGCGACAGTGATGTTTAGAGGCCCTCTGTTCAAACAATCTAATTGTACAGGCATTTCATAACTCACAAAAAAAAACTAGTTGAATGATCTCACAAACCCTCTCAGGTGTGCATGAAGCCTGATTGTGTAAGTAGTGAAACTTTAACTCTTTACTTAGTCCACCTCATGTTATTATTTCGTTTGGTAAAGCACATGAAATAACTTATTTATGATTTCTCACCTGCATGTTCATGTGAAGCTATGTTTCATTTTTTTGTTTTACTTTTCCTCCCTTAAAGAGCGTACACCATCGTTGAGGGTAAGGCTTGTTGGAGGAGGCTCCCGCTGCCAAGGACGAGTTGAAGTGTTGTACGGAGGCTCCTGGGGCACTGTGTGTGATGACCACTGGGACTTGAGGGATGCCAACGTGGTGTGCAGACAGGTGGGCTGTGGTCCTGCACGCCAGGCTCCCGGCCGTGCCCGATTTGGGCGGGGGAGTGGCCCCATCTGGTTGGATGATGTCGTCTGCACCGGACGCGAGACCTCATTGGCCAGATGTCGTCACCGTGGTTACGGGAGCCATAACTGTGGTCATCAAGAAGATGCTGGGGTGGTGTGTTCAGGTGAGTCAGTCCACCCAAACTTGACACATGGTAATGGGTATGTATTATCAACCCTCTAAAAAATCTAGCTGATCTTACGAATGAGTCAAAACTGCTTTTTAGCTTATTACTACTTTTATTTTAGGCTTCATCTGATCTGTGAGGCAGTGTATGTGTAACGTCACAGAGAGTTTGTCCAGGTCACTTATACAGTCTATGAGTGGCACATATAAAGCCCTGCATTCATCTTTAATTATCACAATACACACTTTTAATGTTACACTTAGATATATACTCTTATTATAGTTATTTATATGCTTTTAGTTACAGTCCCTGGAGCAGTGCAGGGTTAAATGCCTTGCTCAGGGGCATTTCAGCCATGGGTAGGGCAGGACTTCAACTTGCAACCCTCCAATCTCGAGGCCAGCTCCCTAACCCCTAGACCACAGTTGCACACACCTGGTTCTGGCTGGTCTAGGGTGACTGTAATGTTTAGAGGCCCTCTGTGTAAACAATCTAATTGTACAGGAATTTCATAACGTACATTCTTTGAGAAAAAAAAAACCTTGTTAAATGACCTCACGAACCCTATAAATAACCCCACGAGTTATTTATCGGTTTTCAGTTACAGTCCCTGGAGCAGTGTGGGGTTAGATGCCTTGTTCAAGGGCATTTCAGTTGTGGGTAGGGTGGGATTTGAACATGCGATTCTCCGATCCCAAGACCAACTCCCTAACAACAGCTGCCCCAGCCTTACACATTTTATTTACCACATGCTCTATTTATATCCATCTATAATGCACTTGGGCAGCATTGATATGGATTGTTTTATGCCTGCATAATTTAATGCTATCTTGTTGCTGTGACTTTGTTTTCCCTTGAGGAATCTCGAATTCTTCAAATTCAATTCTTCAATTCTTCTTACTTTTCCTCCCTTAAAGAGCGTACACGTACACCAACATTGAGTGTAAGGCTGGTTGGTGGTTGCAACCGATGCCAAGGACGAGTTGAACTTTTCTACGGAGGCTCCTGGGGGACTGTGTGTGATGACAGCTGGGACTTAAACGATGCCAACGTGGTGTGCAGACAGCTACGCTGTGGCCAAGCTGTCTCGGCTGTCAACAATGCCCGATTTGGGCGGGGGAGTGGCCGCATCTGGTTGGATGATGTCGCCTGCACCGGACGCGAGTCCTCGCTGGCCAGCTGCCGTCACCCTCCTTACGGCCGCCATAACTGCGGTCATCACGAGGATGCTGGGGTGGTGTGTCGAGGTGAGTCAGTCTATCTAACTGTTCACATTAGAAGCAACCAAAGCGACCAGAGCGGTGGAAGTCATTATTTCTCTATGGAGAGTCGGAGAATTGGGCGACCAGAGCCAGTTTACTGGCAGCGAAGCGAATTGGGTGACCAGAGCAAAAAAGAGAAATTAACTTTATGGTAATGAGCTATGATGCGAAATCCAACCAGAACACATAGATTTACCAACGTCCGTTAATTTCTGAGCTAAATCCAAAGTTCTTCGGCTAAATCCAACATTCCAAATGATACGTCATGAGCGAACAAAGCGAACAAGGTGAATTCGACAGTGAAGCTTCTTTAGCGACCTCGGCAACCTGGTCGATTCTGATGTGAACACACAGTAACCCTGACATATGGTGATGGGTAACGCTTTATTTGGACAGTTCACCCACAGATGCTTTCTTGACCCAAGACTTTGTAAACTTGCTAACTGTTGAATCAAATGGTCATCTTTTATAATGAAATGATAACATTTTATCGTTCTTTATTATAAATTATATAATATAATATAATATATTGTACTTGTTATGTTATATTCTAATTCCAGTTCAAATTCATGTGAACTATTGACTTATGTTACTACACCTTGTATTATTATTATTATTATACCCATTGCCAGTTAGAGATGGATTGTTCTGGAAACAAAAATGCTCTTTTGTTTATGCCTGCTTTTGTCTGCTTTGCATTCCTAGGGTAAACCACAAATAAGACGAGCTACAAGTGTCCACACTTACATCTGCTCCAGGTTGTCTTCATATCTACATGGTCCCATGGTTGTGCGCCTATGAGTGTTTGTGTGAGGGATGCTTGAGAGCGATGCCCTGTACTTCAGTCAATAAATGACATTAGCATGCAATGTGTCTGTTTCTGCGTTTGTTTGTATTGAGTATTTCATGTGTTGTAGTGGAAATGAATGAAAGTGGAGTGTGTTGTAGTGTTAACTAATAAAAAACATTTGAGAAAACAGCCACATGCTGCTGGAAACAACAAAATAAATACACTGACCAGAAACGTTTAGGATTTATCCAGTTTAATCCACAAATGAAGATTCAAACATGCAATTTAGTCATGTTTTATAGCTCTGAAACACAAGGTTTTCCTCTTTGTTTTATACAAACATTTGAGCTACTGAAGCATTTTAACTCCTCTGATCAGGAGAACACTGCCACTATTGTTGCGTATTTTAAACACTTCTATAAATGGTTTGGGCACATCGGTGATGTCGCACACTGCAAGCTCCATAACAGCTGTGGCAACTATAAACCAAACTATATTTCTTGGTAACCTTGGTAACAACAATGGAGAGTCATCGGTAAAGCTGAGGATGTGCTCTGAGTGCTGCAGCAATGAGCTTGGCTACAACGTCCTACAACGTAAGATGGAAAGGTCATCTTGGTAACCTTGGCAACAACAATGGAGGGTCATTGGTAAAGCTGAGGATGTGCTCTGAGTGCTGCAGCAATGAGCTTGGCTACAACGTCCTACAACGTAAGATGGAAAGGTCATCTTGGTAACCTTGGCAACAACAATGGAGCGCCATCAGTACAGCTGAGGATGTCCTCTGAGACAAGCAGACAAGCAATGAGCTTGGCTCTTTGGTACTGCAGTCACCATGTGTAGCACCCCAGGGACCTGGATTTGAGGGCGGTTGGGGTGACTGCTCTTACCCTTTGCTACACTGCATATTTTATTTTCAGTGAATAGATGCTATCACAGTTTATTTATTTATTTATTCATTTTACAGACAACACAGACATGAGACAACATACATTTAAAAGTGTTTATTTACTTTATGTTTTGTCATTAATGTTTTATTGAAAAACCAAGTAGTTTTACACTAATGCATAAATGAAGACATAAACCACAGACTACCATACGACATAGTACACTCACGAGACTCACGAGAAAAGAGCTACAGAGAACAGCTACAACAGCAACAACACACTGCAATATATTGGGCTTTTAAAGGCCCCAAATCAGCATACAGTCAAAGGGGGACCTTGGTAACCTTGGTAACAACCACCAGGTGTCATCAAGGCAGCCACGATGCAACAGAATGCTCGCCACATTATGCACCAGTTTGACACTCAGCAGACCAAAATATCGTTAGTTTTAATACTGAATAATTACTGTAAAAAGGTGCATTTGTCAAACAAAATATATATAAATAATTATTGTATATAAAATATGACAGGCTGTCCACATGACAAGGACTACAGCAGTGTGCCATTTGCTGGGTAGCATGTTCCACTAGGTAGAGTAAGAACAAACGAGTGGACAACAAAGCAATGAACTATCTACTCTATTGTTTTTGCTACTATTTATACACAAAACAAAGAACAGCTAGAGAAAGGCAAACATATGTAATGATTTTGTGTGTGTGTGTGTGTGTGTAAGAGAGATAGACAGAAACAGAGAGAGAGAGATGGTGACTATTGTAAAATATTCCATAAAAGAACTTGGAAGTCTAAATATTTTCATAAATTTCAGCATCATGATTCTGGTAAATGTGATCACTCCTGTCATCGCTCTCATTTGGTTTGAAGTTCTGGTACGCTGGATTTGTGACAGTGTCACCATTGTCCTACAACGCAAGATTGAAAGGTCATCATAGGTCAAATCGTAATAGCAATCGATTCGTGTCACTTCATATTACCAAAAAAAGTAAGATGATTTTGCAAAACACATATCTTTCTTCATCAATGAGACTAAATGCAAATACAGACGAATGGTCATTGGTGATCAATTGACAAGTAGGTTGCTAAGAGACATTACACTGCTGCTTCAAAACTAAATGCACACATACTATCGTATATAAGGAGATTCCCTGCATACTTGAATATACCTGAGAGTGGGCCGCGGCAATGCGCTTGCGGGGCCGAGATGGGCATTATCGGGGCCGAGATGGGCATTATCGGGGCCGAGATGGGCATTATCGGGGCCGAGATGGGCATTATCGGGGCTGAGATGGGCATTATCGGGGCCGAGATGGGCATTATCGGGGTCGAGATGGGCATTATCGGGGCCGAGATGGGCATTATCGGGGCTGAGATGGGCATTATCGGGGCCGAGATGGGCATTATCGGGGCCGAGATGGGCATTATCGGGGCCGCGGTCCTCTGGCATGTGCCCAAATGCCAGACCGCTCAGTCCGTGTGTGTTGACAAATGATGTGATAGTAGTAAATGTAGTAGTAGTAGTAGTAGTAGCAGTAGTAGTAGTAGTAGCAGTAGTAGTAGTAGTGGTAGTAGTAGTAGTAGTAGTAGTAGTAGTAGCAGCAGTCCGTGTGTGTTGACAAATGATGTGATAGTAGCAAATGTAGTAGTAGAAGTAGTAGTTGTAGTGGTTGAATTAGTAGTAAGGAAGTTCACCCCACACAGGGTCATTGTGGTAAATGAAATACTAGATACTCACCATGTCATCTGATGCACTGCCCTTCATCTTGTCCAGCTTTGAATGACTGGTGTCCTCGGTGCTCTCAGCTCCACACTGAAACCTGTTTTATGTCAACAACATTAAACGCAAGGATAAAATTCAGTTTACTATTAATGTATTACCCAGCTACAGCTGCTGCATGTCTGAGCACACAATGCTTTCTCTATTAATAAACTACCCAGCTGTACTTGTCTGTTTTAACACACAAGGCTTTCTCTTTTAATAAACTACCCAGCTGTACTTGTCTGTTTTAACACACAAGGCTTTCTCTTTTAATAAACTACCCAGCTGTACTTGTCTGTTTGAACACACAATGGTTTCTCTATTAATGTACTACCCAGCTGTACTTGTCTGTTTGAACACACAAGGCTTTCTCTTTTAATGTACTACCCAGCTGTACTTGTCTGTTTTAACACACAATGGTTTCTCTATTAATGTACTACCCAGCTGTACTTGTCTGTTTGAACACACAATGGTTTCTCTATTAATGTACTATCCAGCTGTACTGGTCTGTTTGAACACACAAGGCTTTCTCTTTTAATAAACTATCCAGCTGTACTGGTCTGTTTGAACACACAATGGTTTCTCTATTAATGTACTACCCAGCTGTACTTGTCTGTTTTAACACACAAGGCTTTCTCTTTTAATAAACTACCCAGCTGTACTTGTCTGTTTGAACACACAATGGTTTCTCTATTAATGTACTACCCAGCTGTACTTGTCTGTTTGAACACACAATGGTTTCTCTTTTAATAAACTATCCAGCTGTACTTGTCTGTTTTAACACACAAGGCTTTCTCTTTTAATGTACTACCCAGCTGTACTTGTCTGTTTTAACACACAATGCTTTCTCTTTTAATAAACTACCCAGCTGTACTTGTCTGTTTTAACACACAATGCTTTCTCTTTTAATGTACTACCCAGCTGTACTTGTCTGTTTGAACACACAATGGTTTCTCTATTAATGTACTACCCAGCTGTACTTGTCTGTTTGAACACACAAGGCTTTCTCTTTTAATGTACTACCCAGCTGTACTTGTCTGTTTTAACACACAATGGTTTCTCTATTAATGTACTACCCAGCTGTACTTGTCTGTTTGAACACACAATGGTTTCTCTTTTAATAAACTACCCAGCTGTACTTGTCTGTTTTAACACACAAGGCTTTCTCTTTTAATGTACTACCCAGCTGTACTTGTCTGTTTTAACACACAAGGCTTTCTCTTTTAATAAACTACCCAGCTGTACTTGTCTGTTTGAACACACAATGGTTTCTCTATTAATG
Organism: Coilia nasus; assembly: GCA_027475355.1. Taxonomy (NCBI): domain Eukaryota; kingdom Metazoa; phylum Chordata; class Actinopteri; order Clupeiformes; family Engraulidae; genus Coilia; species Coilia nasus. The sequence continues at coordinate 5,570,089 of CM050198.1, forward strand.
TACTACCCAGCTGTACTTGTCTGTTTGAACACACAAGGCTTTCTCTTTTAATAAACTACCCAGCTGTACTTGTCTGTTTGAACACACAATGGTTTCTCTATTAATGTACTACCCAGCTGTACTTGTCTGTTTGAACACACAATGGTTTCTCTTTTAATAAACTACCCAGCTGTACTTGTCTGTTTTAACACACAAGGCTTTCTCTTTTAATGTACTACCCAGCTGTACTTGTCTGTTTTAACACACAATGGTTTCTCTATTAATGTACTACCCAGCTGTACTTGTCTGTTTTAACACACAAGGCTTTCTCTTTTAATGTACTACCCAGCTGTACTTGTCTGTTTTAACACACAAGGCTTTCTCTTTTAATGTACTACCCAGCTGTACTTGTCTGTTTTAACACACAATGCTTTCTCTTTTAATAAACTATCCAGCTGTACTGGTCTGTTTGAACACACAATGATTTCTCTATTAATGTACTACCCAGCTGTACTTGTCTGTTTTAACACACAATGCTTTCTCTTTTAATAAACTACCCAGCTGTACTTGTCTGTTTGAACACACAATACTTTCTCTTTTAATAAACTATCCAGCTGTACTGGTCTGTTTGAACACACAATGCTTTCTCTATTAATGTACTATCCAGCTGTACTGGTCTGTTTGAACACACAAGGCTTTCTCTTTTAATAAACTATCCAGCTGTACTGGTCTGTTTGAACACACAATGGTTTCTCTATTAATGTACTACCCAGCTGTACTTGTCTGTTTTAACACACAAGGCTTTCTCTTTTAATAAACTACCCAGCTGTACTTGTCTGTTTTAACACACAAGGCTTTCTCTTTTAATAAACTACCCAGCTGTACTTGTCTGTTTGAACACACAATGCTTTCTCTTTTAATAAACTATCCAGCTGTACTTGTCTGTTTGAACACACAATGCTTTCTCTTTTAATAAACTATCCAGCTGTACTGGTCTGTTTGAACACACAATGGTTTCTCTTTTAATAAACTACCCAGCTGTACTTGTCTGTTTTAACACACAATACTTTCTCTTTTAATAAACTACCCAGCTGTACTTGTCTGTTTTAACACACAATGATTTCTCTATTAATGTACTACCCAGCTGTACTTGTCTGTTTTAACACACAATGGTTTCTCTATTAATGTACTACCCAGCTGTACTTGTCTGTTTTAACACACAAGGCTTTCTCTTTTAATAAACTATCCAGCTGTACTGGTCTGTTTGAACACACAATGGTTTCTCTATTAATGTACTACCCAGCTGTACTTGTCTGTTTTAACACACAAGGCTTTCTCTTTTAATAAACTATCCAGCTGTACTTGTCTGTTTTAACACACAATGGTTTCTCTATTAATAAACTATCCAGCTGTACTTGTCTGTTTTAACACACAAGGCTTTCTCTTTTAATAAACTATCCAGCTGTACTGGTCTGTTTGAACACACAATGGTTTCTCTATTAATGTACTACCCAGCTGTACTTGTCTGTTTTAACACACAAGGCTTTCTCTTTTAATAAACTATCCAGCTGTACTGGTCTGTTTGAACACACAATGGTTTCTCTATTAATGTACTACCCAGCTGTACTTGTCTGTTTTAACACACAAGGCTTTCTCTTTTAATAAACTATCCAGCTGTACTGGTCTGTTTGAACACACAATGGTTTCTCTATTAATGTACTACCCAGCTGTACTTGTCTGTTTTAACACACAAGGCTTTCTCTTTTAATAAACTATCCAGCTGTACTGGTCTGTTTGAACACACAATGGTTTCTCTATTAATGTACTACCCAGCTGTACTTGTCTGTTTTAACACACAAGGCTTTCTCTTTTAATAAACTATCCAGCTGTACTGGTCTGTTTGAACACACAATGGTTTCTCTATTAATGTACTACCCAGCTGTACTTGTCTGTTTGAACACACAATGGTTTCTCTTTTAATAAACTATCCAGCTGTACTGGTATGTTTGAACACACAATGGTTTCTCTTTTAACCCTTTAGGCGCCAGAGGTTTTTTCCTAAAACATTCAATTTTGACATCTTAATTTCAAAAGGCTATAACTTAAAAATGATAAGAGATAGAGACTTACTGTAAATTAGAGAAATATTAAGGATGATCCAAAGTTTATGTAGGGATTAAATTTACCCATCTAATTAGCATATTATGACGTCACATAGTGGCGGCCATCTTGGATTATAGAATTTTTATAAATTGTCACGTTTGAAAGATAAAATGCAGTACTCCCTCCCCCAAAAATAGTGTATGTACCTTCTGTATGCTATACTGCATATACTGAATGCTCAGATAAATAGTAAATATCAAACAAACAGTGTAAATCTTTACTAATAAATGGCAGAACCAAACCGAATGCATGTAGCAGTAGGCTGACCTTTTGCTATAGAGATTTTCCATTTATTACATAGGCACTCAGATTCCATATTTGGGGCACATATATTATTCTATATATATCATATCATATATCAATAAGACCTGTTTAGTTTAAAATCTCATGAGTGAGATGACAAGATGAGACGAGAGACAGTGTTTTTTTTTTGGATTTGTTTGTTTTTTTGGTTGGGCTTTTTTTTTGAGCTGACAAAGGCTAAAAACTGATGGGCAAAGCGATTTGTCTCATTTGTAACATTTGTAAGATTTGTAAGAACATTCCAGAAATCATCAGAGAAAGAGTGACAGAAAATCTAGGGGCGAATTGGCATTGGAGATATCCAATTGGCTGATCAAAGGGCGTGAGCCAATTTTGATACCCCTCCTCATTGATCAACTCAAAGCATGTGCGACAGTACACCGGCATTCCCATCATCTAAACTAACGAGCATATTAGCTTCTCTGCCCCGTGCCACACCGCCTCTGTTCCTGCTGCGAACAGCACGCCCAGATCTGCTACGCACTCGTGCCGAGTGGAGAGAATTTTCATGGGTATGACTCTCACTGCGTCTTCTCACCCTGCTTCTACGTTGTCCCCTAGCTCTATTAGAAACACTTTGACCTCGTCTAACATACACAGTGGCATTAGACAAAGGCTCCACCACGTTACTGTCCCCGCGATTAGGGAAAGGCACCGTCGGAAAACAAATTAGCTACATAGCTAGCGCAGTAAAAACACTGGACCCCGACTTCACTTACAGCCTCGTTCCCCACCCTACTAACACGCCTGCTTACTCCCTGATAAACATTCCCACCCCATGAAACACTGTTCCCATCGCTGACATTGAGCAAATGAGTATCTGAAGATTGTGCTTGGTGTAGATCTGAAGTATCCGAAGACTGTGCTTGGTGTATGGCTAAACAATCACTTTGTCCAGATGCATCACTGCACAAGTACCTTTCGCTGCAGTCCGGCGTTAGCCTGGGCACGCCCATACTGCCTGTGACGCTGCATTTAGATTTCGCGAGCAAGTCAGTCTGGCCAAGCTGCCTATCTACACCGTTTCTGCTCCGGCAGGAATATGGGGCCAATGAAAATCGAGCATTTCAAAAGGCAATGACGCGGTAGTTCAGCGACCGGAAATCTATCTCAGTCACTGTGTACATGGCGAACATGGAGCAAACGCAAGATTTCAATGCATCTGTAGCTGCTGTTTAGGATTAATTCAAAGGGAAGTTCTATATGAAAATAGAGCAAAGGGCAGCCCTTGAAGCATTTGTTGCGGGAAAGGGCGTTTTTGCAATGCTACCGACCGGCTTCAGTAAAAGTTTAATTTATCAGTTAGCCCCGCTGGTAGCCAAGTCCATTGGGCTTTGCGAGGACGCTGTTGTTGTGGACATTTCGCCTTTGATCACACTGATTCGTTTTTCGAATATCAATATTAAATGGCCAACACCAGCCACTCTCATGTTCACCTCACAAGTCCGACAAAAATCATTTAACGCCATTTCTATATGACTACAGGCTACTACTACTTTTTGTTTGGATCTAGCAGTTTCTTCTGCTGGGGTATACGTCAGAGGGCAGAGGGGTGTGATTGATTGAAGCTTCGTCCAGTAGCAAACAGAGGCATTTGAAAGAGGCGGGTTAAGCCCGCCTTCTGAGAAATAGGTTTACAACACAGCTTGGCCAGACCAATGCTCGCAGAGAATTGACAAGTCGCGATAGCCAGGCTAGTCCGGCGTAGCCTGTTGGATATCCAACTCCTCCCATATCCAAGTCGGCCATATTGAGTGTGTCACACGTTCAAGTCGGCAATGTCGGCCATATTGATTGTGTCACATATCCAAGTCGGCCATTTTATTTGTATGACGAGACGTGAACTTCACTATGCAGACTTAAATGCTAGGAATAAAGTCCACTGGCAGTTTTGCGAACAATTAAATGAAAGGAAAACCTTGCAGTCCTGTGCTTTATTTTCAGTCTGTTTACATTTGAATTTTTTTTTTGACCGCCGTCTTAACATTGAGAAACCTACTTACCTACCATACCACCAGCTAGCTCGGTGGGAAAAGGGGACAAATTTCAGCAAGTCTCGGGTTTGAATATTAAATATACCGAAATAGAGTGGATGTTGTTGTAATGTTTTGAAATAAAGCTTTTTGAGATTTTGTTGTTGAAGCCAAAGTAACCACTAAAATACTCACCCAAACACTGAAATGTTCCAATGATCATGCATTATCAAACAATAGTTACGTATGGCAGTAGGCTATTGGGGTGTTACAATAATTTCACTATTTTTCAATTAATGTTCCAAACAGCAGCTTAACACTGAATGCAACTGTAAACTTATATCCCTATATTAAATAGGTTTGTACCAGAAGTCCAAAGTGAAAGTTTTCCACACAAAAACTTTTATTAAAATTAACACAAGGAACAACAATCATGTAAAACAAATATACATATATGTAGAGTCTATAAACTAATGTACAAATAAAGATAACATATAGAACAGTAATGACTTTAAAATCATACATACATAAAATAGGCAATAGAATATAAATTTACAGTCAAAAGGGTTGGGGGTGTAGAACATAATGAACAACAATAATGTTAAAAAACACATTTTGTACTGTTCTGCCCTTACTCACATTACTCACTGAAATTACCAATATCTGCCAGTAGGTGGCAACAGAGGATCAAAAATAACCTTGAATCCTAGCTTTTACAGCCAGACAACAACAGTAGCGCATTACACAGAACACATATGAAAGGCTATAAAATATAAATGTACAAGTGGTGCAGATAGTAATAATAGTACACAATTACAACAGGCTATAACAAATATATAATTTTGCAATTGCAATACTGAAGTGAAATATTTTTACTACTGAACTGTAGCTTGGCAATCACCTGGCTAAATGAAATGGGTAGGGGTGTGGAACGTACAGACAGAGATGTTGATCTTTGCAGCCATACAATGTTCCATGAACGTCTGGTAGTCTTCCTGGAGTTCAAACACGAAGAGAAGGCAGTCTTGCGACTCACTGCCGTCTTCTGCTACGGTGTTTTGCAGCGCCTGCCGTCTGTCCTCATCAGTCATGCCCAATATGGGGGGCATGTCTACATGTCCACGGAACAAGGACCGGTTTTCTTTAAAGCGGGACACTGCAGCTTTAATGTTCCTCATTATTTTCTGGGATAGAGACAGAAGACATTTAGAACAATACATGGCAGCTATAAACATATTCTCATCCTAACAACTTACTGTTAAAACCACTGAGGTCAAAGTGATGCATAGGACTGTGTTTGTAAATTTTGGATGGCCTGACAATAGCCCTTTCAAAATCACACACACAACGCCGCACGTGTCCATACCCATCATGATACACTACGCACACTTATACCAGACTTAAAGCACTTTACACACCTTACAGTATCACCAACTCACATGTCCTGAACCTAAACATACTGTTTTACACACATTATATTTCTCATCACCGCATTCATCACTGACTGACCTGACACACACCACACACAGCTTTTACATACATAACTGTGAGTAAAATTATATTACATTACATTCCATACTAACATACATCACATTTTAATCACAAATCACACCCCCCGCCAAACACCTGTTCAAAGGACTCCACTGGATCTGGGTCTACCGCTACCAAGTCACCCACATGTTGAATTTTCCTAAGAAAGAAAGAAATCCCTTGTAAAGAGTATAATACAATCCCAAAAGATTTGTCTTTTGCTTGGATTTAGATTTTGTCATACCACCATACCTTGTCGGTTCTTTAATACTCAACACTTTAGGTGGCTCATCAGGGCTGTCACAACAAACCAGTATAATGCAAAGTGTTAGTAACAGGTTGCTGTTCATGGAATCATTACATTCAAGGAAGTAAGTATTAATTGCATACGTTGCAGCAGGCATCAAGATTTCAAGCAGGTGAAGTGGTGACACCACCACCACCGTAGCCAGGGGATGTCATCCTAACAGAAACACAAAAAACAGGTTCAGGATTCAGTTTAAACTAAAGTGTTCTTCGTCAGTATGACGAAGGCTGTGTGCAAATATCAGTGTGTGACAGTAGCTTATTTAAATCACCTACAAATATTAGACTGAGTGATACAGGAGTACTGAAATTCCTTTTACGTACTAATTATTCAATTGACAAAATAATTATTTGGGACCACCCTAGTGTGTGTGCATAAGAGGTGTCAGTGTTTGTTCTTTACATATGTATGTGTGTGTGTGTGTGTGTGTGTGTGTGTGTGTGTGTGTGTGTGTGTGTGTGCGTGTGTGTGCGTGCGCGCGCGCACACCAATTTGTACAAGTCCCCACAAAATCATACCTGACTGAAGTCAAATGTCCACCCCATGGCCATATAAAGAGCATACTGTAAAGTAAACATGCAGGTGGTGGAGCACTGATGGCTGCAACGCTGGAGGGCACATGATGGAGGGCGGAGGCAGGAGAAGAGAGAGGCGGCATGTTGGAGGAGCACTGATTTACATGTGGTGTAACCTGGTCTTTTCGGATGATTGTGTGCAAAACAGACAATGAAAATGTGCCGTTGACCTGCAGTCAAGGTTACATTTACAAATGTAGAAGTCTGTGAAAGAGAAACAAAACCACTCAACAACAACTCATCACAAATTTTGTTTATGGTGTAAAACCACCCAAGCCAACGTCTATAACCCTACCTCCACAGTGCACATCATGCCTGATATGGCTTGCAACATGGCCGGAGAATTTAAATTCTTGTTCGGGGGAGAATTTACAGCAGGGGCATTTGTAGATCCCATCCTTGAGGTACTGCTGGTTGGTGGGACGCCCTAAAGTGTGTTGGGTGCTGGAAAACATTTAACAAAATATGCATTATGGTCCTACACAGGCTTCAGCTTGCCTTTTACCTGTAAGGATACAGACCTTTACAAAAACATGTTTACTTTGCATATGCGTTTGAAAAATTAGACTACTTATGCAATACTTCTATTACTTTGAACAATAAACAGTGCTCTTTGCCAACACAGTCAGATAATCTTGCAATGACTTGTATTAAATGCAGAGAAAATAGTGTAAATGTTAAGTTGATATTTTATTTTTTGGTTTGTTATGTAAAGAACTACGTAATAGAATCTAGCCTAGTGTAAAATTTCTAATTCGTTTACACTTCCTTGTCAGCAAGGAATGTACATGTTCACTTGCATTCGAACCTGTTAGGGTTTCAGAATTATTTATTTGTTATTAAACTGTGTGCCAGGCGCATCTTCATGTTGGCTGCTGATAAAACGCATAGTTCATTATTGTTATTGCCACGGTGGAGGCAGGCCATTCAAGTTAGGCTCTGCCTTAACTCGGCATTAAGCATGAGGTTATTACTTAATCTAACCCTCTGTAAGAATTACCAGCAACAAGGCCTGGTATAGCCTACTTGTTCCTACAAGACAAGAATTAAGTTAACCTCAACCCCTCTTTCTATAACCAGCGGCAAACGAGTTCTCTCTGTAGCCCTATCCCCGTTGTGTTGTGGAAAGAGGTACAAATACCATGTTTTTCGCAAAACACCGTTTATAAACACCGCTAGCCACATAGTAGCCTACCAGTTTCCAGTGTTTGCCTATGTTTGTCCAGCCGAACTGATGTTTCGCTTTAACGACAAGACTCTTGCTAATCTTGCATACACACACACACAAAACTATATATAGTTAATTCGCACAGAGGGATAACTATTGCATAAATTCAATTCCACAAGACATATTTTTACCTAAGGGTAGTCGGGAGCTAGCACTAGTTACCACGATTACGCTACGTTATCCAACATGCAAACTTCATACAAATACTTAGCCCCACAAACTACATCACCACATCAAATATCATATATACTTCATCCGGTGCCTTACTGTGCCGCTGGGTCAACAATGTAATATTGTTGTGAGCATAAAATTGTGTATTTTTCACTTACCGCCATCACTTTGCTTTCTTGAGCAGTGTAGAGTAAACGTCGACAATACAAGCAGAGGCTTTGGACGTGATTTAATCAATATGGCCGACTTGGATATGTGACACACTCACACAATATGGCTGACTTGGCCGACTTGAATGTGTGACACACTCAAAATGGCCGACTTGGATATGGGAGGAGTTGGATATCAACCTCCAGTCTGCAGCGACAGCCACCTCTCACTGCAAGGCAGGGACGCATCTGAAGCGTCGTCGCTAAACGCATCACTGTCATATTCTGGAGGCAGATATTCGCCTTCAAAATAAGTGTCTGCGAATAGAAGACCCAACACTTCATTGCAGGTAAACTTCTTTGATGCCATTAGACGAAAAACGAAGGCAAACACTCGCTGACGTTGACAATATCGCTCTAATAATATGGCTCACACGCAAACTAGCTCCGCTTTCGCTCGCACTGATTCAGCATGCTCTAGCGCGACTATTTTGTATAAAAACATGACGTATTTCTGAGTCAGGGACATAGTATGACATGTCTACCACCTAGTGAAAGGGAGTTCAAACCAAATTTAACACCCTATTTCACAAAATCGACCGTTTTATTCAGTGCGGCATCTTGTCGAGTATACTCGCCTGTGGCGCCCAGAGGGTTAATAAACTATGCAGCTGTACTAGTCTGTCTGAACTGACAATGGTTTCTCTGTATTTGGGAGCTTACCTACCTAATGAGGCAGGCAACACAAAGAACTCCCATCAGCCCGCAAACAGTGGAAAGTCCAATCACAACATAACGCATGAAGACCTTACTGCCTGGGGGAAGCAAATATGGACAGCACATATTAGTAGATAGATAGATAGATAGATAGATAGACTTTAACAGTGATGAATACAGCGAATGAGGTCTCAGCTCCATATTTATTCCTGGCCTCACAGTAGTACTGTCCTCCATCCTCAGAGGTGATGTTAGAGATGGTGTACTAGCAGGTAAGATGGCTACCGTGGTGTTCTTTGGAGGGACTAGAATACCATTAAGATAACAGAACCATAGCATTTGTTAATTAGAAGGTAAATAAGTGGTAAATCAGAAGGTAAATAAGTGCACAAGTCAGAGTAAAGCACAATATACTAAATAAATAATGAAGCATAGTAGTGGTTTTAGACAGGGCTGAACAGGGCAGCCGCCCAGGGTGGCATTTTGTGGGGGGCAGCACAAGTGCTTGGAAAAAATAATTCTATTGTCTATCATATAACCGAGTGGGGAATAGGCAAATTGACCAGAGTGAGTACTCGCCCAGGGCATCAAACAGTCGAGGACTGCCACTGGTGAAGCATGTTACTTGTACAGCACAGTAGATTTTCTCCTGTACTCACACATGACATCAAGCCTCACTGGCTTGGAGGGATCCCCCTCATGGTCTTTAAGCTGGCAGGAATACAATCCCTCATCCTCGGGTCGAACACCCTTGAGAGAAAGCTTTGTGTTGTTGTGCATCTGGTTTGTGGGTAAAGTATCTCCATTCTTTTTCCAAATCACACTGGGCTTATTAGCCACAGTGCACCTGACACTGCAGGTGAGCTCGGCATCCTGACCCTCAACCACAGGTCCATTCATCTCAATAGTGAGCTCTTAAAAGATGGGGGAAAAAGTAAAAAGAGTATATCATTTACATCACATTACATTACACTGAGCAGACTTTAATCCAAAGCTATCGATCTATCTAAAAATGTTTTCAATGTTTTAGCAGAGAAGATGCGAATGTGCGTATGTTCTGTAAATTAAGACAGGAACATGAATCTAATATTGTTTTAGCAGAAGAGATGGAAATATGGTAGCATTTTATAATAACTACTTCCTAATACACATTTGTTAACTCGTAACACTTTGTTTTTTGCATTTGTTAACTCTTAACACTTTGTTTATCATTCGGTAACCATTGCTTTTACACTATTTCTCATCAGTAAATATTTTATAAGCATACTGACACACATCTGCCTGGATGTTGTTTGGCTATCTGTCTTCATGCCTGACTGTTTGTCTTTATGCTATCTGCTACCGATCTGTCAGCCTGCTGCCTTTCTGTCTGCCTATCACCTTCTCTGTCTGCTGTAACATTTGTAGGTATGTTCATAAATGATTTTCTTCGGATAAATACTGTAAAAGCTAAGTAAGTTAAGTAAATTTAGCTATTCTGTTTTAAGTTATGTATAGGTAAAGTAAGTAAACACACCTTGAAATACAATAGCTACATTTAGTTGAATATATTGAGGCAACAAGTTTCCACACATTTTTCAAGTAAGATGGACGTTTTTTTCTTGTTTGTAGTGCTACATTGGCCTGGTAAACCAGCCCCTCGTAATGCATTTTATTTTGTACAGAGGGTCTGGAGTCGCTGCCATTGAAATTTTTGTATGCGGACCGAGCAAATCCTAGCCAATCAGCGAACAGAGGAAGTGTTCGTGAGTGATGACGTTGACTTTGTGTGCTACATTTGAATTGTGATGCATAGTCAGGCTAATTGCATACGTGATGACCAGACGTTAGTGATTGGGTAAAGGCATAGACACTTGCTTTCAACTCAAACAGAGTCCACACCTCCAGAAAGAAATCGTTTCTCAAAGCAGCAACGCCAGACTCTCTGTACAAAATGAAATGAAGTACGAGGAGCTGGTTTACCAGGCTAGTGCTACATACAGGCTGCCACTTTTTGGGTAACAAAATATCTCTTTACCTGTGACCAGCAGGCTGAGTGGCCGTGACAGCCATTTGTCCTGATTTGATACAATCCTTGCGTAGTACATGTTGTCATCTGACAACCTCACCTCGCTTAGGACAAGAGTGCAGTTATTCTCGATATCGGCGCTGTACTGTATGCGCCCACTGTATGCTGGGTTATGGCGCAGGTCAGGCGGCTCAACGCCCCTGACTGGGTTGATGAGCCAGAAGACGTTTGTGACATTGTGACCAGGGGGGTGGGTGAAGGAGTAAGGCAGGACCACCGACGATCCAGTCACGGCACAGATTGTGTTAACGGCGAGCTTGACTACCCACTTCTGGGAAGTGCCTCCTGAAATCAAACGCACACAGCATACAATGGAAACTGCATCTGGAAAGGCTCAGACATACCCCGACACTATTAACAACCCGACTGCACCCAAATTAACTTCTCTTTTTCTAGCGCCTATGGTTTGCAAGGACTGTTGATCTGTGTTCACGCAAGAGCCTGTATCAACGGGGCATTGCGTAGTTCTAGCGCCTCTGAATACAAAGACTGTTGACCTGTGTTCACACAAGAGCCCGCATCAACGGGGCATTGCGTTGTTGTAACAGGGCATTATTACACCACGCAAGAGCCCACACAAACGAGGCATTGCCTCACTGTGACATTGCATTACTGCATCATGCAAGAGCCCGCATTAACGGGGCATTGCATCACTTCGTTATTGTGTTCGTCCACTCCAGCGCCACTGGACTGCAAGAAATGTTGTGTTGTGGTGACCCTGCCAAACTGTAAAGCACTTTGAGCTGCATCTTGTATGTATGAGTTGTGTTATACAAGTAGAGCTTATTATTATTATTATTATTATTATTATTATTATTATTATTATTATTATTACTATTAACGACAGAGAGTGAACTCTGAGATGGCATGTCTTTCTCAGCACAGGAAACAGAAATGTGAGTAAAATATGTACCTTGGATAAACAACAAGATTAGGGCCAAACAGCTTGACGTGAACATTTGGATCTCCACTGACATGGTAGCCTATAAAAAGGGTATGGACCTGTAAAT
>CM050198.1:5589761-5594761 GCA_027475355.1 Coilia nasus
TGACCCATGCTGATTTGTGGGTGCTCCAGTCTCAGCCCATGCATGAGGGTGTGCCCCAACTATGTCAGCATCCATTTTTAAGACTTACAAAATTGGTTGAATTTTCACTGAATTTACCAGTCTAGCATTTCCCATTGAAATGAATGGAGGGGTGGGACTTCATCAATTCCTCCAGTTAGTATAATACCTCAATGCACGTGTCACTCACCGTCTGTACAGGACACACGCAACCAGCAGGAGAGTCATGAGTGCGACAGACCCCACAGCAACACCTCGAGCAGCTGTCAGCCACAGGAAGACTGTAGCACATAGAACAGAGGATACACAACAGCACTCAGACCCCACAGCAACACCACACACAGCTGTTAGCCACAGGAAGACTGTAGGACAGACAACAGAGGATACACAACCGCACTCAGACCCCACAGCAACAGCAGCTCAGACCCCACAGCAACACCACACACAGCTGTTAGCCACAGGAAGACTGTAGGACAGACAACAGAGGATACACAACAGCACTCAAACCCCACAGCAACACCACACACAGCTGTTAGCCACAGGAAGACTGTAGCACAGAGAACAGAGGATACACAACAGCACTCAACAAGAGACTGGAGGTTACTGGTGATTGGTGTCTTCAAACTGAACACTGAGGTCAAGGTCAACAACAAGGTCGAGGTATCTTTGACACTGAAGCACTTTGCTTTCCACAAATGGTGTTTGACACTAAGCAGTTGTTTAAACTTAGCATGGTATTTAACTTAGGCTGCAGTATTACCTTCTTGAGAGGTACAGCTTATAAATATTCTTAACAGAATATGTGCATTCTGGTTATTGAGCACATGACCTTGCTGACATGACCTTGATCAATTGGCCTTGTGTACCGGTCATTTTGGAAAAGTTTAGGGACATAAGCTCATAACGTGATGTGACCAGTGTTGAAGGAACGAACATCATTTACCACAAAATTGGCCATTACATCTTTCTGGATTTCGGGTCAGACAGCTACCATGTACTATGCAGTTGTTAGTGAACTAATGCTAGCAAAATAGTGTAATGTATTAAATTGAGAGGTATTACTGACATTCCATTGAATGAACACTTTATGCTCGCAATAGTGTAGTATATTCCTTTTGCGGTAGTTTCCTTGAAATAAAATACAATACAATACAATTTATATGACTTGCCCTATCATTGTAAGAATCTAGAATCTCTAGAATGGCTGTGACTGTACTCACTGCGAACCGGGGGGCGAACCCAGAGTTCAACCCCAGGAGACCTGCTGAGCCCATATGCGTTTCGGGCCTCACAGTGGTAGTGCCCAGCGTGCTGACCATAGCTGACGTGTGGGATGCTGTGACTCTCTCCAGATCCTACGTGAGAAGAGCCTCTAGCAGTCCTCCTGTACCAGGTGTAGGTGTCCACTGCTGGGTTGGCATCACTGCTGCAGGTCAGACTCACCGAACTGCCCTCTTCTATCTCACCGCTGTGACTGACTGATACTGCTGTGTTCTTTGGAGCGTCTACAATACAGATGTTTGACTTCAGATTACAAATCATTAATAACAAGCGCAATAAGAGATGGCAACCTAGTCCCCCATATGGGCAGACAGACAGACACACACACACACACACACACACACACACACACAAACACACACACACAGACAGGGTTACTGCAATATCTGGTCAGTCCCTCTGGGGACCAGGTACAAATAACATAAATAAGTGTTGTTATAAGTTCAATTGTTTAAATGAGTGTCTTTCATACATATTTCCTCATGAACACTGCAGCAACATTGCTTTAATATGGCTTGCATAGGCATAGCCATGGGAGGGCTGGGGTGAGCCAGTGTGCCCACCCACTTGTCAATCAGGCCCACCCAATCAGCAGGCTCTCTTTGTTAATTGACTGTTTAAGTAATAATAGTTGCGTATGTGTTTTGGGCTAGGCGCACCTGATTTGTTTTGGCCCAACTCATTTCCTGATTTCTGGCTACACCACTGATGGCTTGTAATAAAACATCCATTACTCAAACCCAGTGAGTTCCATTTAGTACAAGTTATACTGGACATTACTACCCGTGAGCAGAGGCGATTCCAGGATCTGACTTTTAGGCGTGCTTAGCGCCGAGTGCTGACTGGGATTCTCCATATTAAGTCCAGTGTTATTGTTTTCATAACTGCTAATTAATACGTATTTTCAAGCAAAATTTGCATTGTACAGCAAGGGTTCGAGGGTATCTATTGTCTACCCCTCCATGAGCGCTAACATACAACCTCCCCTGTTAAGGACAGACCCCGTATGCACCATCAGTAAAATTCCCAAACACATACTGGGTACTTACAGTAAACATCCAGATGAATCACTGTAGAATTCCTCACACCGTGATGGTTCTCCCCTTGACAGACGTAATACCCAGACTCCTCCGAGCTGATGTTAGCGATGCTGTACGTGCCACTTCCTGCTGTGAGGGGCACTGCTCTTCCATGACTGATATACCAGGTGTAGTTCTCCACTGGCGGGTTGGCATCTCCGACACAGGTCAGAGTCACCAAGCTGCCCTCCAGTATCTCACCTGAGGGGTTGACTAATATGGAGAGGTGTCTCGGAGCATCTGCAACCAGTAAGGACAAAATGTGTGCGGCAGTCGTAGCTAATACAAGACAATTAATATTATATGAATGACCATAGTCATTTATATTAATATGAAATAAAAAACTGCTGTGTGGAACAACTGCCTTCCACCATCTCAGCAGAGGGACTGACTGTTACTGAGGTGTTTTTGGGAAGGATCTTAAGGAAATGGAAATAGGATGCAACATATATTATATTATATTATATTATATTATATTATATTATATTACATTATATTGTATTATATTATATTACATAATGTTATTTATTGTTAATGTATAATGCATAATGCATACTACTACTAATAATAATAATAATAATAATAAGAAGAAGAAGAAGAAGAAGAATTTAACCAAAAAATATACTGCACATACATCACATTATCATCACATGTTTTATTTTTCATTTTCTGATTGTTGATTGTACTTACACATCACGTTGAGCTTTGATGGTTTAGATGGGTGTTCCTCGTGGCCCTTTAATGCACAGGAATAGTTGCCCTCATCTTCCGTACTGACCTTCAGGAGGACAAGGTCACTCGTTGGTCCAGCAGGTAGATGTTCTCCGTTCCTTCCCCAGATAACACCGCTGTTGCCACGCCGACCACAATGGCTCCTGCAGCTCAAGTTGACGTCACTTCCCTCCATTACTGGGTCAGGTATCTCCACAAAAACCTCTTGAAGACCAGACAATATGATGGGAATAATGACTGTCAGTCCATACACTCAGATCTCAAAACTCGTGGAGCAATTGAGTGAATTGTAGCAAACACAGAACACAAAGAGACAGACAGACAGACAGACAGACAGACAGATAGACAGATAGATAGATAGATAGATAGATAGATAGATAGATATACTTTATTGATCCCAAGCTGGGAAATTAAAGGAGAACCGGTTGTGCTTGATACGAAAAACAAACGAAAAGAATAAAACCAACGAATAAATGAGATTTAAAAGGCATGATGGGAGCTGCCACCTGGGACGGCGCCATGTTGGAACACACCTTGGAATAGAACATGAAGGACAGCAGGCGCCATGTTGGAACACACCTTGGAATAGAACATGAAGGACAGCACCCAGGTGGAACACACCTTGGAATAGAACATGAAGGACAGCAGGTGCCATGTTGGAACACACCTTGGAATAGAACATGAAGGACAGCACCCAGGTGAAACTCACCAGAGACAGACAGTCTGACTGCAGTTAGCTTCCTTGGATACCTTCTGTTTCCCTCTGTCAGAATCCTCACATAATATGTGTTAGCATCTGACATTTTCACACCTGTGAGAGTCAGTGTGCAGTCGTTATGGATGTCTGCACTGTACTTCACTCTTCCCCTGTACTCTTCATGTGTGGCCAGATCTTTGTCCTTCTTGGGGTCCATTGTCCAGAAGACTTTCTCCACTTTGGCATAAGGAGGGTGCGTGAAGGAGCAGGGAAAGATCACCGCTGATCCTGTCACGGCACAGACTGGTTGACGGTTAGAGACTTTTACGTGCCAATGCTGGCCATGGAGACCTAAGGTCAAAATGTACATGTGTGAATGCCTCTTTACCTGTGACTTGCTTGCCAAAGGTATCAAGCATCAACAAAATTTCTTGAGGAATAAAACAAGTCTATGATAACACTCTGTATGAAGGTACAGTTGTGCTCATAAGTTTACATACCCTGGCAGAAGTGATGATTTCTTAACCATTTTTCAGAGGATATGAATGATAACTTGATGATAAATGAACTTTTTTTCAGTCATGGTTAGTGGTTGGCTGAAGCCATTCTTCTTAAACACATGTGTTTACTTTTTTAAATCATAATGACAACAGAAACTACCCAATGATTCTCTGAAGAATAGTTAAGAAATCATCAATTCTGCCAGGGTATGTAAACTCATGAGCACGACTGCATGTATGTATGTATGTATGTATGTATGTATGTATGTATGTATGTATGTATGTATGTATGTATGTATGTATGTATGTGTGTATGTATGTATGTATGTATGTATGTATGTATGTGTGTGTGTATGTATGTATGTATGTATGTATGTGTGTATGTATGTATGTATGTATGTATGTATGTATGTATGTATGTATGTATGTGTGTATGTATGTATGTATGTATGTATGTATGTATGTATGTATGTATGTGTGTGGATGTATGTATGTATGTATGTGTGTATGTATGTATGTATGTATGTATGTATGTATGTATGTATGTATGTATGTATGTGTGTGGATGTATGTATGTATGTGTGTATGTATGTATGTATGCATGTATGTATGTATGTATGCATTTGTTTGTTTTTGTTTGTTTGTCTGTTTGTTTGCTCCTGCTCCTGTTTCTTAGTCTGACTTGCAAGTAGT
>CM050198.1:5599761-5604761 GCA_027475355.1 Coilia nasus
GGATGCAGCGATTACATATGCAGTGTTACATATGAAGTACGCTGAGGGAATGAGTTGGAGCCATGCTGGAACTATGGGAGAAGATACTGTGTCACCCAAAGCAAGGCAATGTAACAGGCACAAGGGCAAGGCACACACACACACACACACACACACACAAACAAGAACATGTGATGCTGTATTACAGAGATAACAGAATGGTTTTGTCACAAATGAAATGAATGCATCTTGCTATTGCATCACAATTTACCAACACCTCACTTCCATTGTTACTTATGCTGAGATGAAAGAGTTACATACAAATTAATACAGTAGATTAAAAGCAAATAGAAAAAAAGGATAAGCTCAACCCAAAACTCCTATACATAACTGGTTTCAGCATACATGAACAAGCATTATATACCAGATACTACACTTTAGAAGTTAGCCTTACTGAACTCCCACATGCAGTAACCAGGGTTGTGGTGGAGGGTAAACGCTTTACGCGAGACATTTAACCACCCCTCAATTTTCAGAAATAGATTTCGTCCACCTCTGAGGAGAGTACATCCACATATTAATACAGTGCATTTACTTCATAATACAGTTCATGCACCAATTACAACTTTTGCTTTTAACATTCCAAAATCACACTACATCATTTACATTTACAATCTGTGCACTGGGGATCATTTACAGTACCACTTGTATTGTCCAAACATATTATACATATCTCTTTTAAACATTTGAGGCCATACAGCACGCTATCCTCACTGTGATCACCAAATTCATATTTTATCTACCTTTTATTTTACCACTACACCCCTGCCACTAACCGAACCCCTTCCCCCTATCTCAACCATTTGCTTATAGCTACCTTTATGTATATAAATATGTATATTTCTGTCATACATTATTATTATTACTATTATTATGATTATTATGATTATTATGATTATTATTATTATTTATTTATTTATTTATTTATTTAATTTATTTGCATGTTTCTATTTTTCTTTATTTCCATTATTTTTCTTTTACTTTGCACTAAACAATTTATTTACTTAAATTTTATCGTGCTCCTAAAATTATATTAAACTATGATTCTGATTCTGATAGAAAACAAAAACAAATTTAACTCCGTTTAACACCAACTAAGGTACAAATGGTTGCATGACACATTTCACTGACGTGTTGTGATCAGTGGGTGGATGGTTTGGGCTGGTTCTGGTTCTGGTTGACTGAGCTGTAGATCACTGGGTCTTGTTCTGGCCTGAGGATAACAACAAACACAGCAATTAGAGATGATGCTGGTGTAAGGCATGACTACTTGGCTTCTATTATTATCACAATATAGATATGGAATAAGAAGTATGTTATCAGTCATGAGCCAGTGCAGCCACTAGATGGCAGCAGTGAGTTAATCTGGCATAAGGTTTGTGGATGACTACTTGCCAAGGCAGCAAGCCACTAGCTTCCCATTTGGAACATAGTCAACAATTAAACATGATGCGGATGTAAGGCATGACTAATTGGCTTGTATTAAATTGGCCACCGTAAACACAATAATAAACAGTGAGGCAAATAGGAGTTGTTTTTTTGCCACTTTGCATTAAAGTATCAGAGTACACATGTGGAATAAGAAGTCTGCTATTGCTCATGGGCAAGTCCAGCCACTAGATGGCAACAGTGAGTTTATCTGGAATTAGTGTTGTTCTGGCCTATGGACAACCACAACCACAACACTACAGTTAAATATGCTACTCGTGAAATACAATACTACTTTGGATAATATTAATTTCATTAGCACACAGTGACACACAAACAACACGTGCATTAGAGAAGATACTAGTGAAAAGTATGTTTACTTTGTTTACGTCTGCATCACAGTCCAAATGGCATACAACACAGTGAGGCAAATGAGAGTAGCACTTGTCTCTCTGTATATTCAAGGAGTCAGAAAATAGTGTAAGTTATGTTATACCATAGGGTCATGTTCCATGCCAGCCACTAGATGGCAGCACTGAGTGCAAAGTGTCTCAGGAGTCTTTGCAGGTAGATGCCTACAGACACACTTGGGCATGGAATGCATGCAATTGATATGATGATTTTTGGTTTGGTTTTGGGTGTTTTTTGTGTTAAATGCATAATTTAGTGTGTTAAATTCTACTCACTTCACATTGGCAGGCCTTGGGAAATTGACTGCTGCATACTGCACATCATCCGCCTGCTGCAGCTGCTGCTTGCGGTGGGGTTTGGGCTTCTTGGCTGTGGAGTACAGGGGCACTGCCTCTCCTCTGTTGCCCTGAAAATGAACACTGGCATACTGGACATCACCTGCATCACTGGGGTCTGCTTGCACTGGGGAGGAGGAGGGCACCGCCATTCCACCGGCACCCTGAAAATGAACACTGGCGTACTGGACATCACCTGCATCACCGGGGTCTGCTTGGGCTGTGGAGGAGGAGGGCACTTTCTGTCCTCTGGCACCCTGGAAATGAACACTGGCGTACTGCACATCACCTGCATCACCGGGGTCTGCTTGGGCTGGGGAGGAGGAGGGCACTGCCTCTCCTCTGGCACCCTGGAAATGAACACTGGCGTACTGGACATCACCGGAGTCTGCTTGGGCTGGGGAGGAGGAGGGCCTCTTGAACCGAACACTGGCGTAGTTGAGATTGGCTGCAGCACCTGAGTTTGCACTCTGACCAGGGTCAAAGGTCGAAGGGGGGGTCACAGAGGTAGTGAGGGAGCAGGAGGTTGTCAAAGGTCCACACATTAATACAAACACTATACAGCTCTGGAAAAAGATAAGAGACCCCTGTAAAATTATCAGTTTCTCTTATTTAACTATTTAGAGGTATTTAGAGGTATGTGTGAGTAAAGTGAACAATTTTTTTTTCTCACAAATGTTGGAGAGGAATGGCTATCATACATGTAGAAATGCTGATTTTAGGGAAATTTGCAGTGGTCTCTTAAATTTTGTCCAGAGCTGTATGATGTGTTTGTGAAATATGTACACTGGTAAAGGTGTTGTGACACATAACGCATACTTGTGTGTTAGTCCCAGACTTCCTAGAGTTGTTATTGTGTTGTTTCCTCTTTCTTCTGTGTGAACAGGTGACAAAAAACATGTCTCATGTACTTGCGTAGGTGCTACATGCCAATATTTAAATAGTTGTTTTCTGCAGAAAATAGCACAAGTAAAACTCACCTACAGTAGACCAGACCTGCCATAACTATCAGGAAGATGACAGCACCTAAAGACGCCAACAGGGCAGCATTCAGCCAACTTTCAGGAGAACTAGTCTGGAAAACTAAAAGGACATTCTGTATGAAAATCCAGTTACAAAACCATACATTCCTGTTTGTGTTATCCAAAGGTCATGAACACTGCTTGCTAATGTAGACGTAACTTACCAGGCAAAGCCACGTCAACTCCAGTAGAGTTTAGAGAGCCAACCCTATTCTGGGCCTGACAGTGGTACACTCCAGCAGTGACACTGGTCAGGTTGAAGGTGATGCTCGCTCCTGTGTCTACTTGGACTGCTCCAGCTTCAGTCCTCTTGTACCACGTGTAGGTCTCCACAGGTGGGTTGGCATCACTGATGCAGGTCAGAGTCACTGAACTGCCCTCTACAATTTCACCAGACTGATTTAGGGATGCAAACATGTTCCTTGGAGAATCTGTAATAAAAGTATGAAAAGGTTTTGAGGGGTTTAAGAAATATTGTTCAACACATAATGCATGGTGTACCTATGTAATGTAATTGCAAAAGCATGGTAGCCCAGTAGTATGGTTCAATCTATGCCAAAAGTGAAGGAAGTACTCACACAAAACATTCAGATGAACTTCAGTGGAATTACGGGAACCATATCTGTTCTTGGCCTCACAGTAGTAGTAGTCAGTGTGTTCATCGCTGATGGAACTGATGTTGTAACTCTGTTTGGAGTCTAATTTTGAGACTAATTCAGTCCTCCTGTACCAGGTGTAGGTCTCCACTGGTGGGTTGGCATCACTGCTGCAGGTCAGAGTCACTGAACTGCCCTCTAGTATCTCACCAGCAGGACTGACAGATGCTGAGGTGTTTTTTGGAGAAGCTTGCGAAATGGAAAAGACAAGGACATTTCTAACATTAACCCTTTAAGACGCACCCCTTATTATAACTTTGTTGTTATCAGAATGGCAATGACCAAGTTGCATTGTGTTACTAAAGACTTTCTGTAATTTCGTAGTAATGCTGTAGTTAGTCACAGCGAGTTGTAGCACTGGTGATACGGTAACCGCTAAGAGGTTATGTTTTTTTTTCTGAAATTACATAATCTCTCTTCATCACTGTAATCTATCTGTGTATGGTACTTACACATCACAAGGAGCTGCACTGGCTTTGATGGTACTTTAATTGCGGCATCATCTATTAAACAGGAGTAGTTTCCCTCATCATTAGTGCTGACTTCAGCAATTAAGAGACTTCCATTGGTTGTTAGTTCAGCAGGTACAGTTTCGTTATTCTTGTTCCACATCACTTTAGATTTGTCCATTGAAGAGCAGATGTTGTTGCAGCTCAGTGTCACGTTGTTGCCCTCTATCACTGGCTCAGGAATTCCAACAGAAAGCTCTAAAACAATATGGGCAACCATGATTATAATTGTTTAAACAATGTGTCTGTAATACACAACAATAAATGTAGTTGTACAGAATAAATAAAATGCTACATATGGTAAATGCTCAAATGTGATAGCACAGATTCAATTATGTTGATCATACCTTTAACAGACAAAGTGATTTTACATTTGCTCTGTGGTTCCTTGGTGGGGTCACTGGTTCTTATCATCATGTGATACTCTCCACTGTCTGTTGTCTTTAGCCCACTCAGTTTAAATGAGCAGCAGTTGGTGTTTGGACCGCAGCCTTTATCACTTCCACGCACATTGTAATCAGGAAGTTCAGTTAAATTTCTAGGTTTATTATTATCATAATCAAGTTGAGTCACCCAGAAGAGCTTCTTAATGTCAGGACT
>CM050198.1:5609761-5659761 GCA_027475355.1 Coilia nasus
TTAGTTTCCCTTTTTTAATGCTGAGTAATTAGTGACCTCTCCCCTAGTACACATTACATTATGAAGACAGCTCTTTTCTCCTAGTACACATTCCATTATGAAGACAGCTCTTTTCTCCTAGTACACATTCCATTATGAAGACAGCTCTTTTCTCCTAGTACACATTACATTATGAAGACAGCTCTTTTCTCCTAGTACACATTACATTATGAAAACAGCTCTTTTCTCCTACTACACATCACATTATGAAGCCAGCTCTTCTCTAAGCATCAGGTAAAAGCCTTGATTTGCTTGTTTACATCCAATTGCTTTACTTCCCTTTAAACTCACTTGACCTACAGCTGGTTAGCAGCCCTCCGACTCACAAAAATGGTAATCAACTGGACTTAATTCTGACTAAAAACTGCAAGGCTGATGACGTGATGGTCACACCATTACATACATCAGACCACTTTTTCATCCGCTTCATACCTTCCCTCCAGGAATTACCACCCACTCCCCCACCCATAGTCACCTTCAGCCGCAACCTTTGCAACTTGTCTACTACTCACTTTGCTTCTGTTGTTGCCTCTGCCTTATCCCCTCCCAACACCTTCTCTCCACTAGAGGTCGATGCTACCACAGAATCTCTCTGCTCCACATTAACCTCCTGCCTGGATACCCTGTGTCCCCTTTCCACCAAACCTGCACGCTTTACCCAGCCCCGCCCGTGGCTGACTGATACCATCCGCTCCTTGCGCACCACCCTCAGAGCTGCGGAATGAAAATGGCACAAATCCAGCGATCCGACCGACCTAGAGACCTTCCAATCTCTTCTAGCATCATTCTCCTCCTGTTACGACTACTAAAACGGCTTACTACAACAATAAAATCAGCAACACGACTAACACACGAAAACTCTTCTGTGCCTTCAAATCGCTGCTCAACCCACCTCCCCCGCCTCCTGCCACCAATCTAACTGCTAATATTTTTGCCTCCTTCTTTACAGAAAAATTATCAGCAATCAATTCTGCGATTCACCCGGTCCCAACCTGCTACCTCCTCTGGTCTATGATGAAACACTCTCCTCATTCACCCCTCTCTCCGAAAGCGATGTCTTTAAACTCATCACTGGCAGCCGTCCTACTACATGCCCGCTAGACTCTGTCCCCTTGAATCTGCTGCAAGCCATCGCTGCAACAGTAGTCCCATCGATCACGTCTGTGATGAATACTTCGCTATCATCAGGTATAGTTCCAGCCGCCTTCAAACAGGCTAGGGTTACTCCACTGCTCAAAAAGACCACACTCAACCCCGCCAAGGTGGAGAACTATCAGCCGGTCTCACTGCTTCCCCTCCTTTCGAAAGCCATTGAGAGGGCAGTCTCTAAACAGGTAAATTTTCTCACCCGGAACAACCTACTTGACCCGAAGCAGTCTGGCTTTAGAAGCGGACACTCCACTGAAACAGCACTGATTTCCATAACAGAAGCCCTAAGAGTAGCCAGAACTAAAAGACAATCATCAGTACTTATCCTACTCGACTTATCGGCGGCCTTCGCTACAGTCAACCACAGCATACTGCTAACTACACTCTCAAACATGGGCATCACAGGCATAGCACACTCCTGGTTTAAATCCTACCTCACTGGACGCTCCTTTGAAGTGTCATGGAAGGGACAACTGTCATCAACTCACACCCTCTCCACAGGGGTGCCCCAAGGGTCGGTGCTGGGCCCCCTTCTCTTTGCCATATACACCACCTCGCTGGGCCGTGTCATCCGCTCACATGGCTTCTCCTATCATTGCTGTGCTGATGATACACAGCTATACCTGTCGTTCCGACCAGATGACACCACGGTCTCTGCACGCATCTCTGCCTGTCTCTCCGCACTCTCCACATATTGTGGTCATAACGAGAAGAAAAGCCAGAAACACGTACGATCCTGTTTCCCCCATCACAGACGTACCAATATGCACAAAGGCAGCTGCTTCCTATGTAGATTTTAGAGTAATGCAATGTTCCTTTTTAGTTTTGGACAAGAAAGCGTGCACCAACATAAAAGAGGAAGTTCTTTTTTCAGCTGCACATAAATACTTATGTCGGCTGATACAACCCTCAGATATGCTAATATTTCTCTATATTCACAGGCTAAGGCCAAACCATGTGTCAGCAAAAATAATGGAGCTTTCCCACAAAATAGGAAAGCTTGGTCAAACACATACGTTTTCCTTAATGTTATTATTCTACCCTCAGTGTGTCTGAAATTTAAAGGACAACTCTGATGATGTGTCTATGTGTGGTCTCAAGCTACAGCATAATGGTTCATTCACATATTTGTCATGATATAAAAGTTGTATCAGTGTTAAAATGAACAACAATTCTCTGAATGTGGGCACGTTGGCCCACTCATGGAAGACCATTCCTTCCTCAATATTTTTGAAGACATTTCTAAAGACAGCCTTTAAAGCAAACAGACCATTCCTTCCTCAATATTCTTGAAGACATTTCTAAAGACAGCCTTTAAAGCAAACATGCTTTGCACTACAACAGCACATATGTAGCAGCAGCACGTATGGAGTCTGACATTACTCATGAAGTGTGCATGCACGAAGACACCAATAACACTATAGAGGTACAGAGGAAACAGCATATATCTGACACTGGGTAAAGTGGATATCTTTACAAATTAATGGCTTTATCTGTCTATGTTATAGATTATGAATTAGAGTCTTACCGTACCGAGTGCTGAGTTCAGTTCCGTCAATGAGCGACAGCGGAGCAACTATGTCTGTTTAAGACAGGCAGCAGCTCTTGTAGTTGATGTCATGGTTATTTTAATATACTTCTGCTTTTGTCGATGCTGTGTCTCTTAAAGTAGCCTTTTATGGAAGAAATGCATGTTGATGAGCTGAGGGTCGATAGACATTAGGCACGCTTTGATCGCTGTAAGTCATGTGACGCCACACAGCAGAGGAAAGGTGTGAACTGCTCGCCTGTCGGCTGCAAAAGTGGCTAAAGTGCAGGGGGAAGGGGGGAGCAGATGAGTGCATATATTGTACTCAGTGCAAACACATTTCTCAAGGCAGATGAAAAAGAAAAACAAATAAAGTGAACAGCAAATCTCTTATTGCAGAACCATGACAGCATGGCGATGAAGAGCATAATGACAGCAGGTGACACAAAGGGAAAGAGAGTAATGTCTCCCTGACCTCCTTAAAGTGTGTCCCCACAGGCCTGCTGCTACTGAGCCAATGCAGACGCTCGTACCACTGGTGGGGTGGCATCTCTTAAAATACAACAACATGCATATATATTTTCTCTCTCTCTCTCTCTCTCTCTCTCTCTCTCTCTCGTTAACATGCCTGCATATATTCTCTCTCTCTTAGTCTCTCTGTTTTTCTCTATCTCTTTTCTCTCTCTCTCCCTCTCTCTCTCGCTCACATAAATACGGATGACAGGCATGCATATATTTAGTTTCTCTATCTCCATCTCTCTTTCTCACTCTCTCTCTTATTCTCTCTCTCATATATGCATATTACAGTACTCTCTCAATCTCTCTCTATCCCCCCCTGTCTCTTTGCTGAGCACACAGAAGTCACACTTATCTCGTGCATCTCTCAACCACAGTCTACAGCAAAAAATGCCTTCAAGAGGGCGACTGCTTTTCTTTTTTTCAATCTTTTTTTAGAAATGAATGACCACATGCACACAGTGTAAACTCATTTCCCAATGCTGTCCCCTGCATTTTATTGTTGCCCAGAAACATAATAAGGTCTTTCAGCATTTTACCTGATGACAGTTTCCCATAATGTGCCTGTAAACCAGTTGACCTTCGAAACACATTTATCAAGCTGGGAAAAATTACAACAGGGAAGTCACCAGTTCAGGTTTGAGAGTGCCTCTACTGGGTGTGACATGTAATGACAGCTATGCAATAATCTTTAATCTCACCCCGAGCTCCAATCAGACCTCATCCAATGTCACATTCCAGCTCATGCCCCCTTAACACCTCCACCCCGCCACCGCCTACCTCACACACAGCCCTCACACCAACACCCCCCCCCCCCCCCCCCCCCCCCCACACACACACACACACACATACATACAGCACATAGGACACAGCCCTCACGGCTCAAGGCCCCCCCACATACACACAAACCACGCATCACTTAGCCTTGCTCCTTGCTTCACCCCCCCCCCCCACACACACACACACACAGCACACAGCATACATCCTTGCTCCCCGCCTCATGCCACCTCCCTTCACCCCCCCCACACACACACACAGCACACAGGAAACAGCCCTCACTGCCCCCCCCCCTCCTCCACACACACACACAGCACACAGGAAACAGCCCTCACTGCCCCCCCCCCCCCCCCTACACACACACACACAGCACAAAGCATACATCCTTGCTCCCCGCCTCATGCCACCTCCCTTCACCCCCCCCCCCCACACACACACACACAGCACACAGGAAACAACCCTCACTGCTCAAACCCTCCTACCACACACACACAGCATATATCTTTGCTGCCTGCTGCCCTCAGCCCTCTCCACACACGTTTGTCCAACCCCACCTCAGTGCTGTCAGCTGCACACGCAGTGCCACCCCCCACCCCACACACAGCCCATCATCTGCCACCACAGCCAGTCCTCCCTCCCAACCATAACTGCACTTTATGCACTTTATCCCACCCCCCATCACCTTTTCTACCTCTGCCCTTCATCTGGTAGTCATCCCCCCAACTGCATTCTACGCTCTTTACTCCCCACTCCCCATGCACAGTCTAGACTTACAATTAACAGTTTCACTGCATGTCTTACTACCCAGTATGTCTATGCATGTGAAAAATAAATATCCTTGTATTCTTGTATCCTTGTGTAACAACAAAATAACAGTGAAGTCATATTTTAGCGGTGGCAGTGTAAAAATCTAGATTTATTCTTTGAAAAACAAATTTCCTTATTTATGCCTATTCCATGAAAGTCCCATTTCTGTCATTGTGATCACAGGGCACAGCACACAGTGCACGCAGTGAAGCTCACCTCTTTAACCCATCACACACAGGTGAGCAGAGGGCAGCCATGGCACAGTGCCCAGGGAGCAGTGCGTGGGGACGGGACCATGCTGAGGGTACCTACTGGCGACCTGGGACTCTGACCTGCAATCCTGCGGTCACTGGTCCGATACCTTAACCGCTAGTCCAGCACTGCCCCCATACACTCTGTCATGCATCTACTGCACAGACACCATGTTTCCTCACAAGTAAGTGTAACCTCACAGATGTATACATATTTTAGGCATTATAATAACTAGAGAAAAGTTTAATCATTATCATAAAGGTGAAGTACAGATTAACAAACTCACTCTCACACAAACAGACATTTACCCCCCACCTCCACCCAGACACACACACACACACACCCCGCCCCCCCACACACACACTTTCATCCATATACAGTCATATCTGAACCCCTGACATGTATGTCATTATTAGACATTGATTATTCATTAGAGTAGTTTTTTAATGGGTCCTTCTATGTTTTTAGTTTCCCTTTTTTAATGCTGAGTAATTAGTGACCTCTCCCCTAGTACACATCACATTATGAAGACAGCTCTTTTCTCCTAGTACACATTACATTATGAAGACAGCTCTTTTCTCCTAGTACACATCACATTATGAAGACAGCTCTTTTCTCCTAGTACACATTCCATTATGAAGACAGCTCTTTTCTCCTAGTACACATTACATTATGAAGACAGCTCTTTTCTCCTAGTACACATCACATTATGAAGACAGCTCTTTTCTCCTAGTACACATCACATTATGAAGACAGCTCTTTTCTCCTAGTACACATTCCATTATGAAGACAGCTCTTTTCTCCTAGTACACATTACATTATGAAGACAGCTCTTTTCTCCTAGTACACATTCCATTATGAAGACAGCTCTTTTCTCCTAGTACACATTACATTATGAAAACAGCTCTTTTCTCCTACTACACATCACATTATGAAGCCAGCTCTTCTCTAAGCATCAGGTAAAAGCCTTGATTTGCTTGTTTACATCCAATTGCTTTACTTCCCTTTAAATTCACTTGACCTACAGCTGGTTAGCAGCCCTCCGACTCACAAAAATGGTAATCAACTGGACTTAATTCTGACTAAAAACTGCAAGGCTGATGACGTGATGGTCACACCATTACATACATCAGACCACTTTTTCGTCCGCTTCATACTTTCCCTCCCGGAATTACCACCCACTCCCCCACCCATAGTCCCCTTCAGCCGCAACCTTCGCAACTTGTCTACTACTCACTTTGCTTCTGTTGTTGCCTCTGCCTTATCCCCTCCCAACACCTTCTCTCCACTAGAGGTCGATGCTACCACAGAATCCCTCTGCTCCACATTATCCTCCTGCCTGGATACCCCGTGTCCCCTTTCCACCAAACCTGCACGCTTTACCCAGCCCCGCCCGTGGCTGACAGATACCATCCGCTCCTTGCGCACCACCCCCAGAGCTGCGGAATGAAAATGGCACAAATCCAGCGATCCGACCGACCTAGAGACCTTCCAATCTCTTCTAGCGTCATTCTCCTCTTCTGTTACGACTGCTAAAACGGCTTACTACAACAATAAAATCAGCAACACGACTGACACACGGAAACTCTTCCGTGCCTTCAAATCGCTGCTCAACCCACCTCCCCCGCCTCCTGCCACCAATCTAACTGCTAATATTTTTGCCTCCTTCTTTACAGAAAAATTATCAGCAATCAATTCTGCGATCCACCCAGTCCCAACCTGCTACCTCCTCTGGTCTACGATGAAACACTCTCCTCATTCACTCCTCTCTCCGAAAGCGATGTCTTTAAACTCATCACTGGCAGCCGTCCTACAACATGTCCACTAGACTCTGTCCCCTCGAATCTGCTGCAAGCCATCGCAATAACAATTCTTTGAATGTGGGCGCATTGGTCCACTCCTGGAAGATCATTCCTTCCTCAATATTCTTGAAGACATTTGTAAAGACAGCCTTTAAAGCAAACATGCTTTGTACTACAGCAGCACGTATTTAGCAGCAGCACGTATGGAGTCTGACATTACTCATGAAGTGTGCATGCATGAAGACACCAATAACACCATAGAGGTACAAAGGAAACAGCATATATCCGACACTGGTTAAAGTGGATATATTTACAAATTAATAACTTTATCTGTCTATGTTATAGATTATGATTTGGAGTCTTACCGTACCGAGTGCAGAGTTCAGTTCCGTCAATGAGCGACAGCGGAGCAACTATGTCTGTTTAAGACAGGCAGCAGCTCTTATAGTTGATGTCATGATTATTTTAAATATACTTCTGCTTTTGTTGATGCTGTGTCTCTTAAAGTAGCCTTTTATGGAAGATATGCATGTTGATGAGCTGAGGGTCGATAGACATTAGGCACGCTTTGATCGTTGTCAGTCTTGTGACGCCACGCAGCAGAGGAGAGGTGTGAACTGCTTGCCTGTCGGCTGCAAAAGTGGCTAAAGTGCAGGGGGAAGGGGGGAGCAGATGAGTGCATATACTGTACTCAGTGCAAACACATTTCTCAAGGCAGATGAAAAAGAAAAACAAATAAAGTGAACAGCAAATCTCTTATTGTAGAACCATGACAGCATGGCGATGAAGAGCATAATGACAGCAGGTGACACAAAGGGAAAAAGAGTAATGTCTCCCTGACCTCCTTAAAGTGTGTCCCCACAGGTTGCTGCTACTGAGCCAATGCAGACGCTCGTACCACTGGTGGGGTGGCATCTCTTAAAATACAACAACATGCATATATATTCTCTCTCTCTCTCTCTTTCTCTCTCTCTCTCTCTCTCTCGTTAACATGCCTGCATATATTCTCTCTCTCTTAGTCTCTCTGTTTTTCTCTATCTCTTTCTTTTCTCTCTCTCTCCCTCTCTCTCTCTCGCTCACATAAATACGCATGACAGGCATGCATATATTTAGTCTCTCTATCTCCTTCTCTCTTTCTCGCTCTCTCTCTTATTCTCTCTCTCATATATGCATATTACTCTCTCTCTTTCTCTCTCTCTCTCTGTCTGTCTCTCTCTCTCAATCTCTCTCTATCCCCCCTGTCTGTTTGCTGTGCACACAGAAGTCACACTTATCTCATTGTGCATCTGTCAACCACAGTCTACAGCTAAAAATGCCTTCAAGAGGGCGACTGCTTTTCTTTTTTTTAATCTGTTTTTAGAAATGAATGACCACATGCACACAGTGTAAACTCATTTCCCAATGCTGTCCCCTGCATTTTATTGTTTCCCAGAAACATAATAAGGTCTTTCAGCATTTTATCTGATGACAGTTTCCCATAATGTGCCTGTAAACCAGTGGACCTTCAAAACACATTTATCAAGCTGGGAAAAATTACAACAGGGAAGTCACCAGTTCAGGTTTGAGAGTGCCTCTACTGGGTGTGACATGTAATGACAGCTATACAATAATGCTTAATCTCACCCCGAGCTCCAATCAGACCCCATCCAATGTCACATTCCAGCTCATGCACCCTTAACACCGCCACCCTGCCACCGCCTACCTCACACACAGCCCTCACACCAACACCCCCCCCCCCCCACACACACACACACACATACAGCACATAGGACACAGCCCTCGAGGCTCAAGCCCCCACCCACCATACATGGCGCTTGTGCCTCCCTCACTGCCCCCCCCCCCCCTACACACACACAGCACACAGCATACATCCTTGCTCCCCGCCTCATGCCACCTCCCTTCACCCCACATACACACAGCACACAGGAAACAGCCCTCACTGCTCACACCCTCCTCCCACACACACACACAGCACATATCTTTGCTCCCTGCTGCCCTCAGCCCTCTCCACACACGTTTCTCCAACCCCACCTCATCTGCCACCACAGCCAGTCCTCCCTCCTAACCATAACTGCACTTTATGCACTTTATCCCACCCCCCATCACCTTTTCTACCTCTGCCCTTCATATGGTAGTCATCCCCCCAACTGCATTCTACACACTTTACTCCCCACTCCCCATGCACAGTCTAGACTCACAATCAGCAGTTTCACTGCATGTCCTACCACCCAGTATGTCTATGCATGTGACAAATAAATATCCTTGTATTCTTGTATCCTTATGTAGCAACCCAATAACAGTGATGAAGTCATATTTTAGCGGTGGCAGTGTGAAAATCTAGATTTATTCTTTGAAAGACAAATTTCCTTATTCTCGCCTATTCCATGAAAGTCCAATTTCTGTCATTGTGATCACAGGGCACAGCACACAGTGCGCGCAGTGAAATTTACCTCAGGAGGCGGCCATGACACAGTGTCCAGGGAGCAGTGCGTGGGGAGGGTACCTACTGGCGACCTGGGACTCTAACCTGCAATCCTGCGGTCACAGGTCCAATACCTTAACCAATAGGCCAGCAATGCCCCCATACACTCTGTCATACATCTACTGCACAGACACCATGCTTCCTCACAAGTAAGTGTATCCTCACAGATGTATACATATTTTAGGCATTATAATAACTAGAGAAAAGTTGAATAATTATCATTAGGGCTGTCAGTTTAACGCGTTAATTAGATTAATTAATTACACTGCAAATTAACGCGTTAAAAAAATGTACGCGATTAATTCAGTGGCAATTCAATGCGCGAGCATTTTAAATTTGGCCTGTTGAATGACCTGTAGGCTACTTGGCAATGGTACGTCACTTCCCACCTGCGTTGCTAGTCAAACAAATAAAGCATGCTGACAACAACTGACATGGATGCTACTCAGGGGTGCGAGGCGAGCAAATCATTGCTAGGGCCTTTGAACGGCAAATTTATTTATAAAAGGAATGGAGACGGAACTATCAACAAGAACACGGTCATTTGTAGTTTTTGTAAAAAAGAGTTTTCCTATCACCGAAGCTGCTCCAGTCTAACGTATCATTTGAACGCTAAACACGTCCAACAAGTCTCAATAAGTTCCATTGGTAGTGCTGATGGTGCCACCATAAGCTCACTTCGCCAACGAACGCTTACAGAGTGTGGAAAAAGAATGAGCAAAGCCACCACAGACAAACTAACAAACTCGGTCGCAAAGTGGATTGCTGCTGATTGCAGGCCAGTTTCAATAGTGGAAGACCAGGGCCTACAAGAGCCGTTTCAGATAGCGTCATCTGACACACATTTCCAGTTACCTTCTAGAACTACGGTGATGAAAAGAATTCACCAGCTTTACGGCAATGAAAGGACTGCAAAAGCAGAATTGTTGGCAGGGGCCTGCCATGTCGCCCTAACGGGCGACCACTGGACGTCAGTGAGCAATCATAACTACTTGGGAGTCACAGCACACCTAATCGATAGTGAGTGGAAACTGAAGTCTTTCACACTAACAGTGAGCAAAACGGTGACCCGCCATCATGCCGATGCATGCGCCGAGCAGTTCGATGCTGTGACAAAGGAATGGGAAATAGAAAATAAAGTGACAACAGTCGGAACTGATAGTGCAAGAAACATGGTCGCAGCAGCACGCCAGCTGCCTTTCGAGCACATACCATGTGTTGCACATATGCTGCAAAGAACCATCACAGTCTGCCTTGAGGACAGCTCCTTTGACACCGCCCTGGCAAAGTGCCGCAAAATAGTAGGACACTTCAAGCACAGCCCTGCCAGTACAGAAGAACTGCACCAGCAGCAGACTGCCCTCGGACAAGCCAGAGAGCCCCTGGTTCAAGATGTAACCACAATGTGAGACTGTTTGTTTTTAATTGTTTTCTTGCTCCTGATGAAGGGGTGTGTGTTGGGGTATTTGTTTGGTTTAGTGCAACTGTACCTTGCACAAACAAAAGTTTGCAGGGCAGCGCAGGTTCAAATATATATGCAATGCTAGTGTGATCTCAAAACCTCAACAATATGCACTTAAATCAATATTAAAAACAACAAAGTACATTGACAACATCTACAAAGAGACATACATAATCTTCATCAGACAGTGTTAATTTAGAACGTTCACTCAAACGTGAATAATTAATTGCGTCTAAGCGGTGTTTACATAGAATTTACCGCTGGCTCAATCTGCAAAACTGTGAGAGCCAAGCAGTTCTACCACTAGAGGCCAGTATTCAACCACAATTCCAAAAGAATATACGAAAGGCTGAGTGCAAGTGAAAACAACAAAACCCAGGCTGTTACACAACTACTGTATGTACAATATGCTGCTCAACTTACATCCCCCTAATGTATTTTTTGTTTTATTTTATTGAAAGATGGAATTCGACACTCTCCATGATCTCACGCTACCTGCGGAACCAGGAGGCTGTGAATGCCACTTTGGCCAGACAGAAGCACAACCTGGCCACACTGACCAACCTGGAATGTGACAAACTACAGAAGCTGGAGGTTGTTCTTGAACCATGCAAGTATGTCCCTCTCTCTCACACGCACACCAGTGCACACTCTGTCTCTCTCTTACACACACACCTCACTTCTTGCTCTCCCCCTCCCTCCCATACATCTCTCTCTCTCTCACACACACACACACACACACACACACACACACACACACACACTAATAGTGATGTGAGTTCATTATTGTCATACTTTTGTTTCACTGCAGATATGTGACTGAGCTACTTGGAGGTGAGACCTATGTGTCATGCTCTGTGGTGCTCCCCGCACTCTGCCATCTCAACCATATCATGGATCCCAGTGATGAGGATCCAGGCTACATGATAAAGTTCAAGGCCACCTTTTCAAAGGACCTAGACAAATGCAAGGCCACCATCAACAACAGATGGCTGAAGGTGGCTACAGCCCTCGACCCTCGATTTAAGGACTTGAAGAGCTTACACAAGAATGAGAGGGCTGAGGTATGTGTGTAACTCAGAGGACCAGTGTTTGAGTGCTTTGGTTAGAAAATTCTATGCAACAAATAAATTTTCCCTCTTTAAGGTGTGGACCTGGATTGAGGAGATGCTGCGATCAGAAGCGAGACCTGCTGTTCCTCAACCCACAGAGGATGAGCCAGCAGCAAAGAAGAGCCTCATCCTGCTGTGTTCTTCAGACTCCGACTCCGACCAGGAGGAGCCGGGGCCTCTAGCCCACTACAAAGCGGAGCCATGCATTGCAATACATAAATGTCCACTGGAATGGTGGGCAGCTCACGCAGGAGCCTATGGACAGCTATCCTCTCTTGCGCGCAAATACCTGGCTACTCCCGCAACATCTGTGCCTTGTGAGAGACTCTTTTCACTTGCAGGCAACATTATACAAAAGAAGAGGGCAGCCTTACACTCGGATAATGTAAACAAGCTTGTTTGTCTGAGCAACTGGCTCAAGGAGAGATAAAGTTGTCAGATCCTATACCGCTAGCTTAGGTTCATTTCAAATGTTTCGGAGTTGATACTGTAACCAGAGATCCGAATGTGATAGGCCTAAAAGAAATGCCTATTGGCTTGTTGTTTCCTTATTTACAGGCATGTTATACTTCTAGTCATTTTGTTTCTGTTATACTTCTAGTCATTTTGAATTACTGTTCACACACTTACAACACACTTACAACACACACACAACAATAAAAATGTGGATTTCAAATCTTCTCTTGGTGTCTTCTCTTCAAATCTTCTCTTGGTCTTCTCTTGGTGCACTACAATTCTGTAATGTCCTAGAATTCAAATTCTTTATTTGGGGACCTTTAGCATACATGAGATTAAAATGTGATTAATTAGATTAATTAATTACAAATCCTTTAATCGCCTGACAGCACTAATTATCATATAAATGAAGTATAGATTAACTAACTCACTCTCACACAAAGAAACAGATATTTACCCCCCACCTCCACCCAGATACACTCACACCCCGCCCCTTCCCACTGTAGGAGCCATAAATAGTTTTTATTTTAAAATAACTTGGGCCAATCAAGATGTGTGTGTGTTTTGTGTTTTCATTTTATTTGCATATGTGTGTTGATTGGATGTGTGGTTGCAGCGGGTGTGTGTGGTGCACGATTGGGAGCTATACTAATTAGGCTCACCTGCACACCGGGGTATTCAGTTTGGCGTGGGGTGAGCAGGGGAAGGCTACCTTTTGTGTACTGCACAGACCACACGCTCCGTAATAGTATGATTTTATATGCTTATCTTGTTCTACCTTGCATCGCTATATGGACTATTGGAGATCTGTCTTGTGTGTGAATATGGAGAACAATAAACTACCGAACTGTATGGAACGAGTGTGGACATTACATCAGTGCGCGTAAGATAATTGTTTCCCGTGCTTAGCCTACTGCGGCGTTTGAACTTTTTTTGTTGATTACCAGTTAGCCGCAATACCCACACATACACTTTTATCCATATACAGTCATATCTGAACCTCTGACATGTCTGTCACTATTAGACATTGAGTATTTATTAGAGCAACTTTTTTCATTGGTCCTTGTATGTGTCTAATTTCCCCTTTTCAATATTGAGTAATTAGTGACCTTTCGCCTAGTACACATCACATTATGAAGACAGCTGTTTTCTCCTAGTACACATCATATCATGAAGACACCTCTTTTCTCCTAGTACACATCACATTATGAAAACAGCTCTTTTCTAAGCATTAGGTAAAACCGTTTATTTGATCATTTTCATCCAATTGCATCATTTCCCACCAAAAATGGCACCAGAGTGCCATCTACTGGAAGTAAAGTGAAATGACATCTACATAATTGTGTTGTCTCCAATTATGCTCTCTGTCATTCACAACTAGCAACAAATTAGAAACTGAAAATAGAAAGGTGTGTTTGCAGTTACTGAACAATACATGTTACCTAGATGGATGTTACAAATGCATTTACATAATAACAAATACACTGAAAATGATCAAAGCCATGTCATATTTACAGTACTGATTATTCTCTAGTCACAATGCCATTATTTATTTACATGGTTTCCAAACAAAAGCATATTGAAAACTTTGACTTCAAAAACCATTTAACTGTGTATGAAGGTTAATGCATCAGGTTATATTGTACTGTAATAATGTCAGGCACATATTTACTTCAACAGAAAGACCATGAGAGCTTCTTTTCCATACTATACAATAACTTCTTTTTCAAAGGAAAAGTCATGCCAAAGAAATGTGTTAGCTTCCTAGCATCTTAAAACATTTAACATCTAAGTTAACATCTCAACATCTACTACAACAAACACGCCCGTCAGTGGGGTGGGGACAAACGGGTCTCTTTTCTAGGGCCCAGGAAAAGGGGGGCCCAGAACTGGTCCCTCCTTAAGAAATGTATATAATGGAGGGGGGCATCAAATTATTTTGTCCCGGGCCCAGCCAAGACTGTCAGCCGGCCTGACAACAAGTACAAAAACAGTCACAACATTAACGTCTAATTTAACATCTTACCGTCTACTACAACAAGTACAAAACAGTACAAAAACAGTCATAAAAGCCATATGCTCATAAAATATCCTGAAGAAATGAAGAAATATAATACCAGCACATATTCTTACCTTGACATAACATCATTGAATGCATATTGTAGTACAACAATGCACATAATGGAGACAGTTCCATTTTCTGAAATGTAATGTTGCACACACGTTTTAAACAAAACAGATACACACTGAAAGACTGCAAAGACTTTATCAATATATTCTATATTCATAACTAGAAAAGGACTCAGAGAGTGCAGACCTCTGGCAGGGCAGCTCAGATCACCACCAAAATCGAATCACTTTTAATTTAGCCTATGTTTAACCTACCCTGAAAATGTTATTAAATTCCATTCATAACTTTGAGTTATGTTGTTAACTAACAAACAAACAAATGCTGATGATTACATAACATCCGCTGGCAGAGGTAATAAACTACATCGGGTTAAATGGTTCAGGCTCTGTTAGACTGCTTCAGCTTGGGTGGTGTTGGGGTTCAGGCTCTGGTAGACTGCTTCAGTTTGGGTGGTGTTGGGGTTTAGGCTCTGGTAGACTGCATCAGGTTCCGAACTCATGCGGAATGTGTCTTGGTTTTCACTCTGAGGATCATTCTGGTACTCCACATCATCATAACACAAAGAAGAATTTATAAAACAGTGAAAGTGACATATATTTAACATGTATTTAGTCAAAGGGCAGTTGTTTTACGAGAATTTAACATTTTCACACTTTGCACGTTGGGTGTTGAGCCAATATGATAATCATTCCTGGCTGCTTGCTATCTCAGTTGAACTACACAGTAGACCTGCAATGTAGAGTATGAGCTTATAGCATCTGAAATGTCTCTTAAAACCCACATTCACTTGTCTGTTCTCAGATCTGTGGGTTTATTAGTCAAGGCAGGAGATTTAAAAGGCGAAAAGCTCAATTGTCAATGCATGATATTGAAACAGTTTTATTAAAAGACAGTCTAAGTTATAAAAAAGGACATTGTTCACTGTACAATGTGTGCTTACTTGTTTGTGAATATTCTTGTTTGTGGACTTGTGTCGTTTCTTTCTTCTAGTTGAACAGGGGCAATAAGAAGAGATTGTTGGAGATTTATATGTAATGTTTGCTATATAAATATTACAAATGTAAGTTATTACAGCATCTCATGAAAACTTCCCTACAGAAATAACATTAAATGTCAAATGGTGTTACTCACCTCCAGTACACAACTGCTATCTATCAGGATCGTGACAACATGCCAACATTTAAAGAGCTGTTCTCTACAGAATATAACATAAGTAAAAGAGAAGAAAATGTCACTCACCTACTGTAGACCAGACCTGCCACAACTATCACGAAGATGACAGCACCTAAAGATGCCAACAGGGCAGCATTCAGCCAACCAGGAGAATTAGTCTGTAAAACTAAAAGGGCATTCTGTTTGAAAATCCAGTAACAAAACCATACATTCCTGTTTGTGTTACCAAAAGGAGATGATCACTGCATGCTAATGTAGACATAACTTACCAGGCAAAGCCACGTCAACTCCAGTAGAGTTTAGAGAGCCAACTCTATTCTGGGCCTTACAGTGGTAAAGTCCAGCAGTGACATTGGTCAGGGTGAAGGTGATGCTCGCTCCTGTGTCTACTTGGACTGTTGCAGCTCCAGTCCTCTTGTACCAGGTGTAGGTCTCCACAGGTGGGTTGGCATCACTGATGCAGGTCAGAGTCACTGAACTGCCCTCTACAATTTCACCAGACTGATTTAGGGATGCAGACATGTTCCTTGGAGAATCTGTAATAAAAGTATGAAAAGGTTTTGAGGAGTTTAAGAAATATTGTTCAACACATAATGCATGGTGTGCCTATTTGCAATTGCAATTGCTGCTAATGCACTTGCAAAAAGCATGGTAGCCCAGCAGGATGGTTCAGTCTCTGCTGAAAGTAAAGGTAGTACTCACACTGCACATCCAGATGAACTTCAGTGGAATTACGGCCACCATATCTGTTCTTGGCCTCACAGTAGTAGTAGCCCGTGTGTTCAGGGCTGATGGAACTGATGCTGTAACTCTGTTTGGAGTCTAATTTTGATACTGCTGATCCAGTCCTCCTGTACCAGGTGTAGGTCTCCACTGGTGGGTTGACATCACTGCTGCAGGTCAGAGTCACTGAACTGCCCTCAGGTATATCAGCAGAGGGTCTGACAGAGACAGAGGGGATCCTAGGAGGAACTTGAGAAGTGGAAAAGACACAGAAATTCATAACATTATTTTTTTCCTGAAAATACATAGTCTCTCTTAATCACTGCTATCTGTCTGTGTATGGTACTTACACATCACATGGAGCTGCACTGGCTTTGATGTTCTGTTAATTCCGGCATCATTTATTGAACAGGTGGCTTCCCTCGTCATTAGTGCTGACTTTAGTGATTACGAGACTTCCATTGGTTGTTACTTCAGCAGGTACAGTTTGGTTATTCTTTTTCCACATCACTTTAGATTTGTCCATTGAAGAGCAGATGTTGTTGCAGCTCAGTGTCACGTTGTTGCCTTCTATCACTGGCTCAGGAATTCCAACAGAAAGCTCTAAAACAATATAGGTGAGCGTGATTATAATTGTTTAAACAATGTATCTGTGATACACAACAATAAATGTAATTGTACAGATTAAATAAAATGATACATACAGTATGGTACATGCTCAAATGTTCACACAGAGTCAATTATATTAATAAGCACATCATACCTTTGACAGACAAAGTGATTTTACACTTGCGTTGTGGTTTCTTGTTGGGGTCACTGGTTCCTATCATCATGTGATACTCTCCACTGTCTCTTGTCTTTAGCCCACTCAGTTTAAGTGCACAGCACTTGTTGAATGGACTGCAGCCATAATCCCTTCCACGCACATTGTAATCAGGAAGATCAGTTACATTTCTAGGTCTATTATCATTATATTCAAGTTGAGTCACCCAGAAGTGCTTCCCAATTTCAGGACGGTCGATAGAGCAGTACATGTACTCTTCTGACCCACTCAAAGCACATATTTTGTCACGAATGTAAGATGATGGACAGGCATCTGAAACTACATAAAAAGAGGTATTCCAGTCAAGATAGGGGCCTCAGAACCTCTCCCTGTGTGTACACATCATTGTGATTATATTATATGGTAGAATAAACCTGTCTAAGACTGACAATGAAATCTCAAATGTTATTTTTTATTGTTACAGCTTGTAGAATATTGCACACACAAGTCAAAAGTCTCCTGTGTTGCACAGCCAAACCAAAAGACTAAACACCCAGAGAATACAAATATATGTAAAATAATAATTTCCAAGTTGGCTAATTATTAAAATACAGAAAGGTGATTTTAGTACAATTAGTGAAATAGGGGTGCCAGATAAAAGGTTAAGAGGAGTGGACACTTTAGTGACATCTTTCCATGGCTTCCCTATGGCCATATCTGTAAATCCCCCTGCTAATGTTTGATAAAGACAGATTGTGATGTAATGGCATATCAGATAAATTAACATCTAAATTAAAAACTTCCCCTTTACAAGGACACTTCAGTTACACAGTGTTTAGTTCATTTCAAACAGGCCATAATATCTATATCAGCAAAAAAGTATTCCCCTTATCCACCTGCATATAAATCTCCATACTAAAAATGACACCAAAAATCTATCAATCTTAGTATACTTCTACCATCAAATGACCATTACACATTTTCAAAGAATTACCTATATGTCACAAAACAAAAAAAGTCATATACATAATAATGAAATCTAAAAAAAAAAAAAAAAACAACGTATGCTAATGTTACATTTATCTTAAACAACTATATAAATGCATCAGAATACATACTATCAGGCATTGGCAAAGTAGAAAGCCAGCTTCAGGCAGGGACATATATTGCCAGCTGCTGGTCATGCATATTAATGAAAATGATTTAGCTATATATCCACAGTGCCTGTGCAAAGATAGATTTGAGTCTAAAATACCAAGAAACACAGAGTAGGACTAAACTTGGCATATTGCAAAATCCTCAAATATACCACAAGTACACTCTGAAAATATCACAGGATGCTAGATTTGGCATATCTACCTTTTGGTCTGTAAAACTAAGAAACAAAACACAATTGGAGTTCACAAACATGTATTTGTAATACCAGCACCAGCACATCTTTAGTACTCACCCTTTATTGTGTTCATGATGAGAAGAAGAGCCAGACACATGTAAGGTCCTGTTTCCCCCATGGCAGACATACCAATATGCACAAAGGCAGCTACTTCCTGTGTATATTTTACAGTGATGCAATGTTCTATTTTAGTTTTGGACAAGAAAGCACGCACCCACATAAAACAGGAAGTTCTGTTTTCAGCTGCACATAAACAGCTAAGTCGGCTGATACAACCCTCAGAGATGCTAATACTTCTCTACATTCACAGGCTCAGGCCAAACCATGTGTCAGCAAAGATAATGGAGCTTTCCCACACGATAGGAAAGATGGGTCAAACACATAAGTTTTATTTAATATTATTATCCTACCCTCAGTGTGTCTGAAATCGAAAAGACAACTCTGATGATGTGTGTACTCTGAAGCTAAAGCATAAGGACTAATTCATACATTTGTCATGAGATAAAAGTTGTATGTGTTAAAATGAACAATAACAATTCTCTGAATGTGGGCACATTGGTCCACTCCTGGAAGACGATTCCTTCCTCAATATTCTTGAAGACATTTCTAAAGACAGCCTTTAAAGCAAACATGCTTTGCACTACAGCAGCACATATGTAGCAGCAGCACGTATGGAGTCTGACATTACTCATGAAGTGTGCATGCATGAAGACACCAATAACACTATAGAGGTACAGAGGAAACAGCATATATCTGACACTGGGTAAAGTGGATATCTTTACAAATGAATGACTTTATCTGTCTATGCTATAGATGAGGATTTGGAGTCTTACCGTACCGAGTGCAGAGTTCAGTTCCGTCAATGAGCGACAGCGGAGCAACTATGTCTGTTTAAGACAGGCAGCAGCTCTTGGAGTTGATGTCATGGTTATTTTAAATATACTTCCGCTTTTGTTGATGCTGTGTCTTAAAGTAGCCTTTTATGGAAGATATGCATGTTGATGAGCTGAGGGTCGATAGACATTAGGCGCGCTTTGATCGTTGTCAGTCTTGTGACGCCACACAGCAGAGGAGAGGTGTGAACTGCTCGCCTGTCGGCTGCAAAAGTGGCTAAAGTGCAGGGGGAAGGGGGGAGCAGATGAGTGCATATACTGTGCTCAGTGCAAACACATTTCTCAAGGCAGATGAAAAAGAAAAACAAATAAAGTGAACAGCAAATCTGTTATTGTGGAACCATGACAGCATGGCGATGAAGAGCATAATGACAGCAGGTGACACAAAGGGAAAGAGAGTAATGTCTCCCTGACCTCCTTAAAGTGTGTCCCCACAGGCCTGCTGCTACTGAGCCAATGCAGACGCTCGTACCACTGGTGGGGTGGCATCTCTTAAAATACAACAACATGCATATATATTTTCTCTCTCTCTCTCTCTCTCTCTCTCTCTCTCGTTAACATGCCTGCATATATTCTCTCTCTCTTAGTCTCTCTGTTTTTCTCTATCTCTTTTCTCTCTCTCTCCCTCTCTCTCACTCACATAAATACGCATGACAGGCATGCATATATTTAGTTTCTCTATCTCCATCTCTCTTTCTCGCTCTCTCTCTTATTCTCTC
Organism: Coilia nasus; assembly: GCA_027475355.1. Taxonomy (NCBI): domain Eukaryota; kingdom Metazoa; phylum Chordata; class Actinopteri; order Clupeiformes; family Engraulidae; genus Coilia; species Coilia nasus. The sequence goes on from CM050198.1 coordinate 5,629,939, forward strand.
TCTCATATATGCATATTACTCTCTCAATCTCTCTCTATCCCCCCCTGTCTCTTTGCTGAGCACACAGAAGTCACACATATCTCATTGTGCATCTCTCAACCACATTCTGCAGCTAAAAATGCCTTCAAGAGGGCGACTGCTTTTCTTTTTTTCAATCTTTTTTTAGAGATGAATGACCACATGCACACAGTGTAAACTCATTTCCCAATGCTGTCCCCTGCATTTTATTGTTGTCCAGAAACATAATAAGGTCTTTCAGCATTTTACCTGATGACAGTTTCCCATAATGTGCCTGTAAACCAGTTGACCTTCGAAACACATTTATCAAGCTGGGAAAAATTACAACAGGGAATTTACCAGTTCAGGTTTGAGAGTGCCTCTACTGGGTGTGACATGTAATGACAGCTATACAATAATCTCACCCCGAGCTCCAATCAGACCTCATCCAATGTCACATTCCAGCTCATGCCCCCTTAACACCTCCACCCTGCCACCGCCTACCTCACACACAGCCCTCACACCAACCCCCCCCCCCCCCCCCCCCCACACACACACACATACAGCACATAGGACACAGCCCTCACGGCTCAAGACCCCCCCACATACACACAAACCACGCAGCACTTAGCCTTGCTCCTTGCTTCATCCCCCCCCCCCCCCCCCCACACACACACACACACAGGACACAGCCCTCGAGGCTCAAGCCTCCACCCACCACACATGGCGCTTGTGCCTCCCTCACTGCCCCCCCCCCGCCCCCACACACACACACACACAGCACACAGCATACATCCTTGCTCCCCGCCTCATGCCACCTCCCTTCACCCCCACCCCACACACACACAGCACACAGGAAACAGCCCTCACTGCTCACACCCTCCTCCCACATGCACACAGCACATATCTTTGCTCCCTGCTGCCCTCAGCCCCTCTCCACACACGTTTGTCCAACCGCACCTCAGTGCTGTCAGCTGCACACGCAGTGCCACCCCCCACCCCACACACAACCCATCATCTGCCACCACAGCCAGTCCTCGCTCCCAACCATAACTGCACTTTATGCACTTTATCCCACCCCCCATCACCTTTTTTACCTCTGCCCTTCATATGGTAGTCATCCCCCCAACTGCATTTTACACACTTTACTCCCCAATCCCCATGCACAGTCTAGACTCACAATTAACAGTTTCACTGCACGTCCTACTACCCAGTATGTCTATGCATGTGACAAATAAATATCCTTGTATCCTTGTGTAGCAGCACAATAACAGTGATGAAGTCATATCTTAGGGGTGGCAGTGTTGAAAATCCAGATTCATTCTTTGAAAAACAAATTTCCTTATGTACGCCTATTCCATAAAAGTCATTTTTTTGTCATTGTGATCACAGGGCACAGCACAAAGTGCACGCAGTGAAGCTCACCTCTTTAACCCATCACACACAGGTGAGCAGGGGGCAGCCATGGCACAGTGTCCAGGGAGCAGTGCGTGGGGACGGGACCATGCTGAGGGTACCTACTGGCGACCTGGGACTCTAACCTGCAATCCTGCGGTCACAGGTCCAATACCTTAACCGCTAGACCAGCACTGCCCCCATACACTCTGTCATACATCTACTGCACAGACACCATGTTTCCTCACAAGTAAGTTTATCCTCACAGATGTATACATATTTTAGGCATTATAATAACTAGAGAAAAGTTTAATCATTATCATAAAGGTGAAGTACAGATTAACAAACTCACTCTCACACAAACAGACATTTACCCCCCACCTCCACCCAGACACACACACACACACACACACACACACACCCTGCCCCCCCCCCCCCCCCCCCACACACACTTTCATCCATATACAGTCATATCTGAACCCCTGACATGTATGTCATTATTAGACATTGATTATTCATTAGAGCAGTTTTTTAATGGGTCCTTCTATGCGTTTAGTTTCCCTTTTTTAATACTGAGTAATTAGTGACCTCTCCCCTAGTACACATTCCATTATGAAGACAGCTCTTTTCTCCTAGTACACATTACATTATGAAGACAGCTCTTTTCTCCTAGTACACATCACATTATGAAGACAGCTCTTTTCTCCTAGTACACATCACATTATGAAGACAGCTCTTTTCTCCTAGTACACATCACATTATGAAGACAGCTCTTTTGTAAGCATCAGGTAAAAGCCTTGATTTGCTTATTTTTATCCAATTGCATCATTTCCCATCTAAACTGTCACTGACTCAGGGTCAGTCACAGTTTCCTTGACCTGTTCAAAGTACCATCTACTGGAAGTAAAGTGTAATGACATCTACAGAATCATGTTGTCTCCAATAATACTCCCCCTCATGCTCAAATAACAACAACTTAGGAACTGAAAATACAACGGTATGTCTGCAGTGACTAAATACATTTTACCTAGATGGACGTCCCAAATGGATTTACATAATAAATACATTACAAATGATCTAAGCAATGTCATATTTACACTAATTGCTCTAGTAGTGGATGTCAACTGTAATGATATGACCTTTGAACTCTCACAGTGACCCTCAGTACTCTCCACACACAATTCCCTGTTTCATACTCAGCCAAACAAAGTTTACGAGCAAAAAAGACTGTTCACACAATGCCACTATTTATTTACATGGTTTCCAAACAAATGCATATTGAAAAACATTGACTTCAAAAACCACTTTAACTGTGCATGACGGCTAATGTATAAGGGAATACACTACTGTAATAATATAAGCCACACATTTACTTCAACTGAAAGACCATGAGAGCTTCTTTTCCATACTACACAATAACTTCTATTTCACAGGAAAAGTCATGCCAAAGAAATGTGTAAGCTTCCTAGCATCTTAAAACATTTAACATCTAAGATAACATCTCACCATCTACTACAACAACCAGGCCCGCCGATGAGGGGGGCTAACGGGTCTCTTGTCCCGGGCCCAGGGAAAAGAGGGGGGGTTGGGGGGCCGAACTGGTCCCGCCTTAAAAAATGGAATATGGGAGGGGGGCATCAGTTTATTTTGTCCCGGGCCCAGCCAAGACTGTCAGCGGGCCTGACAACAAGTACAAAAAGAGTCATAAAAGCTATATAACATGTTAAAACATTTAATGTCTAATTTAACATCTCACCATCTACTACAAGTACAAAAAGAGTCATAAAGCCATGTAACATGTTAAAACATCTAACATCTAATTTAACATCTCACCATCTACTACAAGTACAAAAAGAGTCATAAAGCCATGTAACATGTTAAAACATTTAACTTCTAATTTATCATCTCACCGTCTGCTACAAGTATAAAAGAGTCATAAAAGCCATTTTCTCATAACAAAAAATTCTGAAGAAACATAATATCAGCATATATTTTTTTTTATATAACATCATTGAATGCATACTGTAGTACAACAATGCACATAATGGAGCCAGTTCCATTTTCTGAAATGCAATGTTGCCCACACACATGTTTGAAATAAAACAGATACACACTGAAAGACTGCAAACATTTTTAGCACTCAGAGAGCGCAAACCTCTGCCAGGACAGCTCAGATCACAACCAAAATCTAATCACTTTTAAGTTAGCCCATTTTTGGCCTACGCTGAAAATGTCATTAAATTCTATTCATAACTTTTTGAGTTATGTTGCTAACTAACTAACTAACAAACAAACAAATGGTGATGATTACATAACCTCCGCTGACGGAGGTAATAAACTACATTGGGTTAAATGGTTCAGGCTGTGTTAGACTGCTTCAGGTTGGGTGGTGTTGGGGTTCAGGCTCTGGTAGACTGCTTCAGGTTGGGTGGTGTTGGGGTTCAGGCTCTGGTAGACTGCATCAGGTTGGGTGGTGTTGGGGTTCAGGCTCTGGTAGACTGCATCAGGTTGGGTGGTGTTGGGGTTCAGGCTCTGGGAGACTGCATCAGGTTGGGTGGTGTTGAGGTTTAGGCTCTGGTAGACTGCATCAGGTTGGGCGGTGTTGGGGTTTAGGCTCTGTAGACTGCATCAGGTTGGGTGGTGTTGGGGTCCAGGCTCTGGTAGTCTGCATCTCGTTGGGTGGTGTTGGGGTTCAGGCTCTGGTAGACTGCATCAGGTTGGGTGGTGTTGAGGTTTAGGCTCTGGTAGACTGCATCAGGTTGGGCGGTGTTGGGGTTCAGGCTCTGGTAGACTGCATCAGGTTGGACGGTGTTGGGGTTCAGGCTCTGGTAGACTGCATCAGGTTGGGTGGTGTTAGGGTTCAGGCTTTGGTATACTGAGTTCATCTGAACGTCGTCATAATCCTCATCTTGATTGGCATTTTCGTAATCATGAGCAGCAAGTGAACTCATGCAGAATGTGTCTTGGTTTTCACTCTGAGGATCATTCTGTTACTCCACATCATCATAACACAAAGAAGAATTTATAAAACAGTGAACGTGACATATATTTAACATGTACTTGGTCAGAGAATAGTTATTTTACAAGAATTTAACATTTTCACACTTTGCACGTTGGGTGTTGAGCCCTTATGATAATCATTCCTGGCTGCTTGCTGTCTCAGTTGAACTACATAGTAGACCAGCAATGTAGAGTAGCAGCAATGAGCTTATAGCATCTGAAATGTCTCTGAAAACCCACATTCCTTTGTCTGTTCTCAGATCTGTGTGTCTTTTAGTCAAGGCAGGAGATTAATTAGGCGAAAAGCTCAATTATGAATACATCATATTGAAAGACAGTAAGTTATAAGTAAGTTGTAAGGAAGGAAGGACAGCGCTCACTGTACAAGATGTGCTTACTTGTTTGTGAATATCCTTGTTCATGGACTTGGACTGTTGTTTCTTTCTTCTAGTTGAACAGGGGCAATAAGAGGAGATATGTTGGAGATTTATATGTAATGTATGCTGTATAAATATTACAAATGTAAGTTATGACAGCATCTCATTAAAACTTCCCTACAGAAATAACATTAAATGTCAAGTGGTGTTACTCACCTCCAGTACACAACTCCTATCTATCAGAAGTATCAGGATGGTGACAACATGCCAACATTTAAAGAGCTGTTCTCTACAGAATATAACATAAGTAAAAGACAAGAAAATGTCACTCACCTACTGTAGACCAGACCTGCCATAACTATCACGAAGATGACAGCACCTAAAGATGCCATCAGGGCAGCATTCAGCCAACCAAGAGAATTAGTCTGTAAAACTAAAAGGGCATTCTGTTTGAAAATCCAGTAACAAAACCATACATTCCTGTTTATGTTACCAAAAGGTGATGATCACTGCCTGCTAATGTAGACATAACTTACCAGGCAAAGCCACGTCAACTCCAGTAGAGTTTAGAGAGCCAACTCTATTCTGGGCCTGACAGTGGTAAAGTCCAGCAGTGACATTGGTCAGGGTGAAGTTGATGCTCGCTCCTGTGTCTACTTGGACTGCTCCAGCTTCACTGCTCTTGTACCAGGTGTAGGTCTCCACAGGTGGGTTGGCATCACTGATGCAGTTCAGAGTCACTGAACTGCCCTCTACAATTTCACCAGACTGATTTGTGGATGCAAACATGTTCCTTGGGGAATCTGTAATGAAAATATGAAAAGGTTTTAAGGGGTTCAAGGAATATTGTTCAACACACCATGCATGGTGTACCTATGTAATGTAATTGCAAAAGCATGGTAGTATGGTTCAATCTATGCCGAAAGTGAAGGAAGTACTCACACAAAACATTCAGATGAACTTCAGTGGAATTACGGGCACCATATCTGTTCTTGGCCTCACAGTAGTAGTAGTCAGTGTGTTCATCGCTGATGGAACTGATGTTGTAACTCTGTTTGGAGTCTAAGTTTGAGACTAGTCCAGTCCTCCTGTACAAGGTATAGGTCTCCACTGGTGGGTTGGCATCACTGCTGCAGGTCAGAGTCACTGAGCTGCCCTCAGATATATTAGCAGAGGGACTGACAGAGACAGAGGTGGTCCTAGGAGAAGCTTGGGAAATGGAAAAGACACAGAAATTAATAACATTTTTTTTTCCTGAAAATACATAGTCTCTCTTAATCACTGCAATGTCTGTGTATGGTACTTACACATGACATGGAGCTGCACTGGCTTTGATATTACGTTAATTCCGGCATCATTTATTGAACAGGAATAGTTCCCCGTATCATTAGTGCTGACTTTATCAATTAAGAGACTTCCATTGGTTGTTCGTTCAGCAGGTACAGTTTGGTTATTCTTTTTCCACACCACGTTAGATTTGTCCATTGAAAAGGAACAGGGGTTGTTGCAGCTCAGTGTCACGTTGTTGCCCTCTATCACTGGCTCAGTAATTCCAACAGAAAACTCTAAAACAATATGGGCAACCATGATTATAATTGTTTAAACAATGTGTCTGTAATACACAACAATAAATGTAGTTGTACAGAATAAATAAAATGCTACATATGGTAAATGCTCAAATGTGATAGCACAGATTCAATTATGTTGATCATACCTTTAACAGACAAAGTGATTTTACATTTGCTCTGTGGTTCCTTGCTGGGGTCACTGGTTCTTATCATCATGTGATACTCTCCACTGTCTGTTGTCTTTAGCCCACTCAGTTCAAATGAGCAGCAGTTGGTGTTTGGACCGCAGCCTTTATCACTTCCACGCACATTGTAATCAGGAAGTTCAGTTACATTTCTAGGTTTATTATTATCATAATCAAGTGGAGTCACCCAGAAGAGCTTCTTAATGTCAGGACTGTCAATAGAGCAGTACATGTACTCTTCCGATCCAACCACAGCACAGATCTTGCCACGGAAGGCACATTTTCCCTCACCAGTGCTACCTGAAACTCCATAAAAACAGAAAGTCCAGTCAACACGCTGATAACGGCAGGCCCTCAGAACCCCTTCCTGTGTGTACACATCACTGTGAGGTATATTACATGGTACAATAAGCCTGTCTATCAATCCCAAATGTTATTTTTATTTACTACAGCTTGTAGCATGTTGCATCCAAAAGCCAAAGGTATCCTGTGTTGCACAGCTAAACCAAAAAGCTAAACACCCAGAGAATGCAAATAAATGTATGTAAAAAATATAATTTCCAAATTGGCTAAAAAATACAACACAGAAAGGTGATTTTAGTACATTTCGTAAAATGGGGGTTCCAGATAGGAGGTTAAGAGGAGTGGACACTTTAGTGACATCATTCCATGGCTTCCCTATGGCCATATTTGTAAATCACCCTGGTAATGTTTGATGAATATTATCACATCAGCCATGTAATGGCATATCAGATAAATGAACACCTAAATTAACAACTCCCCCTTTACAAGGACACTTCAGTTACACAGTGTTTAGTTTATTTCAAACAGGCCATAATATCTATATCAGCAAAAACGTATTCCCCTTATCCACCTGCATATAAATCTCCATACTAAAAATGACACCAAAAATATATCAATCTTAGTATACATCTACCATCAAATGACCATTACACATTTTTAACTAATTACCTATATGTCACAAAACAAAAAAGTCATATACATAATAATGAAATCAAAAAAAAAAAAATGCTAATGTTACACTTATCTTAAACAACTATATAAATGCATCAGAATACATACTATCAGGCATTGGCAAAGTAGAAAGCAAGCTTCAGGCAGGGACATATATTGCCACCTGCTGGTCATACATATTAATGAAAATTATTTAGCTAGAGTGAATGTGCAAAGATAGATTTGAGTCTAAAATACCAAGAAACACACAGGTACACTCTGAAAATATCACAGGATGTTAGATTTGTCATATCTACCTTTTGGTCTGTAAAACTAAGAAACAAAACACAATTGGAGTTGCATGCTCACAAACATGTATTTGTAATACCAGCACCAGCACATCTTTAGTACTCACCCTTTATTGTGTTCATGATGACAAGAAGAGCCAGACACATGTAAGGTCCTGTTTCCCCCATCACAGACGTACCAATATGCACAAAGGCAGCTACTTCCTGTGTAGATTTTAGAGTAATGCAATGTTCTATTTTAGTTTTGGACAAGAAAGCGCGCACCCACATAAAACAGGAAGTTCTGTTTTCAGCTGCACATAAATAGCTAAGTCGGCTGATACAACCCTCAGAGATGTTAATATTTCTCTATATTCACAGGCTCAGGCCAAACCATGTGTCAGCAAAGGTAATGTAGCTTTCCCACACAATAGGAAAGCTGGGTCAAACACATACATTTTTCTTAATGTTGTTATTCTACCCTCAGTGTGTCTGACATTTAAAGGACAACTCTGAAGATGTGTGTACTCTGAAGCTAAAGCATAATGGTTCATTCGCATATTTGGCATGATATAAAAGTTGTATCAGTGTTAAAATGAACAATAACAATGCTCTGAATGTGGGCACGTTGGCCCACTCATGGAAGACCATTCCTTCCTCAATATTCTTGAAGACATTTCTAAAGACAGCCTTTAAAGCAAACAGACCATTCCTTCCTCAATATTCTTGAAGACATTTCTAAAGACAGCCTTTAAAGCAAACAGACCATTCCTTCCTCAATATTCTTGAAGACATTTCTAAAGACAGCCTTTAAAGCAAACATGCTTTGCACTACAGCAGCACATATGTAGCAGCAGCACGTATGGAGTCTGACATTACTCATGAAGTGTGCATGCATGAAGACACCAATAACACTATAGAGGTACAGAGGAAACAGCATATATCTGACACTGGGTAAAGTGGATATCTTTACAAATTAATAACTTTATCTGTCTATGCTATAGATGATGATTTGGAGTCTTACCGTACCGAGTGCAGAGTTCAGTTCCGTCAATGAGCGACAGCGGAGCAACTATGTCTGTTTAAGACAGGCAGCAGCTCTTGTAGTTGATGTCATGGTTATTTTAAATATACTTCTGCTTTTGTCGATGCTGTGTCTCTTAAAGTAGCCTTTTATGGAAGATATGCATGTTGATGAGCTGAGGGTCGATAGACATTAGGCGCGCTTTGATCGCTGTCAGTCTTGTGACGCCACACAGCAGAGGAGAGGTGTGAACTGCTCGCCTGTCGGCTGCAAAAGTGGCTAAAGTGCAGGGGGAAGGGGGGAGCAGACGAGTGCATATACTGTACTCAGTGCAAACACATTTCTCAAGGCAGATGAAAAAGAAAAACAAATAAAGTGAACAGCAAATCTGTTATTGTGGAACCATGACAGCATGGCGATGAGGAGCATAATGACAGCAGGTGACACAAAGGGAAAGAGAGAAATGTCTCCCTGACCTCCTTAAAGTGTGTCCCCACAGGCCTGCTGCTACTGAGCCAATGCAGACGCTCGTACCACTGGTGGGGTGGCATCTCATAAAATACAACAACATGCATATATTTCTCTCTCTCTCTCTCTCTCTCTCTCTCTCTCTCTCTCTCTCTCTCTCTCTCGTCAACATGCCTGCATATATATTCTCTCTCTCTCTTAGTCTCTCTGTTTTTCTCTATCTCTTTCTTTCTCGGTCTCTCCCTCTTTCTCTCGCGCTCAAATAGATACACACAACCGGCATGCATATATTTAGTCTTTCTCTCTCTATCTCTCTCTCGCTCTTTCTCTTTTACTCTCTCTTTCTCTTTCTCCCTCTCTCATATACGCAAAAGAACATGCATGCATTTATTAACTCACTTTCTCTCTCTCTCTGTCTCTCTGTCTCTCTCTCTCTCTCTGTCTCTCTCTTTCTCTCTGTCTCTCCCCCCCCTCTCTCTCTCTCTCTCAATCTATCTCTATCCCCCCCTCTCTCTTTGCTGAGTGCACACAGAAGTCACACTTATGTCATTGTGCATCTCTCAGCCACAGTCTACAGCTAAAAATGCCTTCAAGAGGGCGACTGCTTTTCTTTTTTTCAATGTTTTTTTAGAGACGAATGACCACATGCACACAGTGTGAACTCATTTCCCAATGCTGTCCCCTGCATTTTATTGTTGCCCAGAAACATAATAAGGTCTTTCAGCATTTTACCTGATGACAGTTTCCCACAATGTGCCTGTAAACCAGTGGACCTTCAAACACATTTATCAAGCTGGGAAAAATTACAACAGGGAAGTCACCAGTTCAGGTTTGAGAGTGCCTCTACTGGGTGTGACATGTAATGACAGCTATACAATAATCTTTAATCTCACCCCGAGCTCCAATCAGACCTCATCCAATGTCACATTCCAGCTCATGCCCCCTTAACACCTCCACCCCGCCACCGCCTACCTCACACACAGCCCTCACACCAACACCCCCCCCCCCCCCCCACACACACACACATACAGCACATAGGACACAGCCCTCACGTCTCAAGACGCCCCCAGACACACACAAACCACGCAGCACTTAGCCTTGCTCCTTGCTTCAATCCCCCCCCCCCACACACACACACACACACACAGCACACAGCATACATCCTTGCTCCCCGCCTCATGCCACCTCCCTTCACCCCCACCCCACACACACACAGCACACAGGAAAAAGCCCTCACTGCTCAAACCCTCCTCCCACACACACACAACACATATCTTTGCTCCCTGCTGCCTTCAGCCCCTCTCCACACACGTTTGTCCAACCCCACCTCAGTGCTGTCAGCTGCACACGCAGTGCCACCCCCCACCCCACACACAGCCCATCATCTGCCACCACAGCCAGTCCTCCCTCCCAACCATAACTGCACTTTATGCACTTTATCCCACCCCCATCACCTTTTCTACCTCTGCCCTTCATATGGTAGTCATCCCCCCAACTGCATTTTACACACTTTTCTCCCGAATCCCCATGCACAGTCTAGACTCACAATTAACAGTTGCACTGCATGTCCTACTACCCAGTATGTCTATGCATGTAACAATTAAATATCCTTGTATCCTTGTGTAGCAACACAATAACAGTGATGAAGTCATATCTTAGGGGTGGCAGTGTTGAAAATCCAGATTCATTCTTTGAAAGACAAATTTCCTTATGTACGCCTATTCCATAAAAGTCCCATTTTTGTCATTGTGATCACAGGGCACAGCACACAGTGCACGCAGTGAAGCTCACCTCTTTAACCCATCACACACAGGTGAGCAGGGGGCAGCCATGACACAGCGCCCAGGGAGCAGTGCGTGGGGACGGGACCATGCTGAGGGTACCTACAGGTGACCTGGGATTCTGACCTGCAATCCTGCGGTCACAGATCCGATACCTTAACCGCTAGGCCAGCAATGCCCCCATACACTCTGTCATACATCTACTGTACAGACACCATGTTTCCTCACAAGTAAGTGTATCCTCACAGATGTATACATATTTTAGGCATTATAATAACTAGAGAAAAGTTTAATCATTATCATAAAGGTGAAGTACAGATGAACAAACTCACTCTCACACAAACAGACATTTACCCCCCACCTCCACCTCCACCGACACACACACACACACACCCCGCCCCCCCCCACACACACTTTCATCCATATACAGTCATATCTGAACCCCTGACATGTATGTCATTATTAGACATTGATTATTCATTAGAGCAGTTTTTTAATGGGTCCTTCTATGTGTTTAGTTTCCCTTTTTTAATGCTGAGTAATTAGTGACCTCTCCCCTAGTACACATTACATTATGAAGCCAGCTCTTCTCTAAGCATCAGGTAAAAGCCTTGATTTGCTTGTTTACATCCAATTGCTTTACTTCCCTTTAAACTCACTTGACCTACAGCTGGTTAGCAGCCCTCCGACTCACAAAAATGGTAATCAACTGGACTTAATTCTGACTAAAAACTGCAAGGCTGATGACGTGATGGTCACACCATTACATACATCAGACCACTTTTTCGTCCGCTTCATACTTTCGCTCCCGGAATTACCACCCACTCCCCCACCCATAGTCCCCTTCAGCCGCAACCTTCGCAACTTTGCTACTCACTTTGCTTCTGTTGTTGCCTCTGCCTTATCCCCTCCCAACACCTTCTCTCCACTAGAGGTCGATGCTACCACAGAATCCCTCTGCTCCACATTATCCTCCTGCCTGGAGGTGTCCCCTTTCCACCAAACCTGCACGCTTTACCCAGCCCCGCCCGTGGCTGACTGATACCATCCGCTCCTTGCGCACCACCCTCAGAGCTGCGGAATGAAAATGGCACAAATCCAGCGATCCGACCGACCTAGAGACCTTCCAATCTTTTCTAGCATCATTCTCCTCCTGTTACGACTGCTAAAACGGCTTACTACAACAATAAAATCAGCAATACGACTGACCAGGGCTGGAATTTCGTCATTTTAGGGGCAAGGCCACTTGGGTCTTTGTGAAGGGCATCAGGGCCACTGTGGCCTTCTGGCAGATATTTTTCAAGGGCAAAAGGCCAAATTGAGAGGGCCCTCATGGCCCTCGTGAAATTCCTGCCCTGCGACTGACACACAGAAACTCTTCTGTGCCTTCAAATTGCTGCTCAACCCACCTCCCCCGCCTCCTGCCACCAATCTAACTGCTAATATTTTTGCCTCCTTCTTTACAGAAAAATTATCAGCAATCAATTCTGCGATCCACCCGGTCCCAACCTGCTACCTCCTCTGGTCTACGATGAAACACTCTCCTCATTCACCCCTCTCTCCGAAAGCGATGTCTTTAAACTCATCACTGGCAGCCGTCCTACTACATGCCCGCTAGACTCTTTCCCCTTGAATCTGCTGTAAGCCATCGCTGCAACAGTAGTCCCATCGATCACATCTGTGATGAATACTTCGCTATCATCAGGTATAGTTCCAGCCGCCTTCAAACAGGCTAGGGTTACTCCACTGCTCAAAAAGACCACACTCAACCCCGCCAAGGTGGAGAACTATCAGCCGGTCTCACTGCTTTCCTTCCTTTCGAAAGCCATTGAGAGGATGGTCTCTAAACAGGTTGTTAATTTTCTCACCCAGAATAAACCTACTTGACCCGAAGCAGTCTGGCTTTAGAAGCGGACACTCCACTGAAACAGGACTGCTTTCCGTCACAGAAGCCCTAAGAGTAGCCAGAACTGAAAGACAATCATCAGTACTTATCCTACTCGACTTATCGGTGGCCTTCGCTACAGTCAACCACAGCATACTGCTAACTACACTCTCAAACATGGGCATCACAGGCATAGCACACTCCTGGTTTAAATCCTACCTCACTGGACGCTCCTTTGAAGTGTCATGGCAGGGACAACTGTCATCAACTCACACCCTCTCCACAGGGGTGCCCCAAGGGTCGGTGCTGGGCCCCCTTCTCTTTGCCATATACACCACCTCGCTGGGCAGTGTCATCCGCTCATATGGCTTCTCCTATCATTGCTGTGATGATGATACACAGCTATACCTGTCGTTCCGACCAGATGACACCACGGTCTCTGCACGCATCTCTGCCTGCCTCTCCGCACTCTCCACATATTGTGGTCATAACGAGAAGAAAAGCCAGAAACACGTACGATCCTGTTTCCCCCATCACAGACGTACCAATATGCACAAAGGCAGCTGCTTCCTGTGTAGATTTTAGAGTAACACAATGTTCCATTTTAGTTTTGGACAAGAAAGCGTGCACCAACATAAAAGAGGAAGTTCTTTTTTCAGCTGCACATAAATACTTATGTCGGCTGATACAACCCTCAGATATGCTAATATTTCTCTATATTCACAGGCTCAGGCCAAACCATGTGTCAGCAAAAATAATGGAGCTTTCCCACACAATAGGAAAGCTGGGTCAAACACATACGTTTTCCTTAATGTTATTATTCTACCCTCAGTGTGTCTGAAATTTAAAGGACAACTCTGATGTGGTGTCTATGTGTGCTCTCAAGCTAAAGCATAAAGGATTCATTCACACATTTGTCATGAGATAAAAGTTGTATCAGTGTTAAAATGAACAATAACAATTCTCTGAATGTAGGCACATTGGCCCACTCATGGAAAACCATTCCTTCCTCAATATTCTTGAAGACATTTCTAAAGACAGCCTTTAAAGCAAACATGCTTTGCACTACAGCAGCACATATGTAGCAGCAGCACGTATGGAGTCTGACATTACTCATGAAGTTTGCATGCACGAATACACCAATAACACTATAGAGGTACAGAGGAAACAGCATATATCTGACACTGGGTAAAGTGGATATCTTTACAAATTAATGACTTTATCTGTCTATGTTATAGATTATGATTTGGAGTCTTACCGTACCGAGTGCAGAGTTCAGTTCCGTCAATGAGCAACAGCAGAGCAACTACTGTATGTCTGTTTAAGACAGGCAGCAGCTCTTGTAGTTGATGTCATGGTTATTTTAAATATACTTCTGCTTTTGTTGATGCTGTGTCTCTTAAAGTAGCCTTTTATGGAAGAAAAGCATGTTGATGAGCTGAGGGTCGATAGACATTAGGCACGCTTTGATCGCTGTCAGTCTTGTGACGCCACACAGCAGAGGAGAGGTGTGAACTGCTCGCCTGTCGGCTGCAAGCGTGGCTAAAGTGCAGGGGGAAGGGGGGAGCAGATGAGTGCATATACTGTACTCAGTGCAAACACGTTTATCAAGGGAGATGAAAAAGAAAAACAAATAAAGTGAACAGAAAATCTCTTATTGCAGAACCATGACAGCATGGCGATGAAGAGCATAATGACAGCAGGTGACACAAAGGGAAAGAGAGTAATGTCTCCCTGACCTCCTTAAAGTGTGTCCCCACAGGCCTGCTGCTACTGAGCCAATGCAGACGCTCGTACCACTGGTGGGGTGGCATCTCATAAAATACAACAACATGCATATATTTCTCTCTCTCTCTCTCTCTCTCTCTCTCTCTCTCTCTCTCTCGTTAACATGCCTGCATATATATTCTCTCTCTCTTAGTCTCTCTGTTTTTCTCTATCTCTTTCTTTTCTCTCTCTCTCTCTCTCTCTCTCGCTCACATAAATACGCATGACAGGCATGCATATATTTAGTCTCTCTATCTCCATCTCTCTTTCTCGCTCTCTCTCTTATTCTCTCTCTCATATATGCATATTACTCTCTCTCTTTCTCTCTCTCTCTCTGTCTGTCTCTCTCTCTCAATCTCTCTCTATCCCCCCCTGTCTCTTTGCTGTGCACACAGAAGTCACACTTATGTCATTGTGCATCTCTCAACCACAGTCTACAGCTAAACACGTCTTCCTGCAAGAGGGCGACTGCTTTTCTTTTTTTCAATGTTTTTTTTAGAGATGAATGACCACATGCACACAGTGTGAACTCATTTCCCAATGCTGTCCTGTGCATTTCATTGCTGCCCAGAAACATAATAAGGTCTTTCAGCATTTTACCTGATGACAGTTTCCCATAATGTGCATGGAAACCAGTGGAGCTTTAAAACACATTTATCAAGCTGGGAAAAATTACAACAGGGAAGTCACCAGTTCAGGTTTGAGAGTGCCCTCTACTGGGTGTGACATGTAATGGCAGCAATGCAATAATCCTTAATCTCACCACGAGCTCCAATCAGACCTCATCCTATGTCACATTCACTGTAGCAACACAATACCAGTGATGAAGCCATATCTTGAAAATCCAGATTTATTCTTTGAAAGACAATTTTCAATTAAAAATATCAAAACTGATAGGCACAATACTCACAACACTCATTGGAATCAAATTGTTATTGTGGCTTTTTGTTTTATTAGACAGCAACATAACTGCTGCCCCACCTGCAGGGATAAATGTTCCAGTTTATTTAAACACAGATACCTATGTAGTCCTACAGGAAATATACAGTGAGTGGTGAGTGCTGAGTGGTGGTGAGTCCTAGAACATTTGTAGAGTTTTGTGGGTTTTTTTGTTGTTGTTGTTTTTTTGTTTTTCTAAACTACGCTTTAGACAAGAGGAAAGCACACAGCAATGATTTAGTCATCAGAGGAAGAACATCTGACCATTCAAACAAAAACATGCGTGCCATATGCTGCCTCACTAGCCTTGAACTTTAACATTCTTTTAATGCCACTGGTCAGAAAAACACACACAAATCTGTTTATCTTTACTCTGTGCATCTTTACTTATTACCTTATTATTATTATTATTACATATTATTACATCTTTACTTATTACTTATTTAATTATTACAAGATTACATACATCTGTGCATCTTTACTTATTACCTTACGCTTAAAATTTTATACAAAAGAAATGATGAAGCCCTAACTGTTGGTACTCTACTGTTTTACATGATGGCCAAAGGACTGTGATGCTCCCGAGTCAAAGGCTTCTGCTGCCCTGCTTTCGTTCTGATGGCTTTATACTGGATGCATCAGACTGTCAAATTGCACCACAGTTACTGCAGTTTCTATCCTTACAGCACAATACACAAAACTACAGTACATACTATATTACAGAAATAACTCAATTATTTTAAGAATGTAAATAAAATCTCTACATTCAAATATTTAAATGTTTAAACGTGCACATGCATGTACAGCACAATGAAATGTCTCTAATACAAATTACAAATAGAATGATACAATGCGTTTTGAAATCATTCAAACATATTGATGTCTGTGTAGATTCTCATTCATCCAGGTCAAGGACCTAAGCTGTAAGCACCGTTTCAAGCTCCAAGAAGAAGTCCAGTTGCTTACAACTTAGTTGCTTTAACTGTCATACATATTGTGTCCTCATTGTTTTTATTTTTATTTTATGTTATGTTTTTGTTCTGCGGATCATTCGACACACGAAAGACGTAAAGGACTATGGTACTGTAGCCCAAATAGCAACTGGATGCTTCGTCCAGGTGCTACTGTGGCCATATTGATAAACCCAGTGTCCATATTAAACACACTTAACATGCACAACAACAGGAAAATTACAACAGCAAATGTAAACAGACCATGACATTTCTCGAAAATTAATGAAAACAATACATCTGTGGCCTAGTGGTTACAGTCTTGGTCTTGGGATCAGAAGGTTGCAGGTTTAAATCCTGTGCTGGTAGGAAGATGGGGGTGGGTGAGTAAACAACTAGTGCTCTCCTGCACCCTCATCCATGGCTGAAGTGTCCTGGAGCAAGGCACCTAACCTGACACTGCTCCAGGGACTGTAACTGAAACTGTGTAAATAACTGTAAGTTGCTCTGGATAAGAGCATCAGCTAAGTGTAATGGCATGTAACCTTCTTAAAGTGTAATGGCATGTAACCTTCTTAAAGTGTAATGGCATGTAACCTTCTTAAAATCAAGCATTTCTAGTTTGTCATAGTTACAGTTAGAGACACTAGCAGAAACAGACATACTTGCACAACAATGCACAACAACAAGAGAAGTACAATAGCAAATGTAAAAACGTAAAGAACATAAAATATCCCTAAAATTAATTAAAATAATATGTCAAATATTTTAAATTTTTCATAGTTACAGTTACAGGCACTAGCAGACTGAGTCGTTGGCATAGATCTCACTGATGCTTTCGTATATAGGCTCACAGTCCAGATCGTTGTAGACGTCACTGCACTGCCTGGTGTTGACGTCCAGTTGTTGATAGAATGAACACATTTGGAATGAGTCAGGATGCTGATCTTGATGAACATTTGCATAATCACATCCATCCTTAAACAAACAAACAAACAAACAAACACAGGAATAAACACAGGAATAAACATCAACAAAAGAAAGTCTGACACTGTACATTGTGATGTGTGTTTTCAATAGCAAGAGGCAAAAAGTCATATGTGTTTCAAGACTCATTTCTTTCTGAACGTACCACTGAGGAACGCTGGGTCTTTGATGCAGTCCGTAAGGTATCACCATGAGCTGTGGAGGAAAATTAGAATCAGAATCAGAATCAGATTAGAATCAGAATCAGATTAGAATCAGAATCAGGATCAGAATCAGGATCAAATCAGATTAGAATCAGAATCAGATAAGAATCAGAATCAGGATCAAAATCAAATTAGAGCGGGGTGCTGTGGCGCAGTTGGTAGGGCACCTGTACCACGAATGGGCAAAGTACCCATGGGGACCCAAGTTCGAGTCCGACCTGGGTCATTTCCCAACCCTACCCCATCTCCCTCTCCCACTCATTTCCTGTCCCATTCTTCACTATCCTATCCACTAAAGGCACAAAAAGCCCAACAAATATACTTAAAAAAAGAATCAGATTAGAATCAGAATCAGATGTTAGCTCACCCAACATTTGACAAGTAGTAGTATACATATAATACAGAACATAATACAATACAATAAATACAATAGACAAATCAAAGTATGTGTACACGTATTGCACAATAGAGATAACAGTATACATGCATATGTACATACATACAATATACAAATGATTCTGTGATGCTCATTCTGAAGGCAGGCGCACACACACAAATGTAGAGGGGCAGTGGTGACCTGCAGGGTTAGCTAACGGACTTGTGATTGCACCAGTAGTGCCAGTAGTGCCAGTAGTGCCTTGGTGTGGGGTACCGTGGTACTGTACCCCCACACTGCTCCCCAGGCTCTGCTGTCCCCTGCTCACGTATGTGATGGGTTAAACGCAGAGTCCTTTATCATGTGTACACTGTGTGCTGTGCTGTGCTGTGCTGTGGTCTGCCTTGTAATCACAATGACATATGTGTGCTGTGCTATGCTGTGCTGTGCTGTGGTCTGCCTTGTAATCACAATGACATATGTGTGCTGTGCTGTGCTGTGGTATTCACTGTAATCACAATGACAAATGTGTGCTGTGCTGTGGTGTAGTCTGCCTTGTAAATCACAATGACATATGTGCTGTGCTGTGCTGTGCTGTGCTGTGTTCTGCCTTGTAATCACAATGACATATGTGTGCTGTGCTGTGGTGTGGTGTGCTGTGCTGTGGTGTGGTGTGTTCTGCCTTGTAATCACAATGACATATGTGTGCTGTGGTGTGGTGTGCTGTGCTGTGGTGTGCTGTGTTCTGCCTTGTAATCACAATGACATATGTGTGCTGTGCTGTGGTGTGCTGTGCTGTGCTGTGCTGTGGTGTGGTCTGCCTTGTAATCACAATGACGTATAGGTATGGGTGCTGTGCTGTTCTATGGTGTGGTCTGCCTTGTAATCACAATGACATATTTGCAACCCTTTACTCAGGTGTGTGAATTTACCTGTGTCACATCCGTTCTTGACATGTTTCTTATGTCTGAAAGATACAGACACACAGACAGACAGAAGGTTAGTATAAAATTTGTATAAAAGTTTGTATAACATTATTATAAAATACTTTATATTGTACTATAAAGTCCAACTTCATACATTTACAAATAAATCGGATGCTATTGCCCTTATAACACTTAATGAGTATCAATGTAAATTGTATAGTGTGTGTTCCAAGTCAGGAAGTTTTAATGTAAATACTATATTGTCAGCCATGTTAATACTAATTCAATATTAATTTAAAGCCTAAGCTACAGCCTACCTTGCTATACAAATACTCTATTGTGTTGTAGTACCAACCAGTGTAATAGTCATATCTAAAGCCCATAGTGTATTTCAGTGTAGTACAGTGGTCCCTCGCTATATCGCGGTTTACCTTTCGCGGCCTTGCTGTTTCACGAATTTTTTTAGTGCATGCAATCTCCTGTAGAGTACAGAATGCGCTCAGCTTGTAAAATTTACATAAATCTTCCACCGCTAGCTGTGTGACTCTGAAGTGCTGTATGTTTGCAAGTGTGAACTTTGCCTGTCTGAGAAAAGTGTATAAGTGTAGTGAGGGGTTTTACAGCCTTAAAACATCTATAATAATTGTAGAAAATAAAGCTAACTACTTCGTGGATTTCGCCTATCGCGGGTTATTTTTAGAACGTAACTCCCGCGAATAACGAGGGACCACTGTATAAGCCAATGCCCCAGGTGTTAAGGTAAAGACTAAGCTATAGTCATATCTGAATCCTGTAGTGTATTACAGTGTAACATCACCCAATGCCCCAGGTGTTAAGGTAAAATTAACGCCAGAGCCAAACTCTATACATGTTTGCAATGTAAAGCTTATGCTAAATCGTAATTTGCTATTCTCCGCTGGAAACCCTGTAGCATATTCTGTGTTAGTATTCTATGACGACGCACATTATGTTATCAGCCATTGTCCTATGTCCTAATGCAAAGCTTATTGTAAAGCATAACTTATAGTCTTATACTCCTATGGCAAATGCCTATTTTTATGATAGTATGACCCAATGACCTAAGTCTCAATGTAAATCTTAATGGAGAGCCTATTGTGCCATCTTGTAATTAGGCTTAGGCTTAGAGCCTATCCTTTAGTCTGTGTACTACGCCAGTGTTAGTCTTGGTATTAGAGTCTTAACGCAAAGCTTAGAGCCTATCCTCCGAATTGAATCCTTTAATGTGTGTTCTGCCTCAGTAATCTGGGGCCTTATACAGGGACAGAGCACAGAGGAGTGGATATGTCCCCCAGTGTCCTAAATCTACATGTAAAGCTTGCTGAGCCTGTTTTGCTATCGCTGTAATTAAATGCTGTAGTGTGTGCTATGTAAGTGTGTGTGTGTGTGCACACATGTAGCAGTATGTGGAGGTAGCCGAGAGGAACAGGAGTGTGTGCTGAGTGTGTGTGCTATGTGTGTGTGTGCTAAGTGTGTGTCCGCACATGTAGCAGTATGTGGAGGTAGCCGAGAGAAACAGGAGTGTATGCTGAGTGTGTGTGCTATGTGTGTGTGTGCTAAGTGTGTGTCCGCACATGTAGCAGTATGCGGAGGTAGCCGAGAGGAACAGGAGTGTATGCTGAGTGTGTGTGCTATGTGTGTGTGTGCTAAGTGTGTGTCCGCACATGTAGCAGTATGCGGAGGTAGCCGAGAGGAACAGGAGTGTATGCTGAGTGTGTGTGCTATGTGTGTGTGTGCTGAGTGTGTAAGTGTGTGCGCACATGTAGCAGTATGCGGAGATAGCCGAGAGAAACAGGAGTGTATGCTGAGTGTGTGTGCTATGTGTGTGTGTGCTGAGTGTGTGTTGGTGCGCACATGTAGCAGTATGCGGAGGTAGCTGAGAGAAACAGGAGTGTATGCTGAGTGTGTGTGCTATGTGTGTGTGTGCTGAGTGTGTGTGTGTGCGCACATGTAGCAGTATGCGGAGGTAGCCGAGAGAAACAGGAGTGTCAGAAGGATGGAGATGATGAGGAGGACCAGAGGCATGGCACTTCCACTATGAAGCTCTCGGACTGTCCACTCCCCATAGCCAAACTTAATCTGGAGAGAGAGAGAGAGGCAGAGAGAGATAGAGATAGAGAGAGAGAGAGAGAGGAAGAGAGAGAGAGAGAGGAAGAGAGAGAGAGGGAGAGAGAGAGAGGGAGGCAGAGAGAGATAGAGATAGAGAGAGAGAGAGGGAGAGAGAGAGAGGCAGAGAGAGAGAGAGATAGAGAGAGAGGCAGAGACAGAGAGAGAGAGGCAGAGACAGAGAGAGATAGAGAGAACGCGAGAGAGACAGACATGGAGAGAGGCAGAGAGAGATAGAGAGAGCGAGAGAGAGACAGAGATGGAGAGAGGCAGAGAAAGAGAGGGAGAGAGAGAGGGGGGAGAGAGAGAGATAGAGAGACAGACATAGAGACAAAAATAAAAAAACAGAAACAGAGAGACAGAAAGAGAGAGAGAGAGAAAGAGAGAACAACAAAAACACGGTGAGAGAAAGACAAAAATGCAGAAAGAAAATTCAGTTTATGTGTGTGTGTGTGTGTGTGTGTGTGTGTGTGTGTGTGTGTGTGTGTAAGTGAGTGAGTGTGTTTGTGTGTGTGTGTGTGTGTAAGTGAGTGTGTGTGTGTGTGTGTGTGTGTAAGTGAGTGTGTGTGTGTGTGTGTGTGTGTGTGTGTGTGTGTGTGTGTGTGTGTGTTTGTGCGTGTGTTTGTGTGTGTTTGTGTGTGTGTGTGAGTGTGTGTGTGTTTGTGTGTGTTTGTGTGTGTGTGTTTGTGTGTGTGGGTGTTTGAAAACACACTCTTCTGAGGTGGTCTCTGACCTTCACTTCAAGGCTCGGCTCCATCTCTCCATGCTGTCTTCTCTCAATCACAGTGGGCGGGACCTGCAGAACAAGCCTATCATCTTTCAGGGAGATGATGTGACAGGAGACGTTGCCAATGAAAGCCTCCGCCTCCTGGACCGTCATGGCCTTGGCAAACCCGCGTCCCTGTGAAGGGTGGGAGACAGGAGCTGCAGTGACCAGTTGGTTAGGGAGTTGGTCTTGCAATTGGAAGGTTGCTGGTTCGAATCCCACCCTACCCATGGTTAAGATGCCCTTGAGCAAGGTGTCTAACCCCACACTGCTCCAGGGACTGTAACTAAAACCCTGTAAATATCTGTAAGTCGCTCTGGATAACAGAATCAGCTAAGTGTAATGTAATGTAATGTAATGAGGGCTCTATGGGGTCAGTGTTCTGTCCTCACGAATATGCGTCGTGTGTGTGTGTGTGAGAGAGAGAGAGAGTGTGTGTGTGTGTGAGAGAGAGACGAGGGCTCTATGAGGCCTCTCGACCTTCAAAAAGCTTGTGAAGACCCTTCTCTTTGGAGACTGCTTTCCTTCCTAACAGAACTAAATTTTACTAACCATCTCTTTACATAGGTACCTCCGATGTCTATTACACATCTGTTAGCTATTATGTCCTCCTTTTGTAAATCGCTTTGGATAAAAGCGTCTGCTAAGTGTAATGTAATGTAATGTAAATGAGGTCAGTCCTTACAAATATGCATCCTGTGTGTGTGTGAGAGAGAGAGAGAGACAGAGAGAGAGAGAGACAGAGAGAGAGAGAGAGAGAGAGAGAGAGAGAGAGGAGTTCTCTATGAGGTCAGTCCTCTGTACTCACAAACATAGATCCTAAAATCTGAGTACTGACACACACAGTACTTGGGCTAAAATTTGAAGAGGTAGCGGTAACAATTTCAGAATAACGGATGTTTATACAGTGTTGGTGTTGGTCTAAAAAATAACTAATTAAAAACAAAACATTTAGAGAGATTTGTAAATGATTAGGAAATGCTATGCTAATATTAAATATATAAGTTCCTCCTTATTTGAAAAAAAAAAAACATATTCCAACTTGTGTGCATGCCTTGGTGTCTGAGCGTACACTTGTGTGTGTGTGTGTGTGTCTGAGTGTGTGTGTGTCTGTACGTATGTGTGTCTGTACGTATGTGTGTCTGCGCATGCATGTGTGTGTGTGCCTCTGTGTTTTTGTGCCTACAGTATGTGTGCATGCCTGAGTGTCTGTGTGTACCCTCATGTGTGTGTGTGTGTGTGTGTGTGTGTGTGTGTGTGTGTGTGTGTGTGTGTGTGTGTTTGTGTGTGTGTGTGTGTGTGTGTGTGTTTGTGTAAGCTCACAGTGACTGTTACAGTGTTGGAGGCTGAGATTGGGTTTGGGCTGAGAGCGTTGAACACCGGGTCAGGGTGGTACGTGAAGGGCGTGAGAGATATGTCCAGGCCGTCCAGGTGGAGGAAGACGCTGATGGGACGAAGATCGCGTACCGCTCTCACGTCAGGGGAGCGGAACAGGAGGGTTGAGAAATTTTGGTGAAACGCCTCTTCCTCCCTCCGCTGGCAAGACACAGAGTGGGGCGGAGCAAGAAAAATTTGACATGACACTTCAGCAAAAAACAGTAAAACAATCACGCTTGGAAACTGAAAGTGAACGAATCAAGCTTTGCAAAGGAAAGATGAGGTGGAAAATAAAAACAGATTTCCATTACACAAAGAGGCATTAGAGAAAGAAAGAAAGAAAGAAAGAAAGAAAGAAAGAAAGTTAAATCTGTCATTAGAAAATGATGACATGGCTATGTCTAATGCAGTGTGGTTCAAATAAACGTTTAGCAGCATCTTTGAAAGAGTTATTTTAGATGTCGACATGAGATTTTAACTAGCTGTTATCAACACAAACATGATAGAAATAAACAGACATATGACTCTCATGAACAGTAAAGGATGTGTGCATGATGGGAAAAGCTTCTTTAAACAGAATTATTGTTTTTTAATGTTGATTCCTTTATTTATTTATTTTTTATTTTATTTTCTGTAAGGTGACCTTGAGTGCTTTGAAAGGCGCCGTGTAACAAATAAAATGTATTATTATTATTATTATTATTATTTATAGAAATGAGAATCCAACAAACTGTTACTGACACCCGAACTTCAAAGAAAGACCTATTTTAAACACAGACATTGTTAGAAAGACCTCCTTTAAACATAGATATGCACATGATACTCTAATGAACGGTAATTGATGTATCTGTCATGATGAAAAGACCTGGTCAGCTCCTGGATCACCAGCAGGGGGCACTGCACTCAGGGTGGCTTTATCCACTAGGTGTAATGGAAACCCGTTTATTGAGATCACTCGACCTCCACTG
Organism: Coilia nasus; assembly: GCA_027475355.1. Lineage (NCBI taxonomy): Eukaryota > Metazoa > Chordata > Actinopteri > Clupeiformes > Engraulidae > Coilia > Coilia nasus. The sequence continues at coordinate 5,654,243 of CM050198.1, forward strand.
CCAGAAAGGAAAAAAAGGAGCTGTATTAGGTGTTGCCTTACTCAGTGTCAATTCAACTGAGCACTGTTGGCCATTTGAAAGCAATACCAAGTAGTTTTCATCTTCTGTCGCTGTACAGGTTGGAAGTAGAATTGACTCTCATGGAGAACTAAAGACAGACGGCTCTCTCGTCCAAACTTACTTAGTGCGGTTATAGTCCATAGAGGGCAGCAAAGCAAATTCAGAAGTGCCTTTCACCCTGTTACAAGTTTATGAACGACTGAAAGGATTTTGGAAACATTATTTTAAGTTTGAAAAAACTACTTAGTGTTGCTTTAAAATAATAGTTAAGGGTACACAATACTGTTACTGAAGCAGATTCTTGAACATATGAACAGAAAGGACTATATCATCCAAGGTATAATGAAATGGTAATAGTTTGTACTGGCCCGTCATTACTTGTAATATGTGATTAAATAAATATTAGCATAAATTTTTCTTTCAAATTATCATGAAATTACCCTCTCATTACCAATTTGAAAAGTGTTACCACAGCAAAACATAAATCATTTTACGATACATTATCTAATATGGCCAAATATATTCCAAAAAGATATCATATACATGTGCAGCATCCCTTTTTCAATCTTTAGCAATTCAACTTGCAATGTTGCATTCAAATATTACTTGTGAAAAAAACAAATAAACAAATTAATCTCATCTCTGTTGATGTAGGACTTACCAAGCAAAACTGTGCTTAGGGTTGTGACCTAGCAAAAATGGAGCAAACGCATATTTAAATTCTCCGTCCAATTCCTTGGTTGTGTTTTTCCCGTATTTCACAATAACAGGACACGTGTAACAGTTCTCGTAAGCAGGGACCTTGCAGGTGATCTCTCGTCCCACAGACAGTCTAGAAAGCAACAGTCAGGAAAGTGTCAGAAGAGAAATGGATTAAGGACAGACACACAGAATGACAGATTAAGATACAGAAGCATTGCAGTGTAAGTGTACAAATTATATATAAAAAACATAAAGTTCAAACTTTTGCAGTATTTAACACAAAGCATGACCGAGACTGAAAAGACACTGCCATGTAGCAGCCACAGACGAAGACTGAAAGGACACATGTGGAAGCCACAGGCATGACGGAGACTAAAAACCACAGACATGATGGAGACTGACAACTACAGACATGATGGAGACTGAAACCACAGACATGATGGAGACTGAAACCACAGACATGATGGAGACTGAAACCACAGACATGAGGGAGACTGAAACCACAGACATGATGGAGACTGAAACCACAGACATGAGGGAGACTGAAACCACAGACATGATGGAGACTGAAACCACAGACATGAGGGAGACTGAAACCACAGACATGATGGAGACTGAAACCACAGACATGAGGGAGACTGAAAACTACAGACATGAGGGAGACTGAAAACTACAGACATGAGGGAGACTGAAAACTACAGACATGATGGAGACTAAAAAGACACTGACATCTGGCCACAGATATGACAGAGTTTGAAAACCACAGACATGACGGAGATTGAAAACCACAGACATGATGGACTCTGACAACTACAGACATGACGGAGACTCAAAAGACACTGACATCTGAAAGACATGACAGACTGAAAAGACACTGACACATGATCACAGACATGACGAACACTAAAAAAAACACTGACATGTGGAAGCCACAGACAGTAACAGACATGACAGAGTAAAAAAAAACACTGACGTGGCCACAGATATGTTTACTCTGTGTTCCCTTAGCTTGCTGTAGCCTCCTTTTTTAGGTCACTTTGGATAAAGGCATCCGGTAAGTGTAGTGTGTGATGTGACATGTGGACACAGACATGATGGAGACTGAAGAGACACTGACATGTGTACATGCAGCCACAGACATGACGGAGACTGAAAAGTCACTGACATGTAGCAACAGACATGACAGAGACTGACAACTACAGACATGATGGAGACGGAAAACCACAGACATGACAGAGTCTGAAGAGACACTGACGTGTATATGTAGCAACAGACATGATGGAGACTTAAAGGACACTGACATGTGGTTACAGACATAACGGAGACTAAAAATCACAAACATGACAGAGACTGAACACTACAGACATGATGGAGACTGAAGGGACACTGACACATGGCCACAGACATGACAGAGACTGAAGGGACACTGACATGTGGACACAGACATGACAGAGACTGAGGAGACACTGACATGTGCATATGCAGCCACAGACATGACAGAGACTGAAAAGTCACTGATATGTAGCAACAGACATGACAGAGACTGACAGCTGCAGACATGATGGAGACTGAAAACTACAGACATGAGACATGAAACTGAAAAGACACTGACATCTGGCTACAGACATGACAGAGACTGAAAAGACACTGGCACGTGATCACAGATATGACGAAGACTAAAAAACCACTGACATGTGGAAGCCACAGACATGACGGAGACTGAAGAGGCACTGACGTGTGGCAGTAACAGACGAAAACTAAAAAAACACAGACATGTTTACTCTGTGTTTCCTTACTCCCTCCTTTTTTAGGTCACTTTGGATAAAGGCATCTGCTAAGTGTAGTGTGTGATGTGACATGTGGACACAGACATGATGGAGACTGAAGAGACACTGACATGTGTACATGCAGCCACAGACATGACAGAGACTGACAACTACAGACATGTGATCACAGACATGATGGAGACTGAAGAGACACTGACATGTAGCCACAGACATGACAGAGACTTAAAGGACACTGACATGTAGCAGTAACAGACATGATGGAGACTGAAAAAGACACTGACATGTGGTTACAGACTTGACAGAGACTGAATATACACTGACATGGTCACAGACATGAAGAGACACTAACATATAGCAGACAAGAAGGACACTGAAGAGACACTGACATGAAGCCACAGACATGACGGACACTGAAGAGACACTGACATATACCAGTAACAGACATGACGGACACTGAAGAGACACTGACATGTGGCAGTAACAGACATGACGGACACTGAAGAGACACTGACATGTAGCACTAACAGACATGACGGACACTGAAGAGACACTGACATATACCAGTAACAGACATGACGGACACTGAAGAGACACTGACATGTAGCAGTAACAGACATGACGGACACTGAAGAGACACTGACATGTGGCAGTAACAGACATGACGGACACTGAAGAGACACTGACATGTAGCAGTAACAGACATGACGGACACTGAGGAGACACTGACATGAAGCCACAGACATAACGAACACTGAAAGGACACTGACATGTGGCAGTAACAGACATAACGAACACTGAAGAGACACTGACATGTAGCACTAACAGACATGACGGACACTGAAGAGACACTGACATGTGGCAGTAACAGACATGACGGACACTGAAGAGAAACTGACATGTGGCACTAACAGACATGACGGACACTGAAGAGACACTGACATGTAGCACTAACAGACATGACGAACACTGAAGAGACACTGACATGCTGCAGGGTTCTCCTCCCACCAGCACTCTGAGGTCGTCCCTGCTGCCCGTGTCCAGCCGAGAGCCAGTGATGGTCATGATCCTGCCCCCCTGGTTGAAGCTCCTCGTTGGGGAGAAACGTTTAGGCGCAGGGTCCTGGAGGAAAACAAGAAGCAGCATATCTCTGTGGTTTTACACACAGACATACACACACGCATGCACACACCCACACATACACACACACACACACACACACACACACAAATGCATGCATGCATACAAGTATGCACACACACAAACCCACACACACAAAGGCACTCATACATACACATGCACACACACACAGACACACAGACACACACACACACACACACACACACACACACACACACACACACACATACACACACACACACACACACAGACCTGATAGGTGAACAGCAGGCTAGACCTGGACCTCTCCCCCCCTGTCAGCTCCACACACACACACACACACACACACACACACACACACACACACAGACCTGATAGGTGAAGAGCAGGCTAGACCTGGCCCTCTGCCCCCCTCTCAGCTTCACACACACAAACACACACACACACACACACACACACACACACACACACACACATACAGACCTGATAGGTGAAGAGCAGGCTAGACCTGGCCCTTTGACCCTTGCACACACACACACACACACACACACACACACACACACACACACACACACACACACACACACACAGACACACACACACACACAGACCTGATAGGTGAAGAGCAGGCTAGACCTGGCCCTCTGCCCCCCTCTCAGCTTCACACACACACACACACACACACACACACACACACACACACACACACACACACAGACCTGATAGGTGAACAGCAGGCTAGACCTGGCCCTCTGCCCCCCTCTCAGCTCCAGCTCTACTGGTCCCAGCACACTGGAGGAATCACCCGAGGACCTCTGGACTGGGCCAATCTCACACACCACCCTAACCACACACACACACACACACACACACACACACACACACACACACACACACACACACACACACACACAGACCTGATAGGTGAAGAGCAGGCTAGACCTGGCCCTCTGCCCCCCTCTCAGCTTCACACACACAAACACACACACACACACACACACACACACACACACACACACACATACAGACCTGATAGGTGAAGAGCAGGCTAGACCTGGCCCTTTGACCCTTGCACACACACACACACACACACACACACACACACACACACACACACACACACACACACACACACACACACAGACACACACACACACAGACCTGATAGGTGAAGAGCAGGCTAGACCTGGCCCTCTGCCCCCCTCTCAGCTTCACACACACACACACACACACACACACACACACACACACACACACACAGACCTGATAGGTGAACAGCAGGCTAGACCTGGCCCTCTGCCCCCCTCTCAGCTCCAGCTCTACTGGTCCCAGCACACTGGAGGAATCACCCGAGGACCTCTGGACTGGGCCAATCTCACACACCACCCTAACCACACACACACACACACACACACACACACACACACACACACACACACAAACACACACACACACACACACATTACATTACATTACATTTACATCACACTTAGCTGACACTCTTATCCAGAGCGACTTACAGTCCCTGGAGCAGTGTGGGGTTAGATGCCTTCATGCACTTCAGCCACGGATTTACATTACATTACATTACACTTAGCAGACGCTTTTATCCAAAGCGACTTACAAAAGGAGGACATAATAGCAAACAGATGTGTAGAGAACATTGAAGGTACCTATGTAAAGAGATGGTTAGTAGAATTTGGTTTTGTTAAGCAGTCTCGGAAAAGAAGGGTCTTCACAAGCTTTTTGAAGGTCGAGAGGGAAGTTGCTGCTCTTGTAGGGACTGGTAGGTTGTTCCACAACTGAGGGACAACAACCGAGAAAAGTTTAGAGTGACCTCGCTTTGTCTTGGGA
>CM050198.1:5667261-5669761 GCA_027475355.1 Coilia nasus
ATTAGATCAGATTATTAAAAGAGTACAGTAAAGAAGGGCACAGCAACAGCAGGTATAACAGGGTAACTAGAAGCGCTTTACAGTACGGTAAAGTCTGCTGAAAACAACAACAAAAAAAAAGTAATGCAACAGGCTATATAGCAACAATTTAACTTAAGTATTATATGCCAGAGAATACTATGGCACTGTATATTAATTATATATTGCACAATATCATATTTCCACGTAAAGTGAAGTAAAGTGCAGTAAAATAAAGTACATTATAGCATAGTGGGAGTGTAAACGTAAAGTAAAGTGATGTAAATTATATTGTAGTGGGAGTGTAATAGTAAAGTCAAGTGCAGTGTAGTATAGTATAGTGAGAGTGTAAAAGTAAAGTAAAGTAAAGTACAGTATAGTGGGAGTGTAAAATTATAGTAAAGTAAAATAAAGTAAAGTAAAGTACAGTATTGTATAGTATAGTGGTAGTGTAAAGTGCAGTAAAGTCCAGCTTAGTATAGTGGTAGAGTAAACGTTAAGTAAAGTAAAGTGAAGTAAAGTACAGTGTAATATAGTAGTGATGTAAAAGTAAAGTACAGTATAGTATAGTAGTACTGTAAAGTAGAGTAAAGTACAGTACTGTATTGCATAGTGCTAGTGTAAAAGTGCAGCATAGTATAGTGTAGTTTAGTATAGTATAGTATAGTATAGTATAGTATAGTATAGTATAGTAAAGTGGTAGTGTAAAAGTAAAGTATAGTATAGTAGAGTATAATATAGTATAGTATAGTATAGTATAGTGGTAGTGTAAAAGTAAAGTAAAGTAAAGTATAGTATAGTAAAGTATAGTATAGTATAGTATAGTATAGTATAGTAAAGTATAGTATAGTATAGTATAGTATAGTATAGTATAGTAAAGTATAGTATAGTGGTAGTGTAAATGAATGGGCACTCACGGTCTCTTGTCCTCAGCCTTCACCACTGCAGCACAGCTGTAGAACCTGAACTGACCTGTGACCAGTTCCACTCCACCCACCACCCGGATCTTCACAGGAACATACACATAGTCTGCAAACAAAGACTGTGTGTGTGAGTGTGTGACTATGGGTTTGTATCAGTGTGTGTGTGTGTGTGTGTGTTTGTGTGTGTGTGTGTGTGTGTGTGCTACTCCTACCCTGATCCTGTGGGTTGCACTGGAGGAGCGAGGGGTCAGGTGATGGACAGGTGACGTGTGTGCCTTGGGTGTGAGCAGTGCTGTTTGTATGAGTGTGTGTGTGTGTGTGACTCTGTTTGTGTCATTGTGTGTGTGTGTGTGTGTGTGTGTGTGTGTGTGTGTGTGTGTGTGTGTGTGTGTGTGTGTTGATATACTCTCACCCTGATCCTGTGGGTTGCACTGGAGGAACGAGGGGTCAGGTGATGGACAGGTGACGTGTGTGCCTTGGGTGTGAGCAGTGCTGTTTGTATCAGTGTGTGTGTGTGTGTGTGTGTGTGTGCTACTCTCACCCTGATCCTGTGGGTTGCACTGGAGGAGCGAGGGGTCAGGTGATGGACAGGTGATGTGTGTGCCTTGGGTGTGAGCAGTGCTGTGGCGGGAGCCAAACACACACTGCAGCTCTTCACCAGGTGTCAGAGCAGGAAGCAGAGGGACAGCCATCTCCACCTGCAGCCGCCATTCACACAGACATACATAAATACATACTTAGTGAATGAATGAATGTATGTATGAATAAATGCACACACTGCAGCTCTTCACCAGCTGCCACAGCAGGCAGCAGAGGGGCAGCCATCTCCACCTGCAGCAGCCATTCACACAGAAATACATACCTACTGAATGAATGAATGAATGAATGAATGAATGAATGAATGAATGAACAAGTGAACGGATTGATGAATGAATGAATGAATGAATGAATGAATGAATGAATGAATGAATGAATGAATGAATGAATGAATGAACGGATTGATGAATGGATGGATGGATGGATGGATGGGTGGATGAATGAATGAATGAATGAATGAATAAATGAATGGGTGGATGAATGGATGGATGGATGGATGGATGGATGGATGGATGGATGGATGGATGGATGGATGGATGAATGGATGGAAGGATGAATGAATGAATGGATGGAAAGATGATTGAATGAATAGATGAATGGATATATGAATGGATGGCTGAATGAATAATTAAACAAATAAATAAATGAATGGATGTATGGATGGAAAGATGAATGAGTGAATAAATTAATAAATTGGTGTCTCTAACTTAACTATGGTTCAGGATTTAGGCAAAACATTCAATGATTCAATCATTGTGTGTGTGTGTGTGTGTGTGTGTGTGTGTGTGTGTGTATGTGTGTATGTGTGTGTGTCTACCATCTGAGACGTGTGTGTCAGGCAGCTTAGGTGGGGAGGGTTGAAGGTCTGTATTTGTGTGTGTGTGTGTGTGTGTGTGTGTGTGTGTGTGTGTGTGTGTGTGTCTACCATCTGAGACGTGTGTCAGGCAGCTTAGGTGGGGAGG
>CM050198.1:5682261-5704761 GCA_027475355.1 Coilia nasus
TATTCTATATGTGTGTGTATATATATATATGTGTGTGTGTGTGTGTGTGTGTGTGTGTGTGTGTGTGTGTGTGTGTGTGAGACCTCTATGTCTACAGATTCTGATAAACATCTCCTTCGTCAGCCTGAGCTTCCTGATTCTGATACACAGACTCGAAGTCCATGTTACTGCCAGGTGTGTAGTTTGCGTAAACAGCATCGTCCTACAATGGAAGACAAGACATATCATTTAGAAGATGAATCAGATGTCTGTATGCTATATGGTAAAGAACTCAAGGTAAGAATTCATAGAATTTGGTAATTTGGTAACTAACAATGATGCGTTTGAATTTTGGACTCCCTGACTACCTTTTTTCACTATCCATTTTACCTCAAGCTTATCTGAAAATGACTTTTTAGGGCTCAATATGAAATAAATAAATAAATAAATAAATAAATAAATAAATAAATAAATAAATTAGGCTATGAGTCCAGAGCATATTGTCCATACACTCGGGTAAAAACTGCTATGATGTGTGTACAATTGCTTTTGACAAGGCCAAAGTGCTACTAATTTCCAAAAGTGAGACTGCATGGTGAAATGCATTTTGTAGAAAAAAAACACTTTCACCTGTTTGTTTGATGGCTTAGCCTCCGTGCTCTCTTGGGGATTGCTTTCCCTTTTCTTTTTACTCCGGCGGACCCTGATAGAATGTCAGATGACACAAAGAGTTTATGTAATGGAAATACAGCTCTGGAAAAAAAAAGGAAAAAAAGAGACCACTTAAAATTCTCCTACAATCAGCATCTCAACATGTATGACAGCCATTCCTTTCCAGGGCCAGTTGAATTTAGAATTTGGGAGAAATGTTGTCAATAGTTTACAAAACAAAACAAAAATGTTGACTTCACTCACACATATACCTATAAATAGTTAAATGGTCTCTTGATTTTTTTCCAGAGCTGTATGTTTCAGCATCATTCGATGCAACATAACGCTGGCATAGTTCTCTCCTCATCCAGACTCCAGCACAGAGGAGACTAGCAGTGCCAATGCCTCCGCAGATTCCAATGACTAAATACGTCATGAAGCTCCTGTCAGCTACGGGGAATGCACATAGACACGATGAAAGACAGAGAAAACACAATGACTTCAAGACCTTTATTGTCATTAAACAGTTGTGTGTACAGAGAAATCAAGAGAGCACGGCCAAAAAGGAGCAAGATAAAAGTCTGAAAGTGTAAAGCGAGGAAGCATAGTAGACACAAAGGAAAGAAGGGAGTGTATACAAGTTCATAAGTAAGGGATAATGGACGACATGGTGTTCATATATCAGAAAGTTAATGCACGTTCGAGGTGGCAATGTTGTTACACCTTGAAGTGCATTAACTCTCTGATATACGCACACCATGTCGCCCATTATCCTGCTTATACTATGGATACCACAACTGTCTGATGTTAATTTCTGGTAATAATTTCCGGTAATAATTAAATAGTTTTAATCACTAAAATAAACGTATTTTTAGAACTGCTTCCTTCCGCCACAAGATGTGTCTTTCCATAACTTACTGGACAAACTGCCATTGCTAATTCCAAACTAGAGGTTGCTATGGCCAAGACCCAGTCGTTAGTTCCACGACTTTGGTTGTCAAGCTAGCTATTCCAAAGTTCTGTTAAGTTTTGCTTAGCAAAATCACGTTAGTAGAGAGTCCAAATGAAGAGTGACAACACTAAAAGACGATCACAGAGGCATATAACATGAGCAACTCTGTGTTCTTCCATCTGCTTGTCATTTACTAACGCTGTCACATCTTTACTGTTTATTTACAGTTCACCACAAACTTGGCGCATTAATACATACACGTGATACAGTCTTAAAGCAGGGACTACTTCATAGGTGTGCGTATATAGAAAGTTAATAATCGTTCTAAGGACCCATCACAATGTGAAACGGAAGGAAGCCGTGGTATAATAAATAATAAACAGTGAAAGGAAAATGGGCTATGCACAGGAGGAGAAAGACAGTAAGAATGGAAGGAGGGGCTCAAGGAAGGAGGAAGGAAGGGGGGAGGGACAAAAGGGCTACCTTTGCCAGTAATTGCCAGGACAGGAGACATGCCTGCTCCAGCTGTATTCCAGGCCTCACAGTAATGTTAATTACAAACTAATTAATTACTTAATTACATGATTACAGGTCATTGTGGACAACACACCTGACAACAGAAAACATGACTGGAAGTAAAGTAGATAGATACTGTAGATAGGCAGATAGGCAGATAGATAGATAGATAGTGTGGTAATTTTTGAAAGTGTCTTTCTGTGAGGAGTCTGAAAGTCTGTGTGACAGGAATAGAATGTGTGTGTGTGTGGCATGCTGGAGACTCAGCAGCAGGAGAACTGCTGACAGAGGAACCATAGGTGTATGCTATTTGGGAGTCACCCTTGTAAGGATAACAGACTGGAAGTCACTGTGTCTGAATTTGGACACTAGTCAACATGACACTGATGTGTGTAGTTTAAAAGCAGTCAGAATGGAACAGGAAGTCAGGATGGCTAGGAGATGCTCTGTTGTGGTCAGGCTTCCTCTCGATGAACACGAATAAAGAGACCTGTGAACAGCAATCTTCCTCCTTGACTGTTTTCTCAGAAAATACAACATTTGGCGTCACGAACGGTTTGCGTTCTTTAATTGGATCCATACTGATTGGCTTGGGTAAGTTACTAAATTAATGTAATTGGCTATTAAGAAATTTTGGGTCCATCGCCCCACGAACTTGTGTGGAAAATAGGAAATGTTTTGGAGGATTTTTTCTGCTCATCTTTGTCTTCATCGATAAAACATCAGGTCAGATGAAGAGGATTTTGTCATTTGTCTGTGGTGTATCCACAGGCTGATTGCAGGTCCTTTTCATGTTGCATGACTCAATATTGTCTTATGTTGTGTCATCTAACTTTATTCACAGGTTTAACTGTGTTTTGTTGCATTGTCTGTGTCATTGTCTTCGAGCAAAGTCCTGTTTGCAGTATCCTTTATTTGCATGTGAAAGGATATTGTGCTTGTCAGAGGCCACGTATCTCATAGCTTAGCTTAAACATAGGACTGACAGAGGAGACGTGGGCCACAAGTGTAAAGATGAATAATGAGATAAGAGATAAGCGCTAGCCCACGACTGGGTTGTCGTGGATGTAGGGAATCTAAATTAATCTGTCAAAGTTTGGCGCGCCTCGGTATGATCCCCACGGTTTTGGTCCCTGTTTCAAGATTGGCTCGCTTAATAAGCCCCTAATCCTGGATAAGGTCTGCTGAGGTTGCAGCCAGGTCGGGCCGGAAAAAGAGAGTAACCCTAACGTCTTCGTAGTAAATGTGTCTGAATGACGAGACTGTTTTCTCGTGATGTGAAAGTTTCTGCTTATAGGATGAATGCTTTGTGTTTAATATGAGCGTCAAATCCTTATGAGTGAGGAAACTGTGCTTTTGTGAAGCATGGCACCTTACACTGTAACTGTATTTTTGTTTTAACATTTGTATTCCCTGCCTCTAGAGTTGAGATATGCATCTTGTCCAGTTGGATGCTTGAGAGACTACACTGCTGCCTGTCTGGGGTGAAAGTGTCCTCTCCTGTGTCCTGGCCAAAGGCGCCTATGCTTGCGCGTGTGCCCTTTGGAGGGTCAACTGTGTGTCTAACTTGGGATGGAGTGATTTCTGTGTCGCCTCAGGTCTGTGGTGCTGACTAAGGTTTGGTTCAGTTGTGTTCCCGGGAACAGCTGTCATTTCTTTTTTTAGCACCCCGTGCATGAACAGTGACTAATCATTCAGGGAGAAGTAACTTTTATTTTTTAAGATGCTAACCATTTAGTGGTCCAGCTATTTCTTTATCAATGCATAGCTGGAAAGTGGGGAGATGGTGAAGCAAATATTGACCTATATATATACAATATATATATAAGAAATAAAAATATATAAAAATGATGATAACAAGAATAAGAAAAGAGCTTACAATATAAAATATGTTGTAATAGTTTAGTTGTTTATTTCAGATTTGTAAAATGGACAGATTTAAAGAATACCAGAGCTATTCATTTGCTAAGATATATATATATATATTAATATCTCCAGACTAACCTTTTGTGTGTGCTCTTACATAGGTATAGTGAACAAGGTGACATCTAGTTGTAGGTTGTTTTGTGGATTACATGATAGCAGTGTTAAAATTAGTGTATAAGGGAGTTGATGCTGCTTGAGCAAGTAATGCATGAAAATGAGTGGTTTGAAAGTAAATTTGAAAATAAATGTTAATGGGAAAAGTGTACAAAAAGGACTGTGATCCATAACCAGAATGGAAACATTGGATCTTAGGATTTTTGTACAATTAGAGGGATGTAGTGGCTTGTTTGGGCCATGTTGAGAGTTTGATTTAATTAATTTATACAGCTATAGAAATATATATATAAGAACGTTTGGTAAAACCATGACTGATGAAGATCTGTGTGCACTTTCTGTACAGCGTATGTGGGGGCATGTGCCGGAGGACGCTCCACTGACAGTTTGATGTAGGATCAGAATGAGACCCATGTTGAGAATTTGCATAGTTGCATCGCCGCTGTCACAGGTGAACAGGGGGAAGATGAAGTATATGATAATGCTATAGGCTCCGTTATTATATGATAAAATGAAAAACACCCTTGGTAAATTAAGGGATGTGAACACATATAAACAGAGATTGACACCATTCACGAAGGGTTTAGTTCAGAATATTAATTGTAATATAAATGCCCATTATGTTAAGGGTTGTGGTTTGCCTTACTAGCCTTGGAGACATACTGGCGCACAGGGTCTGATTTCACGTCGCCCCTCGCTTCAAAAGATGTGGGAGTATGGACTATGACATCTGAAGACCAGACTGAGAGCTAGACATTTGCTCTCAAGGACATTAAGTATTTGCTTGGAATTATTATCAGCAAGACACTTTGACTGATGCAGTGAACAAGGCTGACTTGGATCTGATAGGGGAAGATTCCACTACTTGGACACATATCCTTCATGAAAAACTGTACCCGTGTCTGGGCTGCTTTGTGAGCTGCCTAGCCAAATCGTTGTCCAGCTACTGCACAGCTGAATATTGCGCTGAACTCATCATCATGTGTGCGTCTTTCTCATAGCCACAGTTCCAGCAAGGACCACCAACTGTGTGACAGCTGCGCAATTCAGTGGCTATGTCCCTTCTAGTGCAGAGCTACAGGATGGTGCGCGGACAAGGCTTGCTCAAATGACCCCTCAGGATGTCCAGTGCTGACCTTGTGGGGGTGTGGATGCTATTTCCTTCTCGTACCCAAAAACTCCAGAAGACTGTCGCGGGGGTAGGTGGGGTCGGATAACCGGTGGTCAGAGTCTCCAGTGGTATGTCATGTGAATCTTGATCCCATGGGGCATTATTGATTAGTTTTTGAACTAGATACACTCTGTCAGGTAATGTAGGGACTAGATGAGGAACTACATATTTGTGCAATAATACAAGGACATACACTATCATTATTAGTTGATACTGGAGCCACTTATACTTATACTTATACATACACTTATATATTTGTGTTAATATTTATATCCCACATATTAAGAAAGATGAGTTAGGGAAGGTCATTAGGACAAGTTTAATTGCTTCCATTTTCTGCAGTCACAGTTCAGGTAGGAACACATATTACAGTTATACCAATATTGTTGTCTTCTTTAACCCTGCAAAGCCTTTGGGCTGGGATGCACTGTGCAAATTAGGTCTAAAAATAGAGTGTACATTTCAGAGGGTGTCTGTGGGCGGCCTGTGTCATATATGTCTCTATGTGTCTTGAGAAGGTGTCTTGTTCTTTATCAGTGATGCGTGTTTATCAGATTTCTAACTAAGAGCATGCTGGAAAGTATAATGATTTGTGTTTTGTCCAGATGTTGCTTTTAAGACATGTGATATAGCAACTAATCCAGTAGATAGGATTCCCCTGGATTATGAAGGAACTTTTCATAAATGAGTAGATTCTTTAGTCTTTTCTAAATTATGGCCAGATTTAGAAAATTAATCTCTTGAATCTGGTTTGGTGTTTTTTGTGAATGGTTCTAGCTATAATTATGACAATAAAACATATGCATGATTTAGTGTTATTCAGTTAAAAGAAGTAGAGACTTCTGTAATGTGCATTCCTTGTAAGCAACCGTGTTCAGCACAATTAGTAGAGTTAAAAGTGCTTACTGAGGTTTGTCTGTCAGCTGTTGGATGTTACTATTTTTACTGATAGCATGCTGTGTAGTGTCTGCTGTCCATGGTACTTAGTGGGAACAGAGAGAGTTTAAAAAATCAGATGGCTCTCCAATTCAACATTTGGATGAAATATAATTGTTATTAATTGCTATGATGTAACCTATTCATTAGCTATTAGTAAGTGTCAGGTGCATGAAAAAGGGAAATTATTTAATTACATGAGGCAATGCCTTAGCAGATGAAATAGTAAAGGATGTAGCATTAAAAGCTAGAGAGTTTGATTCACTATGCAAACAGTGAATGATGCTTGAACAGTCATTAATTGCTCAATCCATGTGTTCTTTAAAGAAACTCCAGATGTTATATGTTGCAGAATTAGGTCCAAAGAATGGTTGCCATGTACAACTTTGGCAGACTCCTGGCGTGTACTACTTCTGCTAACCTGAAGGTCCAGTTATTAAAAGTATTAACATAACAACTGAAGTGTAAAAAATATAAATGCTGGAGAAATACATATGTTGTCACTGCTGATGAAGTTATTAATTACCAATTAGGAAGTTGGGCTAAAATTAGGTTCAGTTCACCTACATGGGGTAGTGATAAGATAAAGTGTTCTTTGGTTTCATGGGTTTATAATACGGGTGGTGTGTATTGCCATGCTAAAAGAAGTATTTCTCGAAGCCCTGATGATATTTATTTGCCATTTTGGGATAATAGTTGGTATGAGTGGGATGAGTTTACTGCAAAAACTTATCATCTGTGGGAAAACTATTATGAATGTGCACAGGCACAACCTCTAGTGATTGATATGCATCTCATTGTCATTTTGGTACTTTAGAATATAATGATCAATAATGTAAAGAAGGTGTTTTCCAAATCCTACTTAGTGTTATTATGAATTACCGTAGGTGCATGAATGTTAAAACCATTATTTGGTAGTGGTTATGAATGCTTGGTGGGATTAGAAACTGTGAATTTTGATAACATTATGAGAACTGAAGTATGACAATATGATGTTAAGTGTCATGGTCTGTTTAAATCTAAGGCATGTGAAAAGTCATCATTCATTCATTATCATTAGAACATCAAAATGTCTCTCTGGCAAATTATTTGGTGGGCCAGTGTGGCCCAGAGTGGGGAGTGTAGAGTGTTCTGCCAGAAGAGTGGGGTTTTGTGCATGTGTTAATGCAATGCAGGATAATTAAATTGGGTATGCATTAGATAATAGAAGTGTAGCTTATGTTTCATTTGGTAATTTTTTAACTTTATGAGTATTGAACTTGCAGAGAATAACTGTCGGGATACTAAGATTGGTCAGTGGGTTTGATCATTGGATTAAAACTACCTTTGGTTCTTTTACTGCATGGTTTGTCAAAATAGCTACTTTAATTGAAGGCATTCTTCTCATTGTTTCTTTTCATTTGTTTCTTTTCATTCGTTTCTTTTGTTTTGTTTTATTTTGTTTTTTTGTTTTGTTTTCTGTCTGAGAATCTTGTTCATGAGGATAGTGGCAGGACAGGTTAGATCTCAAAAGGTCCTGTCGGGGTTGGCTGGCGAAGTGAAGGACATTGACTGAGACGAGTGAGAATTATCAACTGCGCCTCCTTATGCTGTTCTGGATGATAAGCCTCAAAGGGAGGAGACTTTGGGAAAAGAAGATTTTTTTGGAATACAAGGAACTGTCGACCAGCCCTGGCAGGAAGGAGCAGTATACACTTAGACAAATATAGAGTAGATTCGAAAAACAGTAACCTGTATATTCTGGTACACTCATTGCATAACAACATGAAAGGAAATTCACATACTTATATGCGTCACACTTCATAAAGATTGCATACAGTAACAAGAATGAAAAACTGACATGCACGTACACAGAAAGGAACAATCATTGAAAATTAAAAGATTTTATTTTTATTTTCTTTTTCAGGATTATCAATGGGACTTTGATAAGAATGAATTTGCATTTAGTAGCCTGTTGTAATGTTAAATGTGAAGAGAGATATCTCTTAAGAAAGAGTTTTCAGAGTATTCTGGAAATGAAAGTTATGGAACCTTCTGAATGATCAAAATGATGTCAGAATGATGTTTGTGGAATATGTCATCGAGAATCAGACTAGGGAGAATATACCTTGAGGTTTCAAGGGTTAAGGGATATTCTGCAGATAGTCAGATGAGACTGTCACTGGGAAAAATTTGGTTGATCGCATGGTGTGATAATAATGATGTAAAATGCTGTTTACTGTGTTTCGAGAAGCATAGGCTTCCGAAAAAGGGAGGAATGTGGTAATTTTTCAAAGTGTCTTTCTGTGAGGAGTCTGAAAGTCTGTGTGACAGGAATAGAATGTGTGTGTGTGTGGCATGCTGGAGACTCAGCAGCAGGAGAACTGCTGACAGAGGAACCATAGGTGTATGCTATTTGGGAGTCACCCTTGTAAGGATAACAGACTGGAAGTCACTGTGTCTGAATTTGGACACTAGTCAACATGACACTGATGTGTGTAGTTTAAAAGCAGTCAGAATGGAACAGGAAGTCAGGATGGCTAGGAGATGCTCTGTTGTGGTCAGGCTTCCTCTCGATGAACACGAATAAAGAGACCTGTGAACAGCAATCTTCCTCCTTGACTATTTCTCAGAGATTACAACAATAGATAGATAGATAGATAGATAGATAGATAGATAGATAGATAGATAGATAGATAGATAGATAGATAGATAGATAGATAGATAGATAGATAGATAGATAGATAAAAGGACACATACCAGTTACTGTCAGCATCACCATGGATGAGTTCTCAGCTCCATGTTCATTCCTGGCCTCACAGTAGTACAGTCCTCCATCCTCAGAGCTGATGTTAGAGATGCTGTACTGCTGTCCTGATCCTACTGGAGTAGACTCATCCACCTTAAACCACGTGTAGTTCTCCACTGGTGGGTTGGCATCACTGCTGCAGGTCAGAGTCACCGAACTGCCCTCTAAGGTAACACCAGGGGGTCGGACTGATATTAATGTGTTCTTTGGAGCATCTGGGGATGGAGGGAGAGATCAGAAAATACAGAAAGAGTGTGAGAGAGAAGATAGATAGAAAGAGAGAAAGAGAGAGAAGTGAGAGAATACTTTAGAAAACCCATAATTATTAGAGGAAGAAGGTGGACATTAGCCGCTTTCACATCATTTCACTTTGTGCAAAGCATCTGAAACCTCGGCACTGGCATTTGTTCACTCCAGGGTGGGCGGATACTCTCTGCTTCAACCAATCACTCCAGGGTGGGCGGATACTCTCTGCTTCAACCAATCACTCCAGGGTGGGCGGATACTGTCTGCTTCAACCAATCACTACAGGGTGAGCGGATACTCTCTGCTTCAACCAATCACTCCAGGGTGAGGCCTGTTGTTATTACGATGGCAGGTTTGCCTGGACATCAAGAGCATTTTTCTTCAGAGACCGATCTGCTCCTGTGTGAGCAGTTCATTTTGGGGATCAGCCTTTACCCATCGCTAGCATCTGGTCATGATGTATGCAATTAACCTGCCTATAAGCCTGCCTACGCACTACAATTCAAATGTAGAGCACAGAGTCGACGTCACTGCACACCAACACTCCCTCAATTCGCTGATTGGCATAAAGATATGACCGGTGTCAACCATGTCAATTTAAGGAAACCCAGACTACCACTGCAGGGCGAAAGCAATTGAGCGGAAGTGCGAAGGTAGGTTTATAGCCAGGCTAATGCTAGCTGGCATCCTTTTCATACTCACACATGATGGTGACACCCCAGGGTGCAGATGGCAGGTCCTCATGGCCAACAACAGCACAGGTGTAGTTGCCCTCGTCCTTGGAGCCCAACGAGGTGAAATGTAGCTCTCGGTCCGCCTTGACTGGAGCCATGCGATGTCCATTCTTCTTCCAGCTGAAGGAGGGGCTGCCACTCAGACTGCAGGTGGTGTTGCAGGTAAGAGTCACATTGTCTCCCTCGTTTGCCCATTTAGGCCCAGTCACCTCAAGGGCTGCACGTAAAAACAAAACAACAATGACAATTAACAAACTGGTATTGTGAAGCACGACCAATTTCCAAGGTTCACAAAAATACTTCCGCCAGGAGGTAAATATCTGGCAGTGAGCCAGACTATTTGCATAAGGAGACTGGGCACCACTAAGGGGGGGGGGGGGGGGTAGTTCAGAATGATTCAGGGGGCCCAGAGCTTCATAGGGCCCATTGAGTACTATGACATGGTCGTGGTGGGCACCCAAAATTTTATTCCTCTAGGGGGGCCAAAAATATCTAGCAGCACCCCTACCAGGTTATGATGGTGCAACCATACAGTAAAACCTGTATATTACAAATACCAAACAGTAAATAAACACCAAGGAATTAGTTACAGTTGCTTGCAAAAGACCTTACAAAGACCTAAATCATAAGGACATGCACAGAGCAATATACATCACACACACAAGTACAATATAAAATACTGCTACTTACTAAACAAAAAGGAATCATAATGGTGGTATTCCAAGTGTAACTGGTTGATTGGGAGCAAGTAGTAAAGCTTCTAATAGAAGGGCCATGTGGTTTCTTCCTGTGAGCAAAATTGTCAGATCCTTCTATTAGAGATTTACGGCCTACTTTGAGAGAGCTTGTACCCAGGCTTGCTGCCAAATCATGTACAGTAATTCTGAAACAAGGCTGAAACTATATTGTCTCCACGCCCTTCAAAATCTTGTGCAAACAATGTGATGTGAAAGATGAAATGATTAAATAGCGACCTTTAACAGTTGGACTCTTACTGCACTGAGTTGCTGCACAAGGCTAGGCGGTGCATGGCAGCCGAGAGATAAGAAGTATCACGTGACCAGTGGTCGCGAATGATGTGTCTGTCGCTTGACGTCCCCTGAGCTAAAAATACAACGCATTAAAAATGTACACACAACGTTAAGTAAAGAGTAAAGGGGTGCTCTGGGTGCTCTGCCTCCAAATTAGGACAAAGTTTAACTGCCTTACGGCATACGCCACATCCCCCATCGCCCTTCAGCGAGGCAAATGAAGTTAGGAACAAAGCATTTATAATAACTGCTGACTTTTTTTCATTCACATGAACATTTAACATTTAAATCCATTTCAGCTGTTCAAAATGACCAAGACTTGTGTGTTATAAAAGTTATGGCCAACCTGTGACTACCCCTGGGCTGAAGGAATTTACAGGGCAGGATAGAGGTCATTTTCCCACATTTCAGTAGATTCACCACACACACACACACACACACAAGGGGGAGAGACAGAGAGAAAGAGCAAGAGCGAGAGATACCCTGCGTCTGAAACCTTAGTAGGCACTGCGTTCTATGCAGTACTTACCACTCGACCGTTACAGTAGTAGCTTCTACGTAGCAAACTAGCCAGTAGCAGGTACAATTCGGACATACTACGACATCGCCATCTTGCCCGTCCTCTGACCCGGATGTTTACATTAACGTCATGATTTTCCCAGCTTGTAGTAAACGGTCTGCATTTTATCAGATAACCTCAACATTTATGTGCATTTGTGACGTGAACAACTATTTACATGGCTTTTATTTACTGAAGTGCACATTTGTACACTGTCAGACAAGCGACCGGAGTCACTGCCATCTTGGTTACTTTTGACGAGCGGGAAGTTTTTGGGTTCTTCTTCTACGGTTTTCAACCTCCCGGTGACTTCTGGGATAGCGTAGTGTAGTTCGCTTGCACACTGCAAAATACTACCAGAAATAGCAAGCCATACAGGTACTTTTGGCCCAGCTTCGCCTACTACTGAAAGCTTACTAAGGTATTCGGATGTTCTAGGTCGTGGCTTCCTCATTTTTTGGCTACTATGCAGGCGGCTAGTAAGGGTATTTGGATGCAGGGATAGATTCATTGCTAAATACAAAAAATTAATTTCCTTATCTGAACACATTCTTTAGTGAAAGCGATTCCCATTTGCAATTACACAGCACACCACAGCTCACTCACAGTGCGCACAACAAAGTCGCATCTCTGCATGCAATCGATCACACACGTGATCAGGGGGCAGTCATGACAGCAGCATCTATGCAGCAGTGTGCGTGAGGATCCCCTGGGAATCTGGAACATTCTGGAACATTCTGGAACATTACTACAAGGCCACCGGTGGCAGTAAGCAGACTTAAGTCCCTTTTCCACTGCCTAGTACCAGCTCAACTCATCTCGGCTCAACTCGGTTTTAGTACCGGCTGTATTGTTTTCCACTGACATAAAAAGCATCCTTTAATGTATCTGGGTGCTATAACAAAGCTGCGGTAAACTACACTAGCGCCATTAACGCCTCCTGATATACCCTCTCATTTCTTGTTGCCCTGTCTAACTCCTGCTGTGTTTTATCCTCCCCGATTATAGATAATAAGGTGGAAACCTCTTCCACTGACCACGGTATAGATTTGCGGTCTGACATTTCAATATATAGCCTAATTTTGTAACGACGAGTAAACTTGAGCTAAGCTTGCCAAGGTATTTAAAAGTGCCGGGCTTGTTGTCAGTGGCAACATGACGCAACGTCATCGTTTACAGTAGTATCGCTTCAACACGCTTGGAACCTCGACAGAAGTGATACCAAAAGTAGTACCATTTACCAGGTATCATATACCATTTTTTGGCAGTCGAAAAGTAAAAAAAACGAGTTGAGCCGAGATGAGTTGAGCTGGTACTAGGCAGTGGAAAAGGGACTTTAGATGGAGACAATGAGTTACGGCCTGGCTCGTGAGACCACAGCATAAAAGGGAGGCAGACAACTTACAGTTTTTAAATAACTACAATTTATTAGACACAAGAGGACAAAACAATGTCTATGGGGTTAAATCATCAAACAAAGGATCAAACAGGACAAACAAAAGGTTGTGTGCAGGTGTGTAAAGATGCGTGCATGTGAGAAAGACGTGTGTGAGAATGAGAGCCAGGGAGAAAGGCATGAGCAGCTCCTTAAGTACTCTGCACACCCATGCAGGTGTGCTCAATTAACCAGTAACCCCACCCTGCTACCACCACAGCCTCTGCACTACCACTCCAGGACTAATGGGGGCGCAGGGGGTCGTAACAAATGACACAGAGAAAGTAGGGCAAGTCAGTCCAATAACGTGTTTACTGAAATAAGGCAAAGATTCACAAAAAAGGCTACACAAAACACACAGGAACAGCCCAGGAAGGCAAAAAAAAAAAAAAATCCAAATATCCCAAGAAATAAGGCCTAAAAAATCCCAAAAAGGCCTACAAAACTAAGGCAGAAAATCCATGTCACAAGCACAGTTCCAAAAAGCACAGGAGATCCACAGGAGAAACAGTCCAAGCGGGGTCAAAAAAATCCAAAAGGTAAACACAGTTAAAAAAAAGTACAGAAGATTCACACAAGCCAAAGCTACTCAAGCTACTCAAGAGTGTGCTTACAAATGTGTGGTCCCCAGACACTTAAATGAAGACGGGGGGAGGGGGGGGCAGTTTATAAAGGCACACAAATGACAATCAGGTGGACCTGATAACTGAATGAGTAAATCACAACGGCAGCACTTGACAGCACATGTGATTCAGGGTAAAGACTGAGGACGTCTCATGACTAAAAGTGGCATTACAGTCCAAAAACCCTGACACTGTATGGAAGAAAATAACTTACATTACACTTAGCTGACACTCTTATCCAGAGTGAAAATAAAGCCAGTTGGTAAACCCGCCCCCGTACTTCATGTCATTTTGTACAGAGGGTCTGGACCTGAATATCTTTGTGGGCCATGTAAGCAGACCGAGCAACGCCGATCTAATCAGCGAACAGAGGGTGTGTTTGTGAGCCATGACTTTGATCTTGTGTGCTACATTTGAATTGTATTGCGTAGGTAGGCTAATTGCATACATGACGACCAGGTGTTAGCGATTGGGTAAAGATTTTAAGCCTCCAGGAAGAAATCGTTTCTCACGGCCTCCACCCCAGATCCTCTGTACAAAATGAAATGAAGTGCGAGGGGCTGGTTTACCAGGCTAGTGATGAAGCACACCTTGGGCAAATAAGCTGACAAGCCCAGACGAATAAAGACAGTCGCGTGCATTTATAAAATAGTTCACTCTTTACAAAAATAAAATAGTTCACTCTTTCACCTGTGCACTGTGCACGTTTTACAGCTCTCATTCTTGTATATGTTGGCATGATGTGCAGGCAGGGAAACAGACAAATAAGCAGAGGCGGACAAACCGGCTTGAGAAAGTAGAAGTCTTGCCATACATTTCCTCTGCCTGCGGTTCCAACACAGGGGACTTCACTAACTAGCTCATCTACCTGTGCTCCTAACACAGGGGCCCTCACTAACTAGCTCATCTACCTGTGCTCCTAACACAGGGGCCTTCACTAACTAGCTCATCTACCTGTGCTCCTAACACAGGGGCCCTCACTAACTAGCTCATCTACCTGTGCTCCTAACACAGGGGCCCTCACTAACTAGCTCATCTTCCTGTGCTCCTAACACAGGGGCCCTCACTAACTAGCTCATCTACCTGTGCTCCTAACACAGGGGACTTCACTAACTAGCTCATCTACCTGTGCTCCTAACACAGGGGACTTCACTAACTAGCTCATCTACCTGGCTGAAGAGGTGTGCTAATTAGGATCAGCTGGTTCAGTGAATTGGCTGGAACAAATATGTGGCAGGACCTTTACTTTCTGAACCCGGGATGTCCCCCTCTGCAAGTAAGGACAAGTTAAAAATTTATAAAATCTAGTAAACTCTTAATAAAGCAGTACCATAAACAGTACAGACCACCACCCCCACGCATCTCATTCCCATTACACAGTGCACTTCTCATATCTTTACATTTCTGTGTAAGTTGGTCACAGCATTCAGGTCTTTAAAGAAGAAGTTTGGTGTACATCAACCCATAGCCCTGTTGTTCAAGGTCACAGAGTGCTGTTTGTAGGAAAAAGAATGAGAAAATTTGATGTAAACTTGGACCGACTAATGAACTGGTAGCTAACCCTGACTGAATGAGGCAAAGGGAAATGAAACTGAAAGTTAGTTTCTATGCCCTATTTAGCTAGTGCTACCAGCTCATTATTGGGTCTAGGCTGCATCAAATTTTCCCATTCTTTTTTCCTACCAACAGCATGTGGTTACCTCGAACAACAGGGCTATGGATTGATTCTCACCAACCTTCTCCTTTAACATTATTCACTCTTTGTGATGTCATCCAAGGTCTCGTAGATCTCATTGGCTGGCTGATCAGTCATGTCATCTGGGGCTCTGATGTCATTGGCTGGCTGATCAGTCATGTCATCTGGGGCTCTGTTCCTTAGATTCTGTGAACAAAACGACACCGTGTCAGTTATGATAAACCTGTAGTCTACAGAAATAGATGGACAAGACAGAGCGTGACAGACAGACGGACAGGCAGACAGGCAGACAGACATGGATAGATAGATAGACACAGACAGATAGATAGATAGATAGATAGATAGATAGATAGATAGATAGATAGATAGATAGATAGATAGATAGATAGATAGATAGATAGATAGATAGATAGATAGATAGATAGATAGACAGAAGAACGGACAGACAGTCAGGCAGGCAGGCAGACAGAGACAGAGATAGACAGACAGATAGACAGACAGACAGGCAGACAGATAGACAGATAGATAGACACAGCCAGACAGAAGAACGGGCAGACAGGCAGGCAGACAGACAGACAGACAGACAGACAGACAGACAGACAGACAGACAGACAGGCAGGCAGGCAGGCAGGCAGGCAGACAGGCAGGCAGATAGATAGATAGATAGATAGATAGATAGATAGATAGATAGATAGATAGATAGATAGATAGATAGATAGATAGATAGATAGATAGATAGATAGATAGATAGATAGATAGATAGATAGATAGATAGATACTCACAAGTGTCTCATATTCAGACTGGGATTTAAATTGCAGTTGCATGTACGTGTCGTGGCTTGGGTTAGGGGCTGCTTCCTAGGGGGCAGAGAACAACATGTACATGCTAAAAAAAAAATGTGATGTAATGTTTTCTTACAATTCTTACAATTTATGTTGCTGTGTTGTGTAATGTGTATCTGCTGTTCATAAAAAAACTACACATAAATATAAGAAGCATAATGAATGAGGCAAAGTCATCTCAAATCTGTCATTCAAAAAAGGGTTCAAGTGTGCTGTGTGATGCTTTTTTAATATATTTTCATTCATTCCTTGTTTTCCATTTCCTGTGGGGCTGTCTGAGACTGAAACAGGATGGCAGCACACTTACCATCACATTCTCATAATCTGAACTCATGGGATTCAGCTGCACTGAGGAGTAGGTATTGCCTATTTGAACAGGATCTGCTGTCTACACAGAGAGAGAGAGAGAGAGAGAGAGAGAGAGAGAGAGAGAGAGAGATCATATAAAAACATGAAATTTTGCATCTTAATGTAAGATCAGGTTCAGTGCAATTCAGCATTTATCACCTTGGCAACAGCTGCATGGGTGCTGCTCTCTGATGTCTTCTGTCTCCTGTTGCAGGTATGACAACACAGCACAAACACACACACACACACACACACACACACACACACACACACACACACACACACACACAGAAAAGAACATAGCACAAAAACACATCCAAGCTGCTTCCAAACATTATAACACAAATCCCTATGTTAGTAAAGTTAGTTCTTATGAAGTGTCTAGAATAATTACTGCATCTTTTTTTATTGTTACCCACTAGCAAGACAAGAAAATAAAAGAAAAGAAAAAAAAAAACACTGCTACTCTGCTAGTGATCCCAATGACTAATTTGTATGTACACTGTTAATGGACTAGCAGGCAGGGGCACTGCTACTCTGCTAGTGATCCCAATGACTAATTTGTATCTATACTGTTAATGGACTAGCAGGCAGGGCACTGCTACTCTGCTAGTGATCCCAATGACTAATTTGTATGTACACTGTTACTGGACTAGCAGGCAGGGGCACTGCTACTCTGCTAGTGATCCCAATGACTAATTTGTATGTACACTGTTAATGGACTAGCAGGCAGGGGCTTGCTACAAGACTAACCCTGCTGCAAATAAATAAAAAATAAAAAGTAAAACTGCTACAAGCACAGTACGAGTGTGATCCATCTTCTCTAAGCCTAAACCTTTTTCGATACACACCACCGACAGGAGAGCACGGTGACTCAGAAAAGGAAAACTTAATCATCAGTGACAACACCTTACCCTTACCCTTCCCTAACCAGCCTCGATCCATCTGTCCCCTAAGACTGCCACTAATACTGAGTTTGTTCTGAAGCAAAATGCTACTAAAATAAAAGATTTCATTTCTTTGGAGATACAAATACTGTAGGTAGTAAGACACACAGTTGTCGGTTTTGCAACAAGGAATCTCAGTGAAGCAATCACTATAGCTGTAGATACTACAGTCAAAGAGTACTATACTATAGAATACAGAATCTAAGGAAGTAATTCACATTGACTAGCCTTACTACTGTAGTCCTGTAGTACTATAGTTACTGTACTATACTTACTGTGGAGTCCTTGGTCTTTACACTGACACTCTGAGACTGGAACACTGGGACAATGTAATCTATGTACTTGAGCTACCACAAAGCACCTTATCACGACACTTGTCTACCTCGTGGAATTCTTATTACCTTTACTTATTATTATTATATTTTTTTCCCCTCCCCTCCCCTCAGTTCAGTGAATGTTGTACTATGCAGATGTGTGCAATAGGTTTGATCTGTTTTTGTAATGTGTATTATGTGTATGCTACTGGACACCTTCATTTCCTTCGGGATCAATAAAGTTGCTCCACTCTACTCTACTCAGTATGCTTGGACTCACTTGTACTCCCTGGTCTTTTCGTACTGATTGCATCTCTACCAATCAGTATGCTGCTCACCAACTGTCCTCAAGTCTGTATTACCTGTTGTCTGTCTGCATACTTAGAGAGTGTGCATATGTGTCTTTTGTCTGTCTTTTTATAGCATAGTAGTTTTGTAGTTTTTATTAGTACATTATTTACACTTTATATTTTGCGCTGTGTGCACCTTGAAGGAGGCTTCAAATCTCATTGCACTGTGTATAATGACAATAAATGCTTTGTATTCTATTCTATTCTATTCTATTCTATTATGTTCTATTCTATTATGTTCTATTGTATTCTATTCTATTCTGTTCTATTCTATTCTGTTCTATTCTGTTCTATTCTATTCTATTCTGTTCTGTTGTATTCTATTCTATTCTATTCTATTCTATTCTATTCTATTCTATTCTATTCTATTATGTTCTATTCTATTCTATTCTGTTCTGTTCTAGAATAAAGAATGCGAGGAAGTAATTGACATTGTCTAGCCTTACCTTTTCACTGCACACAACACGGCAAGGCCAACCATGACCACGACCACACTTACAGCCACTACGCATACAACCACCGTGACTGGAACACCTGTGTTAACTGAAAGATGTTAATTATATTAAAGGATATATTATAGATATCCATATAGGTAATGATTTATTTATTTACTTGTTTTGTCTTTTTTTGTTTTTGTTTAAATCAAGTGTGTAGAACAAGTGTGGAGTTATGACTGTATAAAAACGTCAAAACAAAATTGCCTGTAGATGACGTGCTGCTAATTCAAAACACTAAACCTTTAACTCTGATGGACACAGCAGATGAGTTCTCAGCTCCATGTTCATTCCTGGCCTCACAGTAGTACTGTCCTCCACCCTCAGATCTGATGTTAGAGATGCTGTACTGCTGTCCTGATCCTACTGGAGTAGACTCATCCACCTTAAACCAGGTGTAGTTCTCCACAGGTGGGTTGGCATCACTGCTGCAGGTCAGAGTCACTGAACCTCCTTCAATAACACTACCAGATGGGCTAGCAGACACTGATGGGGTTCTGGGTGCAACTTCAAAAGAACAACAGAAATTATTATTGTGTTGTTTATTAATAAATCATAAACACACACACACACACACAAACACACACACAAACACACACAAACACACACACACACACAAACACACACACAAGCACACACACACACACACACACACAAACACACAAACACACACACACACACACACACACACACACACACACACACACACACACACACACACACACACACACACACACACACACACACACACACACACACACACAATTGCTGAATATCCCTCCAGTGCAGCCCAGAAATGCATGTGTGCATCTGTGAAATATGCAGCACTTGTGGCTATTGTATGTGAATTTGAAGTCTAATATCAAAGTTTATTATTGATTTGCACAGCCCCTACAGTAGACATTTTAAAAAGGGTAGTGATTTGCAGGTCTTAGGGCTTATTCACACCGACTTGAGCGTGTACAGCACATAACCGTGTACAATATGTTTGTATAGTGACAATACACTCGGATCACGCGTGCGGTGTGAATAGTCTAATTTGTTAACATGCATTTTCAACGAATACGGACAGAAAACAGGCAAGCACTCTATACGGAGAGTGTTCGTTGTGAATGAGCTCTTACGCATTTACACAATCACGCATGGCACCAAATGAAGGACTCACACTGAACTGACATCTCCACACGTGGGGACCGGAGTTCCAGTGGCCCACCCATAGCGCAGGAGTAGTGGCCTGTGTCCTCAGGCGTGGCTGCCTCCAGGACCAGCTGCTGCTGATGCTGCTGCTGATGCTGATGCTGTGGTGGCCCCCTGAGGTTCTGCTGTGAGATGAGATGGCGGTCTTTGTACCAGCTGAAGGTGGCGAGGCTGTTGCTGCTGATGGGACAGGTGGTGTCACAGGTGAGCTCCACCCGTTCACCCTCTCGCACCTGGCCAGGTGACACCTTCACCTGCAGCTGCTGCTCACCTGGATATGATAAGAGCATCAGTGATGCTGAGTCACCTGAAGTAGAAGTCCAGTTGCCTACAACTTTTAGCACTTACGACTACTTTGGCCTGGGTATATAGGAAACTTCACATGTTCACATTCAAAGGTTGACAACATAGAGTACGTAGGTCCTTTGAACACTTACAACTCTGTATGATGATCAGATGCACACACACATAAACACACACACACACAAACACACACACACACACACACACAAACACACTAGCATGCTTTATTATGTTGATGTTGAACATGCCTTAAACATTTCTGCATGTAACTAAACAAACATGTGACAGGTTAGTATGCAGGTTGTTTTATTAGGTTGTCAGTTCATGATAGTTTATCGAAAATATTCCTCTAAATTAAAGGGACATTCTGAGTTTTAAACTAATGTGAGGCAGCTGCACATTACAATAACACTATTTTTACTACCTTTATTTTTAAGCTCATACCTTGACATCTTCACATTGTTGGAAAGCTGAGATTCTGTACTTTCTTCTGATATGCGTGGCTTGTCTATGCGATCACAGGTTCGCAAGTAATTTGAGTGAGAGAGTAATGCCTGTGCTAAGCGCTAATATGAGAGATTTTGGTGAATTTTAACAAATTAATATCTAGCCGATACTTGAGTGCAAAACTAAGTGGGGGTCATGTTGTCAAGCCCTGGTTCTGCTATTTTGTTTGGTATAATTGCCATCTCGCTACGATGTACAGGTCCAGAGTAATTCAACAGAGAAGAATGGGTGTAAATTTGGACGCATTTTGCGTCCTTTGGGCCCATAGGGTTAATTGACAAACTGAATCAATTTGTGCTGCTTGTTTCTGTAAAGGAAAGGAAACGAACCACTCACACGTCACTGTGATCCTGATAGGATTTGAGGTCACGGCCGGGTGACCTTTGACCCTGCAGGAGTAGGCGCCGGTGTCATTGGCTTGCACAGGTTCAAGCAGCAGCTCGTTGCTCCGCTGCAGGGTGGCCAGGGCATGTCCATCCCTCAGCCAGGCGTAGGCTGGGGCATCGCTCAGCATGCAGGAGCCACAGTACAGGCCTACCTGCACATACCATCACACACACACCATCACACACATGCACACACACACACACACACACACACACACACACACACACACACAGTACAGGCCTACCTGCACATACCATCACACACCGTCAAACATGCACACACACACACACACACACCCCCCATCACACACACCATCACACACATATACACAGTACAGGCCTACCTGCACATACCATCACACACACACCATCACACACACATATACACAGTACAGGCCTACCTGCACATACCATCACACACACACACTTACACACACACACACACACACACACACACACACACACACACATATACACAGTACAGGCCTACCTGCACATACCATCACACACACACACTTACACACACACACACTCACACACACACACACACACACATATACACAGTACAGGCCTACCTGCACATACCATCACACACACACACACACTTACACACACACACACACTCACACACACACACACACACACATATACACAGTACAGGCCTACCTGCACATACCATCACACACACACCATCACACACCGTCACACATGCACACACACACACACACACACACACACACACACATATACACAGTACAAGCCTACCGCCTCCCCCTCCGTCACATTCTCCGCTGGCTCCACCATCACCTCTGTGTCTAAGGGGACACACCACAGACACCGTCACACACACACACACACATCACACATGCGCGCTCACACACACATACACCGTCACACACATACACACCGACACACACACACATACACCGTCACACACATACACACACACACACACACACACGTCACACACACACACACCATCACACATGCGTGCTCACACACACATACACCATCACACACACACACACACACACACCGTCTCACACACACACACACCGTCACACACACACACACACCATCACACATGCGCGCTCACATACACATACACCGTTACACACACACACACCGACACACACACACACACACCATCACACACACACACACACCATCACACATGCATGCCCAAACACACACATACACACACACACACACAAACATGTATGTTATACTGTATGGTGCACTAGCAAGCTTTTGTAACATTTGGTAAAATTTGACAAGAAACAAACAAACAAACAAACAAACAAACAAACAAACAGATAAATAGACAAGTATATAATGTGTACCTGTCACTGACAGTTTGAATCCAGATGAGCTAGTCCATGGTTCTCCTGACCCATTTGTGTTGAAGACAAACCAGTAAATGCCCGAGTCCTCCACGCGGAGATCACTGATCC
>CM050198.1:5709761-5712261 GCA_027475355.1 Coilia nasus
AGAAAGGGAAAAAACATGTTCATCATAGTGTGGCACTGAAGTATCTAATAATCGCTGCTTATACCTATACACATTCTCTGTGGAGATGAGCTGGGAAACTGAAGACAGAAAGAATAGCTCCCTCTTATATCCTGACGCTCTGGTCCTGTGAAAATGCTCCGTTCTGAAGTGTTCACTGCAGATGACGGAGTAGCAGAAAACCCCTCCCGTCGCACATCTGTCTCCCACTGCCTTTTCATCTCTTTATTTTTGTGAAACCTATGTAGTATGTGCAAAGTTAGTTAAGCAACTAACAACAATCAGCGTAGTTACGGATTTAGTTAAATAGGAAAGACTTCTTCGTTGTTTGGAAGCATGGTTTCACCGAGCAGCTATTATGCGCGAGACTTCATATTAGGCACAAAGTCAGTTACTTCTGTTTGTAAAATTACGTTATAATGGCCAAATACAATGAAAAGTATTTTTCCAGTCTCATCTGTAAAAGGTAATACCATGTGACCTCGTTTGGACGGTAAACCTGTTAGTACAGTTAAACGCAGCACATGAATGAGGCATCTTTATTCTAGGCTAGAGACGGTTGAAGAATCTCCACTTTGCCACATCCAATATGGCGGCGAGGATAACGTATGGTTCTACGCGGAAGGCGGCGTCTATGTTTATATGTCTATGGGCAGGACTAGGAAGTGGGGACACTGGAGCAGGCTGTGACATGTTTAGACTCTGATTCTGAGAAATCATCTGAAGTTTAAAAAAAACAGCATGTTTTTTTTGCAGATGTGTGAACACAACCACACCCACACACATGTGTACAGAAACATGTGTGAACACAACCACACCCACACACATGTGTACAGAAACATGTGTGAACACAACCACACCCACACACATGTGTACAGAAACATGTGTGAACACAACCACACCCACACACATGTGTACAGAAACATGTGTGAACACAACCACACCCGCACACATGTGTACAGAAACTTGTGTGAACACAACCACACCCACACACATGTGTACAGAAACATGTGTGCGCACAAACACAGACACACACACACAAGCGTGCACATACATACACACACACACACAGAAATGCACACACACACACACACACACACACACACACACACACACACATATGCATACATAAACACACACACACACATATGCATACATAAAACACACACACACACACACACACACACACACACACACACACACACACACACACACACATATGCATACACAAACATATCAACACACACATACCCCCCACCCCCCACACCTAAGCACACACGCACACACATACACACACATACACACACACACACACACACCGATAGAGAGAGAGAGATAGACAGAGAGAGAGAGAGAGAGAGAGAGAGAGAGGGAGGAGCGACACACAGTGGTTTTCTTTAAGTAATCAGGGGTATTGATTTTATGATCTGATGTATTTATGCGTAGTGGAAAGAAATACAACTAAGATGATTTTGACATACAGTACATAGTTTTTCTCTTCCTTAATTGTTGCTGTGCACTCATTTTACTGTAAACTGGTTGTGTAAATTAAATTTTTAGTTGCTGATATTGCTGTACATGTTTGTTCTCTACTGATTCTTTTCTATCTTTTATGTGTGTATGTGTGTGTGTGTGTGTGTGTGTGTGTGTGTGTGAACACCATTTCTCAAGGACAGCTGCGTAAAATGTTACATTTAGTGTTAATTTGTTACATGTTTGTGAAGCAATGCATGAAGGCACTAAAGTGATAATTCTTCACATTCCTTGCTTTGGCACTGATAGGGGGCTTGCAGTGCAATATATTACTGAATTAAACTACATGTAGTATAGCTTTCCATTTGATAGTTTGATTGATTTAGTTATCTATAGCCATTACACCATGTTACGTTCTATAGGCCTAAGTAAAACAGCATAGCCACTGGCAGCCATATTGCCCATATAAAAACACACACACACACACACACACACACACACACACACACACACAGGTTGACATGTTAACTATTTTATAAATGTCCATGCCAGTTACTGTGTCATACAGCATGCCTCATGTAGAATAAAATAAAATAAAAAGGTGAGACGGGTGTTTTGTTTCTCAACAACCTGAAGAGAAAGACTCCATAACGATGGTTACTGTGCATGCTTTGGTCACACCCACCTCATGTGTGTGTGTGCATGTGGGCGGTGTAGGGTCATTCCTTCCATTGTGGTGGCAGCACTACACACTAGTAACAGCAGAAGTGTTAACAAGAATCATTTAATTATTACAATAGTTTGTGTAAGCTGTAAAAATTAACTGTAATTAACTTTTTACACATCAGCAATGCTTTCTTTTTTAATCTTCATGCTGATCATACCCCTTGGTTATGATGGTAAGTACATGGCTGAGCTACTTTTGAAGTGGAGATTTTTATTTTTTCTAGACATGACAATCAAGTTCTCTCATTTCAGAGCCCCCCATATTCTCTGTGTCTGGGTCCAG
>CM050198.1:5714761-5739761 GCA_027475355.1 Coilia nasus
CGAGTCAGTCACAGGCTAACATTATTTAAAGCCCATTCGGTCAGTTTCTCTTATATGTATTTCCACGTCTACGTCACGCCGAAGGCCCTTTTCGCATTGGGTCGTTTTTCCGCCTATTGTCTTCTATTGACTGATATAGAAAACGGGGATAGAAAAACATTTTGATATGCAGCATGCATATGCAAGTCGGGGTGACCTATCATATTTCAAAAGAGCAAGTACTAAATGGTTTCTCGTGGAAGTACACCTTTAAATCATATTTCTCCGTCGTTTGCGCTTGCACCATGTTGAACGAAATGAATTCTGGGAGAAATGAGGCCACAGAGGATCCACCACCAGTAGCCTCCGCTGAATGGCAAATGAAGTGCGGGTTTGTCAGGTGGATTCGGAGGCGCCTTCCAAATGGGACAGTGCTTGGCGCACTACTGTGACATATGTAGCCAACAAACCAGCACTTTGAAGCATGTAGACCCTTAATTGGGACAGACATTATGTGTATGAAAATGGAAATGGAAATGGAAACAGGAAATGACTTCATAAACTAATCTGTCCGCGGACTTCAGTCAGACCCTCCTACTCAGATCAAAGGCCCTTCAAACAGTCAGAGACTTCCCGTTACCAGCCCCGGCAGATGGGCTCCCCTGGGGGATATGGTTCTGCCTGAGGTTTCTTCCTAGAAAAACAGGGAGTTTTCCTTACTGATTCCCGAGGTTTCTTTCTGAATTTACACAAATCAAACAAACAGGCAGTTTGAACCCCTGTTGCTCCCTGGGGACACTAACAACCCGACTGCGCCTAAACAAACTTTCCTTGTCTAGCGCCTCTGGTTTGCAAGAACTGTTGACCTGTATTCACGCAAGAGCCCGCATCATCAGGGCATTGTATAGTTCTAGCGCCTCTCGACTACAAAGGCTGCTGATGGGGGACTGTCTACCCGTGTTCACGCAAGAGTCATTTTGCTACTGTATTTATCTGCTCCCGCGCCACTGGACTGCATAAAATGTTGTCTTGCGGTGACCATGCCAAACTGTAAAGCACTTTGAGCTGCATCTTGTATGTATGAATTGTGCTATAGAAGTAAAGATTATTATTATTATTATTATTATTATTATTATTATTATTATTATTATTGTTATTATTATTGCTGTGCCTCTCTTTCTTGATTTAAACATTGTATCTCTCAGGTGCAGGTGGTTTGTTGAGTGTGAGCTCCTGGATGCTGTTCTCCCCCTCTGAGTCTGAGTCTCCTGCTCTGTGGCTCTGTCTGATCAGGAGAGGAGAGAGAGCTGGATTGACCTCAACACCTCACTAGGTAAAACAATAATGTTTTATAGACCAGTCATGTTTCAAGATACATTTTGATATCTATTTTTTAACCATAATCAACAGAAAAACAAATTCATGTCTCTGGTTTCTGTGGTAGCAGGGAATCCGTGGAGACTGTGCTTAGGAGTCATCTTGTTCCTGATTCCCATTGGGATCTTTGTTAATCTGCTAAACTGCTGTTGTGGTTTCATCCTCAAAGGTGGGACACACACCAACATGCCAACATACACTCATGCAGACACAGAAACACACACACACGCACGCACGCACACACACACACACCCTAACCTGCTGCTTTTGAATCTATCAGTAAATCTATTTCAACATATCATGTAGTGATAGTCCTTGCAGTACTAGCCTTAATGCTGTTGCACTCAAAACGTAGTCACTATACTGTATTTCAAGATTAATGTAAAATATGGACACTAAACTGCATTTCAAGATTTTGCTCCCTACTCATTTCAGCAATCACTCTGACATTACTGCGGAGAGCCAGAAAAGCCAGTGCTGGAGCAGGTATTTTTAAAGAAATTCCTTAGTAATGTTGGAGTTAGATTTGACATTTACTTACTTAATGAATGCATTTTTTGTTAATTACCATATGCATTCTTCAAAACAATCTTGCACATGCTACAAAAATACAACAGCAGGAACCTACTGTGGAATGTGAAATCATTCAAATACCAGGTGAAAAAAAACATACACACACACACACACTGTAGCAACCAAGGTTTTATGTGGTGTGTTTATCTCAAAAAATATAAATAATATTAATAGTGATAATAACAATAATAATAATAATGATGAGAAGAAGAAGAAGAGAAAGAGTAATAATAATGAGGTGCAGACACACACACACACACACACACACACACACATACACACACACACATACACACACACACACACACACACACACACACACACACACACACACATACACACACACACACACACACACACACACACACATACACACACACACATACACACACACACACACACACACACACACACACACACACACATACACACACACACACACACACACACACACACACACACACACACACACACACACACACACACACGGACACACATACACACACACACATACACACACACACAATTCAACAACCAAGGTTTTATCGGGCGTGTTTATTTAAATTACTAAGAATAAGAATAAAAAGAGCAATAGTAACAAGGGGCTGCATTTCCATTATTTATTTACCTGTGTTGTGTCTCTTTCATTCTACTCAGGTGGTCAACCTGAAGGTCCCAGCTCAGGTGTTCTAAGCCCAGAAACCTCGGTCCATCCCTCCCCACCTGTAAAAGGGGGTGTGACAGGTGAGTTTGGGGTTACAATAGAGGGCAGCTCTTTCACCAGAGACAAAGGCATGCCCCTTAACCAGCATTGTGCATTATGGCATTGTAAATTAAAGGGCAGAAATAAGTTATAATGTTGCAGTTAGATTTGATATTTACTAAATTAATCTATTTTGCAGAAAATACTGTGTACATTCCTCAAGAAGAGGACTCTCATAGTACAGAAATAAAGCAGACAGAACCTGTGCTGGATAGTCAAATCATTCCAACACCAGGTAAAAAACGCACCCCACACCCCCTAATAACCAAAGTTTTATATGGCATGTTAATTTAAATAAATATTTATATATCCAGAGCAGTTCTACTCCTACTCATGGAGTATGTACAGTATAAAGCTCTGGAAAAAATAAGAGACTACTGCCAAATTTCCTAAAATCAGAATCTCTACATATATGACAGCCATTCCTTTCCAGTGTCGGTTGAATTTGGAATTTGGGAGAAATAGTGTCAGCAGTTTACAGAACAAAACAAAAATGTTCACTTTACTCACACATATACCTATGAATAGTTAAATCAGAGAACTATCAGAGATTTTTTTTTTTTCCAGAGCTGTACATGACATGTGAACTTATGGAAATATTAATATATCCAGAAGAGGCTGACTTGTAGTCATGTTTGTACTATTTATTCCTCTCTTGTTTACTTTCTGTCAACAGAACGGACATCTGTGACAACATATAAAGGTACAATACAACTCCACTCCACAGATCCACTATTGTTGATGAATGAAATAAAATATGATGTATCTTCATCTGGATATATTTCTTTACCCAGTGAAGTTAACTCTGGACCCAGTGACCCTCCCTCCTCACCTCACACTGATTGGAAACGACACAGGTGTGAAATGTTCTCTGGACGCAGGAACTGAACATGAGGTGGAACAGCTACCTCCAGTTCTCTGCTGTGAGAGGTTCAGCTCAGGACAACATTACTGGGAAGTGATGGTGTCGAGTCTCTGGTATGCAGGGGTGTGCAGTTTTGCAGCAACCAGGAAAGCCAAGGTCAGCTTGACCCCTCAGAATGGATTCTGGGTCCTCATGTACGATGAAGAAAATGGACTCTTTGTGAACACTGAGCCAAGGACTGTTGTGTGCCCCTACAAACGCATTTACAAACTAGGAGTGTTTCTCGACTGCGATCTCCATACTCTGTCTTTCTATGATGTGGACAATGGCTCACATCTGTGCATCATAATAATGCCCAATAACACACTGATTCCTCTACTGGCGTCTGGGGGGAAAGAGCCAGTCAGACTATGTTAACCATTTTAAAAAATAAAATACGTAAAATAAACACATAATAATGTGTATGTGTGCATTTTTGTGTAAGCTACACATTGTGAACATTATGAGGTCCCCAGCATATAAATTCAAGCAAATGTGCAGTTAGAAATGACTGATGTAATTAAAATGTTGCAATACAAAATGCAGTTTTCCATATTTTATCATTTCACTAGCATATCATGAGACAAAGTAAATATGCTGCTGACCTCGAATGAAAGGGTGCAATGTTGGGAACTTATGAAGACCTTGTGATAAAAGTATGAATAGAAACAAACACAGCAATGCTGGTATTCATGAACAGAAGACTATCACTGATTAAAACACAAGTAGCTTAAAATGAACACAAGTCAAATTTGACTCATTTAGTCTGTCATATATGTTATGTAACAACAATTATATTTGAAGTTATGGAATATTAACATTACATTAATCATACCAAAATGAGACTTTAAATTGGGAATAAAGTTTTGTTTTGTGATGGTATGATACAAATGGCCTTGAAATATAGACACTTACTGGAGACAGAGAGAAGTTACTACATGTTGATACAGACAAAAATAAAACTACAGTGGCTGGGGACAGAGCCTCTGTTGTCATGAAATTCTGCCCTGAAGGACAAAAGAAAATACTCTCTTTTCCTCAGACATCAATTGAAGTGTGACATCTGCAGCCACGCTGATCAGGTGAGTCAATAGCTTTAAACCATTTTGTGTTTTTATAGTTTTAGATTGTCTGCCATGTGGTCTTATACAGTATGTACAGTACAGTCCATATTTAAAGTATGAATTAGTCATTTTTATAATGATATAGACAAAGCTTAGAGTTGTGGCTTTGTGAAATGATGTACCATACATGGTGTTTCCCCAGTCTTGAGAAAGTATTACACTATGGGCTTTGTTTTGTCTGTAAATCAATGCATTTATAATGGTGTTAATACAGTATGTGCTTTCCATATGTTTAGGAGTTATGTTGACAAGCTTCAAAACAATGTTGCTGATGGCCTGGCTGGGTGTGGCTGATCTGCATGGACAATTAGGTTAGTACTCCACATTTTCCCAAGCGTTTCCTGTGTTTTACAGTCTACCTTTAAATTGTATTAATAATGATATTACCACACTCTTGCCTTAGATCCTGCCCAGGTTTCCTTACTCAGTTCTGAAGGTCCGGTCTCGGGATGGTTTGGATCATTTGCTGTTTTGCCCTGTACACTCTCCCCACCATCCCACTCTGCGTCATCAGAGTTACGGTGGTACCGACCCAGCATTTCCGATGGCCCAATTCTTCTCCTCAAGGACAGAGCTATTCAGCAGCACCTTTCAGACCACTCCAGAACCTGACACTTGCAGACAGTGGAGAATATGTGTGTCGCGTTGATGATGAAAAATGGAATAAAAGTGTCAGTGTTTTTTTGAGTGTTAAAGGTAAGGAAATGAATGATATATAGATATGTGTTTAAATGACCATGTACTTTGGGTTTTTCTCAAACAGAGTCTTAGTGAGAAAACATTTCCTATACTTGCATTGCAGTACTTGGATCTAATCCAGTGATGTCATTGAGTGATGTGGATAGGCAGGTAAATGTCACCTGTACGTCTAAGGGCTGGTCACCAGAACCCACAGTTCTCTGGACAACCAGCAAAGAAAAAGGCACATATGTGAACAGTACTAATGCCTTCATGAAAGGTAAGGTGTCTTTGTTGAGCAGTAGTCATGATTGATTCAGAGCACTAAATGTCAAGTGCAAGTCTAGTAATCTAGTAAATAGATGGTGAACCTTTGAAGTGTGAAATTAAACCTACAGTCAAAGCTGCCAAAATAATTTCTCCTCTTGACTTTTATAAAATATAGGATTGCAAGTACTATATAACTTGTAGTAAATCTACAAATGTAGATTTGGAGGGCTCAGTCTAAATGAATAAACAGAATGCCTCATAGTAACAAAACTATACACTAATGAAACTATAACTAGGAATACTTCATTTTCTTAGTCCTTTTACCTGATTGGCCACATTGAATCAATCACACTGCAAGATGAATAAGAGAATAAGATGAATAAGATAAATAAGGGAAAACAGGATCAATGTTTAGGATATGTTTGGTGTCTTTCAGATAAGAGTGGTTTGGTAATAGTGAATTCCTGGCTTCTCTTCTCCCCTTGTGAGTCTGAATGGATCTCCTGCTCAGTAGGCCTGTCTGATCAGGACAGGAAAGAGAACAGGGTCATACCAAAGAGTACTTGTGAGTAGGCTATCTCTCTCTCTCTCTCTCTTTCTCTCTCTCTCTCTTTCTCTCTCTCTTTCTTTGTATCTCTCTCTCTCTCTCTCTCTCTCTCTCCATCTCTCTCTCACTGTCTTGCTCTCTGTCTCTTTCTTTTTCTTTATCCTTCTCTCTGTCTCTCTCTCTCTCTTCTCATCTCTCTCCCTTTCTCTCTCTCTCTCCATCTCTCTCTCTTTATTTCTCTCTCTATATATTGCTCTCTCTCTGCCTCTCTATCTCTCTCTCCCTCTCCCTCTCTCTCTCTTTTTGTCTGTTTTCTCTCTCTCTCTCTCTCTCTCTCTCTCTCTCTCTCTCTCTCTCTCTCTCTCTCTCTCTCTCTCTCTCTTTCTTTGTCTCTCTCCCTCTCTCTCTCTCTCCCTCTCTCTCTCTCTCCCTCTCTCTCTCTGTATGTCTCCTCACTCTCTCTCTCTTAACATGATGATGACATGGCTTTAATATTGCAGTGGTATAGTGCTGTAGTGAACAAGTTCATTGCTTTGGTTGGTCATAGCGACATCTTATTGCGTGCAGAGACTATTTGCCACCCCTTACAGTAAATTCTGCCAGGCCTATTTATTGTAGCCAGCCCATATCAAATTGTGGGGTCTGGCCACAATAGGCCTGGCACAATCCAAGGGGTGGCATCATCAGGGGTGGCAGGTACTGCAATATTTTGTATGCTATTTATGGGGCCAAAATTAAATTTATATGACATGCAATAGTAAAATGTGTGAACTTGGTTAGTGTGTGGGTGGATAGATAGATAGATAGATAGATAGATAGATAGATAGATAGATAGATAGATAGATAGATAGATAGATAGATAGATAGATAGATAGATAGATAGATAGATAGATAGATAGATAGATAGATAGATAGATAGATAGATAGATCTCACATTGACAAGATTTTCACCTCCATGATTACTTTCTTAAAACCTTAATTCCTAAGGTTTTACACAGTTAATCACTGAGACATGGATCAATTACACTATCCTGGCCCTGGTTCTTGCAGTCCTACTTCTGCATGTTTATGGTCTATGGCTTCGCAGAAGGAGAGGTATGTGGATTTATATATACATTTTTTTATTTTATTTTTTTATACTTTAATTATGCATTATGTGTGAGAGATACAGTAATATCCTCCGCTTTTCACATTTCCTGTTAAATCCTATATCACATGCAACAACCAAAATTGGATGTTTTCTTCATGACATCATAAAAGATCTGTATAAAATAGTGGTGTTTTTTTTCTAATGGCAGAAAAAGCTAAAGTCACCTCATCTGTCCCAATGGCAGGTCTTGCACCTTCCTCAACAGAAGTTGCAGAAAGTGAGATTGATTTAAGTTGCACTTTTTTTGAATAAAATACTAAGTATCTGCATTTGTAATATGCATTTACCTGCATTGTGACTCCTTTTTTCTGTTCAGGTGGTGAACCTCTAATCAGCTCAGGTGTTGCCTGTCCAGAGTCCTTATCCCCTTCCTTCCAGCCAATAAAAGGGGAGGTGAAAGGTGAGCTTAGGGGTTAAAACAAAGGGCAACGCTGTCTCCAGACATGTTAGTCGAACCAGTTAATTCCACTCAATTTTGATTTCAATAACATTCTATAGAAGGCTTTTGATTAAAGGACTGGAAGTGTAAAATTTAATGCTAGTATCCAGTATGATTCTACTTTATATTTTACAGTGTGGAAATGAGGGACAAATGCAACACTGTAGAGCTCAATGTGCGGTACATGCACGAGGAGTACCAATTGTCCATGTGAAACTGTATATCTGGCACATTCTGCATAGCTAGTGTGTGATAGCTACTTCGATAAATGGTCATGTATATACAGTTCAAAGTGGTAGAAGCTGGGACCACGTAAATTATCTCAAAGTTGAATGGTTACAGAGGTATCAATATTAAAGATGCATTATAATCTTTTTATTAAGCAGTTGATGAAAAACCAACATCTTCTACCAGTCAAACTGACGAAAATGCTGAGATCATTGAAATCCCAGGTAATCATATAGTCAACATAAAACATAAAACATAAAACATTAAAAAAAATAAAAAAAATAAAACTTTTTTTTTTTCACTGGACTCAGATTTTCACATTGTTTCTTTTTTTTGCAAATGTACAGCATGGATTACTGTGACAATTAATGGTGAGAATCTTTTTTTTCTGGTCAAAGAATGTATTGATATCCCTCTATGTTGCTGATTGACAGTTATCTTTTTTTTTAGATATCCTGACTCTAGACGCTGACACTGCGCCACCCTTTCTCACATTAAAGGGAAATTCTGTTAGCAATCAAAAAAACACTGAAAGGGATGAGAAGGCCTTTCCTTATGTTGTTTGTAAACAGGGTTTTGGCTCAGGAAAGCTTAGCTGGGAAATTATGGTATATGGTAGCTGGAGTGTTGGGGTGTGCAGTCATGAAGCAAGGACGTGTGGAGGCCCTTTTATCCCACAAAATGGTTTCTGGGTTCTCCAGTATGACGGAGGGAAAAGACTGTTTGTCAACACACAACCCCCAACTACGCTGAATGTAAACGAGCCTCCATCAAAATTGGGAGTGCTCCTGGACTGTGATAAGCACACTCTGTCATTCTATGATGTAGATCGGTCCATTATCTGCATTTTCAAACCACTTCCCAAACACACCTCAT
This sequence comes from Coilia nasus, assembly GCA_027475355.1. Taxonomy (NCBI): domain Eukaryota; kingdom Metazoa; phylum Chordata; class Actinopteri; order Clupeiformes; family Engraulidae; genus Coilia; species Coilia nasus. The sequence goes on from CM050198.1 coordinate 5,723,670, forward strand.
TCATACCCATCTTCAGCCCTGGGACAGAAGGTTCAAGTAAAATAAGATTATGTGGCAATTGTGTGTGGGGGGATCAGAAAGGGGAGGCAGGACAGGGCAGGGAGAGAGTTCAGCATCCTGACAGCTTGGTGGATGAAGCTGTCTCTCAGTCTGCTGCCCCTGGTGCTGAGGCTCCTCAGTCTCCTTCCTGATGGCTGAAGACTGAGAAGCTGTTGGACGGGTGGGTGGGATCACCTGCAATGCAGAGGACTTTGTGGGTGTGGTGAGTGCAGTAGATGTCCTGGAGGAAGGGGACAGAGACACCCATGATCCTCTCAGCTGCATGGTCTCACTACCCAAAGTCCAGCAGGACACAGTGCAAGGGCATACCACACAGTGATGCAGCTGCCTGAGAAAGGCACTAAAGCCCATACTGTACTGCTTAGAACTGATTAAAAATAAAGCTATCCTGTAGTAGACAGCTTAAAAATCTTAGTATTAGTATTCTTAGTATGTTCAGAACTACCTGTAAACATTTGAATGCTCAGTTATTTTGATAACCTTTTTACTATTGTTCTGGAATTTTTGTCCATCAGTATTGTTTTTAAGGCCGCTACAGGTTTTTCAGAAAAAGTGATATCAACACACATATGCCATCCATTTGTTATCTGTCAGTAGTTGCTAAATGAAAGTTAAATCATTTAATACTTGATTGAAACCAACCTCAGACCTTTGATTTTTGAATTTATTTTGGTATGTGTGGTGGACTGGGGCACATTAATCTTTGCACCAACAAATGCTTTGCTGTTTTCCCGCATTTCATAATTAGTATTGGTTTCTTTCTGGTGTAGTTCTTTGTAGTTCTTTATGCAATAGATATCTGCTTACAATTTGAACCTCTCATCTATAACATCATCATAAAATCATTATGAAAGAATAATAAATGACTTTGGCCGGGTTTCCCAATAAAGAACCTTCTTAACGAGTTAAGAAGGCACTTAAGAAGAGGTCGGCTAAGAGGAAGCGTTAACCCTTTAGGCGCCAGCGGTTTTTTGCTAAAACATTTGATTTTGACATCTTAATTTCAAAAGGCTATAACTTAAAAATGACAAGAGATAGAGACTTACTGTAAATTAGAGAAATATTAAGTATGATCCAAAGTTTATGTAGGGATTAAATTTACCAATCTAATTTGCATATTATGACGTCACATGGCGGCGGCCATCTTGGATTATAGAATTTTTATAAATTGTCACGTTTGAAAGATAAAATGCAGTACTCCCTCCCCAAAAAAATTGTGTATGTACCTTGTGTATGCTATATTGCACAATACTGAATGCTCAGATAAATAGTAAATAGCAACCAAACAGTGTAAATCTTTACTAATAAATGGCAGAACCAAACCGAATGCATGTAGCAGTAGGCTGACCTTTTGCTGTAGAGATTTTCCATTTATTACAGAGGCACTCAGATTCCATATATGGGGCATTTATATGTTATTCTATATATATATCATAAGACTTGTTTAGTTTAAAATCTCATGAGTGAGATGACAAGATGAGATGAGAGACAATGTTAGTAGTTTTTTTTTTTTAGGTTTGTTTGTTTTTTTGGTTGGGCTTTTTTTTTGAGCTGACAAAGGCTAAAAACTGATGGGCAAAGCGATTTGTCTCATTTGTAACATTTGAAAGATTTGTAAGAACATTCCAGAAATCATCAGAGAAAGAGTGACAGAAAATCTAGGGGCGAATTGGCATTGGAGATATCCAATTGGCTGATCAAAGGGCGTGAGACAATTTTGATACCCCTCCTCATTGATCAACTCAAAGCAGGTGCGACAGTACACTGGCATTCCCATCATCTTGCCTAGATAAACTAACGAGCATATTAGCTCCTCTGCCCCGTGCCACACCGCCTCTGTTCCTGCTGCGAGCAGCACGCCCAGATCTGCTGCGCACTTGTGCCGAGTGGAGAGAATTTTCATGGGTAGGACTCTCACTGCGTCTCCTCACCCTGCTTCTACGTTGTCCCCTAGCTCTCCTGCTTACTCCCTGATAAACATTCCCACCCCATGAAACACTGTTCCCATCGCTGGCATTGAGCAAATGAGTATCTACTTTGGCCAAATGATCCACACACGCAAACTATATTTAGATGCTGAGAGCTATTATATATTCAAAGCTTAAATTGAGTATAAATTATCCGTATTTCTAAAAAGGCACTCTGTTATCAAGCTAGTCCTATCATAGGTACTAAATATTAAAACAGCTGGTAGCCAGCAGGCAGAAGTGTAAACCATGACTTATGCCTAATATGCAGTGGGCCTTAGACATATTTTTAGTTAAATATTGTCAATAAACTGCTACTGATAAACCACACTCATTGGATTTATTTTTCTGTCACTAACATGTCATATTGTGCATCAAGACATGCTGTATAATGCCTCACAGAAAGGGTCTCGCTTAACCATCTTGGTGTTGTGTGTACTTGCAACCTGTGCGGGTTTGGCACTGACACTCTACAAGAAAGGTACAAAGATATTACCTTACTTATGTTTGAATAGCATTTTAAAAACATTTTGTACTGCTAGTCGTCAAGTTTTTTTTTTCCATTCTGTCATAGAGTATATCCATGTTTCATGCTTAGTATGTTTTTTTAATTCTGGAACAGGTTTAATCAGAATTCCATTCTTACAAAGCAGCAAAGAGTCAGGTAGGTCTGTCTGTAGCAACTACTGTATGTAGCTACCTGTATGTCTCAGTGCTTCTGTTATTGAATCATTTTTTATGACAATTTACCAGAAGAAACAGCTCCTCTAACAGGTAAACCCATTTGCCAATATTATGGAATAATATTTGGGAAGATTAAATTAATTTTACATTTCTTTATGTTGATGAAGACCTGCAAAAAATATAGAAAAATTATTTTCTTTTTAATTGTCATTTTATAGTACCCCTACTGTAACTGTATTTTGTGATGAGCATGTTAAAAGGTTTGTTTATTCTTTAAAAGGGTCTGGGGTGTCTGATAAAGGAATTGAAACAGAAGCTGAGGTCATCCACATAAATGGTAAATCTGAAATAAGGCTTTTTGTTTTTGGTTAAAAATAGCTCTGTGCTACACTTCTGTAACGTTTTTTTTTTATGTTCAAACAACACACAGATTGGCCCACACTTAAGGAAATGAAAGGTAAGAGCTTTGCAATTACAGAATGCAATACAAATGTGACTTTCACTTCTTATACTTACAAGTGAACTGTACTGGTATATCATACCTTGTCATATTGCAGAGAGCTAATTATGTAATTTATTTTAGTTACTACAACTATTGACAGAGCAACTGTTCCCCATTGTCTATCAATGACTAATGATGGAGGAGTTGTTCACCGCCCAAATCCAAAGGATACTGCAAAGGAAGAAACCTTGTTTCCAATTGCTCTGTGTCAGGAACGTTTCAGTTCAGGAAAGCATTGCTGGGAGGTATTTGTGAATGGGTCATGGTGTGTGGGAGTGTGCAGAGACACTGAAGGGTGCAGAATGGGTTCTGGGTTCTCCAGCACGAGGAAAGAAGTGGACTGTTACTCAACACAGAACCCCCAGTCAAGATGGAAGCAGAAGAGGTCCCAACAGAGCTTGGAGTGGTCCTAGACTGTGACAATCATACTCACTGGACGGCACTGGACGGCACATTTGTCTTGTTAAACTCACACCCAAAGCTACATTCATACCTGTCATTAGTCCTGGAACTAAAGACACATTGCCAATCCGACTAGTCTAATGGGATGTCTTACTGGTACAACAGGTTTACTGGTTTAATTGTTTTTTTTCTATTATTCATGCATCCTTAATGCAACCTTGATGAAGATATAACTACACACAAAGTGATACATTACTGTGGGAGCCAAGGACCTGATATGCCCAGTTCAGCAGAGTTCAGCAAACTATTTCCTTAGATAGGTGTGTAATAATAATGTCCAGCATAAGAATGAATTCAGATATTCTGAAGGAATGCACCAATGAGCAAGAACATGGGATACACCTCATCAGTACATATTGATGCTTGAAGTCTACATCCGAAGCAGAGGGTACCCCCTTTGCATTGCTTTTCAATGTCAATAACATAATTTTGTTGTGTGTCATCCAGAGTTCAGCTGAGGGCTGTTGGGAGATGATAGTGGGTAAAGTAGGCTAATGTGTAGTGTGTGGGTAAAGTAGGCTAGTGTGTAGTGTGTGGGTAAAGTAGGCTAGTGTGTAGTGTGTGGGTAAAGTAGGCTAGTGTGTAGTGTGTGGGTAAAGTAGGCTAATGTGTAGTGTGTGGGTAAAGTAGGCTAATGTGTAGTGTGTGGGTAAAGTAGGCTAGTGTGTAGTGTGTGGGTAAAGTAGGCTAGTGTGTAGTGTGTGGGTAAAGTAGGCTAGTGTGTAGTGTGTGGGTAAAGTAGGCTAATGTGTAGTGTGTGGGTAAAGTAGGCTAATGTGTAGTGTGTGGGTAAAGTAGGCTAGTGTGTAGTGTGTGGGTAAAGTAGGCTAGTGTGTAGTGTGTGGGTAAAGTAGGCTAGTGTGTAGTGTGTGGGTAAAGTAGGCTAGTGTGTAGTGTGTGGGTAAAGTAGGCTAATGTGTAGTGTGTGGGTAAAGTAGGCTAGTGTGTAGTGTGTGGGTAAAGTAGGCTAGTGTGTAGTGTGTGGGTAAAGTAGGCTAGTGTGTAGTGTGTGGGTAAAGTAGGCTCATGTGTAGTGTGTGGGTAAAGTAGGCTAGTGTGTAGTGTGTGGGTAAAGTAGGCTAGTGTGTAGTGTGTGGGTAAAGTAGGCTAGTGTGTAGTGTGTGGGTAAAGTAGGCTAGTGTGTAGTGTGTGGGTAAAGTAGGCTAGTGTGTTGATGTGTGGGTAAAGTAGGCTAATGTGTAGTGTGTGGGTAAAGTAGGCTAATGTGTAGTGTGTGGGTAAAGTAGGCTAGTGTGTAGTGTGTGGGTAAAGTAGGCTAGTGTGTAGTGTGTGGGTAAAGTAGGCTAGTGTGTAGTGTGTGTTGGTGTATGTCGGAACAAATGCAATCCAAAGGGAAAAATCCCAGAGCTAAAATCCAAAAAGGAGGGCTTTTTGTTTGTTTGTTTGTTTGTTCTGGTTTGGTGTCTGACAAAGCCCAGGTACTTCTTACACACATTAGTCCTGAGTTGAGGCTGAGTTGTTTGCACGTTCAATGCTATCACAATAAACAATAAATAAACAGTAAACAATAAAACAAACAATATTCTCACTGATCGGGCCTGGGACTAAAGGGCCATGTTTGTAGGACTATGCTGAAACTGAAAATGCACCTTTATGCACATTTTTTTCTTTAAGCATTTAGCAATTTTTGTTGTTATTTCTAATTAATGTCAATAAAATGTTACAAATAAAACAGCTGTACTTACTGCACATACTTCACACACATGACAGAAACATAATTGTTAAAGTTGCCCAGAAAAAAATATATTGTAAATAAATTGAATGAAATGATTACTATAATGAATGACATATCACTGAATAAATGATATATTTCTGAATAAATGACATATCTCTGAATTCATGTGTCCTCTGGGTGTTATGTTAAATATAAAATGTTAAAGGTGAATCCTATGCTACAAGAGTGATCTGTTTGAAAAACAAAAAAGACACATTAATAAAACAAAGTAAAGAGTTTTTGAATTAAAGGAACACCTAGCGATAAAGCGAGAACACAAAAGAGACTTAACACTGCAAATACCCTTCCAGTACAATGCACAGACTTTCTAAATAATCTGTGCAGGACATTGCACATAGTAACGATTTGAGGTCAAGCATTTTCCCCAGAAGTCTGTAGCCAAATATGGTAGGAACTTGAGCAAGACCAGTGGCAGATATCAAGCACATCTTTGCCTTCCACACAACGGATAATACTAATTAAAAGGAAATACGAACTGTGCTGTTGCCAGTGAGTCTGAAAAAATCTAGGTAAGCCGGTAATTATACAAGCTTTACAATTGTACAACCTTATACAAGCTGAGTATATTTCATGGAGGCTGCACTGGGTGGTTATTTTGTTTAGAATGTGTTTGCGATTTTGATGGCTGTAATGCATTGTATTATTTTAAGTAGTCTGTTACTGTATAGAAATGTTGTTGGCTGAACATTAAACACATCAAAGGATTCTCTCTTCCTACGTTAAATGACTAACTCAGGGAAATTCAGGGAAATAGCTGTCTGAGCCTATTTACCAGACTGGGGTTTATGGTGTTACAGTGAGAGTATCATTGATACGGAAAGAATAATAAATAAATACAAATATTTGTTTTTCAAATTTGTGTCTAACTTTTTAAATGTCACCTCCTGCTTTATGATCAGCTCACAATGGCGATGGAGAACAATGTTACCAGGTTATTTTTACGCTACAATATTTCGACAGGTAATCTGATCAAGTGCATAAACCCTTGATTACAATCATGTAATATATATATATATATATATTTAATAATATATTTCAGCATTTTAGAAGCATTAAAGTGTTGAATATTCCATAATACATTGATATTGTAATATGAGAAATATGTTGCAGACAACAACCCATTTAAGACATTTTAGGAACCTTATAAAATTTTACTGTAATGAGTATCTTCTGTCTTCCTTTTTAAACACTGCTGTCAGTGTTTGTGCTGAGCTGGTTGGGTCTGATTGCTATCCAGCCTCTCCATGGAATGGCTGTTACAGGTTGGCATTTACTTTATGCAGCGCTACATTTTCTGTCCTATAGAATTGCATTTCATGTCAAAAGGGTATTTATGTAGGTTTAGTAAATCAAAAATAAAAATAAAAAATGAATGGCTAGCTAAGTAAATGACATTATGAAGTTATAAAATGGATGCATGTGAACTACATACAACTGTAATATGGGCTGTGTTTGAAGATCTACTCATGATTCTGAACAACTGTAATCATCATTTTCCTTTTCAGTTCATGCTGATAAAGTCTCTGGTTATGTGGGGTCTCCTGCCGTTCTCCCCTGCCAGCTGTCCCCTCTAGCCAATCCCGTGTCAGAGGTGCTGTGGCACCGCACTAATGGTTCACACAACCAAGTTCTCCTCTACAGCAGCCAGCAGACTGAGGACCACAGTCTAGGCCCCCAGTACGCGGGCAGGGTGTCTCTGGTAGGGGACCTGGAGAAGGGGGACCTCTCCCTCAAACTGGACAACCTCACAGTAGCAGACAGTGGAAAATATGAGTGTTTTAGTAGGAGTCTAAACTGGTCTGAAAATGCCAAAATCAATCTAACAGTGAAAGGTAGGTGTTAATGTGAAACTGGTGAAATATTTTTTGTTCGTTGGTTTTTAGAAGCTTCTCCTAACTTATTTGTCTTTTCTCAGGTGTGGGGTCTAGACCATGGATGTCTTTTAATGATGCTGAAGAAACTGAAGACATTAATGTTACATGTCGGTCACATGGCTGGTATCCAAAACCTACTGTCACCTGGGCTGTCAGCAAGGGGAAAGTGACATTCTACAAGAATGGCATCAAAGGCTTCACTACAGGTTATATATGTGCAATCACATTAAGTGTCACATGCGAAATCTATGTTGAAAATGTATTTACATATGTATGTATATATGTCTGTATGTCTGTATGTATGTATGTATGTATGTATATATGTATGTATGTATGTATGTATGTGGATTTATTTCTTTATTTCTTTATTTAATTATTTTACACTCTTGTGGTGATGGATACCTGAGAGCATGTTATAGCTTTGTTTACATTAAGCTAGGTTAGATTCATAGGGCTAGTTTGGCTTGAGCATTTACATCATCATTACAGGGGTGTGTCTTAATGAGTTAGTACTTGGCTTCTGGTTACCATGGCACCCCACTTGCTACTGCGACACCAAGCAAGATAAACAGCACCAGCGGCACGGAATTTCAATTTTATTTAATTCTATTTAAAATAAATGGAGGACAAAGCTAAGGGGCATGTTCTGTACAGGGAGACGCTAAATATCAGTGCCAAACAGCGGTATTTAGAGAATCTCTATGCAACCAGCAACACTGAATGCATACATGCAGGCATGCATCAAAAGTTTGGCCAGTCTTCCACCTTGCTTGCACTTAACTTTATGTCACAAATGCTGAAATTGGTGGTTGCTATAGTTAGTATGTTTTGTCCTAGTGGGTCGTCGCTCACCTTTATTCTGCGAGGTTGCTTTTTCTTCAACACGTTCATACTTCATTGGTTTGTCATGCCACTCTCAGATGATGATGGCATGGTGAGTGTGAGCTCATGGGTTCTAGTCCCCTCTGAGTCTGAGTGGGTCTCCTGCTCTGTGGCTCTGTCTGATCAGGAGAGGAGGGAGAGCACTGTCATCCTGCACACACACACTGGTGAGTTACACTAGGGCTGACAGTTTTACCAGTACAAATGCAACTGATCTGCTGTTATCTGCCTTACAAAGGCAAAGTGCAGTAACTATGAATGTGAACATAGAAACAGAGAAAAATGCCTTTAACATTGCCATACTGCCCAGTCAAACATGTTGTACGTGTAATAGTGGTAATGCTTTTATCTACTTTCTTAATAGCAAGAAGTAAGAGATTTAGGCACAAGACAAAGGAGCTGTTACAAAGACAATTTCCAGTCTAAACTCAACAATATTGACAAAACATGAAGTCACTGCTTTTTGGCTTTGTAGAGTAGTTATGGATAATGGATATAAATTAACCATCAATAATCTTGTTTTCAATAATACCTTTTAAGAGATGAGGAAGATGGCCGCTCTCACAGCATCCCTATTGACAGTCCTGGTATACTCACTGCTACTTGGAAGCCTTCTGGGTTTAATGCTGACTCTCCACAAGAAAGGTACACACCTGCACATATTTTAAGCTGTATAATGTCTGATGTTTGATCTGTAAATTGTTCTTTATTTATGCTTGATTTGATTTGATTTTGATTCCCTTTTCAGGCTGCATCAGATGCCCAAATTTTTTTAAAATCACCAACAATTCTGGTAATTACAGTTATACCGTGTGGTAAAGCCCATATCTCAACTTACTGATTTTATTCTCATGTATTCTTTTCTATATTCTTACTCTTTCCGGAGTAAGTCCCCCTAAAAGTACCTTTGTTAAATATTGAAATATTCCTTGCCCATTTTTGCCAGCATTTTGCCTAGCCCATGTTTGTCTGGCCTCTACTTTGCCTTGTCTTTCTCAGGTTTTACATTACTTTTATTTCACTCTATTTAAATTAAAAAAGGACAATATATATTATATATGTCTTCATCAGGCTGCACTACATTAATTTGAATCTATTTAAATAAAAAAGGACAGAGTGTATTTTATGATGACGTGCATGGGTCAACTGCCATGCTATTCTTCTTGATATTTTTTATCCAATCAGTTATTTATTTTTTTATTTTTTTATGTATTTCTTCAAAGAGCTTGCCCTAAAGAGCCACATGTGCAATGAAAACACAGAGGTCAGACTGAGTTACATATCCAGTAAGTAATTCCTTTATCAAATCTACAAATATATTGTACATCTTTTACATAAAAGACATGGTGTTTCCCAATGTCCATCACTTAAATAAAATGTATTTCAATATCTGTTAATGAAAAAACGAATTGTAAACTGTATAATGGGATGCATAGATCAACTGCAAATACTAGTTATTGTCCCTGTATATATATATATATGAAGATAACAAACAAAAATCTTATTTCTTCAAAGAGTTTGTCCGAAATACCCAAGTAAACAAAGAGACTGAAACAGAGGCCGAACTGATTCAGATACCTGGTAATATATCCCCTTATCAATTATATGTTTATGTTTTAGAAACATGCCATAGAAATATATTCACTAATATTTGTTTATACACAGAATGGGGTTCACTGGAGGCAATGAAAGGTAGGACTTTTAACAGCTTCCTCACAATCAGTTCTGAAAAGACTGCCATGTACTCTAAAACAGACCAGGACAGAGCAGAAAAAAGGATAACATTCACAGAGCTGGTTGAATAGAATATAATAGAATATAATAGAATACAATACAATGCAATACAATACAATAGAAACAGGTGCCTGACCCAATCTAAGATGCGCTTCATTTTGTTCAGGCGGTGGTCATACATGCAAGCGAATTGAGCGACACGAAGTTCAATATTCCAATTATTCCTGTAGGAGGCAACCGATAGTGGCAAAGACAAGTGAAATTGTGCAAAAAAAAATGAGAGAAGTTTAATCTTATGCTAATGAGGAGCGAGTTTTGCCTGGTGGCAGCAAATCAAATCAAGAACAGTCTGTTTCAGTCGATTTGATTTGTCACCACCATCTGTACACCCATTAGCTGTCAGAACACGAGAACACTAAACTTCGTGGCACATCACTTAATACGCTTGCATGTATCACTAACGTAAATGATGTTCTTATAGCCTCTGCATGTCGCTCTCTTTCCACAGTTCATCTCACTCTGAACCCAGACACTGCTCCACATGTGCTGGTGCTGAATAACAATGGCAAAGCCGTGAGATGCCGTGAGCTCGGCCAAGTGAACCAGGACGAGAAGTTTCCTCGTGTCATGTGCAATCAACGCTTCAGCTCCGGTCGGCACTACTGGGAGGTGATGGTGGTGGATGGTAGCTGGTGTGTGGGGGTGTGCGGTGAACTGTTCAAGGAGGAACGAGGGGTACCCTCAACCCAGCAGAGTGGGCTGTGGAGTCTACAGAGGGGGGAGGAGGACGGAGAGGGGGGCCGGCTGTATGCCAACACCACACCACCCACTAAAGTGTGCACTCGCGAAGGACCCTTTAAACTCGGAGTGCTACTAGACTGTGAGAACCTCATACTGTCCTTTTATGACAGTGACAAAGGGACACTTATTTGCCTTTTTAAACTGATGTCCAGATACTCGTTCGTCCCTTTCATTAGTCCTGGGATAACACACACACACATATTGCGAGTTGTGTGAACATGTGCCTTTTTAAACTGATGTCCAGATACTCGTTCGTCCCTTTCATTAGTCCTGGGATAACACACACACACATATTGCGAGTTGTGTGAACATGTGCCTTTTTAAACTGATGTCCAGATACTCGTTCGTCCCTTTCATTAGTCCTGGGATAACACACACACACATATTGCGAGTTGTGTGAACATGTGCCTTTTTAAACTGATGTCCAGATACTCGTTCGTCCCTTTCATTAGTCCTGGGATAACACACACACACATATTGCGAGTCGTGTGAACACATGTCCACATCACACACTGCACGTACGTCACCAAGTTCACAAAAAAATCTCATCATTCACAATAATCTATAATAACAGAATATAATCATAACAATGAACAACATATTCAAAATAAAAAGTGTGAGGTGCTGATAGATAGAAGCAACACAAAACTACCATATTTGCACAACAATGCTTTTGTGCTTAGGACACCCAAATGACTACCAGCTGTTGCAGCCATGAGACAAGCAGAGAAAACTGCTCATACTGTATGTAGTCTTATCAGTATTTTTTTCAATCCAGTATAAATGTTGGGTTTATATAAAGTGGAATTCCATATTTGGGTCATTCCATGCCAAACCACTCAATTTTTTTCCGCCCTACCTCCGATTTTGATGACATTTGGCATGCTCATAGGCATCCTTGAGAAATGACAACATACCAAATTTCAGCTCATTTGGACCATTGTTCAAGAATCTAGAGAGTTTTGAAAATTTCACCGTTTTTGCATCGATTAGTGACCATGCAACAGAAAAGTGGCTACAATTTGCAAACCCATCACTCGATTTCCATAAATTTGGTATCATTACAAAGGGGAGACATTCCCCTTTCAAATGATATATAACACGATGACCTTTCAAGGTCATTGCATTTTCAAGGTCATTTGATGTGCGCTTGACCTTTGACCTAATTTTTCAGACAATGAGTATCGATCAATTTTGACAACATTTTATTATCTGTTAGGCAAAGAAGTATCAATTATGACTGCAAAGTTTCAGTTTGGAAAATCAAATGGTTTGGGAGATATTCAAGGAAGACTTTTTGATATACAGGGTGTTCCAGAAATAAATGCTGGCAAATAGACAATGTCGAGTAGGAACATTTATATTTACATTTACACTACACAAATTTGCTGTAAACAGTGCTATGGTAGATATTTAAGGAAGTCTGTTTGATATACAGGCAGGGGCGGTTCTAGGATTTTTTTAAAACAGGGGCCAGTGTGGGGCCAGTATGTAACCTTGAGGGGCCAAGAATAGCGGGGGGTCTGGGGGTCCTCCCCCAGAAAATTTTGGATTTCTTAGATGCAATTTCCTGCATTCTAGTGCATTTTGGGGTAGCCTGTTTCACATAGCAAATGCAAAAGCTATTCTCCTCCTAGGCCTGTTTAATAATGTATGGTTCTTGTTCATTAATGGTTGAGCCCATGTGATTTTACCCTTCATCATTTGGCGTCAAAGGTCAAATCTATTGCTATCCTACCAACAACATTACAACTTTGATGTAGCTTGTGCAGTGGATTACAACTTTAGAAGCCAACGGTTTTAATGTCAGTTCAGTCTAGTTTAAAGCAAGCCTAAACTTTTCATCAAAATCTGCAAGAACATTTGACTCACCAAACAATGAAATCGCCTTGTAGTTTGACCGGCAGAATGCAAAATCCTCCTCTTTGACCTCTGCGAGTGCGAAAGGTCTGTCGTCTGTCGGTACCAGCATGTATACTATCTATGGGTACCAGAACGTACCAGAAATGTGAAATTCTTCTTCGTGAAATTCTATTCCGTTTCCGACGCAACAACAAGCGCACTGCCACCAACAGTTTGGGGGCGGAACTGCAGCAGCGATCACTGAATTCTCAGGTTGTTGTTCTTGCCCGCTCGTTGACAGAACAGGGGCACTTCAGGGGCCAGTCTGATTACAGGGGGGGCCACGGCCCCTGTGGCCCCGCCCCTAGATCCGCCCCTGTATACAGGGTGTTCCAGAAATAAATACAGGCAAAAATGCAATATCAAGTACCATTTTACACTCACATACAAATTTATTGTAAATGGTGTCATAATGTAGAATACCACAGGTCTTAATCTCTGTTATAGTCACTTTCCCCAAACTGGTCAACATTGCCACAAATTGATCGATACTCATTGTCTGAAAAATTAGGTCAAAGGTCAAGCTCACATCAAATGACCTTGAAAATGCAACGACCTTGAAAGGTCATCATGTTATATATCATTTGAAAGGGGAATTTCTCGAGTGATGGGTTTGCAAAATTTAGCCAATTTTCTGTTTTATAGTCACTAATCGATGCAAAGACTGTGAAATTTTCAAAACTCTCTAGATTCTTGAAAAATGGTCCGAATGAGCTGAAATTTGGTATGTTGTCATTTCTCAAGGATACCCATGAGTATGCCAAATTTCATCAAAATCGGAGGGGGGGCGGAAAAAAATTGAGTGGTTTGGCATGGAATGACCCATTTCGCTTTTCATTTTCAGCTGCTTTGTAAATTACCTGGTCTTTTGTAATACATAAGTGTTCCAGTGTTGTTCGCAAAAGCACTACAAAACTACACACTCCTTTTTAGAGTTCTTGCTGATTTTGGTTGGTAAGTTGGTAATTGACAACTGAATTCCATAATGAAAGGAGGCCATGGGCGTCGCTTGTGGCCCCCCTGAAAGAAAATCATTTTGGGCCCCCACCCCAGTTCTCTGTGGTCGTGAATCATCCTGACCTATCCTCCTTAGCAGCACTACTGGGTCAGGCCACATTTTGATATACACCTGTGGCCTAATGGTTAGGGAGTTGGTCTTGAGGTCGCAGGTTCAAATCCCACATAGAAGAATGTGGGTGGGGAAATAAATAACTAGTGCTCTTCTGCACCCTCATATCCATGTCTGAAAAGCCCTTGAGCAAGGTATCTAACCCCACATTGCTCCAGGCACTGTAACTGAATCCCTGTACCTAAATAACTGTAAGTCGCTCTGAGTAAGAGCGTCAGCTAAGTGTAATGTAATAATAGATCTGAAAGAAAAGCTGCATAAAACAACATTTGGAAATACACACTTGAGCATTATTTAGTTATCATGGTAGCTGTTCACATCAGACCACCTGCTTATCTGTACTGTCTGTTCTCACTGTGACTGGACAGTGTTGCTAGGACGGCCATTTTGTAGCAGTACAATTCAAGGCCAGTCAGCTCAGCATACCACTATCTGTGTGAGCTTTAGTCATTTATATAACATTTAATCAGACCAATCATTGTATTGTAAATCATTTTACAGAGTATAATTTTACTGAGCATTTCAATGTACCATAATGCTTTTAAATGCCATGACATTGGACCACTATCACATACCATATGCAGGTATTAATAAAAAAAACAAAAACACAAGCTGGCTTCTAAGTAGATGACAGAAACAATGGGCCATTTGTTAGGGCATAGTGACACATGTTTTTGGTTTCTGCAGTACAGCAAGGACAATAGACTCTATACCAAGACTTCACCCCCACCTCCAGTGAAGGACATTAATTACCTCAACCAATAAAAAAACTGCACATTCTGTCCTTTTATAGTGTCCTGGGAAAAGCAAAAAAGGGCCTTGTCAAATAGGCATGCAACCATGTCAAAATGGACCATGCCTGTGTTAAAATGGAAAAATAACAATACAGCAGTTGTTCATTTATGTTGTTAATGTTAATGTTGATGTTGAGACAAAATTGCACCTCACCTTGTGTTTATGAAATAATTGTGGAAAAAAAAAAAAAAAAAAAAAAAAAAAAAAAAATATATATATATATATATATATATATATATATATATATATATATATATATATATATATATATATATATGGGCTATCCTTTAATCACATTCATATATATATATATATATATATATATATATATATATATATATATATATATATATATATATATATGATATATGAATGTGATTAAAGGATAGCCCATGTGAAAAATCACCAGTGAGTCTAGTTTTTGCGTAATGGAAAAAGCAAAAAGGGTCTGCTGTACCCTACACATACTGTATGTCATATGAACAGAGTCCTAGAAAAATAAAAACAATACAATGAGTCCAATTAATCATGATTGTTTTTTATTGTGTAACATACAAGACTGCTACCTGAAGCTCAACAAGTTTAATTGAGCAAATTAAAAACACAGTTGTGTTGAACTTATCCATGTCTATACGGATTTGCCCTGAGGATTTGACTCAATGCTCTCACTTGCTGCTTATTGATACATTCAGGAACGGTCTGCAAGTGTCTGTCATCGTATCTTCAATAGTCACATTATCTCTGCTGAATGTCATTCCTTTGTGGTCTTTTGCGGGACATTTCCTAAATTCATCACCTCCATAGTCATGCATCAGTGTGTAAAGATTTGCATCACAAGGTCTTTTTTTGTCAAAGATTGCCAGCGCAAAGCTGTTAATGTAAAAGTTATAGTTAAAAGGAACATCGAACATGACAGCCATCATCTTATGAATCTTGTTTGTAGCTGCATCTAGCAGAGAGTAGGTGAAGACTCCGGAGCAACCACACAGTGCGACAGCAGTTTTACGAAATTCACCATTTTCTTTTTGACCGCAGAGAATTGTTGATGGCAAACTCCTGAAAGCACGTCCATGATTGATATGCACTCTGATAATTGAAAAATCTCAATGAGCCACAGCACACACTTGGCCATAAACACAGACATTCACCATTTATAAAATTATTCAGATGGATAACAGTTACATGTGGAGCACAAAAAAGAACAAGACAGGAAGTGTTTAGCACAAAGACTGGTAGCATTTAGTCTTCTTCTATTTCAGAAACAGACGATCTTTAAACTTAAACTTTAGAAAACTTGTAGTCACCTGTAGTCAATAAGATCGTATTTGGTGTCATTTCTGACTTCAACGGTGCACTGGCGTCTAACCATAGTGTCTGGGACCTTTAAAGGAAAGAATACACAAAAACAAGTATGATATTAATGGTTTTTTATAAAGATAAACAGTATGTAACCTTCTGTTAAAGCAGTGGAAAGATTTTGAGAGAGCAGGGCTTTACTTACAGCAGTGATGAAGTGGCAAGCACAGAGAGGACAGCGTCTGAAT
>CM050198.1:5747261-5792261 GCA_027475355.1 Coilia nasus
TGACCAGGGTTTTGTGGCCAACCTCTCACAACCTAAACGGTGTTCACCCTCCTCAGTACCACGCAACACTTCAGCTTCCATCTTGCAGTTCCTAAGTAAAGAATTCCCAGGTAAGAACTTAATTACCTCCACCAAGAAGGTTATGTTTTTGGCCCAGTTTGTTTATTTGTTTGTTTGTCTGTCATCAACTTAACTCAAAACATTATGGATGGATTTTGATGTAATTTTCAGGATAGCTCAGAAATGGGCTAAGTGAGAAGTGATTAGATTTTGGTGGTGATCCGGATCACAATCTGGATCCAGGAATTTTTTAAAGGATTCTTCACCATTGCGAGATAGGGCCAAATTGTTCCCCGCAGAACTGTGGCTATCTTAGAAGTGATTCGATTTTGGTGGTGATCTGAGCTGCCTTGGCGGAGTGCTCTTCTAGTTGTAGAATATGATGAAGTCAATAATTTTATGACAAAAAAAAAAATTCCCCCACTAACCAGCTGACCAGTAAACAACTTCTGACATGTTTTTTCACAGGAGTTTGTTTCCCCCCAAGGGCTTGTACTGTAAATATTATAAATATTATATGTCTTTGTAATCTGAGAGGGAAGACACTTTAATGATGAACACAGTTTGACTGTGTTTTGATTGTAATTAAAATCAGTTTCACTGAGAAATCTAAATGTATTATGTGCAGAACTTTATATGTGCCATTAATAATCATCAGATTTATAGTCATTGTTTAAGCTTATATGTGTAATAGTGTTATTATAATCAACTTTTTGCACAATTAATGTGCAGTATTTCAGGACAAAATGGCAGGACAACTAATGCCGGATAACAACCAAAACCAAAACAAAACCCTCAACAATCGAGTTACAAATCAGTAAGTGATGTGTAGTTGACTGACTTCATTAAGTCTGTATACCAGTCTAATACATCTATTTCTGAATAAGATTTGGGCTCTGCAGGGAGTGATTTTGTTTCATTGATGTACATGCTTTGGAATTTATGATGCATGTGTATGCCAAAAATGAGGCTTCCGTCTTCCATAGGAGACCAGACTGGGATTCTGATTCCGGGACTGGAGCGTCCATGGCAAGTGATAAATCTAGGGATGGGCCTGGGCCTGACTTTAAGAAGGGAGCTTGTAACGCTGTTTTAAGGTAAGCACAAATTCTCTCTCTTTTAATGAACCAGTAATTGTTTTCAATACCAGTAATTGTTGACATAAATGTGAACTGCATTTTCTGCCCGGCCAATTCAGAGAGTGTGTGCAACCAGCAACCACTGTTCCAAACTCAGAATCAGAATCACATCAGAAAAACAAATTCGAAAGTCCAGTATCAAAACACTCGAAAGACCACCACGAGATCCCAGCTGTAGAACAGCCACTATTACAATGTGCTTCACCAGCTCAAGGTACACCTTAAAGCATGTTATGTATTTCTGTGTTTTACATTCTGTGTGTTAACGTTGGTCTAAATTCTCACCATTCAGGGTTTGAATTTCCCTCACAATGTGAATCCCCGGATGTTAGTGAATATTCACAACCATCTGTACCCCAGAGCAGTAGTCACCCAGGTAAATTGCAAAATATACATGTAGCCTACCTGTCACTGTCATGCTATTTATTTCAGATCACATTAGACGCTGTATGTTATATCTGAACTGTACTACATCACTCTTAGCGCAACCATTTGATTACTCTCTGAAAATGTTTAGGTTCATCACGTCACCCTCCTGATTTCAGTTGGAAAACAGTTTCCATATTGACTATTGGGGTCATCATCCTTCTGCTTACTTCTGCTACTATTGGAATGATTTCTTTTTCATATTCAAAAGGTAACGTGTGCCATGTTGAAAATGCAGTACTGTAGCCTAGCTAAACTATGTCTAAAACTATGTGTAATGACTAAATGCAGTTACAGTATGTTTACTTTGGCTTTCATTCATTTTCTCTTTCTTTTTCAATTCATCATGACGTGTAAGTTCCCTTCCAGATGCTGAACCAAAACCGAGTGTGAGTGTGATGTTGCTAGGTAACAATGCAGCATTAAGGAGGACTGTGGGAAATGTAGTCTTGGGAAGAGAGGCCTTTATGGTGGTGCCACCAAGTTCTGGATTCCAACAGTGTGAGCAAAAGAATGGAGTCATTGGCCAAAGACACATCACAGTTTTTGACACTTCACAAGTGGAGACCATTTCAGAAACAACTAAAAGGTGTGCCAAAATATCTCACTTACAGCCCAATGTCTTTCTGTGGATAGTTGAAGTAGAAACAGTCAGAGATGAGATACATCACTCCAAATGGATTCAGGAGAAATTAAATAAGTTGGCTTTACAATTTACCATTGTTTTGCTTTCCAGTGAACAAAAGCTAGACGTTGAATCAGTTAATGGCTTCTTGAACTCGCCGTTATGGGCTAACATGTCCGGCCTTGGGGTAAGGTATCACGTCATGAACAGTAACAGAAAGGAGCCTTCAGCACTGCTGGCTAAGATAGATGATTTACTTCAAGAACAAACAGGCTACAGTCTTGCAAAAAGCCTGCATGTTGAAGTGGAAGAAGCTGCAATGCAGGAAATTAGAGAAGAGGAGCGGAGGAAATATGAGAAGAGAGAGGAACTTCTAAAAGAGGATGAGAAAAAGGAGAGGAAGAAAATAGAGAAGGAAATTAGACAGGAGCTGGAGAGAAAAAAATTAGAGAGGGAACACACAATAAGGCAAGAAGAGGAAGCAAAGAGAGCAGAAAGAGAGCGAGTGATCAGACGAGAAGAAGAGAAAAAACGAGTGGACAGAGAGCGAGTGATCAGGCAGGAAGAAGAGAAAAAACGAGTTGAAAGTGAGCAAAAAATCAGGCAAGAGGAGGAAGCAAAGAGAGTAGAGAGTGATCGAGTGATCCGGCAAGAAGAAGCAGAAAAACGAGTTCAAACAGAGAAAGCGGTAAGAGAGGAAGAGAGCAAGAAGCTGCATATATCAATTGCCTTTGTCTTTGTCTTTGCCATTGTGGCCGGCACTGTCATTGCAGTACTTATTGTATTGCTGAAAAAAAAAAGGCTGTGCGCAATAATATAGTCTAGCTGTTTTAGGTTCTCATCACATTTTCCGATATTCCACATGACAATGTGTGTCTCATCTGCTCTGCTCTTCTCTGCCCCTCATGCTACACTAACACGCACACACACATACACGCACACACACAATAACACGCGCACACACATACACGCACACACACACACACACTAACACGCGCACACACATACACGTACACACACACTAACACGCGCACACACATACACGCACACACACACACCACTTTGTATGTACAAATGCCATAGACACATGTATGCTCTTATACAAATGCCATAGATACATGTATGCTACTCTTATTGTGTGAATGCTACTTACTCATAATGGCTGGGCTATGAAAGTTACCAAAGCATGTTCATTGTGCGCTGTATTATGTTCATTTGGGCAAGAAACTGTAAATAAGTAACTGTACATTTTTTTACATTTTACTGTATTTGTGTCAACATCACTTGAACGTGTTACACATTTTTATCTGTCTTTAAAATGTTCATAGTGTGTGTGTGTTTTTTTTTAATAATGGTATATAAGCAGATTCCATGAGTGTATCAATGAACTTGTACAATAAAGTTGTTTTGGATTCTTAACCTCTCATTGTCTTAAAAAACTGTATAAACTCTTACTAGCCATGTGAGCGGCCTCTTCACATATTTATTGTCTATCCCTTTATCAAATTTACTTAGGCAGGATCCAACCCAGCCAAGACATCAATTCATTATAAATGAAAATAAATTAGAAAAATAAAAATATGGAACTGCAATGAGAGTCAATCCCTCTGTTGTGCACATTTAAGAGTTTTGTAACATCACATTACACTTAGCTGACGCTCTTATCCAGAGCGACTTACAGATATTTGCAGGGTTCCAAGTTACAGTCCCTGGAGCGGTGTGGGGTTAGATGCCTTGCTCAAGGGCATCTCAACTGTGGGTAGGGCGGGATTCGAACCGGCAACCTTTCGATTGCAAGACCAACTCCCTAACCACTTGGCCACAGCTGCCACATCACATTAGCCTGGGCCTGCCCATACTGCCTGTGACGCTACATTAGCCTGGGCCTGCCCATACTGCCTGTGACGCTACATTAGCCTGGGCCTGCCCATACTGCCTGTGACGCTACATTAGCCTGGGCCTGCCCATACTGCCGGTGATGCTACATTAGCCTGGGCCTGCCCATACTGCCGGTGATGCTACATTAGCCTGGGCCTGCCCATACTGCCTGTGACGCTACATTGAATCTCGCGTCCAAGTCCGTTTGGCCAGCCTGCCTATGCACAGCTCTTCTTGGTCCGGAAAAATCCGGCAGCAATAAAAATGAACGCTACGCACACGTCATCGGAATCAGTGGTCTGACTGATTGCAGGTCTGCCCACAGCCATAGAAACAGCTTCCTATGTCTCTGGCTCTGTCCAGTAATACACAGAGGCATCTCAAAATACGCCCCTTGATTGCGCTCCTTAAGAACTTCCTGTCTGTGGGAGGTCTCCCAGACCAAGCTCCGTCTACGAGCGTGGTGTGACAGTCAGGCGAAGTTCACATAGCATTGACATACAGTACAAAAAGGCCTAAAACACTAAAATATAAAATATAAAACACACTGGAGAGGCACCCAATGCTTCCTTTCAATACATTTTAATGTGTTTTGTGTCATTACAAAAAAAGATGTCACACTGTTAAACCACAGAAACCCAGGCAGGAATAAACTGCTGTCTCTCAGCCTTTGTTGGAGGCTGGAGTAAGTCCAACCTGCAGTCGTTCTAGTTCTGGGGGCTCATGGGGAGGGTGTGTGTGTGTGTGTGTGTGTGTCTGTGTGTGTGTGTGTGTGTGTGTTTGTTTGTGTAGGGGGGGGGGTTATAGTCACTAGGCCTCAGCCACGTACGTCTTACAGAGCTGGTCATCCTCTCTGGGGTACAGGTTTGTGTCCAGGATAGGGAGGTTACACAGAGTGGGGAGGGTGTGTGTGAGCTTGTGTGTGTGTGTGTGTGTGTGTGTGTGTGTGTGTGTGTGTGTGTGTGTGTGTGTGTGTGTGTGTGTGTGTGTGTGGTGGGGGTTATAGTCACTAGGCCTCGGCCACGTACTTCTTGCACAGCTGGTCGTCCTCTCTGGCGTAGAGGTTTGTGTCCAGGATGGAGAGCAGGATGCTGTTGTGGCTGCGGAGCAGAGGCAGCACCACGGTCTGGAAGGCCTTCTCCTCCCCCTCATCGCCTCGCCGGGGGAAGGCGGCCTCCTTCAGGCCGTACTCCCGCTGCACGCGCTCCCGCATGGCCCGCTGCCCGCGCTCGAACTCCTGCCGCATCACGCACAGCCGCCGCATCACGCTGCGATGCTCCTCCTCCACGGCGCCCCGCGCCTGCTGGCAGCGCTCCGTCCGCTCCTCGGGTGTCAGCGACGGCTCCGCGCCAGCGCCCCCCTCCTCAGACTCCGCATCTGTCGGGACGGGACGAAACAGAACGGGATGGGGACGGCAGCCGGTAGGAAAAGAAAGGGATGGGAGGAGGAAAGAAAGAAAGAAAGAAAGAAAGAAAGAAAGAAAGAAAGAAAGAAAGAAAGAAAGAAAGAAAGAAAGAAAGAAAGAAAGAAAGAAAGAAAGAAAAAGAGTGTCATTCATTATATATCGAAATGGTGGTGTGGTTTGTCATGTGTGGGGACAACAGACAGACAGACAGACAGATAGACAGATAGATAGATAGATAAACAGACAGACAGATAGATAGATATATAGATAACATCTTGGTGAAAATCACACCACAGGTACCTCTGGGGGCGATAAGATCGTGGTCAATCATCATCGCCATCAGGACTATGGGGATCGCAAGGAGCCACAGCCAGGAGACCTCCATTACGGCTGAATGTAAAAGAAGGAGGTGTTAAAACAGACCTGCACATTGTTCATTATTGTTGTTGTTGTTGTTGTTATTATTATTAATAATAAGAGCATTGCTCCGTCATTTACACATGTTAAAAACACATAACTTTATATCTCCACTATTATTTGTAAACAATAACAATAACAATAGCGACAACAAACAGTAATAATAATAGTAATTAAAATAATAGTGTTGATAACCACCTGTGTACATACAAAAATTGCTAGTGTAGCCTGGTAAACCCGCCCCTCGTACTTCATTTCATTTTGTACAGAGGGTCTGGAACAGAGACTGTCAGAAAAGATTTGTTGGAGGTGTGGAAGTTTAAAAAAAGTGGATCTGCCTTTACCCAATCGCTAACGCCTGGTCGTCACGTATGCAATTAGCCTACCTACGCACTACAATTCAAATGTAGCACACAAGGTCAACGTCACGGCTAACGAACACACCCTCTGTTTGCTGATTGGATCGGTCTTGCTGGGACTTGCTAAATGACCCTCAAGACATTCCGGTCCAGACCCTCTGTACAAAATGAAATGAAGTACGAGGGGCGAGTTTACCAGGCTAGGGGTAGTGTGGTAAAGTGGTGAGTCTGGTGTTGTTAAAACAACATACAAATTCTGCTTTTGAGTGAAATGTCCACAAGGGGCGCCGTACTCTACCTGCTCCTCTGCGCTGAGGAGGGGGGCCTTCATTGGGGTAGTGTGGTAAAGTGGTCAGTCTGTTGTTATGGTTTAACACATACAAATTCTGCTTTTGAGTGAAATGTCCACAAGGGGGCGCCGTACTCTACCTGCTCCTCTGCGCTGAGGAGGGGGCCCTTGATTGGCTGGGGCTGCTGCCGCCTGTGCTCTGGCCTGCTGGAGCTGGACGGTCTCGTGTGCGGACGACTCTGGGGCCTCAGCGTGCTCCTCCAGGTGGCTCGCACAGAGGGAGGCGCTGCAGCTCTCACAGTGCCTGGCAGCTCTCTGTACCGCCCGCAGACAGATGTCACATCCGCCATCCATACTGAGGCTCGTCTGGCTTTCAGAACTGGGAATTGAGATATGAAGTTACAGATGTTATCTGTTTAACATGTGTAGAGTTATATGCCAACATAACACCCTTCATCGATTTTGGTGATCCTTTGGCTGTGGGAACGGTGAATTGAGATATGAAGTTACAAATGTTACCCGTTTCAAATATGTATATTTATATTCCAACAGATAACACCAATCACCAATGTTGGTGATCATCTGGCTTTGGAACTGTGAATATGAGATATCAGATATAGCAAGATACGAACGCTGCATTCCTAATCTGTGTTGGTGGTCATTTGGCTTTAAGAGCTGTGCATTGAGATATGAAGTTACTAGTGGTGTTGGTTTTACATAGACATATAAATCAAACAATTTTCATGAAACAGATGTACTAATGATGATGACAGCATGTCAGTTAGAATACAGGGGGCAATGGTGGCCTGGCAGTTAAGATAACGCAGGATCACGGGTTTGACATCCAAAAAACAATCTTACACACACTGATGTCCATGCTGCTTTCACACTTGCACTTTACCAACTGCATCTTCACTTACTGCGTGTGTGTGTGTGTCTCTAGTTCAAATTGCACATTTGGTGTCTGGTGAAATGCAATTTCATGCCTGTTACATAGTGAATTGACAATAAAGTACACTTTGACTTTTTGACCTTTGACCTTTGAATTCCCCAACTGCTGGTAGTGCCACTAAGGTACCCTGAGCACGGCGCTGTCCCCATGGCTGTCCCCTGCTCACGTGTGTGATGGGTTAAACACAGTCAATTTTGTTGTGTACACTGTGTGCTGTGCTGTGCAGTGCTGTGCTGTGCTGTGCTGTGCTGTGCTGTGCTGTGCTGTGCTGTGCTGTGCTGTGCTGTGCTGTGCTGTGCTGTGCTGTGCTGTGCTGTGCTGTGCTGTGCTGTGCTGTGCTGTGGAATCATGATGACAAATGGCCGCTGTTTGTTTGTTGCAGGCACCCTAAGCCCAGATCAATAGCTACTGGCACTGTAAATGAAATCAAGATGTCAATGTAAGCTTGTCTACTTACCTTGTTTGGGGGTTCAAGAACCTCTCTGTGCTTCTCTACAGTGTCCTCACGCTGTGTTTTAAAATACATAAAAATAAATATAATATAATATTCATACCAATAAAAATAGCAATAGTTACCAGTCGAGACAAACCGCTGAAAATAGCAATAAAATTTATCAAGCTTGTTTAGATTACCTTGCTTGTGGCTCTTCAACTTCATTTACAGAAGTGTGCTGTTCCACATTGTCCTCGCCTCTGTGAAATAATCAGATTAATTTAATGACACAAATAATCATAAAAAGAAGGCTCGTTACCAGCCAAAAACTGACAAACATAAACAGAAATCCCATGCCTCGTGTTGAAAACTGGACTGAATGATGTGTAAGCTAATTCAGTGGTTCTTAACAGGTGTGGCCTAGGGACCCATAATTTCCCATCACCAGTAAGTCACGACCCAAAATCTTGAACCAACTCAGTGCTGCCGCCCCCACAGAGAGAGGGGAATCAGAGGAGACTAAAGTGAATGTGGTGTAAGCTATTTCACTTTAGCCTGAAGGGAGGATCACTGACTTCATTCACAGAGGAGCCCTCTTAACATTCTGTGCTCGCTCCTATAGGGAAAATTAATATTACACATACTCCTGGGAATATATTAGAACAATGCTAATTTCCTTGTCGTAAAAATGATTAACAAAGTACTCAGGCTGAGTAATTACAGAACACAACTACACAGGACTCCTGATCACCCGATCCTGGACATTTTTTTTTACCATTTTTTATTTATCCCGGAATGTCCTTTTGAGATATTATGTCTCATCTTCCAGGAAGTCCTGGTCAAGATAGCCAACATGTTTGTGTGTGTGTGTTTGTGTCTGTGTGTGTCTGTGTGTGTCTGTGTGCCAAAGTCACTTGTAAGGTCGTAAGCCTAAACACTATTTGTTACCCCTGCCATTCTTGAGTGATTTACATTCACAGAGATAATGCTACAAATATACCTGTTAGTAAAAGTTGCTCCTTTGCCAGCGTCTTATATTTAAGTTGCACATCATCAGCAAAGACATACATGGTAGTTTTACAGGCACATAGCTACAAAAAAACAAACCAAACCAATGCATGATCCAGTTTCGATGCCTCCCACGCATCTACATTTCACACACCGGATACACACACACACACACACACACACACACACACACACACACACACACACACGCAATTATCCAGCCTGATGCCTTTTCCTCCCATGCACCCACATTCACATACACACACGATGATCCAGGCCTGAACCCTTCCCTCCCACACACACACACACACACACACACACACACAATGATCAAGGCCTGTGTCTTTCCTCCTATCCACACACGCACACACACACACCCATCCACACACACACAGACACACAGACACACACACACACACGATTATCTAGGCCCGTGCCTTTCCTCCTATCCACACACACAGACACACACACACACACACATACACACAGACACCCATCCACACACACACACACACACAAACACACACACACGATTATCCAGGCCTGTGTCTTTCCTCATACCCACACACATACACAGACAAACACACCCATACACACACCCATCCACACACACACACATACACCCATCCACACACACACCCATCCACACACACACACACCCATCCACACACACACCCATCCACACACACACCCATCCACACACACACACACCCATCCGCACACACACACACACACACACAATGATCAAGGCCGTGCCTTTCCTCCTATGCACACGCGCACACACACACACACACACACACACACAATGATCAAGGCCGTGCCTTTTCTCCTATGCACACACACACACACACACACACACACACACGACCCAGTGTTGATGCACTGGGCCATATGTCATAAGGCTGACTCTGGAGTAACAAAAACAACTCACTTCTGCTTTTCTATTCATACCACGCACCTGCTCTCTCGGTCTCTCGGTCTCTCTCTCTCTCTCTCTCTCTCTCTGTCTCTCTCTGTCTCTCTCTCTCTCCCACAAACACACACAAACACAACACTACTTGCTCTCTCTCTCTCCCCATATCTCTCTCTCTCTGTCTCTCCCACACACACACACACACACACACACACACACACACACACACACACACACACACACACCACCTGCTTTCTCTCTCTCTGTCTCTCTCTGTCTTTCTGTCTCTCTCTCTCTCTCTCTCTCCCACAAACACACACAAACACAACACTACTTGCTCTCTCTCTCCCCATATCTCTCTCTCTGTCTCTCCCACACACACACACACACACACACACACACACACACACACACACCACCTGCTTTCTCTCTCTCTGTCTCTCTCTCTCTTACAAACACTCATTCTTGTGGTATATTTTAGATGAAGGTCAAAAGGTGATTGACATGGCTAGTTATAGAGCAAAGTAGTGGACAGAGCAGTATAGGGAACATTAAGTACATATAGGCCTACTTTCAGCCCATGTGGAAAAGAATGTGCTGAGCTCTCGGTACATGCAGAACTGCACGTACACACAGCACATCTGGAATATATCATACCTAATGGACTATGTAATGTATACATTGATGTGAGGTGGATGTCGCCTTATATGGTCTGGACCCGAAGCACAAGCCTCAATAAAAGGTCGATGGCCAAATCAGAGAAGCTGAGAACTTCGGATGGTCAGGTGTGAAGATTCTCCCGAGATCGTTGGCCAACAATCTTGCTACTCTGGGGCAGTAAGTAAGTGCACGGAGTGTGAAATAAATCCTGTAAGTTTCCTCACTTAGACGTGTTGTTAAGTCTATTTCATTTGAGTGTTTCGATTAATTTGAGTCAGAGTACGTCTGAGAAGAATTTCCACGACATTCTCTCCCTCTCTCTCTCTCTCTCACACACGGACAGTGATAAACTAGGGTCTATCCACTCAGCAGTAAATCAGGCTGCAAACAATGCTTAAGTCTTCCACACACACTCCTCAGTGCCTCCACTCGCTCTCCGTCTGTCTCACTGTAGCAAATCAACTTGAGAGGAAAGTCCCCAAAAATCCAGCGAAGGGAAATGCCCTCTAGCCGCACTGACACTGAACACCAAGACAAAAGAGGTAACCTACCACTCTCTCTCTTCACTTACACATAAAGGAGTATACTTTTTTGTTGGATGCTGGAGTCTGTGTTTCAGACTGACTTCACACTTGAAGTTTCTGCTCACCATGGATTGTGTTGTGTTTTCTAAATAAGCTAAAATAGGTGAACACTGTCACCAGCAGCTGTTTGACTCTTCTTCCACACGACACAAGTACAACTCCTATCTGGCACACAGACACTTACTGTAACATTTCTACTGAGGCAAGCAGACTATGGTAAGGTTGGGATGGCGGCCCAAAACTATTTTATTTCAGGGGGCGATCCTGAGTATAACTGCTCATCTGCAAAGTCTGTTCTGCAAGGTCGGTGGTGAGGAAGATGGCCCTGGGCATTTGACACACACACAAAAACATTACACTCCAGACACTCCAGACAACTCCGACATTACCAAAGTTTTCTATTCCCACACAAACACACACACACATACACAAACAGTATTTCTGTTCTTATTCTCCTACACGGACTTCATGCACCCCTATTGTGGTTCAAAGTCTAGGTATTAACAAACTCAGGCAGAGTCAGCTGGTAATCAAGAAGTCTCAGAGAGCTTTATTACGGCACCGGAGACTCACGTCAAGTAGCAAACAGGCGTAGTCTGCCGTTACACACAAGAGCATCCATTCTTATACCTTCAGAAATCCATACAGCAACATTACATGTGGCACATTAATCAATTCACGTGTTTGGTTAGTCAACACCCAAAAAACAGCCCTTGCGACCAACATCTATGTTGCTTCCTCCTAGGTTGACCTGACCCCTTTAAATTGTAAGTGAGGCGCCACTTCTCCAGCCTCCCTTATTAGCACATCTCCAGGGACACACCTTATCTCAGAGATAGCAGAAACAGGCGACCAGCAAGACTCAACACAGATGTCCCATTGTTTTGAAATGTATTGAAACACTGTACATTACTCTACTACATAAATAAAGTAATAAAAAATAAAACACAGATGTCCCCACAAATCACCCCCCCCCCCCCCCCCCCCATGTGCTTGCACACATTCCAGGAAATCAGCAAGGCCGCAAAAGAGACCGCAAACTGACCCAGACAGTGAGACACAAAGAATGATTACACACCTCTATGGTCTTAGAGTAAGACACACAAGGTACACAGAATACAATTTAGATTCATTATAACCCACTGACATGATCATGAAGACATCAATTATACATATAAAATAGATTAGATTATTTTTATTCCCACAGTATCATTACACACTGAAAGGCAGACAAGTAAGAGGCAAAGAGTGTTAAATCGTAAATGGGCTGTATTTTTATAGCGCATTCCTATATTCGGCACAGTACCCGAAGCTCATTACTTTGCATCCCTTATATTCACCCATTCACACACGCATTCACGCATGATCTGATATCATCATGTAAATTACAGTCCAGGATCAATGTCAAAGTTGTTTGTCCAGGATCAATGTTGTCATCTTTAAAAAGAAAACTGTGGTACGGGATGTATTTATTTCTTTTCTTTCGCTGTTCTTTCTGTTAATTACTTGGTGATATCAGATCGGGCCACATTCACACACCGGTTGCAAAGCCATGCCATGCAAGGCACCAATCAGCACAGCAGAAGCAGCATGGGGCTCAAAGAAGATACCGTAAAGAGGTTTACAAAATAATACAAAATAATACAATCACAAAATAGCTTCCTTTTAAATACAACCACAAAGTAGCTGCCTTTTATCCGCTGAAAAAAACATATCTCATATTTCTGTTTTACTTTTCCACCAACCCACTTACTCGCTCAGCCACACACTCACCCACCCACACTTGTGCGCTCGCATGCGCATGCAAACACACACATACACACACACAAGCGATGAAACAGGGTGTTTTGATGAAGCAATAAGCAAGACTGTAAATGTCTAAAATGTCTACAGAGGACAGTGTCTTAATATCCGCTTCTGTGTGTGTGCATTCTGCACATAGTGTAGTAAGGCCCTACAGTCCCACTATCCACACCCACTATTCACACACACACACACACACACACACACACACACACACACCCGCACACGCGCCACTGGCTAAAATGCAGCTAGGGAGAGAGGCAGAAGTGAAGGGCACTTTATAATCAAAAGGGTGTTGCATTTTACCCATGTCTGCAAAATAAACTACTATTTTGTGTAAATATGAGTTTAATCTGGTATTTCATTATATTTCGGTGTTCAGATATATTCCTTGTAAATGATATGAGCTTTTATAGTTTTGAAACTGGCATTGTAAAAACATTCCAGTGTAATGTATAGTTCTATTCCAGTGTAATATATCATTCTGTTCCAGCTTAATCTTCCGGTGCAACATTTAGTGGTTGTGAAGTGCAGGCTACCTTGTCTGTAGCACAGCTAAGAGTAACAGGCAATGATAATAGACATCCTATAGGGCAATGATAGCGTCACAGCATGCAGACAGTTAACTAGGCTGAACAACATGTGTACAGTTCAATAAAGGGCGCAACTCAAAAACCTTACAACCTTTGCCAACATCACTCCGGACATATCACCAGTTTCAGATGACTAAGGTGCTGATTATTTGTGTTCACTTTAGGCGTACTACTTTTAAGCTAGTGGTGTAATAGGACATTCCGTTCAAAGCGCAACATATGTGCAACATATTTGATACACTACTTGGCACTACAAGGTAACACATCGAGTCTTACTTTAAACGTAAGAATGATTTCTTTTCTTGCTGTTCATGTAGGCTACTGTCAGCTCAGCAGTCATAAAATTATGTGGGGAAAAAATAAACATCCAACACGAGTTAAACGCGCCGACAGTCCGATGCGCCTTCGGTAACTTTTACAATGCAATCTGCCAATTTGCTCGTTTTGCCTCAACCTTAATGGTAAACATCACTGAGTCAAAGCACTGATGTATCTACAAATCTAGTTTGCAGCAGATTTTGAGATCGAACTTACCTGTTGATGCCAAAGTGAGTAAAATATTGGCAATCTCAAGAGTAGGAGGGGAGGGGAGGCTTGTTGAGTTCAGCAGAAACAGAAAAAAAAAAAAACTTCCTGGCCACAACCACTCCTACTCCTATAATTTGTCCAATCGGCTTCTGTTGCTAGGCGAAATCTAAAGAGAGAGTGCAGTTGGTGGGCATCTTTTGCGTAGTCGTTCATGTAACTAAAATGTATTTGTATGCCTAAAATAAACTCCCCAAAGGCGAGCTCTATAATCTTTATGCCAAGTCTAAAACATATTTTTTTTTACATAAAATGTTCTAGAAACTGGATAGAGGTAGAGGGGTAGAAACTGATACACGCACACGTGCACACACACACACACACACTCCTCACTGTCACCTTTTGTGTATTTTGTGTGTGAGGCATTTACGATCGCATTACGGGCATTACAGCTGTCCCATGCCTTCTCTTATTCTGACCAGGCCTTTGCAGTAATGCTCCCAAGCAAGCTCTGCAATAAGCTGCCTGTACACATATACTTGGCTCCTTCCTTCTCTGCGTTTAAATCTTACCCTACAAGCCTTACTTGTAGTCTGCCCTGGAGTTCAATGCAACATGAATGTTTTATTGTTTTATCTGTAGGTATTTTTTAATTTATATTTATTGTTTTATCTATTGTATGTTGTCCACTCTGTTTGTCTATCAAGTCGTTTTACCCTGCTTGTCCAGCCCTTTGGTCAGCTGCTGCTGCTGTTTTTAAAGTGCTTTATAAATAAACTTGGCATGACTTGACCCGCCCACTAGGTGCAGTCGGTGAGCACTCCATGGATAAGAACATACGTCTGGCCGTATACCCTCTCCTCAGACAAGGCGAGGTCACTCTAAACTTTTCTCTGTCGTTGTCCCTCAATGGTGGAACAACCTACCAGTCACTACAAGAGCAGCAACATCCCTCTCGACCTTTAAAAAGCTTGTGAAAACCCTTCTTTTCCGAGACGGCTTTCCTTCCTAACAAAACTAATCTCTACTAACCAACTCTTTACCTAGGTGCCTCATGCTTGTATGAGTCTGTGTGTGCATCTGAGGGTGTGTATGTGTGTGTGTGTGTGTGTGTGTGTGTGTGTGTGTGTGTGTCCCTGCCCTGAGTAACTAGCTAAGACACATGTATCTTCTGTGTGTACGTGTGTAGTCTGTTTACTCTGTGTTCCTCTACACCTCTGTTAACTTATTGTGTCCTCCTTTTGTAAGTGGCTTTGGATAGAAGTGTCTGCTAAGTGTAATGTAATGTTATAAAAACAGGATAGATCTGAGTTGTATATCTTTGTGAAGTATACAAAAGTACTAGTTACAAAAACACGTTTATATGTAATATTTATAAAGGGTTAAAAGGTGAGTGTAGCACAAAGATGAGTGTTCAGTATAAAAGTCTCTGAACAAAATTATGCCATATTCTTGCTGTTTTATTTCTGTATGTATGTATGTATGTATGTATGTATGTATGTATGTATGTATGTATGTATGTGTAACCAGGTGGTAAAAATAAATAAATACATATGTGCTGTATGGTTAATGTGGTCATGAAATTTATATAAATTGTTTTATTTTGAAGATGAATTTAGGTGTTCTGCATACAAGAAAATCCTAACTGTTCATGTTGGAGTATAAAGTGGAGCTTATTAATGTAGTAAGAGAATGACTGCTGTGGAAGATATTTTTATGATCCAGTAGGGGGCAGTAGTTCCCAATTTAATGTATTATAGACACGACCACGATTCAGTTGTATTCTCAGGTTTTACTTTTGGTCGGCCTTTCTTGCCGGATTTAGTTGTTGGAGACGACATGTTTTGAGTGAGCTCGTCCAGTTTCAAATATTTTCTGTTTAATAGCAAATTAACAAACAATTTGTCGTGATATATCAAGACTTTATGATATGCAGTGCAGTACATGAGATGATGATGAAGTTGGAGGTCGTGTAACGACGATGTTTAAAGATTGTTCAACCCACGTTTGCTGTGTACGGTTTTAGAAGAAAACTTGTGAGTAAATGAAACCTGTAACTAGAAGAATCTTAGGTCATACATACTCCAAAATGGGTTGTTATACATGTATAAAATGTTGTATCCCTTTTTATTTTTTATTTTATAGATAAGCCCACTGCCGTATTGTTCTTTCTTTTTTTTTGGGTAACGTGTAACTGACTTAAGCTGTGTAGCTACAGAAGTTGAGCCATAAGAATCGAGGCCAGATTTTATTGTATTTGGTTTACTTGCATCTTTGTGGGAAATAAAGACAACATATCCCCGAATGACAGTTTGTGTCCTGTGTGGTACAAATCCGCAGGCTACACATTTTGGTACCAGGAGTGGGGTATCGATTCTCCCAATTGGTGCATAGCATAGCTAAATTAGTTGAACAATACGGCAGTGGTGAAGATGGTGTGAGAGAGACGTTCCGGAGTCGCAGTCCGCCGGTGCAGGAGAGGCAGTGTTTGTCAACGTGTGGACAAAGGGAAGTCACTAGGAGGACACAGATCCAGAGACTACTATATTGATAGGCTACGAGAGAAGTGGATCACCATAACACGGACATCAAAGACTTTCCTCGGTTAATATCCTTGACAAAGTGAAGACTTTTTTTTTTTGAAGGACTAAGAATTTATTTTGTGTTGTTCTTTGTATTGTTCAGTACGTAAAATGTCTAATCCAGCTAGTGACTCTGAAACAACAGAAGGGGCTGTACATACTGTTGGTAGGGATACTTTGGATAGGATACAGGATCAAATTTCAGAGCTTAACAGATTGCAGGCTGAAGCAATGGCCAATAGGGCGACACGATCCTATGTGTATCTACCAAGAGAACGGCAGATTCAAAATTTCAGTGGTGAGTACAGTAAGGATGGGAGAGATGTCGAAGAGTTCATTGAGGAAGTAGAGAGGGTCTTAAGGACCCGAGAGCAAAATTTAGACGAGAAATTTGACTTTGTCATTTCACTCTTAAGAGGTCCAGCTCTTGAAGAGGTCCGGATGTGTGTAGGGAATGAGGCTAAGCAACCAAGGGATGTGTTTAAGTGTCTTCGTGAAGCTTTTGGTGAGAAGCGCAGTGCCACTCAACTTTTGCAGTCCTTCTACAACCGCAAACAAGCAGAGGGTGAAAAACTAAGTGATTACTCCCATGCTCTGTCCCATTTACTGAATTCTGCTGTTAAACAGTCTCCAGGCCTCGTTCCTAATGAGAAGATCCTGTTAAGGGATCAGTTTATAGAGGGTCTACAAGACGCATTGCTCAAGCGAGAACTTAGGAAATTAGTGAGAGAGAAAACTGACTTAGACATTAAAGGTGTTCGTACGGAAGCAGAGCTATGGGCAATGGAAGAAAGTACTACTGCCACTAGAACAGTGAAATTAAGAGTGTCTGAGGTAACGAGCCAACCCCTATGTTCAGCTGTTAGCATGGGAAAGGGCAAATCTACCACCTTGGATGAGGTCTTAGAAGTGGTTTCTAGACAAGAGCGACGGTTAGTAGAACAAGACACTGCTATATCTGAACTTACTAGAGCTGTCAAGGAGTTGACCATGTCCAAGGCAACACGAGTGTACGGAAGACCTGACCGTAGGCCTAGAATGCAGCCACGTTTTACTGATGATGGGCAACCTATATGTTTTAAGTGCAGTGGAGTAGGCCACCTTGCAAAAACATGTACCAAGAGACTTACTGGGCAGCCTCAAGTCTCTAACCAGGAAAACTGACTCCCTCGGTTGCTGTGAGCCAGGTAATGCGAGGGGAGACTATTGGCTCATCTGACATGACCACTCGAAGTAGACTGCTGGATCGGGCAGTGGGGCAATGTCCCGTAGTTGAATTAAAGATAAAGGGGATTAACACTTCATGTCTACTGGACACAGGCAGTCAGGTTAGTACCCTTACGGAGAGTTTTTTCAGGGACAGTTTGTCAGGGCATAACCAACAAATGCTTTCTACATCTGGGTGGTTAAAGCTAACAGCTGCAAATGGATTGGACATTCCCTACTTAGGTTATCTTGAATTGGATGTAGAAACTATGGGGATGGTGCTACCTAATTGTGGATTTTTAATAGTTAAAGATTCGCCAAACTCATCTACAGTGCCTGGGTTAATTGGGATGAATATCATCAGCAGGTGCAGGCAGATTGTTCATGCTGAATTCGAGACGACACTCCGTGGTCATCTGGACTCTGACTGGAGGGAAGCCTTTCAGAAAGTACAGTCAGTGGGTCTTGTACATCAGTCGTCTATTGCTCGTGTTTCAGGAAAAGACCTCACTCATGTACCAGCATTATCAGTTGCTACCATAATGGCTAGAGGGGTTAGGAGAGCTGGGGACAAAGGTAAATCATTCCTGCTAGAGCCTGTTAGTAGCCCATTACCAGGAGGACTGCTAGTGGTGCCTACTCTTGTTCCTACAGGGAACCAGGAATTTCCTGTGCAAGTAATAAATATGTCACCAGAGGATATTTGGCTCCATCCCAGGACTAGGGTGGGCCTACTTAAACCAGCAGATGTAGTAAATGGGGAAAAGTCATTTGAAGTCAGATTTCACCGCATTTCAGCAGATCTTGAGCAGATTAGCATTGACAGCAATGTTCAGTCTACAAGTAAGGCATCTATTTTAGATAGATTGAACATTGGAGGCACCCCAGAACAGCAGGCTAGGTTGGGTATTTTGTTGGAGAAGTACTCAGCTGTCTTTGCATCTGATGATGAAGACTTGGGCTATACTGATAAAGTACAGCATGAGATCCACTTGACTGACACAATGCCCGTGACACAACCCTATCGTAGAATTCCACCAACACAATACAGGGAAGTTAGAGAACACATAGCCATGCTGTTAAAGAAAGGTGTGATCCAGGAAAGTGCAAGTGCCTATGCATCGCCCATAGTGGTAGTCCGCAAACCTGATGGTAGCTTAAGGTTATGCATTGATTACAGAAAGCTAAATGCAAAGACTAGGCGAGATGCATTTCCATTACCCAGGATAGATGAGAGCTTTGATGCCTTAAGGGGGGCAAAAATATTCTCAACAATTGATTTGGCCAGTGGATACCATCAGGTGGCTATGAGTGAAAAAGACCGGCCTAAGACCGCATTTACTACACCTTTTGGGCTTTTTGAATTTGTACGAATGCCATTTGGGGTCTGCAACGGGCCTGCGACATTTCAACGATTAATGCAAGCTACAATGAGTGATCTTATTTTTCAGGTCATACTGGTTTATTTGGACGACATTTTATTGTTCTCAGGAGACTTTGATGACCATCTGAACAGATTGGAGACGGTCTTGTCACGATTAGCAGAGACGGGGTTAAAAGTAAAACTTGAGAAATGCCACTTTTTGCAAGAGAAGGTTCAGTTCTTAGGACATCAGGTCTCAGCAAATGGCATAGGCCCTGACCCTAGTAAAGTAGATGCTGTGACCGAGTGGCCAGTACCCACATCAGTCAAGCAATTAAGGTCCTTCTTAGGGTTCTGCAGTTATTACAGAAAGTTTATACAGGGATTTTCTAAGATTGCCGGGCCACTGCATGACCTTGTTAATAGTTGCCTGTATGATGGAAAGCCCAAAAGATCCCTCCAGTTTAGTTCATTCTGGACAAATGAGTGCCAGAGCTCTTTTAAAAGCTTGAAAGAAAAACTGACCACTGCTCCTATATTGGGCTTTGCCGATTTTACGCTCCCCTTTATAGTAGAGACCGATGCAAGCCAGCATGGTTTGGGTGCTGTTTTGTATCAGCAACAAGAGGGTCAGAAGCGTGTGATAGCTTATGCGAGTAGGAGGTTGCGTAATGCAGAAAAGAATGACCGCAACTACAGTAGCATGAAGTTGGAATTACTTGCACTGAAGTGGGCGGTAACAGAAAAATTTCGAAGTTACTTATTGGGATCAAAGTTTGTAGTTTTGACTGATAATAACCCGTTGTGTTATCTGAAATCTGCTAAACTAGGTGCAATTGAACAGAGATGGGTTGGGCAGCTGTCTGTTTTTGACTTTGAAGTAAAGTATCGGCCTGGCTCCAGCAATGCTGCTGCTGATGCTTTGTCTAGGCAGGAGTTTGCAGGGGAGCCTGAGCCAGAAGGGGATACCGAGTTTGATGATTGTGTTGCTGTTTGTAACATGATAAGCAGGGGGACTGCGCTGAACTCTGACCTTGTGATGGCTGGCATGCGTTGTTGTAGGGTTAGACAAATCCGTGCACTTGAGTCTGGGGATGTGGAAAATAATGATGCACACGGCAATACACATACACTACCAGGGTACACCAGACAACAACTAATTGAGTTCCAGAGTAATGATGCAGTACTCAAGGAGTTTAAGAAATTTTGGGACAGACAGAAAAAACCTCACTATAGGGAAAGGTTGGATTTAACAACTCCTGTGAAGCGTCTCCTTAAGCAGTGGGGCATGATTAAAATGAAGGATGGGTTGCTGTATCGGGTGGTAGATGACCCCAGACATGGTCAGTGCTGGCAACTACTTTTACCCCTCTGTCTCAGAGAGCAGGTCTTAGGGAGTGTTCATGACAGTATGGGGCATCAGGGGATCGAACGTACTGTTAGCCTTTTGAAACAGAGGTGTTTTTGGGTTGGCATGTACGACGATGTAGACAACTGGGTAAAGAAGTGTCAACGTTGTATACTCACTAAGATGCCCCAGCCAAAAATACACGCTCCAGTTAAAGCCTTTCTGGCTTCTAGACCTCTTGAAGTGATAGCAGTAGATTTTACTGTGTTAGAACCAGCATCTGATGGCCGTGAGAATGTATTAGTCGTCACAGATGTCTTCACAAAATTTACACAGGCCTATCCTACTAAAGACCAGAAAGCGGACACAACAGCCAAGATTTTATTAAAAGAATGGTTCATGAAGTATGGCGTACCTGAGAGATTACATTCAGATCAAGGCAGGAACTTTGAAAGTGAAGTAATTGCTGAATTGTGTAAACTTTATGGCGTGAAAAAGACCCGTACCACTCCATATAGACCTCAGGGTAATGCACAATGTGAGAGGTACAATAGAACCCTACATGACCTCCTACGCACTCTGCCTCCTGACAAAAAGAGAAAGTGGACTGAACATCTTCCCGAATTGGTGTATGCGTATAATGTCACTCCTCATTCCACTACAGGGTATTCACCTCATTTTCTATTGTTTGGAGTCCAGCCAAGATTACCTGTGGATGCCTTGTTAGGTCAGGATACAGTTTCAGGAGACCGGAGGGTGGACTGGTTGTCTGTACACCAGGAGAGGCTAAGGCAAGCCCATGAAAGAGCTAGAGAGTATTCTGAGCAGAAAGCAAATGAAAGAATATCCGTACTAAATGAGAAAGCCTTCTGCCCTCAGGTTGGTCTGGGTCAAACTGTCTATCTCCGCCATAGGCCTTTAGGAAGAAACAAAATTCAGGATGCCTGGAGTCCCGTTGTGTATAAGGTTGTGGATATCCAGGGTACGACGCATACTGTTGAGCCTGTAGAGGGAGGTCCTACCAAGAGGGTACACAGAACAGAACTGAGGCCATGTAATCTTCCTAGGCCTAGATCAGGCATTGAGAAGGTGAGTCCTTCTGATGGAGACATGCCTGCAGTGGCAGAGGCACGCATGCCTGACTGCAATGAACCTGATTTTGTAGTGTTGGAAGAAGTAACTAGCCCACCTAGTTATGATGAGCCGAGTGTACTGGTGGAAACAGACACCACAGAGGATGCTTTAGTGTCTGGGTCAGAACAGGACCATGAGCCGTTACCATTGACTGGTGATGGGGAGGGTGAATCTGCGGTAGCAGGGGTACAGGTAGATGAACCAAGTGTCTCAGATATGAGATCCGACTTACCTCTTAAGCGGAGTTCAAGAACCACAGCTGGGATACATACAAACCCTTTTAACCTTCCCAGGTCAGCTTGTAATGCAATAGCAGTAAGCACGGAGATGGTTTCACATGTTTTATCAAACATTAGTGCAGTTTTATTTGAGAAAGCACTACAAGGGGTCATGAGTCCTTCACAGAATAACTGAGTCATCGAGGACGCTGACATATGCAGGGGAGAATGTAACCAGGTGGTAAAAATAAATAAATACATATGTGCTGTATGGTTAATGTGGTCATGAAATTTATATAAATTGTTTTATTTTGAAGATGAATTTAGGTGTTCTGCATACAAGAAAATCCTAACTGTTCATGTTGGAGTATAAAGTGGAGCTTATTAATGTAGTAAGAGAATGACTGCTGTGGAAGATATTTTTATGATCCAGTAGGGGGCAGTAGTTCCCAATTTAATGTATTATAGACACGACCACGATTCAGTTGTATTCTCAGGTTTTACTTTTGGTCGGCCTTTCTTGCCGGATTTAGTTGTTGGAGACGACATGTTTTGAGTGAGCTCGTCCAGTTTCAAATATTTTCTGTTTAATAGCAAATTAACAAACAATTTGTCGTGATATATCAAGACTTTATGATATGCAGTGCAGTACATGAGATGATGATGAAGTTGGAGGTCGTGTAACGACGATGTTTAAAGATTGTTCAACCCACGTTTGCTGTGTACGGTTTTAGAAGAAAACTTGTGAGTAAATGAAACCTGTAACTAGAAGAATCTTAGTTCATACATACTCCAAAATGGGTTGTTATACATGTATAAAATGTTGTATCCCTTTTTATTTTTTATTTTATAGATAAGCCCACTGCCGTATTGTTCTTTCTTTTTTTTTGGGTAACGTGTAACTGACTTAAGCTGTGTAGCTACAGAAGTTGAGCCATAAGAATCGAGGCCAGATTTTATTGTATTTGGTTTACTTGCATCTTTGTGGGAAATAAAGACAACATATCCCCGAATGACAGTTTGTGTCCTGTGTGGTACAAATCCGCAGGCTACATATGTATGTATGTATTTAAGTATTTATTTGTTTGTTTATTTATTGTATTTTCTCACTGCCAATTCTAATGTCTCTGGCATGGAGAGAAAAGGCCTACTAATAGGAGGTGCAAGGAAGGGGAAAAACGTGGGCCTATGACTTTCTTAACAGGTGTTGGTTCTGCTTAGCAACACATACTGATTGGACAAAAATAAGCAACGGCGAGGAAGTAACTGAATGGGTTTCCTGTACCCTAGCCCACTTTCCCGTTGTTTTGTTTCTGAAGTCACTAAAGTGTCACGCTGAAGTTGAAGATATTTCACGCATCTACAGGTAAGACCGATCGTAAATCTCCACTCTCTGTCTCAAACGATGCAGTTGTAGGCATATGCACCGGGACGTCGTTGATTCACATGTAGGCTATGTTAACATTTAAGCATTCAGGCTACGGTGTCACGGACGGGGTTTATTCTTACATTTGGCTGTGTGCATCCCCCACGGATGGGAGCACGTACAAAGTTGCTAAACAAGCCCATAAGTAAGCCATAGACGTTTTGGAAGTCGAGTAGAGTAGGTGTCCAGACAGTTGGGTAACTATCGTTAACCATAAGCGCATCTGGTAGGGAGAAAAGGACCATGTGGACTCACATTAGTTTGGATAAAAGCAACTTTTATTTGACGACAATAGCATATTGGTTCAGAAGAAGCACATGCAGCCTACTGTAGATACAGACTTAATACGTGTCGAATCTGCAACCGACTAAATTACCAGCGTGAAATGCTGCTGTGGGTTGCCTGGTTGTCTTTCGTGTTGTGATCCTGTTCTCTGCGCGCTACATGTTGCGCGGTGGGCACTGTAGGTTTCACTGCTTTAGACGACCAGAAGCCATCACGCTAGTAACGGTGTAATGAGTCATTAATGACTGATTTTTTCTTTGACTTTACCCAGAACAATGTCACGGGGAACACCCTTACTCTTGTTAATGCTTTGCTTTAAGCTTTAAACTGTTTTAATCGACTGCGTCGCATAAACAGTTTTTATGCTCACTTACGATGTCTGTTATTTAAGCGTGCCCCGCCCCCTTCAAGCTGTAATGCAGTACAGAGAGATATTGACCACCGTGGATAAAGAAGGGCTCCCCCTCCTTACAAAAGCCATTTTAACCACTGCAGAGGACCTTGGGGGGGATGACAACTTTTACACTATACCAGTGGTTATACAGCTTTAAACAACAGTTGTGACTTTTTGCCTTGAGCCACAACAGACATGAAGTACCTTAGTACAGTTATGTACTAATATCATAGACACAAGTTCAAATAGTAACACAGTTCTACAGTACAGTACAGTAATACATGTTGTGTACAGTATAGGGTTGTAATGTAAAATTTACGTTATATGCATGTTGTGGTGATGGTTTTCTTATGTCTTCCTTAATTGGAGTACCCAGACGTGTAAACATTGTGTGAAGACCCAAGAGAGGGGGCAGAAGTTAATCCAAAAGGCCATAGATCACATGTCAGAGAATAAGATGTTGCTCGTAGCCTATTAAAGATCCCAAAATGAGGTGTAGGGAATGGCCCTGAAACAACATTCATAGACACCATTTGTTCCATCACACTTCATATTCCCATAGATAGCCCTTATCTCTGAGCAGGTGCTATTTGCCACCCATTTTGTTTTTTCACAGAACTGACGTCTGGTCTCCGGTGCCATTAATAAACTGCAGTACTTACACAACAAAAAGTGTAGTCTTAAAATTTCAGAGTTGAGAATTTGGGAGTTGTTTGTACCTCTCAAAGTGTAATTTTAACCCTTTCCAGTTTAAATGGTGTCCAGAGTCGGGGTTACTTCGCGTTTTGAAAGTGTTCATTCATTTCTGAGGAGTGTGGAGCTATATAAACCCTCACAAGTGTTAAAATCAACTCTGTGGGTGTCAATTCAACACTGGACCTTTTACTGTGTACGTCTGATATGCCTGTTGCGAGTGTTATTTTGACCACAGGGTCTTCTCTGCCCTCCCCTGACAGCTTCTCAAGGCAACGCGATAAAGCTGTAAGGAGCAAGAATGGGTGCCTGTCTTTTCAGACCCTCTGTATAAAACGAAGTAAAAAGAGGTGGAGTATGAGGGGCTGGTTTACCAGGCTAAATTAAGGCAGCGGTCAAGCGGTCATTCACCAGTCTCTGCAGTAGCCTAGGCAGACAGCGATGTAGAGGACCAGCACAGTGTTTGTTTGTGGGTGGGGAGGCTACAGTTAAAGCTTTAATGTTGATCAAGCACCTGGTTGTTTTCAGTATGTGCATCCAAAATGTCTCCTATTTGCTATTATATGATTATAGGGTTTTCTTTGCAGACATTTTATGTGTAAGGCGGTTTTGTGCATTGGTAAGACTAGACGGTACATGAAATAGCAGAGCTTTATTAAACCTTTTGAACTACTCCCAATTCATGTATTTCATAGGACATACAGTACAGCCACATTTAAAAAACAAATAACGATATTTGGAT
Organism: Coilia nasus; assembly: GCA_027475355.1. Taxonomy (NCBI): domain Eukaryota; kingdom Metazoa; phylum Chordata; class Actinopteri; order Clupeiformes; family Engraulidae; genus Coilia; species Coilia nasus. The sequence continues at coordinate 5,772,722 of CM050198.1, forward strand.
CTGGGATACTACATCCCAATTCACCGTTCCCACAGCCAGAGGATCACCAAAATCGATGAAGGGTGTTATGTTGGTATATAACTCTACACATTTTAAACAGATAACATCTTTAACTTCATATCTCAATTCCCAGTTCTGAAAGCCATACGATCGTCAGTATGGATGGAGGATGTAACATTTGTATCTAATGTGGGAACAAAAATTTATCTCATTTATATTCCATGTGTAATCCATACCGTTGCAATCATACTAATGGGTGTAATGATGGGTATAATGAAACTACATGTGTTCTGTGTTCTAAGACATATAGACATGTGTCCTGTGTTGTAAGACATATAGAAGTGTGTAACTGTTTCTGGTATATCTTTGTTTAGGTCAACTTGCGGCCTTGTTGATTTAATGTTCCCTTCTGGAATGTGCGTAAGCACTTAGGGGGGAGTGATGATGAGCGGGGACATCTGTGTCTGTTCTTGCCAGTTGCCTGGTGCCATCATCTTATGAGATAGGGGATGTCTCTGGAGGACACCGACAAGGCGCCTCTCGATCTCTGCTATAGGGTCAGGTCAACCTGGGGGGAATCGACACAGATGTTGGTCGCCAGGGCTGTCTCTTGCATGTTGTATAACCATATACACGTGTATTGATTAATTATGCCACGTGTGCCACGTGTAATGGGCTCTATGGATTTCTGAAGGTATAAGAATGGATGTTTTTGTGTGTAACATCAGACTACGCCTGTTTGCTACACAACGTGAGTCTCCGGGTCCGTAATAAAGCTCTCTGAAACTTCTTAACCATCAACTGATTCTGCCTGAGCTTTGTTGATACCACAACTTTGAACCACACTTGCTATATCTCATATCTCAATTCCCAGTTCTGAAAGCCAGACGCGCCCCAGTATGGATGGAGGATGAAACATTTGTATCTTGCTATATCTCATCTCAATTCCCAGTTCCCACAGCCAGACGAGCCCCAGTATGGATGGCGGATGTGACGTCTGTCTGCGGGCGGTGCGGAGAGCTACCAGGCACTGTGAGACCTGCAGCTCCTCCCTCTGTGCGAGCCACCTGGAGGAGCACGCTGAGGCCCCAGAGTCGTCCGCACACGAGACCGTCCAGCTCCAGCAGGCCAGAGCACAGGCAGCAGCAGCCCCAGCCAATCAAGGGCCCCCTCCTCAGCGCAGAGGAGCAGGTAGAGTACGGCGCCCCCTTGTGGACATGTTCCACTCACCCAAAAGCAGAATTTGTTACCTGGTCCCCCAGAGGGGATTGACCAGGTATTGCAATGACCCTGTCCTTGTGTGTGTGTGTGTGTGTGCGTGCGCGTCTGTCTGCATGTCTGCCTGAGGTTTTACCCATTGAAAAATAAGTCAGCCCGTATTGCAATGACCCTGTCTGTATCTGTGTGTGTGTCTGTCTGCCTGTCTGCATGAGGTTTTACCCAGTGAAAAAAAAGTCTGCCCGTATTGCAATGACCCTGTCCGGCCACACGGGGGACCAGGTTGCCATCTCTGATTGCACCTGTTTGTGTTGAAACAACACCAGACTCACCACTTTGCCACCCCCTCACCATCCTCCACACTTTACCACTGGTTTGAAAGTATATCTAAATAACAATATGGGCAGCTGTGGCCCAGTGGTTAGGGAGTTGGTCTGGCAGTCGGAAGTTTGCTGGTTTGAATCCTGCTCTACCCCTGGTTGAGATGCCCTTGAGCAAGGCATCTAACCCCACACTGCTCCAGGGACTGTAACTGAAACCCTGTAAATATCTGTAAGTCACTCTGGATAAGAGCATCAGCTCTTGTAATGTAAAAAAAATAATGAATCTCAACCAGTATAAAGACAATGTCTGAAAATAATTTGACAAGACTGTAATTGTTGTTGCTGCAACTGTAATTTTAACGGCTGTGTGTGTTCACCTCTCTCCAAATAAATGCAGATGTCTCTTGGCTGTGGCAAGTGGCAGTCCCAGTGTCCCTGATGGTGCTGGCTGTGTCCTGGACGTACTTTGCTCCTAAATATTTTAACACCAAAGGTAATTTAACCTGGTTACTTGTGTTATTGCAGGTAACGTAAGCAAGCCTGTTATTGGCATGGTTCCTATTATCGGCCATTTCTGTTGCTGTTCCACTTAAAGTGGTGTTTTACCCGGTGAAACATAGGTTACCCCCGGGTTACATTAAGGGAGCTGAATTTGTCTGTTTTCATGGGGATAAAGTCTTTTTTTACTGAGTAAAACCTCAGTGTAAGTGGACTGGTCGATAATGGGAACCTATGCCGATAACAGGCTTGCTTATGCTAGTGTGTTTCAAAGTTGCCTTCTTACATTTTGGGGCACCCATAACACAGCACATTTCCCCCTCCATTCTTCCACTCCTCCCCAACCCCCCCCCAACCCCCCCCAAACCCCCCTCCACAGCCCCACCCTCCTTCCTCCAGCAGCAGCAGCAGCAGCACCCCACCCCTGCCGCCCCAGGGACCCCTCCCCACCATCATCATCCTCACCATCCTCAGGAGGCGGCGGAGGCGGAGCGGCTGCGGGCGGCGGAGCTGCAGAGCTGCTGCCAGAGCCTGTTCCGCCGCGTGGAGGCGGAGAAGCGGCGCATGGCTGAGCGCATGTGCCACATGCAGGAGCGCGTGGAGGAGAAGACGCGCGCCGTCCGCGGGGAGCTGGAGGCCCAGCGCCGCATGCTGCTGCAGGCCCTGCAGGACGAGGAGCTCCAGCCCTACGCACACCTGGTCATGGCCGCCGTGGAGAGCAGCAACAACATGCTGCTCGACAGCCTCGACAAACTCAACCACAAGGAGGCGCTGTGGTGCAACGAGGTGCGGAATATCACCACTGCCATGGCCTATTAGCGTGGGGTTTCAGAGGGTGGGCTTGGGGGTGGAATATCACCCCCAAGCCCAGAGAAGAGAAGACCCGCAGAGAAGATCATGTTAGGGCTTTTAGGGGCTGGGGTTGGGGGTGAAATATCACCACTGCCATGGCCTATTAGGGTGGGGTTTTAGAGGGTGGGGTTGGGGGTGGCGTATCACTCCTACTATGGCCTATTAGGGGGGGGTTTAGAGGGTGGGGTTGGGGGTGGAGGGGGAAAGGGGTACCAGCACAGAGGACAATGTTAGCAGCCTATAAGGGCTTTCTGGGGGTGGGGTTGGGGGTGGAATATCACCAAGGCCATGGCCTATTAGTGTGGGGTTTTGGAGGGTGGGGTTGGGGGTGGAATGAGGGGTGGAGGAGGACAGTGGTACCAGCAGAGAAGATAAAGTTAGCAGCCTAGGAGGGCTTTCAGGGGATGGGGTGGGGTTGGGGGTGGAATATCACCACTAGGGTTGGGATAGAGATGGGGGGGGGGGGGGGGGGGGGGCTATCAGTAGAGAACATAATGTTAGCAGGGTTTAACTGTAGCAGTTTTCTCTTCGTTTTGCTGTCTGTCCATTTGTTTTTATTTCAGCACTGTGTGTATACTTCCATGTGAAAATTGTGGATATTAGGGTACTAAATCTTAAATAACAGTGTTAAAATCAGTGTGTTTTTTCTTGATCATTTGTATTTTTTCAATGTATTTTTGTTTGTTTGTTTTTCATCCAGATGCCTGTTTCAAATGTGCATTTACTGTTTCATGACTCAATTGTGTTTAGTTTGCTCCTCAATAAAAATTCTCCAGCTCAAGATGTGGATTCAACTGCCTTTTCCTGTGGCACTGTAGATGTCAAGAAAGAAAACAATAAACAAAACAAAAAAAAACGATGTGTCTACATAAAAAACCTTTAAATGTTGCATGAAAACATTGTAAAAAGTAATGTAAGTTACATGCCACATTCTATTACTAGACATGGTTGAAAGGGGTTACTGTAAGTCTCAAATGGGGGTCACACCTTGTGGTCACACAAGTTGTATCTGGTTAGTTATTTTTTAGTCCGTAGATCTTTTGTCACGTTTTACCATATGTGGGAATTATTATAACCTGTGTGTAAAAGTATAACCTGTGTATGATATAAAACTTGTTGTTGCAAAGAAGAGAGAGGCCTGTGAACAGAATGCAAGCAAGAACAGAACTTGGCAGAGTGCCAGGAAATTGGCTCGACTGGTTCACACAAGACACGCACCCACACACTCGCACGCAAACTTTTGCACACATACATTCGCATATTCCCACTCAAGGCATAGTGAACAAAATGCTGATGTATGGGAAATAAAGAGTGTGATGACAGAATGTGAAGGTGAATGTCCATCATCTGAGACCCCAAAGAGCAAAACAACCTGTAATATGCAAAACCTGTTACACAAACCGATGGGAAGGTGAAGAAGTATGGGTTCGCTGTCACGCGAGCCCTTGCGAAAGCGTGGTGGAGTGAGTTCACTAACAACGGTCCAATCCAAAGAGCTGATGGGAACCAGAACATGGTCATGCCAGTGACAAATGGTCCTGTCAGGGACAACCCTGATAGGACTGATTAATTATTGAAAAGAGTGGCAACTTTATATCTTAAAGTCACGGCTGAATGATTAAAGCCACGGCTGAATGATTATTTTTAATAAGTTGCTGGGAAAGAAAAACCACCAATATGACCTGACCCAAAAGGCTGTGATTGGCCCGCAGGCCTATCACTCAGGCCTGCTTGAATTCTGATTGGCTGAGAAAGAACCCCTGGCGTCAGCAGAAAACCGCCAGACGGATTCTGAGAATTGGAACCTCAAAGGGGATTCGGAGAATTCAGAGTGCTCACAAGGTATATAAGGGGACGCTCCGCAGTCAGAATTTGCGGTCAGAGACTTGCAGGACCAGCCCTGGAGACGCATCTTAGCAACTCTCCAGGTTGATCAGCCTTCGCAACCATTGGTAGTAAGTTCACTCTGCTAATGCACTTTGTGTATTTTTGGGTACTTTGCTTGTGTACACTGGTGTATGCTTAGTGAATAAAGTCTTTGTCAACAACTGAATTCTGTGACTTCGCTTGAATCATTGCATTGGGAGAACAACGAGACAATCTACAAACATCCAGAGTGCTGAGGGGCGAGGCTTCTTGTCGGGGTTTTCCACGACACATATACATATTTTTCTGTGCATTTTCATACTGAAAATAACAAAAAAATGTGAAAAGTAAATATAAACTGATAAATAAAATACCTGTAGTTTTGCAAACAAGATTACCTTATATTCTCTCTCTCTCTCTCTCTCTCTCTCTCTCTCTCGCTCTCTGCATCCACACACACACACACACACACAGAAAGAGAGTGAGACTCTGAGAGAGATAGTGAAAGTGTCCCATAAGGTTTGCAAACATAGATAGTTACAAACTTAAAATAGTAGTGGGATTAAAAATGAAAGGGGGGTACAAGAAGAGCAGGAGCTAGATAAAATCCTGTGGAAATGCCAAAAGCAAAGGTTGATAGTTTGAAAGAGAGCTGAATGAAGACAGGTCAGGTAAATGATTTCCAACTGTTGGATCAGATATACGTACATTCCTTGCTGATACCAGCAGTACAATACTCGGAAATTATGTTTTTCTGTCAAAATGGTCTCAAAATGGAATATATTTTGTATCTTTACGAAAGATAAATTTGTAACATTAACGAAAGATATTAAAAGATGAATGGAACTGCTTAGCATAATATAATTAAATGTAAACAACATACACAGTATGTGCATGTACATGTTCTGTGTGTATGTTTGTGACATATCACTGTATAAAATGAGAGCTACACAACACACACACACACACACACACACCCACACACACACACACACACACACAAGCACACACACTTTTTGGCAGTGTCATCTTTTATTTTATTCACGTGTACATTCTGTTCTCTTTAATAAATCTGCTTTGTGAAATGTTTTTGCTACATGTAGTTATGTATTTGTCCTGTCAGCATGAACATAATGAGGGGATAACAGAGAAGTGAGAGAGAGACAAGATGGGGGACACAGAACAAGACACGCGCAGGCTTACTTAGGGCATTACAGGAAGAGGCTTTTCCTGTGAGGACTTGTAAGCGCTCTCTCTCTCTCAACCTCATGACAGAAATTCTGCCTGGCAACAGAATCTGATTGGATGAATAATATTATTGCGGCGTGGGCTGTACCTAAATGAGCGTAGGGACATCCTGTACTTTTGCATACTCACGTTTGACTGAGGGCAGAGGACTACTGATACCTACACTGAACATCTTAAGGTAAGCTATACACCTAAATCTCCACTAAATATCCACCAGTACTAGAAAAGCCCCTTCTTTGGTCCCTTTGCAATTTGAAATGTGAGGTATGCCTACAGTTGTGATGAATAACGTCCTCCAATACGAACCGCCTGGCCGTACCCTCTCCCAAGACAAAGCGAGGTCACTCTAAACTTTTCTCGGTTGTTGTCCCTCAGTTGTGGAACAACCTACCAGTCCCTACAAGAGCAGCAACTTCCCTCTCGACCTTCAAAAAGCTTGTGAAGACCCTTCTTTTCCGAGACTGCTTAACAAAACCAAATTCTACTAACCATCTCTTTACATAGGTACCTTCAATGTTCTCTACACATCTGTTTGCTATTATGTCCTCCTTTTGTAAGTCGCTTTGGATAAAAGCGTCTGCTAAGTGTAATGTAATGTAATGTAATGTTTACACATAGGCCTACAATATTTTTGAGGGTAGATAGTAACTGACTTTAGCTGGATTATTTGAAGGTTTTGTGTGGAGGTACATGCTTACCATTTACCCTTAAGAGAAACAGACTGTAGCAAATATGAAGACAATGAAAGTTCAAAACATATCTTTAATATCTTTGTGATGGGATGCGCGCTGGCATCTGTACCGCTTCCATGAGTGTGTTGATTACCAGGCAGGTGAGGCGCGTATTTAAAGGGGCGTACCCTGACGCAGGCGTATGCCTGTTTCTGTTTGGGAAGAGGGGTGCGGGTGTGTCGCCGTGGAAGGTGGCGTTGGAAGGCTAGGAGCTAGTGTATGTGTGGTCGGATCTCGCTTGGTGCCACTGCAGACAGTGTCGAAGCTATTGGCGACCAGCTAGCGTTGGTGGTGGCTAGCTAGGTGAGCGTGTCAAGGAAAGCAGAAGTGGGAAATTTGAAGCGCGCGGCTCATAACTGATGGCGGCCTTGTATGAACAGCTTCCAGATTAAGGATTAGCTGACATCTGGAAAGTGTGATTCCAGCACCCCATGGCTTCAGTGGCTGCCGTTTTGTAGCGTGCAAAGTCGCATCGACTTCAACATCGGCTGTGTGTTTATTAGCGTGCTCAGTATCTGCTCAACCATGTATTTATTTCTTTGAATGCATTTATTTTTTTGTTTTGTTTATTTGGGTAAATAGAGTGTCACCATCCTCTTTTTATAGTATTGAAAGCCAGGTGTTTTGATTTGGATCCTCGCAGGCATTCTAGTTCAGTTCTGCTGCCCTTGTCTTTTACATGGTGTGTGTAATGTGCAGAGTTATTGTCCCCATTTTGATGACGCTGTGCACACCATAGTTTGCAGGAAGGCTCACTGATCTGTTCTGGCTCTAGTACTCCCAGTTAGCGTAACATAGGACTAGTGAAGTCATTGTGCGTGTTCTTATTACTGAGAGTAACTGTTAACCTTTCTTTTGTGTTTCATTCTCCTCCTTTCTCCCCTTTTCCTTCTCTCTCTTTTGGGACAGGAAGTGTGCAACCAAGTGCGCATGCCGCTGGCTCCCTGGGTGGTGGATTCCCCTCACTATTTCCTTTACTGTGGCTTGATTTGGTATTCCCTTTTTCTCTGTTTTGTTTGTATGTCATTATTGTGTGGTTTTACTTTATGCTCCCTTTTGTGTGTAGTGTATTTTGAGTTGCTTTGATTTTCATTACTCTCCCCTGGCCGGCATAGGCCACTTGAGGTTGTGCTCCCTACACTGCCCCATTGGTGTTCTCCTCTCCTTCTGTTGGGCACAGGCCCAGCCTAGTGCATAGGCCCCTTAGTAGTGTGCGTTGAGGCCCGAGTGTTACAGCGTGTGTGTGTGTGTGTGTGTGTGGGTGTGAGGGGTTGGGTTACATATGTCTGGGACATGCTGGGTTGTATAGTGCCATTGTATGTAAATAAATAGTGTTGTCAGAGAAGCATACTCCTCTTGCCCCAGACTGTCTGTGAATCTGCGTGCCTCACTTTATGGTTCCAGTGTACCACCCCTCCTGTATTTAACTAAATTCTTTGTTCCGGGGACATAGCCCCCGGGGCTGGCGTAGTCGGTTCGGGCCTAGGCCCCAAGTAAAGTATTTAGTGTGGGTCTTAGCCCAAGGTAATATAGTAGGCCTATGACATCTTCATGATCGTTAAGGCTGGCATGTTTCACTTGATGTTCCATGACAGTGTGGGGGGTCAGTATAACAGTGGCGTTGTTGGTGTCATGAGACATGTTCCATGAGAGTGTGGGGGGGTCAGTTTCTCACTGGGCGTGAGTACAGGCTAAGCATCTGAGCTCCTCTCTTACCATCACTCCATCTCCATCTCTTATTTACTGTAATATTAATGTAATCGTACTATTCATTTGCAATCGCATGCAATTGAACTGCAGTTCACATAGGTAACTTAATGACATATTCAAATACTTTACAGTTTCTATAATACATGGAAAAAAAACATTAATGAAGGGGAAGCTGCTATGTGCAAAAACAAGAAGCACATGTGACATTTGTTCTGACAAATGAGTCAACAGTGAGTCAACAGACGATTTAGAGGCAACAGTTTCAGTTTGAGTGTTTCAGGGCCTCTTTGCTGTGGGCCAAGCCACATCCCATCTACCGTTAGTGTGTGGGGGAGCAGCAGCACGTGTCATGTGGAACACTCGCTGGTGTCACATGTACAGGCACAAACCTCTGGTTCATCTCTTGGTCTAGCTCTTTCTGATCCTTATGGTCCTGTTAATGAAAAGGCCAGAATAGCTGTTGAGAGAGTTCAGAAAAGCTGTAAGCAATGCTGCATTTTTATGGGCCCCACTGTCTGGCATTTGCAAATGTCCAAAATGTGGTAAACTCACCAACTAAATTAGAACGGTAGAGTAAATTATGTTAGTCATTTACACATTTCTTCATACAATATTTTTGAAGCTAGATAGAAACTCACATTAGCTGGTTTATGTAATGATTTTGTGTGGAGGTAAATGCTTAAACTTTACACTTAAGATAAACACGCAGACTATAAAAATAAATCTTTGAGTTTGTACACTTACAGTAGTCTTACGCTAGAATGCTGACTATGGTAAGATTTAGTACTGCAGAACACAGAGCAGTGGAAGTCACACACGCGCACACACACACACACACACACACACGCGCGCGCGCACACACACAGACGCACAGAAGGATACAGGAGATTTTTTTTTCTTTTTTTCAAGCTTGACATCTACAGTGCATTATTTGGTCAGAAATAGGTGGTTTAAGATAATGTGAATAACTGTTAAAAAGAACCAATAACATTAATTTAAGCTCAGAGTTTCTCACACACACTTGCACACATCAAGTTTAAATTAAGTCACACACACACGCATCAAGTTTAAGTTAAGTCACCAAGCCGACTGTGCTGTTGTACGGTCATTCTTACGCTGGGACTGGAGTGATACACATATTTTATAAACCCCATGTGACCCTTGCTGTAAGTTGATTTCTCTGCTAAAATTTGCACTGGATTCTACATTCATTGGATAAATGAGACCCATTGTTATTCATTTGCGCTCCCTTACATACATACATAAATACACATATGCATACACAATACATAATCCCTCATTTCTCCCTCACGCACCACACATGCACACACGTACGCACACACGTATATTCATGTAGTGAAAGGCTTTCATAAGACATTGTCATGCTGTAATGTAACATGTTCTTTATGAATCATGGGGTAGCCCCCTGACAGGAGACATCATGGAGAAGGGGCTGAATGGGAAGACTGCAGTACAGCATCCATCAGCATGTGCTCATTCAGACCTGACGGATAAATCCAGCGACGCCCATTCAAGGTCAGTCTATTTTTTTTCTTGTGCTGTGCCAAGAATGTGTTAAAGTGGTAATTATAACCCTCTGAAATGGAATGCTGCTTTCTGATTGGTTGCTAGGCGTGCAGTAGTACCGTATATCATGCACGCCTCGAAAGTAGTTCCTCCAAAAAAAATTTAAACTTTAGCATTAGCTTTAGTTCCATATCAATACCCAATAGAACGTGTGCCTATAGCAACCGTAAACTAATGTAACGACTGACAACCAATTTGGCCAGTGACTGAGGGCTGCGTAGCGCTTTACTTAACGTTACAAATATGAAGCCACATTGTGGTGAAACTGAGTCTTAATCCTGTAACTGAGAATTATTTAAAATACATTCTAAATTATCGAGTGGCATTAACCGGGTCATAAGCGGGGTAACTTCCTCCGAGGTGTACATTATAATAATGCACACCTCATCGGATGTTACACCTTACATATGTCCTTTTTGCTTCAGATTTTAGTGAAAGTCAACCCCCCCCCACCCCCCCAACAAACACACGCACACACACAAACTATTGACCATAACTTCTGCCTTTGCAGCACTAGCAGTGATGAAGGAGATTCAGCAGTATGGAGTGAGGCATCCATTGCCAGACCCATTAATTTCTCGAAAAGCCGACCTTCCTCACTGACTCAGACGTAAGATTGCATATTTACTGTAAAAGGAACATGTCTTAGCATCTCTAAATGCATTTAAGTTTAACAAGTGATGGATATTTTACTGTCCTTGTGTTGTCCTGCCTGTTATTGCAAAGTGCAAGCTACGTGACTAACGTGGTTATGTGGTATGGTAATCCTCCTAACAGAAGGGGCCTATGGCTCTGTTTTATCAAGAGACTGAAGCCAGAACTCCTGATTTGGGAAGGTTATTACTTAGTCTGAGTGAACTTTTCTGCTGATACAATCCCAGTTCTTGTAATACCCAGCTGGACATTGGTGGCTTTCTGCCTTAGGTAGTCTATCTAAGAGGCCTTTAAGTTCCTGATAATGCAATTTGGTTCACTGAGATGGCAGTGTACTTAATGAGATCTCACAAACAAGAGCTTTTCTTCTGAGGTTGATGATATGTATCACACTCATGACTACACCTTCTAGAATGATCACACTTTCTCAGTCACAAATCATCCCGGACTAAAATGTGTATTTTTTGTGAGACAGGCATGAAACGGACACAAGAGAGAGTCACAGTGATGGAATGCCTGATAAAATTTCCATCTGTACTGCCTGGCTGAAAGAATCTCCTCCAGACTACTGCAAAGATAGTGACAGTGAAAGGTAGGTTAAATTGTTGTTCTAGGAGTCTATATTATTTTTTTAACAAATATTGTATTGTACACTTTCTTCATGATTCTTGCAAATACTTTGCAAGATCTTAGTAACATACAGCATCTGATGGGAAATACAGAATCGATATAGGTAAAACTAACAATTATTGTTTTTACTTACAGCATTGGTCAAAGTGCTGTAAAACATGGTAAGACTTCTGATAATAATAATAATAATAATAATAATAATAATAATAATAATAATAATAATACTTCTATGGACATGCTTTGTTTTGGCAATGCAGGTTTGTTTTGGTAATGTGTGATGAGATGTCTAAGCTAAACTGTTAAAGCCTCATGGTAGAATAAGCTTTTTTATGTAGCAGCTAAAGCCAAATGGTTAACTCTCTCCACTTTAACATTGCTAGACATTGCTAGATCACTCAGTGCAAGTTGGACAACTCATCAAATGTGTAAACTTTGTATTTGATGAGGATCCTTTTTTTCTGAACTAGTGTTTTTAAAGCCTTTTTTGTAATGCATTTGTTTGGTGTCAAAAATGGTCACAGGAGTCAGGACAACTGTGCAGTTTAGTGGGGGGAGAGCGGTGGGACATTGAAATGCAGGATTTTCAGATCTATCTCATCGTTTAAGTCTTCAGTGTCTAATCTCCAACTCCAAAGAATAACCCCAAATCCAAATTTTACATCCAGAAAATCCCAGTGCAAAAAGAAAGAGAGACAGACAGGCAGAGTCCCAAGAGGTTACCTTGTCATTCCTTTAACTAAGAAACACACACACACACACACACACACACACACACACACACACACACACACACACACAGACACACACACACACACACTCCCAGGGACTGCATTCACTGCACGCTAGTCTCTGAGAGTTTATCCTCAAAATCATGTTCTTGCAGGTGTCGATAAAAGCCCTGTGAAACACCAGCAGAATAAGACAAAGGACAAGGCACATGTGCCTGGTAAGCAAGTAAAACAATCAGCGACATAAAAACAAATGATGAGTTTAAGTAATGTTTAAGTAATGTTTAAGTAATGTTAAGCATGTTTAAGTAATGACAATATTTTTCAAGTATAAATTATTTTTTATGTATTCGGTAAAACAAATACAGGGTTTTGGCGGGAAACTGCGTTGGACATCCTTGCAGCAGTCCTGGTGCTTTGTAGTGTTTCGGCATTCAGCCTTTACCAAATGAGTAATGGTGAGTTTGATTTAACTGTGCAGACTCTATACCTGACAGATACCCACACTTGCAGTTTGGTCATCTTGGTTTTTTGTTTTTTTCACACAGATCCTGTTGCACTTCCTGAGCTGAGGGTGATGCTGCTGGGGAAGCCTGGAGCTGGAAAGAGCGCTTCAGGAAACACCATCCTGGGCAGGGAGGCGTTTAAGGCCAAAGTCTCTGCTGGGCCTGTCACCAAACACTGTGAGACAGGAAACAGCGTTGTGGGAGGAAAAAACATAACAGTGATAGACACCCCAGGATTTATGAATGGAGGGCTGGATAGCTGGAAGGAAAGGGTAGATACTTATCTGCATTCACCTGACCATTCTCCACTTGTGTTCCTGCTGGTGATTCCGGTGGGAACATTTACAGAGAATAATGATGTACTGAAGCATATTAGGGAGACCCTTGGAGAAAAGGCCCTTAAGTTCACCACTGTTTTGTTTACCAGAGGTGATCAGCTGGATGGGAAGTCAATTGAGATGTTCTTGAATGAAAGTGTTGATCTTAAAGATATCATAGGTAGTGTTGGAGGGGGATATCATGTCTTCAATAATAAATTGCCAACAGATCACAGTCAAGTAGAGACTCTAATTCAGAACATAGAGAGACTACTTTGGAAAAACAGCATATACAGCTATGCCAATGAAATAGAGAGAGAGAAATTTAAAAAACAGCAGGAAATCTTAAAAGTCCACCAAGAGAAAATGAGAAAAGAGCAAGAAATCTTCAGGGTTCAACAGGAGAAAATGAGAAAAGAGGAGGAAATGTTCAAAGCTCATCTGGAGAAAATGAGAGAAGAGCGTGAAATGTTCAAAGCTCATCTGGAGAAAATGAGAGAAGAGGAGGATATGTTCAAAGTTCAAAAGAGGAAAATGAGTGAAGAGCAAGAAATATTTAAAGCTGAACAGGAGAAAACGAGGAAAGAGCAGGAGATGTTCAAAGCTCATCTGGAGAAAATGAGAGAAGAGGAGGATATGTTCAAAGTTCAAAAGAGGAAAATGAGTGAAGAGCAAGAATTATTTAAAGCTGAACAGGAGAAAATGAGAAAAGAACAGGAGATGTTCAAAGCTCAACAGGAGAAAATGAGGAAAGAGCAGGAGATGTTCAAAGCTCAACAGGAGAAATGGAGGGAGGAGAAGAGGCTGAGGGAGGAGATGAAAAGGCTGAGGGAGGAGAAGAGGCTGAGGGAGGAGATGAAAAGGCTAGTGGACGAGGTTAATACGAGACAGGATATGCTGAAGGACAACCAAGCACTGACCATGAACAGAATTCAGAAAATGAAAGACCTACCAGATGGACAAGATAGTGGAGCATTTTCACTAGTATTTGGAACTAGTATTCCAAATTTATTTCACTAGTATTTCAGATCCTGAATGCTGCAATGCCCCAGCAACAGTTACCACCCTAAGGCAGAGTGTAGATCCACAGTTTCAGGCTTCATTACCTAGTCCCCACAGAGATTGACCAGGTATTGCAATAACCCTGCCTGCCTGCCTGTCTGTCTGTGTGTCTGTCTGTCTGTGTGTGTGTGTGTGTGTGTGTGTGTGTGTGTGTGTGTGTGTGTGTGCCCGCCCATATGGGGGGCCAGGTTGCAATCTGTGATTGTGCTTGTTAACAAAATGTTGTGGACAGGAGTTGTTTTTTTCTAGTCTAAACTAGTCTAGTCTTAACACATAACAGGAGCGATACACACACTAGAGTGTTCGTGAACTTCCCTGGCCCCACACACATGCACACACCAAAGGCCAAGGCCAACACAACCTCCACTGCCGTCTCCGGCCAGCCTTCAGGTGACACAGGGGTGTGAGGCCGGGGGTGCCAGAAGCGTTGTCAGGGGCATTAAGTGAGGGGGACACAAGCGAAGGTGAGCTCAGGGGATTCAGGTCGGCGGAGGCTCCAGTGTCTGTCTGTGAAGCAGGCCCCCCCTCAGTCAAAGGAATAGCCTTGTAGGGTGCTAACCTGTCCCGGTGGAGAGCTACTGGCATGGTGCCGTGCCAGAACTGGCATGGCGTGGTCCGTGTTTTCCTAAATGCTCACAGAGGGCAGCAAAAACTCTGCATTCAGTGCTCCGGGCCTGGTCGCTGCGGATGACCTCTGATGCTGCAGCTGAACATGTCTTCTGTCAGTGCATCCACCACCGTTTAAGCCTCCTGGACCTGCTCGTAAAGCATAGGCCTTGGGCCACTTTGTAAAGTAATCCACTGCACACGGATTGCACACGGTCGCGCACTTCGCCTAGGGATGTTGGATAGCTAAATCGCATATGCCAGGACGTGGAGTGACTCATCCAGTTGTCTGATACAGTGCTTGAACTCACGGCATAGAGTCTCCCTCTCTCTCTCCCTCTCCATATCTCTCTCTCTCTCCCTCTCCTTCCCTCCACTCGCCCCCCCCCTCTCTCTCTCCATCTCTCTCTCTCCCCACCACCACCCCCCCTCTCTCTCCCTCTCTCTCTCCCCCACCACCCCCCCTCTCTCTCTCTGTCTCTCTCTCTATCTCTCTCTCTCTCTCTCTCTCTCTCTCTCTCTCCCTCTCTCTCCCTCTCTTTCTCCCCCCCGCCCCCCCCTCTCCATCTCTCTCTCTCTCTCTTTCTCTCTCTCCCTCTCTCTCTCTCTCTCCCTCTCCCCCCCCCCCCCGCTCCCCCCTCTCCATCTCTCTCTTTCTCTCTCTCTCTCCATCTCTCTCTCTCTCTCCCTCTCTCTCTCTCTCCCCCCTGCCCCCCCTCTCTCCCTCTCTCTCCCTCTCTCTCTCCCCCCCGCCCCCCCCCCGCTCCATCTCTTTCTCTCGCACTAAAGGACCCTCATATAACACTGGACAATTCTACTGGGACACTGTAATCTATCTACCACAAAGCACCTTATCACGTCACTTGTTTACCTCGTGGATTCTTATTACCTTACTTATTATCATTACAATGTTTTTTCTTCCCTCTGTTCAGTGAATGTTGTATTATGCAGACGTGTGCAATAGGCTTGATCTGTTTTTTGCAATGTGTATTATGTGTAGGCTACTGTGTGCAATAGGCTTGATCTGTTTTTTGCTATGTGTATTATGTGTATGCTACTGGACACCTTAATTTCCTTCGGGATCAATAAAGTTACTCTACTCTACTCTACAGTACTTGAACTCACGGCATAGAGAGTCTCCCAGGTCAGATTCCCCAAATCGCCGCTGGAGCGCCCCAACCAGTGTCACGTAGTCACCTCTCTCTTCCTGGCTCAAAAGCAGCAAGCAGTCCGAAGCATCCTCCGTTAGTGATAGAGCCAGCTGGACAGCTTTCGTTGGATCAGTCCAGTGAGTCTCAGGGGCTAAAAGTTCAAACTGAGCTCGATACACTTTGAATACGTCGAAAGAATAAGACATTTTAACAAAGAAAAGGCAAAACAGAGTAGCAGAATATACCAAATTAGATAGAATGGTAGTGGGATTAAAAACATGAAAGGAGAGCCGAAGAAGAGCAGGAGGATGTGGAGGTCCCAAAAGTAGCGTAAATGCCAGTAGTTTCAACGAGAGGTGAATGAAGAAAGATCAGATCTGATACCAGCAATACAATACTCGAAAATGTTTTTTTCTTTTTTTTTTTTTTGAAACCACATAATAAAGATAAAGTATATGCCAGGTCACATGACATAAATGTAATCAATTTAAATGCTAAGGTAACTAGCTTACTGTAGCAAGATCATGAACATTTTGGGAAGTGTGTGGAACTATGGCTGCATTGCATGTGTCATAGCATAGCATAGCATAGCATAGCATAGTATAGCATAGCATAATTCATTGCATAATTCATAATGTTTTATATTATGGCACAATGATGAAATCATGTACTGTGATCTAGTCATAGTAACTGTAACAGTTAATTACTTAAAGGAGATATGGAATGGTTTAGTTGAGTCCAGACAGAATGCATCGAACTTTGATGTACCCAAACTCAGCTACAAGCACAATTACAACCTTAGGCTGGCGATGTAATGCCTCTTTTTGGCTAAAAGTCACCCTTTTTTGTAAACCACAGTTGAGCTATAATTGATTTCCCAAATATGACATCACAACCAGTTTTTGTCCAAATTTGCCCATTTTTATTGGTTATTTCAAACTTTAAGATGTAAAAATGTACACATGAAGGAGGGCACAGCCATGTTTCACCCTCATGACAACTCTCTAGCCGTGCACAACCTCTTCTATTTCAGTAAAGCCAAGGAAAAATCAGTTACATTACATTATTATTTACATTACATTACACTTAGCAGATGTTTTTATCCAAAGCGACTTACAAAAGGAGGACATAATAAGCTAACAGATGTGTAGAGAACATCGAAGGCACCTATATAAAGAGATGGTTAGTAAAGATTAGTTTTGTTAGGAAGGCACCTATTGCACAACATCTCCCGGAAATGAGTTTTTGGAGGTTGGAATGTCTGCAAAGTAAAATGGAGACAGTCTGCGTGAGATTATTGTGGCTTACAGCACAGGATCAACTTGTGCCACTGAGATATCCTGGTCCATGGCAGGCTAGCTGTGAGGCTTAATCAAGCTAATCTAGCTATTGTATTATTTGTGTGTGTGTGTGTGTGTGCGCGCGATGACGAGTATGTTAAAGAGAGACTGTTGACAAACATATGTATAATGCCATAAATAACCAATATCCTGCTAATGTCATGGAGAAAAAAGTAATGAATTTTCAACTCAGCCAGTTAGGAAACCCATTTGCTTTTCATGATTCATATTGAATCATATATAATCATATAATCATATAAAATTATTACAACATTTAAAAATAAATAAAAAATAATAAATACAAAATAATAAAAACAAAGACATATCGATGTGATCTCAGAGTTAAATTACTATTAAGACAAGACTAGAGTTAAATTAGCATAATTGTATTCACAGACACACACACACACACACAGTCTGCACAGGTCTATGTGCTGAGGCCTTTGCCCTTATGGACGTCCAAATGCTTTGTCACACAGTGCTTCTCCAGGGCATTTATAGTGTTGTACACCAGGGGGCGCTTGATCACAAACTTCCATTTTAATTTCCCACTTCATCATGAAAAACACTTTGATCCTGTTCAGACTTGTAAACTCTCTCTCTCTCCCATGACAAGGCTGCTTACATGGGGCATTAGTGCATCTTAGACGTGTATTTTAGACTATTTTATTTACTATTTTATTTATGCACATTC
Source organism: Coilia nasus (assembly GCA_027475355.1). Classification (NCBI taxonomy): domain Eukaryota; kingdom Metazoa; phylum Chordata; class Actinopteri; order Clupeiformes; family Engraulidae; genus Coilia; species Coilia nasus. The sequence continues at coordinate 5,790,443 of CM050198.1, forward strand.
TCCTGTATTCTATACATTGTTCCTGTATGTTAATATATTATTGCACTACCTGCCCAGGGACTACAGGTGGAAAATAGCTAAAAAAGTTTGCTAAAACCTGGTACAAAACATCTCTCCATTGGGTTAATGTCATTGTACACTGCCCCTGTTAAAATAAATAAAGTCAAAGTCAAAGTATGTGTCTGCTGTAAGGCATGTTGTCATTGCTGTGGTGTTCCATCTATTGTCTGGTTGAAGGGGAGAGTAAGTCATTAATCATTGCATAGAAATAAAATATCTCTGTCCCACAAAGATGGACTTTGCTTATTAAACTACATTTTTGAGTGAAAAAAGTATTGCTGGTCTGATGGTAGCTGGTAGGCTCAGAACACATGTCATGTGACAGTCTTGGTAATAGCAATGGGCTCATTCTGTCTGTCTGTCTGTCTGTCTGTCTGTCTGTCTGTCTGGCTAACATGACGTCAAACATGACCCAACAACATTGGCAGCTGCATGGGAAATGAGACTTGTGTGTTTGCAGAGAGAAAGAGGTCGCACGGGTCAGTGTGTGGACCTGTGTGTGTGTGTGTGTGTGAGAGAGAGAGAGAGAGAGAGAGAGAGAGAGAGAGAGTGTGTGTGTGTGTGTTTGTGTGTTCTGTCTGTCTGTCTGTCTGGCTGGCTATCATGACGTCAAACATGACCCAACAACATTTGTTTGCAACTGCATGGGACGGCTGCATGCCAGCCGTCAAATCAGAAAATGAGATTTGTGTGTTTTCAGAGAGAAAGAGGTCGCACGGGTCAGTGTGTGGACCTGTGTGTGTGTGTGTGTATGTGTGTGTTTGTGTTTGTATGTGTGTGTGTGTGTGTGTGTGTGTGTGCGTAATGTGCGTAGAGACAGAGAGAGAAAGATAGAGAGAGAGCGAGACAGAGAGAGAGTGTGTGTGTGAACCTGTGTGTGTGCGTGAGAGAAAGAGAGAGAGAGAGAGAGTGTGTGTGTGTTTTGGTGTGTGTGTCTGTATGTAGAGACAGAGAGAGCGGTAGATAGGGAGAGAGAGAATGAGACAGATAGAGAGAGAGAAGGAGACAGATAGAGAGAGAGAGAGAGGAAACAGATACAGAGAGAGGGAGACAGAGAGAGAGAGAGGAGAGAGAGGCTAGTAAGATAACAGCACCAGGGTTTCTGGGAGTTGCAGGCCTGCCATGGTAAAGTGCCTCTGATCTTGCCTGCCATGGTAAAGTGCCTCTGATCCTGCCTCGACCTGAAACACTCTCAGTGTCTTTCCCTGCTGTGCAACAGTATATGCATTTTATAAACATGGCGTGCATTAGGCCTGATTACCTCTTCACTGACATGCAGTATGCAGTTCCACATTTCCACCACTAGGGGTGCATTAGGCCTGATTACCTCTTCACTGACATGCAGTATGCAGTTCCACATTTCCACCACTAGGACTGCATTAGGCCTGATTACCTCTTCACTGACATGCAGTATGCACTTCTACATTTCCACCACTAGGACTGCATTAGGCCTGATTACCTCTTCACTGACATGCAGTATGCAGTTCCACATTTCCACCACTAGGAGTGCATTAGGCCTGATTACCTCTTCACTGACATGCAGTATGCAGTTCCACATTTCCACCACTAGGACAGGGCATCTCTGACAGGACAGTGGTTAGTTTGCTCCCCCGACAGGTACAAAAAACAAAAAAACTGTGTGGGTTGTATTTTACAGGGTCTACAGTGGTGCACCTAGGTTAAGACATAAAGACAGCACCTATAGTCACAGCACCTATTACCTGTGCATGTTTTGTGTTCGTCAGGCCAGCTCACTAAA
>CM050198.1:5799761-5887261 GCA_027475355.1 Coilia nasus
CTAGAAATTGTGGGCCTCCTGAAAGAAACTAATTTTGGGCCCTCACCCCAACCATACCATAGTCCTCTGTGCCCCTCTCAGCGGCGCCACTCTTCAGCTGTCTCTCCCACAAGCTCAAGACAGGCAGGCTTGCTCTTAGCTGTTACCCATCTCGTAATTCGATCCACCTCACTGAGTAAGAGAAATTGGGGGACAGTTGTACCTAAGCGTTGCATCGTAAATCTGTCCAAACAGGGCAAAATAACTCAGAGGAACCTAATTCAGGAAGGGCGTTCTGTATAATGTGGGAACTATTATAGCCTGCGTGAGATATAAAGGTTGTTGTAAAGCAATAGAGAGAAACAGAAGCTGTAAACAAAGTACAAGCAGGAGTGCTGGCAGATTGCCAGGAGTCTGAGGCACACACACATCTGCATGCTCAAACGTGCACCCACACCCAGAGCACGGTGGACAGACGCTAACATATGAAAGTCGAGAAGAGTGGCAATGACAGAATGTGAAAGTGAATGTCCATCAATTGAGGTCCCAAAACAAAATGCGTCAACCTGCAATATGCGATGCTTTTCACGCGAACCTTTGGAAAATGAAGAAGGTGTGAGCACTAACGAAGAGCTGATAAGATTAAGAAAATGTTCCCATCTATGACAGGCCCTGATACGAAAGGAAGATTAATTACTAGCAACAACCAAGAGAGTGGCAACTCTATATCTTAAAAGCCCATGGCTGAATGACTTATTTTTAATAAGTCACTGGAAAGAGAAAACCACCAATATGACATAATCCAGGAGGCCTTGATTGGCCCGCAGGCCTGTCACTCAGGCCTGCCTAAGTTCTGATTGGCTGAGTGGGTATCCCTAGTGTCAGCAGAAGGAACATCAAAGGGGTTCAGAGAATTAAAACATCAAAAGGGTTTCAGAGAATTCAGAGTGCTCAAAAGTGTATATAAGGGGACGCTCTGCAGTCAGAACTCCGAGACTTGCGGGACCGGCTTTCGAGATGCATCTTGGAAATTCTCCAGGTTAATCAGCCTTCGCAACTGTTGGTAGTGAGTCCACTCTGCTAATGCACTTTGTGTATTTTTGGGTACTCTGCCTGTGTACACTGGTGTAAGCTCAGTGAATAAAGTCTTTGTCAACAACTGAGTTCTGCGACTTCGCTTGAGTCATTGTATTGGGAGAGCAATGAATTGACAATCTACAACATCCAGAGTGCTGAGGGGCGAGGCTCCTTGTCGGGGTTTTTCCACGACAATAACTTGGTGGTGCCTCTCAGTCTCCAGCTTGATTGACAGTCATGCATGGATAGGTCAGACACAGTGACCAATCAGCTCGTTTCTCACCCCTGTCACCCTCAACTCGGCACCGGGTGCACTGGTCAAGACAACATTCTATCTTTGGCCCCACGAGGCAAGGGTGTAGGTTTGGTCTCAGCTTTGGTAGGGATGATACCAATCCCAGCCGAATGTGAATACATTCTTATTTTCATTATGTTAAAATAAAATGGCAAATATTGGTAGGGACTGTTTTGTTTTTCCAAAATATTGGTTGGGACATGCCCCTATGGCATGGCTATGTCCATATGCAAATCTACCCCACTGCCACAGGGCCTCACAGCGTTCTTCTCCACCAGGACCATTCTGGTTAGCCTGGCAAACCTGCCCCTTATACTTAATATCATTGTGTACAGAGGGTCTGGACCGGAATCTCTTGAGGATCATGTAGTCGGCCCGTGCAAGACCAATCCAATCAGCAAACAGAGGGTGTGTTTGTTATCCATGACGCTGACCTTGTGTGCTACATTTGAATTGCAGTGCGTAGTCTAATTGCATATGGATCGACCAGGAGTTACCGATTGGGTAAAGGCAGAGGCACTTGTTTTAAACTTCAGCAGAGTCCACACCTCCAGGAAGAAATAGTTTCTGATGGTGTGTGGTCCAGAACCTCTGTACAAAATGAAATGAAGTACGAGAGGCTGGTTTACCACATTTACACATTCTGGTGCCGTGCCAGTGCTAATGCTAAGCTAATTCTGGTTAAGCACTGCCACTTGCCCCGCCACATATTTGTACAGGATTCAGACCCGAGCACTGTGACATTGTGGTCCGATTTTGGGAAAAGCAACTTCAGGGAGCCATGCTGGGGTCAGATTTTGTTTTATTGTGAGGTAACCAATGAACTGATTTTCACCAAAAACGAATCACTTCGAGGCAGTGACAATGCTGACGAACTGTCAAAATGTCATGACTTTTCATGACTAACAGACAAACAAACAGACAGACAGACAGACAGACAGACAGACAGACAGACAGACAGACAGACAGACAGACAGGTGCCGGCAAAAACATAACCTCCTTGGCGTAGACAGGCCCACAGACAGTCTTGGCTGGGCGAGGTGACAAGATTATCTAATGCCTGTCTGATGATAGTGGTTAGGGTGTTGGTCTCGGGATCGGAGAGACGCAGGTTCAAATCCTGCCCTACCCATCGCTGAAATGCTCCTGAGCAAGGCATCTGAACCCACACTGCTCACGGGACTGTAACTGAAACCCTGTAAATATCTGTAAGTCGCTCTGCATAAGAGCATCAGCTAAGTGTAATGTAATGTAATAATACATTTCTGCATCTGCTTTCCCCCAGTCCAAACAACCGAGACCTCATGTCTGGCAGTGACAAAAACACCAACTACAACAACATCTACAAAGTGGATAAAGAGGGAGTACAAAATGCCCTGGACAGCAATAACAGTTCAGGCCCAGGTAAGTAAAAAAGAAATACTGTTGTTTTGTTTGTTTACAAAAGGGCTAATTGTTTTAGGTATATTTTTTGGGGGCTTTATTGGATAGGATAGTGGGACAGGAAGTGAGCGGGAGAGAGAGATGGGGTTGGATTGGGAACTGACTGAGGCCAGACTCGAACCTGGGTCCCCACAGGCACTTTGCCGCCCATGTATGGTAGCCTAGATGTGCTCTTCCCACTGCACCACAGCACTCCCTGGCCTTGCTTTAATAGTGTTAGTCGACTCACTACACCATGCACCTGAAGCAAGGCTCAGGTGAAGGCAGAACAGGTGTAAAACTAACCTCCTAAAGAAAGGAAGTGATGCAGAAACAGGGAACACGTACAAACCAAAATGTAAACAGAAGGAGATTTTTAAACAAAAAAGTCACCAGCAAACACAAGCACTGGGCACCTAACAGGCCTGGTCTATTTCCTGTTTAAAGTTCTGATCTAGCCAATTTGCCTTGATTAAACATTCAAATTGAAATGTGCCTTACATGTATAGCCTAACATACTATGCATTTAAATCCTGCCAGTTTTTTTATACACTGTGTGTTCTGGTTTTGGTTTTGAAAGCGCATTGTGTCAGTCCATGTCATATGAAATATGCTATACATGTCTAATGCTGGTAGAAGACACAGGTTCTATGTGTCTGTGTTGAAATGTCTTTCTCTTGTGTCACTCTAAGGCATCAACAAGTGGAAAGTGGCAGCCATTGTGTTCATGGTGCTCACCGTCATCTTCCTGGCCGCCATTATCAGCATAGCCATCATCTGGCTCACAGGTCAGTCACTCAGAACTGCAGTAGCAGTCAAAAGGTTATATATTTTTCTTTACTCTATTTTCTACATTGTAAATGAGTACTGATGGCCTCCAGCTGTGTACATCACCATTACACAGTCTATTGTACCGCAAATGGCAGTGCTAGCCTGGCTAACGTTTAGCATGCTAATTCTGTTAAGCTCTTCTGGAGGAATAACAGGCAATCAGCTTAGCAGCGATGAAGGAGTGGGCCCTTTGTGTAAAGCCGTCATACATATCACGGTCAATGTCAAAGTCAGCTTTATTGCCAAAACCGTACATACACGTCATAAATACAAGTCTTCATTTGGAAGACTTGAACATTCACATTTTACACTACAGGCTCAGCTAGTCAGACCCATTTTCTTCCAAAATGAGTGTGGCAGTATTCATGCAGCATTTTTAATGCCTATTAAATAATGGCAGTATTCATGCAGCATATTTTTGCTGTAATGGCATCGAGGCCAAAGTGTTTTGTTATGAGCGCTTCCACGTGACACACTGAGTCAGAGAAGCCAGCAGGGTGAAGCCTCTAGCCTGTAGCACACATACCTGTAATATACTTTAAATGGGTGACTTACACACACCTGTAATACACTTTAAATGGGTGACTTACACACACCTGTAATACACTTTAAATGGGTGACTTACACGTACCTGTAATATACTTTAAATGGGTGACTTACACACACCTGTAATACACTTTAAATGGGTGACTTACACACACCTGTAATATACTTGAAATGGGTGACTTACACACACCTGTAATACACTTTAAATGGGTGACTTACACACACCTGTAATACACTTTAAATGGGTGACTTACACGTACCTGTAATACACTTTAAATGGGTGACTTACACACACCTGTAATATACTTTAAATGGGTGACTTACACACACCTGTAATACACTTTAAATGGGTGACTTACACACACCTGTAATACACTTTAAATGGGTGACTTACACGTACCTGTAATATACTTTAAATGGGTGACTTACACACACCTGTAATACACTTTAAATGGGTGACTTACACATACCTGTAATTTACTTTAAATGGGTGACTTACACACACCTGTAATACACTTTAAATGGGTGACTTACACATACCTGTAATTTACTTTAAATGGGCGACTTACACACACCTGTAATTTACTTTAAATGGATGACTTCAACAAATACGTATGAGAGCCAGTTAGGAGAGAGGCAAGACACATACCACAGAGAGAGAGAGAGAGAGAGAGAGAGAGTAAGACGAAGAGACTGAGAGTGAGAGTATGAGAGAGAGAGAGAGTAGGAGGGAGAGAGTGGGAGAGAGTAAGAGGGAGAGAGTGATAGTATGAGAGAGAGAGAGAGAGAGAGAGAGGAAGAGGAAGAGAGTGAGGGTGAGAGTATGACAGAGAGAGAGAGTAAGAGGGAGAGAGTGAGAGTGAGAGAGAGAGTAAGAAGGAGAGAGTGAGTGAGAGTGAGTGAGAGAGAGAGAGTAAGATGAAGAGACTGAGAGTGAGAGTATGAGAGAGTGAGAGAGTAAGAGGGAGAGACTAAGAGAGAGAGAGAGAGAGAGTGAGAGAGAAAGAGGGAGAGAGTGAGAGTGAGAGTATGAGAGAGAGAGTAAGAGGGAGAGAGTAAGACTGAGAAAGTGAGAGAGAGAGAGAGAGAGAGAGAGAGAGGAAGAGGGAGAGAGTGAGAGTAAGAGAGAGAGAGAGAGTAAGAGGAAGAGACTGAGAGTGACAGTATGACAGAGAGAGAGTAAGAGGGAGAGAGTGAGAGTATGAGAGAGAGAGAGAGGAAGATGGAGAGAGTGAGAGTGAGAGTATGAGAGAGAGAGAGTAACAGGGAGAGAGTGAGAGAGAGAGTAAGAGGAAGAGACTGAGAGAGAGGGAGTGACAGAGAAAGAGGGAGAGAGTGAGAGTATGAGAGAAAGAAAGAGTAAGAGGGAGAGAGTGAGAAAGTGAGAGTATGACATAGAGAGAGAGGACGAGGCTGAGAGTGAGAGTATGAGAGAGGGAGAGCTTGAGAGAGAGAGAGAGAGAGTAAGAGTGAGAGAGTGAGAGATATAGAGTAAGAGAGGGATCTTGAGTGAATGAAATGAATGTGCAAGTGTTGCTGTATTTCAATATGCATGTTTGTGTGTGCATGTATGTGTGTGTGTGTGTATACGTGCATGTGTGTGTGTGTGTGTGCATGTGTGTGTGTGTATGTGTGTGTGTGTGTGTGTGTGTATGTATGTGTGTGTGTGTGAGTGCCCATGTTTGTCTATGTGCACAGATTTCCCCTCTCCCTTCTCCACAGGTAATGAGATCCTGGCAGAGTCACAGAAGAGAATGGAGAGAGAGAAAGAGATCCGCGCAGAGGAGGAGCAGAAGAGAGTAGAGCGCGAGAAAGACATCCGCATGGAGGAAGAGAAGAAGAGAATGGAGAGAGAGAAAGAGATTCGGGAGGAGGAGGAGCAGAAGAGATTGGAGAGAGAGAAAAAGATTCGAGAGGAGGAGGAGAAGAAGAGGTTGGAGTTGGTGAAAGCTGTGAAGCAGGAGGAGGAGGGGAAGAGGGAGGCGTTGGCCAGGTCTCTGCAGGAGGAGGAGGGGAAGAGGGAGGCGTTGGCCAGGTCTCTGCAGGAGGAGGAGGTGAAAGGAGAGGCGCTGGAGAGGTCACTGAGGGAGAGGGAGCGCAGTCTGCAGGAGCTGAGGTCGCAGTGTAACGCTGCTCAGGTGGTCACCAGCAGCACCACGGCCTTTGGCTTCATCGCCTCAGTGCTGCTTCTCAACCACATACTGCACTGGTGACCACACACACACACACACACATACTGCACTGGTGACCACACACACACACACACACATACTGCACTGGTGACCACACACACACACACACACATACTGCACTGGTGACCACACAGCTCACTAGTCACTGCTGAACACACACACACTGACCACTAGTCACTGGTGAACACACACACACACACTAGCCACTGGAGAACACACACACACTGACCACTAGTCACTGGTGAACACACACACACACACACACACACACATACACACACTAGTCACTGGTTGAATATACACTGACAGGCTAGTCACTGGTGAACACACACACACACACACACACACACACACTAGTCACTGGTGACCACACAGCTCACTAGTCACTGGTGAACATACACTGACAGGCTAGCCACTTGTGAACACACACACACTGACCACTAGTCACTGGTGAACACACACACACACACACACACTAGCCACTGGAGAACACACACACACTGACACACTAGATCCATGGCCTATTTGAGGAAGAGATTGGAGGTAAATAAAGATAACAATAAAAATGCAATGATTTTATATTGCCCCTTTTGTAATTCACACAGCAGGTCCCTTTCATGTTGTCCTTATACCATATATAGAAATATATAAACCAGTATAGGACTTATAAATAATATTATTATGGGTTACATAAACGGTGTAAATTTAAGATTCCATAAAATGTATGAATCCTGTATCTGGTTTAATGCCATATCTATGCACCTGTCGGATAGATGAATAACATGTACAACTCCAAGTCTTCTTTTACATGTCTGTTACATTAAAACCTATTCATCATTCAAGATGAACTTACAGATAGTGGGTGTTCTTATTTTGCTAGGTTTTGACTGCAAAGTAAGACAGGGTGAGATTGTTTTTTTTTTTCAACTGAATTAATGACTTTGGGGATTTCTCCCTTGTTGCGTCTTTTCTCTCTACAGCTTGCAAATATGTATACAGTTTATGTATACTTTTATTATGAGTGAAACGCTGTCCATGTATTCATCAGCTATAGTGCTATACTGGTGGCACACACACACACACACACACACACACACACACACACAGGTAAACTTGGTGGGGCTGACCTGAGCCAAATTCCCTGCTCGTCCTCTAGTGGTCAAAGTGCTGTTTGTGTTCTGCTGGTTCTGCTGTCTATAATTCGGGCCTATACTTGGGCTCAGTTATTAAATTATTACTGTTATTAAATAAATACATTCACATTCACACACATTTGTTGTCCTCATGCATCAGTTGCTGTCAACACACTCAGGACAGTGTTCTGGAATGCCATGTTGCATTAATGGGGAATATTCTAAACTGCATTCTACATTCTGCGATCTGCAATCTCTCCTGTACACTGTAAAAATGACAACTTGAAATTGTTCAGTTTACTAGGATTTTTGCGTCCACAAACAATACAAATACTAATTGCATCTTACACTGTCTCAAGTGAGTCATTTCAACTCACTTTTGTAAGCTTCTGATAAAAAGTTGATCTTAATTCAGATTTTGAGTTGACATGATTTACAAATTGTAGTTGACGCCTAGTTAGGAACAGGTCAACTAATCTGCGCATGCTCATTTGAAATCTGCCGTGGCAATCTGCTGCAACGGGGTCGCCTGCTGAGTTTCTCAGGGGTTTTCCTTCGTTTGAAAAAGAAGCCTCCGCCATCTTTTTCCTTCACAAGCGGCAGACTACAACGGTTGTCTAATCATAAAACTTTGTTATAAGCAGGTAATGTAAGCTATTTGAATATGTAAATTGTATTTGTATTTGTTTTGATCAAGTGGTAGAATTTGTATTAGGCATAAGCAGGCGTTTGTGTTAATATAAATGTATCGCTAGCTAACTGGCTAGCGTATGTTGAACAGGTGGAGTCAAATCAAGTGAACAGCCTAAATCAACGATATATATGGTAGAGCTTAACAATACAGAGATTTGGGAATGATGATTTCATCTTATTCAATTTCGCATTGCATTTAAGTTAATATACTATGCACTTGTGGTGCATGGTGACAATGATATGTTGGTAATAGCCACGTTGTTAGCACCCACAGAACCAACCAGCTAGGTAGGCAGGTAAATAGCAAAGTTATTAGCAAAAAAATCGTAGTGAACTGTAGCACTAATCGTTTTTATCACGCGGAGCAAAAATGTTTCAATCAGTAGGCGTTGAGTTGGCAGATCTAGCATACATCTCGAGATTGCTTAAGTACAATGAACATAAACAGCTGCAAATCATATCCCTGTGTTCATTCGCTCTTCTCATTGTCTTTGCAGGTTTTCTATGAAGTGCTGCTTTTGCAGCTTTGCAAGTGCCAGTGTGCAACGTTTGCTGCGGCACCATCGTGCAAGACACGGTAGAGGAGCGTACTTGCCGTGTGTCTACAGTGATTGCGTATGTACTTTCAAAACACCTGGCGCCTTAAAGTCACACGTAACCAGATCACATTGCAAGACAGCTAAAATCCAGGAGACGTGGACGTTTTTTTGTGATGTATGTGAATTCCGCGAACTCTGCACCCAGCGTGCTTTTTTCACTCATATTGGACACCATTTAAAAAAACAAGAGACTGTTTGTTGCCCTTTCTTGAGGTGTAGTTTTAAAACCAATAATCTTAAGACTTTCAGTTCACACAAAAGTAGGAAACACAAGCATGGAAGTGATATCAGATGCTGTGTAAGAGCACACAGTGAAAATGAACCTGTAGCAAATCAGATAATTGCCTTAGATCATCAAACATCACCTATCTGTTGTGAGGAAGAGACAGTACAATGTGGTTCTAGTCACAATTCAGATATCATTGAACAGGAGGAGTATATAGATGTAAAGACTCTTGAACACAGGGCTGCATCTTTATTTCTGTGTATGCAAACTGAATTGCACGTCAGTAGACGGGCTGTACAGAAAATAAGTGAAGAATTTAATGATCTTTTACATTTTTCAAAACCTCACTGTCTTCAAAGAATCAAAGACGTACTTGCAGAACATGACATTGAAGTCAACGATAGTGTTGCCCAGAAGATTAATGATGCTGTTTTTCAAACAAATCCATTAATTGTAAGTACTGAAGGAAAAGGTGCATTATCCACTGATCACAGGAGGAATCTTTACTTTAAGGAGAATTTTCCTTTAATTGAGCCTACTGAATATACATATAAAAGAACCCATAAAAAATCATTTGTTTACATTTCAATCATCCACGTTCTCGAAACATTGTTGAGACAGACAGATTTTGTAGAGAAGTTGGTATTTAGTCAGGAGGATAACCCAGGTCAGTTTGGCTCTTTTAGAGATGGCCAGTACTACAAAGACAATAACCTTCTGGGTCTGCAACATCCAAGTATATCTATAGGACTCTACATAGATGACTTGGAACTGTGTAATCCTTTGGGGTCCTCAAGAAAAATCCATAAAATTACTGCCGTTTATTGGATTTTGCTCAATTTACCAAGGAAGTTTCGCTCTAGCCTCCCTGTAATTCAATTGGCTTGTCTTGGAAAAACTGACGATGTCAGACAGTTTGGGTATGATGCCTTTCTTTATCCTTTGATTAGGGATCTTGGATTTATCGAAAAAGAAGGGGTGTATATTCAGGTTCTGGATTCATTTGTAAAGGGAACAGTCTTCTGTGTATGTGCTGATAACCTTGGTGCCCATAGCCTAGCAGGGTTTCAGGAAGCTTTTAATGTTGAACATTTCTGCAGATATTGTTGCATTAGCCGAGATAAAATTGCAAATGTTGAGCCAAGGAACTTTCCACTAAGAACTGTATCTCAGCATGATTCATTTGTGGAAGAGCTCAAATTGAGTGATAAGCTATGTGTAAATGGGGTTAAATCATCCTGTGCTTTGAGTAAGTTGTCTTTCTTCCACCCAGTAACTGGATTTCCCCCAGATATCCTACATGACTTGTTTGAGGGTGTTGTCCCAGTGGAGTTATGTTTGTGTTTGAAAGAATTGATTAGAAAAGGTTACATTACATTAAATGGACTTAATAACCGTATAAAACAATTTCCATACAAATTCTCTGATTTGGTCAACAGGCCACAGCCAGTTACGAAGACAAGCCTTGCATCTGGAAAAGTAAGAGGTAATGGACATGAAAATTGGGCCTTTTTACGTTTACTACCTCTCTTGATTGGGAACTACATACCAGAACAAGAGCCATCATGGGAAGTTTTGATGAACCTTAAAGAGATTGTTGAGATTGTGGTGTCTACTACATTATCAGAGGGAACATTATGTTACTTGGGGAATAAGTTATCTGACCATCGACAGTTGCTCATTGACACCTTTCCTGACTTTAAGTTACTGCCGAAGCATCACTTTATTGATCATTATGTACATCTCACACGCTGCTTTGGACCATTAGTGGACCTGTGGACTTTTAGGTTCGAATCTAAACACAGTTTTTTCAAACAAGCGATCAACGATGCTCACTGTTTCAAGAATGTACTACTTACCCTCTCCACTAAACATCAACAGTTCATCGCATACCTTCTTGACAAACAACAACTGTTTAAGCCACAATTACATATTGGTAGTATTGACAAAGTGAAAATATCCTCTTTAGATGAAAAATTGAGAACATTAATTAAAAAGAGGTACCCAAGTGAACATTATGTTTCTCTTGCCAAAGATGTACATTTGTATGGGACCCATTATGGGAAGGGCATGATAGTGTCTGCGGGTGAGTGCAGTGGACTGCCAGAGTTTTTTAGAATACTGCACATATTGGTGGACTTTCGTAACGTGTACTTTGTCACTACAAGGCTATCATCTTGGTACATTGAACATTACAGGTCTTACCAACTCATTGACCATTGTTACTCAGAGTTAGAGATTTTGGATCCAGAGACTTTAAATGATTACCATCCATTGGCTGCATACCAGGTTGCTGGAACATTGATGGTGACCCCAAGGGCTTGGCTGCTGTTGTAAATGAAATGGTATGTACGCTTCTGTGTTTGTATGAATGCTTACAATTCTTTGAGTTCTGACCACAGTTGAAAGGCTCATACAAGTTTCTTTTCTTCTTTTGTGTTCACAGGATCTGTTGCTTCTAGTCCACATAAACCCCAAACTCATCCGGAAGATTCGCCTGACCAAAGCTCCAGAAAGTTTAGACGAACTGTATAATGAACTGCGGCAAAAGCTTGAACTTGTGGGTGAGTTCTCTATACAGTATGAAGATCCAGATTTTGGCAGTGCTCTTTGCAACCTGGTCGACATAATGGACTTGCCGTCAGAAAAGGCTGTCTTGCATATTCTTTGGAGCAGTGAGGACATATCATCGCCACTGCAGGCGTCCACACCGACCCGGCCATCCTCCATCTCTTCCCTCGACACAGCCAGCATTGGATCACCAGACTCATCCCACAGCTTGTCTTCTGTCATTCGGGCACATAGGAGGAGCATTTCACAGTGGCCCACTCCATTTCCAATACCCATGTTCTCATATGATGTTGAGCTGATACTCCGCAAGGGGAACGAGACTTTTGAAAAAATGGGGATGACTTTACCGGTAACCAGAGATGTGAAAATAGAGATTCTGGAGAAATTAGCACAAGAAATATTTGCTGTGAAAGCTTACCCTGAAAAACATGAGTATGAGTCTGTTGCTGCCGAACTTGTGAAAAAGCATCCATGCCTGAAAGAGCCTGGTGGTGGTACTGGATATGCAGGATGGACTACCAGCATAAAGTTCAAGATTGGGAACTACAGATCAAAACTACGTCAAGCTGGATGTAATGAGGTTAGTGTCAACCGGAGAACAAGAAGGGATGGGGAGGAAGATCATGGTGTCAATAGGAGAAGAAGGGATGATGATGATGGGATTGGTGGTTCAGAGGGAAAGTTTACTTTGAAAAAGCCAAAACGAGGTGAGGTCAACCATGTACCAGACCATCCTGAAAGCTACACTGAAGAGGACTTGGAGGACCTGAGGTCTCTCCTGGTGGAAGCCATGACAAAGAAAAATAAGGACATGGAGTTTATTAGAGACAAGATGGACATCACATTCTCTCTTAGGAGAAAGGAGGTCGTAGAGGTGGAGCCCATGGTCACAGAAGTTCTGGAGAGATGGCCAGGTCTATTTCTTGAAGAACAGGCAAGGCATATTTTTCATGGTGTTTAGTGCCTTTTGTTTACAATGTCTTTTTCAAACTATACTACTTAAAACAATTAAGGGAGCAAGCAGAATATATGTTGAGCCATTGTACACCGGTTTCGACCTTGGCCTGGTCTTCTGGGATATTCCCCAGTCTCCTGATGCACTGCTTCCTTAATTACCTTCTTGATCAGTGAAGTTACTCTACTCTAGTCAAAACTAAAGAAACAGTTCAGGTACACTTGAATTTATATGAACATTTTGACAAAATGGGGTTGCTCCCTTAATTGTTTTGAGCAGTGTAATTTTAAAGCAACATTTAAATATGCAAATGTACGTTATATATTACTAAACCTAATTTGTATTACTTTTTATATGTATGGGGAATTCATTGGTAACATTGGTGGTTCATTGCAATATGAAAATTGCATGATCATTTTGTTGTATTTGTATTGCAATTGTTTCATTCAGATTTGTAAAGAGTTCACACGTGTCACCACCAAGGACCTGTTGGGGACCTTCAGAGCTGCCCTTCACATGTTCACCCCTCGTCTGCTGAAACTGTACCGTGCCAGGAAGGGTGCCTTTAGTCGAGACATGGAAAAGCTTTTGGAAGAGCTTGATGAACAGGTTGTTGTGTTGACTACAAGGCCTTTTGTTTTGTTTGCCAACTTGGATTGAAAGACACAAAAGTAATACTCAAAGTAACAGAATTGACTTGTCACAGAACTAATCAAAGCTTTTATTTATTTATTTATTTATTTATTTTACATTTTCCAAATCAGACATCTGATATCGCACTTCATCGCAGACAGGCAGCTTTGGAAGGACTGCCCATATTCTTGCGGGAGAATGCAGACAAGTTTTATCGAACATGCCTGGTGAGTAGAATTTACCTCTCTTCCCCTCTCTACCTAGCTAACTACTGAACCTACCTCTCTACTTGCCTACCTACCTCTCTTTTTTCTTTTCTCTCTGCCTCCCTCCCTAAATACCCTTGCTTCTTCTCTCTGTCCCCACCTACCTACCTCCATCTCTCTGTCCACCTACCCATCTACCTTTCCCTACCTATCTTCTGCTCTCTGTACCTCTCCCAACCTCCTTACGGTACCCTTCCCTTTCTCTATGCACCTATGTCTCTACCACTGTGTCTTACTCTGCGGTAGAATACAGACAAGCTTTTCCAGTCACTTCTGGTGAGTAAAACATACCTACCTGTTACTGTTTTATCAGGCAACTGATCCAGAGGACAGGTGGACCAAAGGCGTCCAGATGGGGGTCCTCACAGTCCTTGAAGATGACACACAGCACACGGTTATCGATAATGTCCTTGTGTTGGAGGAAATCGTCGTGCTGAGAGATGTTCCAGATTTCCCGACTGCACTTGCGTATGTTTTTGGCCTGCTATATGCTCTGAACATGGAGTTCCCTAAAGAACTCAAATACACCTTTGAAACGATCCAGCACATTTTCATGGAAATGTCCACTGACTGTTCACAGCGTGTCAGGAGTTTCAAGATGAAGCTGTTAAGCCAGTGAGTAAGTTTTTCTTGTTAAACACAGATTTTTGTTAGTGTGACCAGTGTTTATTGAGAAGCCTTTCTTTTATAACCTCTGTATTTTGTTTGGGTTTTTTTTATGTTGGTCTTCTCATAGACCATGTGACAACAGACTGCCTTTTTAGTTTTTAATTTTCCATTTCCCACATGTACTTTTTGCACTGAATTTTTCATTTTATTTGTTTTTCACAAAAACCTGTATTTAGCTGTACATGTTGTGTTTGTCAGAAATATGGTTCAGCAGAGAAATGTCACAGTAATTCATTTATTTTAGTTGGAGGTACAGATTTGCTTTGTCAGCTGTGTATTAACACAAAGTGAAAATTAAAAAGAAAAAAATGTTCAGATGTTTGCCCATATTTCAGATGGCTGATGCTGAAGTCTATTTTTGCTTTTATATTTTTAATTGTATGCTTATTGTATGCTGAAAGACAATTTAATTTTTTTATATTTTTCCTTTGGGCATTAAATCACTTGTGCTGGCAAACATTTTGATGTTCAGTTATAAAGCTGTACCAGTGTGGTTGAAAGTAATAAATAAAAAAATAAATATTGAATGTGGGTGTAGTAATTTCAACTCAATATAGTACGTTTTCACAGAGAAAACTGAACTAAAAATAATGAGTTGTTAAAATAGAAACCTGAACTTAAAATGCTTAGTTGGCATAACTTTAAAACCTTAGTTGACCGAACTTAATAATAGCAGTACTTCACAACTTAAAAGTGTAAGTTGACACTTACAACTCAAAAACTCTGTGCAGTCGGTTGCCTTGAAAATTTGAGTTGAACTGACTTTTTCTTTTTTACAGTGTACTTCCCATCTCCAACATCACATGCATGATACATCCATACCTTTAGGATCCGCAAACAAGCACTCAAAAATCATATTCACAAAATCATGTCATTACACTGCATCCATGTTCTGTACTTAAGATATTTTTTGAGTAATTTCATACAACAAATGAGTGAAGCACGCATGAATATTATAAAACTGCGCTATAATGGCTTTTTCTGTCCCAAACATCACTTATGGTTATGGTGTCCTATCAACCAGAGGTGCTTTGGCTTCACTGAGTTCACATGACTGGACAACAATTAATTAAAGGTCATGCATTAAAGTAATCCATTTATTTCACATTTAACCCATTTTACAAATAATGCAGTAACAAAGAATATATAGACAAGAACAATATGTATCAGAGATCAAAGACAGGAAACCACAACAGCTTAAACAAATAGTACAGTACATACCCCAACTAACAACACTGAGCGATAACTTCCAGAACAGTCTTTTTTATAAATGACTTGTACACCTACAAAGTTCTCAATGCTTCATTTTGAATGTCAGGGCTGTTGTTAAGTGTTAAGTTTAAAGTAGGCTTCCAAATCTGCCCCAGTCACCAGCGTTGTGAGCCTTTTCTACACAAACGGTAGAAAAAGTGAAGTTCCAAATGCAACGGGCTAGCGTAGTTTTGCTCCTCAGTAAACGTACCAGCTCGTTGTTGTGTTTTAACATGCCCAAAATTTTACACCGGAATTCTCCTCCAGACTACTGCTTTTTCTTTCTGCTTCATAGCTGCTGGTGGGTGTTTCGTACCATTAAACATGGTTATATACACAATCACACATTTCAGGCCTGCACTCCTTTAAAATGGATTATGTGCAATTGTAAATTCACTTTATATTAGTAGCATAAATGCCAACGACCAACACTCCCCCCCCTCCCCTAGGTTATTTAAACCATTCTTCCCAGTATGCAACAAGCTGTTCCACCACCAGTGTTGGGAAGGTTACTTTTAAAATGTATTCCACTACAGATTACAGAATACATGCCCCAAAATGTAGTTTGTAACGTATTCCATTAAGTTACTCAATATGAGTAACGTATTCTGAATACTTTGGAATACTTCATATAAGCTTACTGTATTATGCTTTTTACAACAACATGAATGCAGCAATCACATCCTGCAAATTCTTGTTTGTTTTTCTCTTCCAATTGGCTGCAAAGACTATGTTAACATAAGATGTTTTGTCTGCTTAAAGAGAATAAAAAGCCCAGATTTTTCCTAACCATTTCTTTATTTACAAAGTTGAAATGTGGAAGAGAATTAGACAAACATAAAATATGCCACTGAAAAATATGTACAATTACTGTCACCAACATTTTTTACTTAGTAAAAAAAATAAAGTAGCCTTTCTCAAAAACAAAAATCTGCATCAGTGAAAGGTTTTATAAAACAATTCTCAAAAATGAAAATGTTTGTTTATGCATTTACTGTATTGCAGTAGGCTATTCTTCCTCCACCAATAATTTCACATCACTAAATGTCCTTCAAAAATGTGACAATGCCACCACCAGATATAATTTCAAATGATAGGCCTATTAACAAAGGCACAAGAACCATCCAAGGTGTCAGTGCTTAACTGCTTGCTACTTGTTTAAAAAACTTAAATCTCCCAAAAATATAATTGGCTTATCATGTGAGGTGCTGCTTTTTAAATGCTTGCCAAAAACAAATACTAAGATTACAAAATAAGGTTAAAAGTAAAAATGCATTATCTGGTAACAAAACCAAGATATTTGACGCAACCTATCTACATCTGTCCCACTTAGTCTAAAGTCCAGTAAAGGCGGTTGTAACGCAGCAAGAGCACCTGTTCAAAGTGCTTGTCTGTCATGCGGTTGCGGTGTGGGGTGAAAACAAGTCCTCCGTGGCTAAAGAGACGTTCGACAGGAGCACTTGACGGCAGAGTGGTATTATATTTCATGAAGAGGGCTCTGATCACTGGATATGCTTTTAATGAGGCCAATGTCTTCTCTGAATCCTGAAGATACCGTTGTACCTCATCCTCCGCTGTAGAACTGGTCAGCTGTGGACTGTGAAAACTGAAGAAGTTGTCGTCATCATCCTCTGGCTCATTTCCCACTGGAGCATGCCCAGTGGTGCTGGGGTAGGTAGAAGGTTCTGTGTTGATGAGACGAGCCTCTTGGACCATTGTTCTTCTCATGGATTCTCTCTCATCATCGGCAAGCCACCACAGTCGAAATTTGGGGATGGTGGATGCTGCCATCCTTGCCTCATGGGAGGCCAATACAGTTGCAAACCGAGTGTCAATGGCTTTGATGACTGCTAGGAGGATGTGAGTTGAAAACTGCACCTGTGTCAACTTTTCAGATAACTTGGTTTTCAAACTCAGAAGGGTGGGAATCACATAGCCAAAATAACAGTTCTTTTCCCCCTGGAGCAGGTTTATTGAGTGGGCAAGTGGCTTCAGAATCGCTGTATACTCTTTGAGAAACATTGTCTCTTGAGGATGCAGTTTTGCAACCTTCAGTTGTTCACAGATTACATTGAGCTGACTTTCAGGTAGACTCATTAACTTCTCAATTGCATGGTACTCTGAGCTCCACCTAGTCACTGAAGGTACGACACATTTCATTTGGGCAATTTCTTCGATTATGTCAGCAACAACTGATGAGCGATGGGCCTTATTCCAGATGGCAGCACATTTTGCTAGTGCACTCCTATACAGTTTTCTGGAAACACCCTGTGAGGCAGCTTTGTCAAGGTCGGTCGTTGCAATGAGATTTAAAGTGTGCGCAGCACATCGTTGGTGTGGTGGCAAAAAGAAGTCTAGCTCTTCATGGTCTTGTTCCTCATCAAGTACTGTAGAGACGTCAGCAAACTGTACATCATCTGCGTCTTCAAGATCATCTTCTGTTTCAGAATCTCCATATTCTTTGAAAGCTTTTACAAAATTGCTCCCATTATCTGTGACTGTTGCACTGACCTTGCCTTGGATTTGGAATTCCGAATGAACCTGACTTATTTTGGCAGCAATGACATCATAGGTGTGACGCCCTCTCATTCTCTCACATGCCAGTGCAGCTGACTTGCGCTCTAATGTGTCTGACTCGATCCAGTGGCATGTGATGCCAATGAAACTTCTGTGATGCGCTGTCCATAGATCTGCTGTTGTGCAGACATTTTGAACATGTTGAAGAATTTCAGTTTCAGCTTCCTTCATTTTCAGAAAGGTTTTCTCAATGTGTGACATTAATGTTTTTCTGCATATAGGAGTCCTGCCCCCACTAAGTCCTTCAACCATCTTACGGAATGTGGTGTTCTCTACAGTAGAAAAGGGCTGCACTTCATTGACTATATAGTCAAAAACCAAAGAATTGACTCTCCTTTGGGTGATGGCTGGAGCGCTGAGGATGGCTTGTTTGAGAGGAGGAGGTGTTATGACTCTGCCACTTGCTTCATCACCATGATCCGATGTGGTTGCTTGGGGGCAACTGTGCATGACCCTAGGATGCACCCTCTAAAAAAAAGACAAAAGGACAAAAATATTATTGATACAGAAATGAATTTCTATGAGGTTACTGCAAACACTGCTGTCTTACCTAATGTCCACTCTACTGTTCTTTGGTAGGCTACTGCTTTCAGAAAAAAATTTAACTTAACCCAGATTGTACATTGACCAACACTGTGTAGTCATTCCAGATATAGGAAATAATTCTATTTTTTTTATCACTTTGACTGAAAAACGATTTGCTAATATTAACCATAGGTATACCATGACTAAATTGAAAATACTTTGTCAATCTGTTCTAAAAACAAAACCAACTAGATTTGCATTCCATTTTTATTAACATTAGGATACACATTAGGTTAGACAGCATTTTTAGCAGTAGCCGAACTGATGAGGTAGTGTTATGAGGTTGACATGTTGTTCACAAAACTACGGAGGACTACTTGCATGTACGAAACTGCAAAATCATATAAATATGAAAAAAGCTGCAATAGTTGGCCGTCTCCAGATAACATTTGAGTGGGATGATAAGCTACATTTACAAAAGATGACCCACCACGACCTACATAACACGACCATTCCTTCAATGGAAACTTTGCAATTGACGTTAGCTGTTAGTGTGACTAGCAATTGCTAAATTAAGTAGCAGGTCAGTGATGGCATGCACGCAACGAAAACTGTGCAGAAACGTAATAAATTCCTTTCGGTAAAACTTCACATGAGACATGCATGTGATTGTTTGCAGCTAGCAGTACCAAGTTATTATTATCCATCAACTTCTTATAGCTAAATCTATGGACTACCCTCAGCTAACGCCGGCTAACAATATTAGCTCGATGGCAAGTAGCCTAGTCTTTAGTAATATTTATAAATCACATAGCAATAGTATATTTAAGATAGTGAAGTGGCACGCAACATATGTTAGATACCTACAACTTTAACAAGGTAACTGCAGCAGGCTAACGCTAGTTTTGTTTTTAAAAGGAACTTACCTCAAGATGCTTCTTAAGGTTGGAGGTGGAGTCTTTCGACGCTGATAGCAGCTTGGTTGCTGGCAAACAGAGTTTGCATTGCAGTGTCAGATTTCGCCCGCTCCTCTCCTCTTTTAATGTGAAGTGGTGTCTAAACTTCCAAGTGAGGAATGCATTCCTGCGCGGTACCGTACCCGTGCTCTGTACTGGCTCCGGGTCCATTGTGAGACTGACGCCACCAACGTTAACTGAACGTATACTGTAGAAGCTTTTGTGTTCTGTTTGGCTTTCCGGGCAACGCATGGAATTAGGGGATAGCTTCACATGTCAAAAGATAATTGAATGGCAAAGTACCGCGGTGTAATCCATTTATTTCAACAAAGTAACTGTATTCTAATTATCACATTTTGGAACTGTAACTGTAACGGAATACAGTTACTCATAATTTGTATTCTGAATACGTAACGCCGTTACATGTATTCCGTTACTCCCCAACACTGTCCACCACCTCTATTGCATACAATAAAGCAAGTGTGGCAGCAATTGGGCTACCTATTAAACCAATAAGGAAAGTCAAATAATTCAGTTGAAATCCAATTACAGTAAGAACAATTGCAGGTAACAACAATAACACCAAGGATTTTTTTGTCAAGTTTCCCTCGCCCCCTTCCATTGCTGCATATATTACAATACATGCAGTCATAACCCCAATTAATAAACTTATATAACTCCAAATGTTCTCTGCTGCAGCCTTCTTGAGATCCCTTAACTCATTAAAAGTAGCACTTGCAATACTATTCATCACTTTACAATTCATCTGCTCCTTAATCCTCCTCTCTGTCATTTTCTCTACAGTCTGCAGCATTTGTTTGATTTCTACAATTTCACTTTTCCCAGCCTGCTGTATGTTTCCTGTCATTTGCATTATGTCCTCCATCTCTGCTCTTAGAATTCCTTTCACATGTTCATGAAGGCTATAGGAATGGGCATAACCAGAGTTCTTTCTCAGCAAAAGCTCTATTTTCTTCAGCAACCCCTTAACCTGATGGTGACTTTTTGAATCTTTGTTATTAAAGACATGATATCCTCCCCCAACGCTATTAACCACACTCTGAAGTCCTGAGCTTTCAGTCAGAATTTCCTCTAAAGATTGTTGTTCAAGCTCATCTCCTCCAGTGAATAAGATGATGGTAAATCTCAGAGCTTTCTCACCAAAGTGTGTCTGCATCCAGCTTACTTCATCGTTCTCTTCCTCTGTGAATCTTCCCAGTTGGATTACCAGTAAGAAAACATGTGGTCCAAATTCCTCACTTCCCTTATTTGCCAGACATTCAGTCATTGTTGATGTGATTCCTGGTGTATTAAATACAGTGATGTTTCTTCCATCAATAACTCCACTTTGACTCTCACAGTCACTGGTCACAGACCCAGCAGAGACATTGGCCTTAAACGCCTCCCTGCCCAGGATGGTGTTTCCTGAAGCGCTCTTTCCAGCTCCAGGCTTACCCACCAGCATCACCCTCAGCTCAGGAAGCTCAACAGTATCTGTGTGAAAACAGTGATAATTAACTGAAAATGGCTGACAACAGTCAGACACAGTTTCAGCATAGTTAAAGAAACCTACCTTCAGGGCAGGAGGGGCGAACAGCCATGAGTAACAGTGGGGGTATGACCACAGCAATCACTATAAACGGCCACGCTCTGCCTGCATTTATTTCAGTGAATACAAAAATATAATTAGAAATTAAAGGACAACTTCAGTCATTTTTAACATGCACCTCTATTGCTAAAGCTACCAGAGAATTGTCAGTACCAAAGACATGGGAAATTTTGGTACAACCCATCTAGGTCTCCTTGGACAGACAGTTCTCACTGACAGCTAAACCTAGTTGCTTTTGGTGTGAAAGCACCCTAAATGCTATTAGAAAACTGGCAATGAAATTATAATTATAATTCTAAATATAACTATATTTATACTACTACCCAACTAGCTCACATTAAGTCTGCTTGTCAGTTGTGTAGCAGCCTAACGTTACAATCTCATCAAAAATGAGATAACGATATTGAGTGAAAGCTCTCCACATGTAGTATATGCACATCAAATTATTTTGCTTAAAGAAACACTTACAGTTTTTCTCAGTTGTTTACACGCACATCCGTGTACTTGAGACACAATGACCACAACATGTAACTCATACACCAACTTCCTGAACCAATTCTGCTAAACTGCAAGCACAATTCCTGCTGTACACTCAAACTGCAGTTCTAAAACAACTTTTTTCAAAACACTACACAAAATTCTCTCCATTTGGCACAATTTTCATGAAGAAAATCTCTTGTTTTCACAAGGAACACACTGGCATTCAAAATTCTAAAGTCAATTGCCTTACTATGCACACTGACTCATCACATGGGCAAACTCCTGTTACGCAGTTTTGCAATTAGCAATCAGAGATATGGAAGATGCATGTGGAGATATAGCAGTTGATGCTTTTCCTGGATGGATTCGCCATGCTAGGCAATATTTCACCCGCTGCTTGACCAGGGAAAACATTGCATGTGATGTGGATGAGGTGCTGTGGCCAGACCGCAAACAGAAGCCAGGATGCAGTATAGATTTTTTTGTAACTGTATAAGATATAAAATAATTATTCTAAAATATTTTGCAACACATGTATGTATGTACTGTCTGTAGTAACACTTAACAAAAAAGGTCTAAGTCATTATAATAAATGGCGTAGATGTGTGTTCCATTCATCATAGTGTTTTACATTAAGCACATCAGGGTTCAACTATGTACTGTATTTCTTATAAATGTGTATTCATATGATGGTTTGTGTGTCATTTAACAGCAAAATAGCATTTTGAGAAGAAATAACATTGTTTTGAATGTAAAGTTTCATTTTGCAGGAGAATTGAGGGGTTTTGTCCACTGTGTGTGTTTTTATTTGTGAATAGAGTTCTGGGAGTATGAGGCATGCTTTCAGAAAATGTATGTAAACAATTGAGAAAAACTGTATATTAGGCAGAAAAACGTACCTAGCCAAGCAGGTTTCTCATGATCTAATTCATGTGAAGAACGAGCTGGTGCCTTGTCTTGCTCAGGCAGGTAACTCCCAGGTCAGAATAAAAAGTGGTCAATATTAGTGCAAATGCTTGGTAAGAAATAGGTAATAATATGTAAAGAATTCACACTTTATACAGTACAGCTTCATCTTGTTTACTTGGTAAATAGTCATATGTAAACTGGGAAGATGGACAAACATATATGTTAGGTGGATGGGGTCGAGGAGAATGTAATCTTGCAATGCAATTGCTTTATAACATACTGTATGGACAATACAACAACCCAGTCTTTTACAGTACACTTTCATCGTATTTAGTTAGAAAGTAGTCATTGTATATTATTTCTAGATCATTTATTTGTATTTCGTTCATGTTTATACAATAGTTACCATTCTTTTTTTCTGTGTTGGTGACATGTAATTTCCTCAATAAATACTTATAAAATTAGGGGACTGTAAAAGAAAGGGTTACCATTT
Organism: Coilia nasus; assembly: GCA_027475355.1. NCBI lineage: Eukaryota > Metazoa > Chordata > Actinopteri > Clupeiformes > Engraulidae > Coilia > Coilia nasus. The sequence goes on from CM050198.1 coordinate 5,822,649, forward strand.
TACTAATTTAAGGCTTTGGGATTAAAGGCAAAAATAGAGTTCTGCTCTGAATCTACAGCCATTTAGAACCTTTGGGGTAACTTCACCCCACCTTCAAAAAAAAACTATCTAACAATGTGTCAAGCAGATGCAGGCTGCACGGGCTGAGATTGGTTAGCTGGAATACATTACTCCCTGTATGTCGCTGTGCTGGTTTTAAAGCAAATGAGGATGTCGATGGAACGCTATCTTATGGCATTTTACGGATTTACGGAGAAATACAGATTGTACTCTGACATTATTTCATCACTGGTACTATTCCTGTAACTGGGACCAAAGCCTGAACATGGACTACCTTAGGGGCACGGTCTTGAAAGTTGAAATTGTGTGTGCCTAATGCTTGGTCTTGAAACAGTCCTGAAACGTCCACCTTGCTAAAGGTAATCATATACCCACTGTTCATGCCATCTGTCCATTCATGCCTGTGTGCAGGCACATCCATTGCAGTACCAGCAGTCTTAGCAGCAGACATATTTATTTGTGGAGATTCTTTACCTTATTTTAGGCTGGACATGATTGTGTTGCATCATTTGTAAGTACAAACAGTCTTAGTAGATTACTTAAACTGCAGTTGACTTCATACCTTGTTTGGGGTTGCTGGTGTGTTTGTAGCTTTGTTGTGGGGTTTTCCTCAGACATGGCTTCTTCAGCTTCATTGTTACCTAGTTCAATAAATATATAATTTTTTTTCATTTAACATAAACCAACCACCATCAGCAATGGCATGTCGTTGCCTTATTGTCTTCTTTTGGCGATGGTTACAACATCACACAGGATTTTTACTTATTTTTCTTACTTTTCTTTTACAACAAAACTGAGCAAGCCCAGGTCACTGTAGAGTCAAAGTCAAGATCTTTGTTGAGGTACAGTGGTTTTTGCTTTCACTTATTATAAACAACTTCAGGCTTTTTTTTATTAAGATGACTTAACACATTAAAAGTTGCTGGTTGCAGCCTCTTGGCCTTTCTTGTACCTGTGGCTTGTTTTGCACTTGGGCATAAGAACTTCTCTCTCTATCACACAGCTTGTAAGCACTAGTTCAAACTTATTCCTGAGTTCACACTTCATGCTGATAGCAAAACCATGTCAACCGGATGAGTTTTGACCAAGACAGCATTTTGTATTTCTAACCTAAATAGCTTGTAATGGTAGTAAGCAGGGCACTGACTCAAGACAAATTGTTATGTTTTATACCATTGCAGTGGTAGGAGAAGGGTCCATAGACACATGAAAGGTATTAACTGTGCAGGTGTACAAACAGACTATTTAAGTGTGTTTCTGAAAACTGTAAATTAAATAAGGCAGAATAACTTACTTAAAGATTGTTTTGCTTGTGACACAGTTGGTGTAGTTTTTTTCTTTTTAACTAATTCATGGGACGAAAGAGCTGGTGTCTTGTAGTGGTCAGCCAGGTGACTGTCACAGAAGGAGGCTTTACAAGTCTTGCAGTGCTTAGAAGCTTCATTGGCATTGGCAAGACAAACGTCACATGGTGGGATGTGGAGTGTACGGCTATACAATAGTATAAATAAAAATTGTCAGTTCCATACAACAGGACTTTCCTTCCTGGAAATCACTCACACATGGTAAGTATGCAGTGGTACAGTGATGAACCCATTATTTCCTGTTCTGTTGCGTTTACATGTATATTTACTACATCTAAAAAGCAAATGGTACATACGTATATTGTTAATGCCTGGGGGGTGAATGTATGTATGTCTGTATGTCTTTTCTAACCCATTGTCACTTTGTTTACCTAATTTTTTGGCAAGTAATCCAGACTGTAGTTTTTTTTGTTCACATTAATTGTTCTGCGGTTCATGACCAAAAACTCAAACCAACACAAATAAGGTGTGAGCTACAAAACGGAAGTGCAAAACCTAGTTACGTTTAAAATGTCTCATTTAGTCTGTTGCAAAAAAAGAAAACTGTTTACTTTAGAGCATGATATCTACTGTAACGCTTTGGATAAAAGCGTCTGCCAAGTGTAATGTAATGTAATATCTAGCTAACTACAGCTACAACACCATGTAACAACATACAGAGTATTGTGTATTCTTTTTCAGATACAATAGTGTCACTGTCATTCCAAGTACTTATTTGCTTGACATGTAATGGTTTTATTGTGGTCCAACTACACTGCCCTTGGCTGCTTTTGTTCCACTAATCATGGTGAAAATATAGAATTTGGAAAGTGATACTTAGAGCCACCTAAGCTTAAATTACAAACATTTGAAATGTCAAGACTTCCTGATGACTCTTCTAAAAAGAAAACTAGAAAAGAATGAAATGGTATTACAAATGAAAATCAATTTTATATCATTTTTATAGTAGATACAGTACTAGGTTAATGGATTCCTGCTGCTGAGTATTGCCACTGGGTACCCAGATGCACACTTGAGTGGTTGGCTTTTAATGTAAGAAGTTAAATAGGTGGACAATTTGGCCTCGCCCATGGTTGACTGACACCATCAGTTCACTGTGTACAGTACCACACTCAAAGCAGCGAAATGAAAATGGCACAAGTCCAGCAATCCTGCTGACCTGGAGACCTTTCATTCTCCTCTAGCCTCATTTTTCTCACAACTGCTAACTAACTTGCATAATAAAACATGCACTTGGGCGTATTGTATTATTTCACACGCATAGATATTAACTGTGAGTTACCATGTAATAAGGCAGGGTGGACCAGAAAAAAAATTCCATTGACTTTCCAATAACTCTCCATTGACTCCCATTCATTTTTTTTCCGATCTTAGGTCCTAAGCGGTCTATCTGAAGGGGCGTGGCTTAGGCACTCTATACTTTGCGCATGAGTGAACAGAAAACAACTTCGAGAGAGCAGAAATTCATTTCGCACGAGCGAATTCACTTCGATAGAGCTCAGTGACTTTTCGAGGGTGCGTCTGCCCAGGTGACAGATTTCTCCTCGCGCTTATAGACAATTTCACGTTGTTCACAGTTAATATCTACATGTGAGAAATAATATAATACGCCCAAATGCATGTTTTATCGTGCGAGTGCTTTATGACTATTTTGACGCCATACTACAATAACAAAACCAGCGGCACCACTGAAACATAGAAACTTTTCTCTGGCTTCTAATCACTGCTTAACCCTCCCCTGCCTCCTCCGGCCACCAATCTCACTGCTGATAGCTTTGCTTCCTTCTTCACAGAAAAGGTCGCAAACATCAGCAAACAATTCTGTGACCCACCGAGTCACAGCCTGCTACCACCAACAACGTGGCCTTCCACCACTTCTGAATGCACATCTTCGGCCACCACCACAGCAGTCCTACTACACCTCCATCCCTGCCTATCCTGGTCAAGGGCGTAACACCTCCTCTCCCCATTCACCCCTCTCTCTGAAAGTGATGTATCCAATCTCACCACTGGCCACTGAAGCCATCCTAACATCTGCCTGCTGGACCCTGTTCCCTCGAATCTGCTTCAAGCTATTGCCCTAAGAGTAGGTCCATCGGTCACATCCGTGACGAATGCTTCACTCAGTGGGTTTACATGGCAGTGTAATAATTCAAATCATTGGTTTAATTTGACTAAGAGTTTTCATGTAAACACCTTAATTCGACTAGAAATCGGACAACCATAGTTAACACCCCGAGATAACTCGATTGTCAATCGAATCAGGGGTGCATGTATATGGTCAACCGGATTGGGGTTAGGACTTTGTGTTCTGTGCATGCTTGTGACCCCCGCCTGTATCATTTGTCGACGGCGCCTTTCCTCAGCAATGAGCAAAACTACATTGGCGTTTTTTTCTCAGATGGGGGTGGATGTTTTACATTATATTTCTATGATATCGGGTGTTTCTGAAAAAAGGTCCTGGGCGCTTTTCAAAACGCTGCCGCTGGTGTTTTTTTCCTCCTTTTTTACTCTCCAAAAAAATGCGTCCTACGTCAAGTGTTTGTTTTAACGTGATAAATTAATGTGATAATATGTGCTTGGTGTCGTTGGAAAGCTGAGATTATGTACCTTCTTCTGATGTGCGTGCCTTATCTATCCAATCACAGGTTCGCGAGTAATTTTAACGAGAGTAATGTCTGTGCAAAGCGCTAACATGACAGATTTTGGCGAATTTTTAAATATGAATATCTCGTCAATACTTGATCACAAGCCCTGGTTCTGCAGTTTTGTTTGGTATGAGTGCCATATCGCTATAATGTACTATTCCAAAATAATGCAACAGAGAAGAATAGGTGTAAATTTGCCCACACTTTGCGGGCGTCGGGCCCATAGGGTTAAAGGACAACTTCGGTGTAAAATGAAAATTTGCCTGTTAAAACATCATCCCGAGTTGGTATGTGTACCGAGGAGCAAAAATTATTCAGCCCGCTGCATTCAGAGTTAAACTATTTTTTATCGTTTGCCCCAGAAGGCTAACAATGGAAGTGGTAGGTGCCCTTAGACGAAGCACGACGACAAAGCTATTTTTAAACCATTAAAACAGCTCGAACAAACTCCACACTCTATCGGTAGTACAACAAAGGCCCTGACATTAAAAACGAGGCACTGAGAACTTTGTAAGTGTACACAACGTCTATTAATTTTTCGACCAAGATGGCGGCGCGTGCACATCGCGAGGCCCAGTGTCTCATCAGTTTTTGCAAGTTTGCAGTACTATACCTGCTCATTTCGGGACTGTTCGTTCAGAACAGCTTTGCCTTCACATCCTACAACCGACAGGAGCTTTTGGAGATCGGACTACAAAACTCTGACTGTTTTATTAGCGATCTACAACTCATCCCTGAGCTCAGAAGAACACCCGGCGCTGCACAGGCGACTCGGCCGGCCGGAAGTGCTCGCAGGCGGCGTCGAGACCGTAAACAAAGGCGAGGAATACGTGGAGGGATAAGAGCTAAGCTAAAGCTAACACCTCACCGGCTTTCTCTACCCAGCATTTTCCTGGCTAATGTGCGGTCCCTGACGAACAAAATGGATGAGCTACGGCTTTGGATTAACCACGACAGGAGACTTACGAACTGCAACATTATGGTTTTTACAGAGACATGGTTACACAGTGGAGTACCCGACAATGCTATCGAGCTAGCCGGACGCTACACTTTCCGGGCGGATAGAACAGCAGATGACTCCGGTAAGACGAGAGGCGGAGGTGTGTGTATTTATGTTAACAAAGCTTGGTGCACGGACTCTGTCATTGTTGGAAGAAACTGCTCCGCTAACCTAGAGTTCATTATGGTTAAGTGCAGACCGTTCTATCTGCCTAGAGAGTTTACTGCGACAATCATAACAGCTGCATACATTCCCCCGGATGCTGACGCTAAATCTGCTATGTCTGAACTGCATACAGCTATTAGCAAGCAACAAACTGCTCACCCAAATGCTGCATTTATTGTGGCGGGTGACTTTAATCACTCTAACCTCAAGACAGTACTCCCAAAATTCCATCAACATGTCTCCTGCAGCACGAGAGGAGAAAAAACTTTGGATCATGTCTATACAAACATTGCTGGAGCCTACATGGCAACTCCCCTCCCCCACCTGGGACAGTCTGATCACCTCTCTTTGTTTCTCACCCCCAAATACTCACCACTCATTAACCGTGAGAAGCCATCTGTGAAAACCATCAAAGTCTGGCCGGAGGGGGTAGACTCAGTACTCCAGGACAGGTTTAAAGACACGGACTGGAGTAGGTTTGCCTCTCAGGCTACCTGTGGCTCTCATACAAACATTGACTCCTACAGCCATTCAGTACTGGACTATATCAACACCACAATTGACAGTGTTACCACGGAGAAACAGATAACCACGTACCCTAATCAGAAGCCATGGATGAACAGGGAAGTGCGTCTGCTGCTGAAAGCACGTGACAGTGCCTTTAGATCAGGAGATGCTCAGGCCTACAGTTCATCCAGAGCCAACCTGAAGAGGGGCATCAAAAAGGCCAAGCACGAACACAAGCTGAAGGTGGAGGAGCACTTTTCCCACTCTGACCCCCGACGCATGTGGCAGGGCATCCAGGCCATCACAGATTACAAGCCCAGCAACTCCTCACCGACAGAGATGACTGCATCCTTCCTTGGCGAACTAAATGACTTTTATGCCCGGTTTGACAAGGACAACCTAGAAAAGGCTGCTAAAACGGAACACCCTGCTGACCAACAGGTCATCACACTCTTGACAACAGATGTTCACAATGCACTGAGCAGAATCAACCCACGTAAGGCTGCTGGCCCTGACGGCATTCCTGGACGTGTGCTCAGAGCGTGTGCTGAGCAGCTCGCTGGGGTCTTTACTGACATCTTCAATCTGTCCCTGGCCCAAGCAGTTGTACCAGCATGCTTCAAGACCACCTCCATAGTACCCGTGCCAAAACACTCTTCTCCGTCGTGCCTGAATGACTACCGCCCTGTAGCACTAACACCCATTGTTATGAAGTGCTTCGAGCGGCTGGTCCTGGCACACCTCAAGAACTGCCTGCCCCCCTCACTGGACCCCCACCAATTTGCCTACCGGAGCAATAGGAGCACAGAGGATGCTGTATCCACAGCACTGCACTGTGTGCTCTCCCACCTGGACAACAAGAACACTTATGCACGAATGCTGTTTGTTGACTTCAGCTCAGCATTCAACACTGTCATCCCCTCCAAGTTAATCACCAAACTTGAGGATCTTGGAATCAGTGGCCCCCTCTGCAACTGGATTATGGACTTTCTAACCAACAGACCCCAACATGTTAAGTCGGGCCACAACCTCTCTACCACCATCACACTGAACACTGGCGTGCCACAGGGCTGCGTGCTGAGCCCGTTCCTGTACTCCCTCTTCACCCATGACTGCAGGCCTATGTATGGATCCAACTCCATCGTCAAGTTTGCAGATGACACCACGGTGATCGGACTCATTACTAACAACGATGAGTCAGAGTACAGAGCAGAGGTTCAGCACCTAGCTGCCTGGTGCGCGCACAATAACCTGCTCCTCAACACCAGTAAAACCAAGGAGCTCATTGTGGATTACAGGAAGGAGAAGGGAGACACACACACTCCTATCCACATCAATGGAATGGTTGTTGAACGTGTCTCCAGCTTCAAGTTCCTGGGAACTCACATCTCAGAAAACCTATCATGGACAACTAACACCTCCAGCCTGGTCAAGAAGGCTCACCAACGGCTCTTCTTCCTGAGGACACTGAGGAAGAACCACCTGTCTGCCGATATCCTGGGCAACTTCTACCGCTGTGCGATTGAGAGCATCCTGACCAACTGTATCACAGTGTGGTATGGGAACTGCTCTGTCGCTGACCGGAAAGCACTACAGCGGGTGGTGAAAACCGCCCAACGCATCACAGGGACCCCACTACCTGCCATCGAGGATGTCCAGAGAAAGCGGTGCCTACGCAGGGCTCGTAGCATCCTGAAGGACCCCTCGCACCCCAATCATAGACTTTTCCAGCTCCTCCCCTCCAGAAGGCGCTTCAGGAGCCTTCGGACTAAAACCAGCAGGTTTAGGAACAGTTTCTTTCCTACAGCTGTTTCCCTGCTGAACTCTACCCCCCGCTGAACCTCCATGTCCTCACACTAGGCCACTACGCAGCTCCCATGCTGAGCTGTGGCGCAGGTGGTCAGGATGCTCTCGCCCCCTACCATGCCCCCCCCTCCATGCCACCACTCACACCCCCTGAACTCTACCCCCCGCCGAACCTCCTTGTCCTCCTACTACGCCACCACTCTCTCCCCCTATCATGACACCACTACCACTACCTCCACGCCCCGTCCCTCTTCACCTCTCCATCTCTCCCAATGTCAGTGAACTTTACCCAATCCCCACATCCATTGGCACTCCACCCCAAAACAAAAATGTATATTGTCAATACTGTATATCTCCTGTATATCTCTGTGTTATAGTTCATCTGGTATATATCTTGTACATATTGTTCATACATTGCATATTTACTAACTTATATATTTATAGCATAACTGTATACTTGTCCATAGCCCATCATATATATTAATAGCTCTACTGTATAGTTGTTTATAGCACATCTGTTTATATATAGTTGTTTATAGCACATCTGTTTATATCCCCCACAAAGTTTAACAACAAAGTACTCCCACATGTTCATACTGCCCTACTTATTGTACATAATTCACTACTGTCTATATTGTATATACTGCACATATCGCACTTGCTGCTCTTGCACTTCTGATTAGATGCTAAACGACATTTCGTTACCTGTATTTATACATGTGTAATGACAATAAAGTTGAATCTAATCTAATCTAATCTAATAAAACAGGTTTGATAGGCAGTACCTTGCTGTAGTTTCTCGTCGCCGCTATGTTGGACGTCCACATAGCCGATTGTCGAACAAGGACCAGCGGTCAGAATAGGAGGAGAAGTAGTGCAATTTAATTCCGTGAAACTGGAGGGATTTCATCTGTTCGTGACAATATACAGTCATTGTGCCCATTTAACAGAGCCATGGTCCCAGCAACGGCACCTAATCCACCAAAAAGGCTACATCTGAAGAGAGGTGCCATTCGGAAACCTGTGCGACTTGGTGGAGATGTATGTCCAACAACAAAGTCAAGAGAGAACTGCAGCCATGGCGACAACAATCGGGGATATTTCACAGGTTACCCATGCGTGATAAGGACACTTTGCAGCAGAAGCTGGTCTTCCAAATCGTGTTATCCCTGTTCACGTGCACAGCACGACTTCCGTCAACAACAGCACGCGAGACTCAGTCCTAAGTGAAACGACACTTGAATGGGCCTCTTCAGTCTCTTGTACAAAATGGCAGGATATCGTCACCAACAAGTCGTTGCAAATGGACTTTTGCCATGGCTGCAGCTCTCTCTTGACTTTCTTGTTGGACATACATCTCCACCAGATCTCCGAATGACCCCTCTTCAGATGTAGCCTTTTTTGTGGGTTAGGTGCCGTTGCTGGGACAATGTAATCATCTTGGTTGAAATGCAGGCTACAGACACGATAATCTGTTTCAGCCTGTGGGCGCGTCTTCACGACGATTTGCAAGACCAGTTACTGCTGCAAAGTGTCCTTATCAAGCATGGGTAACCTGTGAAATATCTCCCGATTGTTGTCGCCATGGCTGCAGTTCTCTCTTGACTTTGTTGTTGGACATACATCTCCACCAAGTCGCACAGGTTTCCGAATGGCACCTCTCTTCAGATGTAGCCTTTTTGGTGGATTAGGTGCCGTTGCTGGGACCATGGCTCTGTTAAATGGGCACAATGACTGGATATTGTCACGAACAGATGAAATCCCTCCAGTTTCACGGAATTAAATTGCACTACTTCTCCTCCTATTCTGACCGCTGGTCCTTGTTCGACAATCGGCTATGTGGACGTCCAACATAGCGGCGACGAGAAACTACAGCAAGGTACTGCCTATCAAACCTGTTTTATTAATAGACGTTGTGTACACTTACAAAGTTCTCAGTGCCTCGTTTTTAATGTCAGGGCCTTTGTTGTACTACCGATAGAGTGTGGAGTTTGTTCGAGCTGTTTTAATGGTTTAAAAATAGCTTTGTCGTCGTGCTTTGTCTAAGGGCACCTACCACTTCCATTGTTAGCCTTCTGGGGCAAACGATAAAAAATAGTTTAACTCTGAATGCAGCGGGCTGAATAATTTTTGCTCTTCGGTACACATACCAACTCGGGATGATGTTTTAACAGGCAAATTTTCATTTTACACCAAAGTTGTCCTTTAAAAAACTGCCTACCGTACCAGGGTACTAGGTGTTTTCGGCCAATGATTCGAACTACTCACTGCTATGTATACTCTGACAATTGCAGTTGCCCCCCTGCAGAGGGTAGTCGATTTAAAGCTATAATCGAGTTATTTGCCATCATGTAACCGCACTGACTGTCCTCAGGCATATTTCCAGCTGCCTTCAAACTGGCAAAGGTTACGCCACTACTAAAAACGACTACCCAACCCCGCTCAGGCGAAAAACTATCGGCCGGTTTCACTGCTTCCCTTCCTTTCTAAAGCTATAGAGTGGGCAGTCTCAAAACATGTTACTGATTTCCTCATTTAAAATGACACCCAAAACAGTCTGTCTTCAGAAGTGGCCACTTCAGTGAAACAGCTCTGTTGTCTGTCACAGAAGCCCTAAGAGCAGCCAGAATTGGGAGCTGCCACTGTTGCTCTAAATAAAGTTGCTAAAACCCTGGTGTCATGATTAATGTCCAACTATCATTCGCTGACCATATTGCCTCCATAGTGCGGTCTTGCTGCTGTGCACTGTACAACGTTTCAAAATTAGATCATACCAGACCCAATATACTGCTCATCTCTCCCCTCCATTACTGATCAACTCGATTAACTCCCTCCTGGCTGGCCTACCTGCTTGTGCAATAAAACCATTGCAAATGGTCCAGAATGCAGCAGCACGACTGGTTTTCAATTAACCTAAAAGGGCGCATGTCACTCTGCTCTTCATCAACTTGCATTGGCTCCCGGTGGCTGCCAGAATTCAACCCAAGGCTTTGACACTAGCCTACAAAGTTACAGGAGTTACTGCATCTGGCCCTTCATATCTCAAGGCATAATTAAGGCTTACATCCCTTCCAGGGCATTGTGATCCTCTAATACGAACCATGTGGCCGTGCCCTCTTCTCACACAAGACAACCTCACTCTAAACTGTTCTAAACTGTTCTTTGTCATCTCAATCGTAGAACAAGCTATCAGTCACTACAAGAGGACTGACTACTTTGTTACAACATTCATTTTTTATGTAAGTAAGAAGATACTGTGTATGCTAGGTTTTATTTTATAGGGAAAGATTGCATGTTCTGCACCATTGAACATCTGTTGCAAATTTGTAAAACCAAAAAAAAAGAAATTAAACTGATTAACTTGTTTACTGTAGATACAGTCTTGGCTGCTGATTATTTCTGTTACTTACAAATAGTTTAATTATTAAGCCACAGATACACATCACTCTGAATATTTAATAGTGCAATAGCCAGAATGACACATAAATGACAGTATGATGTAAACCAACTCCAAATAATGCAGTAGCGTATGAAATGATCAAGCACTTACCGGTGGTGGTGTGGGCGTTCCCCAAAAAAAAATCTGCTTAGGGTCCCATAAAGGCCTGGGCCAGCTGGCTCAGCATCCTCATTATCACTGCTGTAAAAACAAAAGTCAAGTTGTGGAAAAACTTTAAGTGTGAGTGTTTTGGCAGGCAAAATATGACACGTTTCAGTTGTGGGCCCATTTTACCAGAATCTGTTAAAATAAAATGGGCCATACTTTTCAGGAATTTAAAATCTAAATAATAATATTTGCAGATATACAATGATAACAGTTGGAATTTTAAAGCTCTGTGTGACTTTAGCCTTAATGTGTAGGCCTAATTGTATTGGTATTAGGCTATCATATGCACACACACTACATAGGCATTAGATTGGGTTAATTCCAATTAATGTGAAGCACAAGTTTTGTTGAAAAAGATATTATAGTAGTGAAGATTTAATTGCTGCATTGCACAGGAAACAGGCAAGAAAAAACAAAACCAAGTAAGGCTGACCTGCCAAGGGACTAAATTAGGTTAGCTACTTTGCTAACTATGGCACATTTAATTTTTTTTTAATTAAAATTGAAAGGTTAATTAATGTGCATTGTCCCTTTTAAGTAAAAATACAAATAAATAAGAAAATAAAAAAGAAAACAGGGACAGAATGTCAGTCCACAGAAATAGCAAGGGCATGAAATTTAGCAAGGGTACCTACAGTATGCAACTCAGTTAGGTGGCAGAAAGGTGGCTAACAAGGCATGCATCTGGTCAGAGACCAGGCCTCCCAGATCATGCTAAGAAAGTGCTGACATAAATATAAAAGCATAGAATGGCTAATGTGTTCTTGTATCTAAAAGAATTCAAATAAAAATCCATTTGTTTTACCTTTTGTTCTCAGACATTGTTTCTTTACCTTCCTTGTTACCTAGTTCAATAAACAAATTAAACAAAATGTTTCCATTTTAAATAAACCAACAACCATCAACAATGGCATATCCGTATAGCATTGCTGTTGTACACTTTACTTTTCGCCTTGGTTTGGCAATGCTTTCAACACCAAGCAGGTGTACTAATTTTACAACACAACTGAGCAAGCAGAGGTCATAGTGCATAGTGGAGATATTGAGATAGCTACCGAATTTTTCAATTCTGGTTATTATAAGCAACTTTAAGCTTCTTTTTTATGCAGGTGCATTAAACATGAAAAATCGTTGGTTTTGGCTATTTGGCCTTTTTTCTACCTGTGGCTTGGACATAGGAATTCCTTCCCTCTCTCATGCACAGCTCTCTCTCTCTCTCTCTCTCTCTCTCTCTCTCTCTCTCTCTCTCTCTCTCAGCACACACTCACTCTCTCTCACTCGGTCACTCGGTGCTTTACCAGAACTCTTCTCAAATTCTTCTTACTCTGTCTCTTGCTCCCTTACAGAACATAGTAATGATAGGCTACATGCAGTCTTTCTCTCTCTCGCTAATACAGGATGGTCTCTTGTTCTCCCTCTCTTTTTTCATGAGAGGTAGATGACTAACAAATAGGGGCTCGTCTAAAACACCTATTATCATTTGGTTTGCCGTTTGAGTCGCACATGTCTTCGTGTTTTTTTGTGATTTTTGTGAAAGCGTTGCTCCCTGAGGTTCACATGATTTGTCATTTGGTGTCACTTGCCTTGCCTTGCTCAGGTGCAGGATGGCTTGTGAATTTGAAGTCCAGGTAAGGAATCTGGCATTTGGTGCGTGCAGCGCACATTTGGACAAGTTGCATGTTTTCCTATTTGTAGGGGGAGCTTTGTGATGAAAAAGGCCTGGATTTGTGACTGTTGGAATGCAGGTGTTCAGGTAATTTTGGAATCCCGTATTTGTCTTTGGGCGACTGTAGGTGCAAATTTGGTTGCAGTCGAAGCATTTGTAAGGGGTCTGCACAGTTGCAGGCTGGCAGGTACCCACAGGTGTGATTTGGTTTAGGCTGTTTTGGTCTGTGTTTTCGTACATTGTACCACTTTTGAAAGTGCGAGATTTGTGTGCTTTGCATGACTGGCTTGAGTGCCAGGTGTAGATTGTTTCACCTTGATGCTGTTATGTAAACTGTGCAACGATTTTTGTTTTTGCATCTGTGTTATACAAAACTCTTACCTTGCATTGTGAAGAGTGCTTTGCACATCTAAAGGGGGGTGGGGGGGGCGAGAGAGATTGGATACTTTGGATAATTTGGATTTTGTTTTTGGCTAAATTTTGTGGTGGTGTAATTTCATTGATTTTCACCATCTTGGTTTTGGGTTGCACTTTGCTAATGTGTTTTTGTCTTGCTGTATGAGGTGTGTAGGCTACATACAAACTTCCCCTGCTAGGTACAGAATGTAACATTTTGGATGCATTTTTTGTTATTTTGCCTTTCTTGTTTTTGAGCAGTCAACGTGGTTGTGAGCAGTTGTCTCGGGGGCACCTCCAGGGCTTGGGTAACTGCTTGCCAATTGGTAGTTTTCTTAGGTCTGTTGGTTAACGGTGCGTAAGTACCCGCCACAATGGCTGCCCGAAGATTAGGGTCTACTAAGGAAGGTAGCTTGGTGTTTTCTAGAGAGTATGGGGAAGGTTTGCATGAGCGTTTTGGATACAGCTGGATTTTTGAAATTCTTCGAGTGGTTGTGTTTGAGCAAATGTGCATATCCTGTTGTCTCTAGTTTGGAGTTGCTTAGCTGTTTTCTATTGGCCTTGGTGTCTAAAAGTTGAGTTTGTCTTTCTACCATGTCATCTTGTAAGTCTTGCTTTCTAGGGCCCAGCAAGCTAAAATGCTGTGACTGATGAATGGTGGAAGGCACAGACTGTTTGTATAGCTAAGCACTGCATAATGTAGCTTTAGTATTTTCCATATTGGATAGTTTTGTTTTGGCCTGTTTTTTACAGTTTCAGAAACCTACGTTTTTTTGCTTTATGGGGGAGGGTGTTACGGCCCGCTAGGCCTCCTGCTCACTCTCTGTTTGATTAACCAACTATCTGCAGGTTTCTAGGGGGCCGGATTTGCCTAATGGCTGATGAGCTGCTACAGGTGTCTCGCCAGCTTTAAAAGACTGCTGCCTCTCTCATTCTGGGGCCATTTTCTCTTTGATTTTGACACAGCCACATAGCACTCAGAACATCTCACATCCAACAACATGCATGCATTGCTGATGACTGACGTTGACCCATCACATTGTAATTGTTTTGTTTGTAATTTAGTTAATAAATATACTTTGTTAAAATCCAACCTCTCGCCTCCCTCTTTTTGTTACGGCCTTGGCACAGGGTCGTAACAGTAGATAGAGGTACAGTACACAACATCTCTGTCTTATGTTCTCTCTCTCTACTATTTTATGCATTTTGGTTCTTGCATTCATGTTGGAAACTGCACAGATTAATTTCCAATCCAGCCTGCTCATTTTCAACAGCTTGACAGAACCTCATCACAAGGTTTTATCACAGAAGTATTTTCATTATTCATTGCTGTCTGAGAGCAGTTCACTGTTAATTTGTCACATTGTCTATTTGTCTTTGTTTTTTTTTCTTTGCTTACTTGCTTTGGGCCCATTTTCAGATTCCTGGTTGCTTATTTTTCATGTGAGATTTGGCAACACTAGTTCAGACTTATTCCTGAGCTCAAACTCTGTGCTGGTAGCACAAAACCAAAACCAAGACAGCATTTTGCAGTTATAACCTAAATAGCTTGTAATGGTAGTGAGGAAAGCATTGACTTGGGTCAAGAAAATTATATTTTTATACCACTGCAGTGGTAGGAGAAGAAGGGTCCATAGACAAATGAAAGGTGTTAACTGTGCAGGTGTACAAACAGACAATTGAAGTGTGTTTCTGAAAACTGTACATTAACTTAGGCAGAATAACTTACCTAAACCTTCTAGACAAACAGGTTTCTGATAAACTAATTCATGTGAATAAAGACCCTTATAGTGGTCAGTCAGGTGACTCTCACAGTAGGAGGCTTTGCAAGTCTTGCAGTGCTTGACGGCTTTACGGACATCGCCAAGACAAAGGTCACATTTTGTCAAGGAGTATTTAATGCTGTAAAACAGTATGAATAAAATATGTCAGTTTCATACAACAGGACTTTCCTGGCTGAATATCACTCACACAGGGTAAGTATACAGTGGTACAATGATGAAGCCATTATTTCCTCTTATATTTACCTGTATATTTCCTACATGTAAAAAGGAAAAGCAAATGATGTGTAGGTACATACATAGAAATTAATATCTGTATGTCTTTTTTTTAACCTATTTTTTACTTCTTCCAACTTATTTTTTGGTAAGTAATCCAGAAATGTGTAGTTTTTCGTGTGTTCTTATTTAGTGTGTTCAGATTGTTTGGCATCTAATGTGTCTGACACAGAAATGTGAAACATAGTTTAATACTGTATGTTAGCATGGGTTCCTTACATGCCAGCCTGGGACTGTGATTGAGCTTTAGTGAAATTGATCCATCTAGGTGCGGAGTTGTCACTGCCTAGAGCTGAAGCAGCATACTCATTGTCACTGTTGTAAAAACCAAAAGTCATTAACACTGTTGATGTGATATTAATGCTGTTTTTAAAATGACATAGCACTGAAATACAGAACATAAACTCTCTCTCTCTTTCACACACACACGGCCCTCACAGATGGTGGCATTGCAAGTCTCAGTGTTTTGAAACATTTTGCATGTGGCCCCCCATAGACTATAACTACAGCTAGCTTCTGCTTGCCTGGTGACACATTCATTGATGATTGATATTAATATTTCTGTAGTCCAGTGTAATTAAGTGGTAGCACAGGTGCAGCATAGTTTAATACTGTATGTTAGCATGGGCTTCTTACATGCCAGCCTGTGACTGTAGTTGAGTGTCACTGAAGTCGCTGAGTCTAAACGCAGAGTCCTCACTGAAAACACCTGAATCAGCATGATCAGTACCTCTGCTGTAAAAACAAAAGTCATTATCAGTATTGATGTGATATTAATGCATTTTTGAGATGCAATGTCACTGAGATACAGAACATAAACTCTCTCTCTCCCTCCCTCTCTCTCTCTCTCTCTCTCTTTCACTCAATCACTCACTCACTCACTCACTCACTCACTCACACACACACACACACACACACACACACACACACACACACACACACACACACACACACACACACACACCCACCCATGGTCCTCTCTGATGTGGCATTGCAAGTCTGAGGGTTTTACAGCATTTTGGATAACTCCAAACATAAGGCCCCATGCTAAACCACAGGTCTAACCATGGAATGGAATCTGTCATTTTAGAAGCGAATTAAAAAGTTTAAAATCTAAGGCTAGGTTTGGAAAACCTTGTTTTATGTAAGAATATATCAAACTATTTTAAAATAAAAAAATATGAAAAGAGGTTATTAAATAATGTTAATAGAAACATTTCCCAGTCAAAAAGATGAAATACAGAAATATTTGCATTATATACAGTAATGTGCAAAAGTTTTAGGCAGGTGTGAAAAAAATGCTGTCAACTAGGAATGCCTTCGGCATTTGGTCTTTTTAGTCTTTTACAAAGAAATAAACATGATAATATTAAATATAAATAATAATAAGAAATTGTTCACTGATTTCATCAAAAATAATTTTGCTACCAAAATGCTAGAGCATGATATCTAGCTATGGAAGCCCAGCTGGAGACTGTGTACCCTTACAAATGTCCCTAATGTTACTAAAGTGTTGTCATGTTATTAACGCTACAACCATACATCCTTAATCAGCTTATTTACACAACTCGAGAGTAGTGATCAAATTCTTCTGTAGGCTTTGTGTACACTTTAGTTAACTCTATGATTCTTGTGAGAAACACAAATATTAATAATCAGGAAGCTAACTACAGTAAGTTTCTGTTGCTTGGTGACCAATTAGTTGATGATTGAGATGGGATTTCTGTAGTCCACTGTGATTAACTGCTAGCAGAGGTGCAACAACCGTCATATTGTCTGGAATCTAATGAGTCTGACACAGAAATGGGAAACATAGTTTAATACTGTATGTTAGCATGGATTCCTTACATGCCATCCTGTGACTGTGGTTGAGCTTTAGTGAAATTGATCCATCTAGGTGCAGAGTTGTCACTGCCTAGAGCTGAAGCAGCATACTCATTGTCACTGTTGTAAAAACAAAAGTCATTAACACTGTTGAAGTGATATTAATGCCATTTTTAAAATGCAATAGCACTGAAATACAGAACATAAACTCTCTCTCCCTCTTACACACACATACACACACACACACACACACACACACACACACACACACACAAACACACACAAACACACACATGGCCCTCACAGATGGAGACATTGCAAGTCTCAGTATTTTGCAGCATTTTACAGTATTTTGCAACTCCAAAACAGAGGCCACATGTTAAACCACAGGTTTAAGCAAAATATGCTGCATGTAATCTGTTATTTCAGCGCTGAGTGTGCAGGTATAGAGACGTGTAGCATTTCAGTAAAAACCCTTGCTGTCAATGTCATGGTTAAACTGGCAACACTACAGAACATACATGGCAGAGATCAGGATGGTTGGAATGAAAAAGGGGATAATGTTAGTGGAAAATGCTTGTGGTTAAACAATGGAAACAATGTAGACTTCTTTTCCAGTCAATTTTCATCTTATTTACTCCAACAATAGTCATACAGTGTTATGTTTAGTAGAGAGGGGATGCATATGAATCCTGCCTTGCCCAATGTCCATATTGCACCGTATGCTTTTTAGATCGGCCATTACGAAGGCATTATATGGGTTAATGCTTAATTAATACATTTGCATTATGATAGCACTGGTCAAGAGCTTTAAAATGATACATAGATTCCTAATTCTCACCACTCTATGTGGAAGCAATTGGTAATAGTTATTTCTCTTACACTTAAAAATCAATATTTTTGCAGCACTGTGTAAGGTTAAAAAATGCTGTGCCATGCATAGTGGGAATGAGTTTATGTCCTGTTAACACGATTATTAATGTGGACCCCCATAGACTATAACTACAGCTAGCCTCTGCTGTCCTGGTGACACATTCATTGACGATTGATATTAATATTTCTGTAGTCCAGTGTGATTAAGTGGTAGCACAGGTGCAGCGTAGTTTAATACTGTATGTTAGCATGGGCTTCTTACATGCCAGCCTGTGACTGTAGTTGAGTGTCAGTGAAGTCCTCACTGAAAACATCTGAATGAGCATGATCAGTACCTCTGCTGTAAAAGTCATTATCAGTATTGATGTGATATTAATGCATTTCTGAAATGCAATGGCACAGAGATACAGAACATAAACTCTCTCTCTCCCTCTCTCTCTCTCTCTCTCTCTCACTCTCTCTCTTCTCTCTCTCTCTCTCTCACTCACAAACACACACACACACACACACACACACACACACACACACACACACACACACAAACACACTTATGGTCTTCACTGATGTGGCATTGCAAGTCTCAAGGTTTTACAGCATTTTGGATAACTCCTAAAGTAAGGCCACATGTTAAAATTATTAATTAAAAATGTTTAAAGGTGTACTTCCACGAGAAACCGTTTAGTACTTGCTCTTTTGAAACATGATAGGTCACCCCGAGTTGCATATGCATGCTGCATATCAAAATGTTTTTCTATCCCCGTTTTCTATATCAGTCAAAAGAAGACAATAGGCGGAAAAACGACCCAATGCTAAAAGTGCCTCCGGCGTGACGTAGACGCGGAGATACATATAAGAGAAACTGACCGAATGGGCTTTAAATAAATAATGTTAGCCTGTTTGACTGACTGGCATAAGATTAGCAGGCTAGTTGAATGACTGAACTGCATTTAGCCGGGCACTTGCAGTGTTTTGTCCATATACAGTCTATGATTTTGTCATGCAAATATTACCATTCTGAAACGTTCATTGACAAACGGTCAGGAAGCGACTGTGCTTGTGCCATCTCTCCTTCCTCTTCGGATTCAGGATCAAACACATACAGCTGTATCTCCGTAGACATTCTGTGTGCAGTTTTAGCGCTGTCAAGTTGACTTGGCCCTTTACCACTCTGCTATCAAGTTGACTGTGGGGCAAAGGAAGCTGCAGGGAGCGTGCCTCTGGTGAAATCGTGTCGTTCTCCCCGCCCCACCCCCGCTACCAAACTAAAACAGCCTGAAACAGAAGCACTAGAAAAAAATTTTTATTAACACTAGCGCAAAGGGCAATTATTAATACTAGAGAACACCGCAAAATTAATGAAAACATTTCCCAGTCAAAAATGTGAAATGCAGAAATAATTGCATGCAGCTCTTTGCGAGGAACCTCAGCGGTGGTGGCAGAATAGACTTCTGTAATAAGCACAAGTTCTGGCCTGTGTTTGGAATCCATGCCACAAGTGACTGCCTTCAAAAATGGAAGTGTTAATCATTTATGTTCATCATTTAACAAAATGCAGTGACTGAACAAAAGAGAAACCTAAATCAAATCAATATTTGGTGTGACCACCCTTTGCCTTCAAAAGAGCATCAATTCTTCTAGGTATACTTGCATAGAGTTTTTGAAGGAACTTGGCTGGTAGCTTGCGCCAAGCATCTTGAAGAACTAACCACAGATCCTCTGTGTGTGTACACCTTGTGTGCACTTGCCTAAAACTTGTCAAAAAACAACTTATGCCCATCAAGTCAAACCAGCATCAACTCACACAAATGGGTACACACAAAGTCAGGGATTTTGCAGGATTATAGTCAGGCGTATGATCAACCAGTTAGTCAAAAAAACTATGCAAGTATACCTAGAAGAATTGATGCTCTTTTGAAGGCAAAGGGTGGTCACGCCAAATATTCATTTGATTTAGTTTTATCCTTTATTTAGTCACTGCATTTTGTCAATTGATGAACATAAATGATTAACACTTTCATTTTTGGAGGCATTCCTAGTTGACCGCATGTTTTTCACACCTGCCTAAAACTTTTGAACAGTACTATATATATATATATAATCTCGCAATGCAATTGATTTATATGATGTGCACGATACTATGGAAACAATAAAGACTTCCTTTTTTAACCAAGGATTGGCGAAGATAGATCTAATCAATCCATCAAGCCATCCATCCTTTCCTTTCTTGTCCATGTCTGTGTGCAAAGGCACATCCATGACAGTAGCAGCAGCCTCAGCAGCAGACATATTTATGTGTGGAGATTCTTTACCTTATTTTAGGCTGGGCATGATTGTGTAGAATCATTTGGGCAGCTGTGGCCTAGTGGTTAGGGAGTTGGTCTTGCAATTGAAAGGTTGCCGGTTCAAATCCCACCCTACCCATAGTTGCCCTTGAGCAAGGCATCTAACCCCACACTGCTCCAGGGACTGTAACTGAAACCCTGTAAATATCTGCAAGTCGCTCTGGATAAGAGCATCAGCTAAGTGTAATGTAATGTAAGCACAAACAGTCTGAGTAGATCACTTAAACTGCAGTTGACCTCATACCTTGTTTGGGGTTGATTAAGCTTGTCCTTGACATCTGGTTGCCTGTGTGTTTGTAGCTCTGATGTTGACGCTGTCTTTCTCCGTCTCCTTTTGCCCTTAGACATGATTTCTTCAATTTTTTTGTTACCTAGTTCAATAAATAAAATAAAATGTATTCATTTAAAACATACCAACAAGCATCAACAATGACATATCCTCATAGCATTGCTTGTTGTAAGCTTTACCTATTGTGTTGGCAATGCTTACACTATGCAGGCTGATAACAAGTGTTTCTTTTTTTTTCCTGTACAACAAAACTGAGCAAGCAGTGGTCATAGTGGCAAAACATTCATTAATATTAGAGATCACTGTAAAATAAATTAAAAACACAATGCAATGACACCTTTAAAACATGAAAAAGTCACTGTGTCATACTTGTGGCTTGTTTTGAGCTTGGGTGTAGGAATTCCTTCTTTCTCTCTCTCTCTCTCTCTCTCTCTCTCTCTCTCTCTCTCTCTCTCTCTCTCTCTCTCTCTCTCTCGTACAGCACACACACACACACACACTCAATCGGTGCCTTACCGGAACTAGCATACTGTTCTTGCTCTCTTGCTCCCTCACAGGACAAAGAAATGATAAGTGTGCTCTCTCTCTCTCTCTCTCTCTCTCTAATACAGACGGTGTCTCATTCTCGCTCTTTTTTCATCAGAGATAGAAAGGCCTATACACAGCATCTCTCTCTCTCTCTCCCGCTCTCTTTTTCTCTCTCTTTCTTCACTATTAGATTTTTTTTTGGTTCTTGCAATTTTGGTTCAGTTTGCATGGATTCACATCAGATCCAGCCTGTTCATTTTTAACAGCATGATGTAGCCTCATCACAAACTTTCTTCACAGCAGTAGTTTGATTATTCATTGCTGACTTTTCAGTCACTCATTTTGTGCCTGTACGCGTGACACCACTGAGTTGTGTACCTGCTCTTGCTACCCCGTTCACTGATGTAGCAAAACACTGCTACTGAAACTGTCATCTCTACACCCTCTTTTGGCTGACTCTCTGACATATGTCAAGCACACATCTGTGTGTTCTTTTTCATGTAGGAGCTCACCCTACTTTTGTGTTTTTGTTTGTTTGTTTGTTTTGTTTGTTTGACTCTGTACAAATAAAATATGCTCCTGCTCCCACACACACTAATGGTAAACTAGATTGAGTGTGGGTGTCAGCAATGAGGCTGTGAGTAACTGAAATGGAAACCCCCCACCACAAAACCCTCTGTCGGCTGACTGTCTGACAGATGTCACGTACACTTCGGGTTTTTGTGCATAGCAGCTTCCCCTTCAGAAAGGTTTTTTTTTTTTTTTTTTTTTTTTTTTTTACTTAACAAGATGTCACATACAAACAGAGGTGGTATGTGTTCAATTTTCACAAACATTAAGTGCAACTATGACAGTGGATATCATAGAATTAGATATGTAATGTGAACTAAATTTAACTGAACTAAATTTAGCTGCATTTTACTGTATTACACAGCAAAGGCAATTACTGCCCCCGGTGGAGAATCAGCGGTGATTACACAAAAGTGCACAAATTCTAAATATTCTTCTAACTTACTTACTAAACAGTGTCACTTCATGTATAAATGTATTTATTTATTTGTTTATTTATACACACACACACTCACACAGCAAGTAGCATACAGCCTTGCTCCCCGGCACATGCCCCACACACAACACGCAGCCCAAAGCTCTCCTTGTGTTATGCCCCCCCCCCCCACACACACACCCACAGTACACAGCCCCAACTCACGGCTCAAGACCCCCGACCCCACACACACACACACACCTTGCTTTGCCTTGCTCCCTACCTCATGCCACCTCCCTCCACCCCCACACACACACAGCCCTCACGGCTCAAGCCCCCCTCTCCCACACACACAGCACATATCTTTGCTCCCTGCTGCCCTCAGCCCTCTTCACACACGTTTGTCCAACCCCACCTCAGTGCTGTCAGCTGCACACACAGTGCCACCCCCCACCCCACACACAGCCCATCATCTGCCACCACAGCCAGTCCTCCCTCCCAACCATAACTGCACTTTATGCACTTTATCCCACCCCCCATCACCTTTTCTACCTCTGACCTTCTTATGGTAGTCATCCCCCCAACTGCATTCTACGCACTTTACTCCCCACTCCCCATGCACAGTCTAGACTCACAATCAACAGTTTCACTGCATGTCCTACCATCCAGTATGTCTATGCATGTGACAAATATATAATCCTTGTGTCCTTGTATCCTTGTATTTATTTATTTATTTATTTATTTATTTATTTATTGCACAGATCTGCCAATCAGGAAACTAGTTTGAAAGGCAAGAGTAAACTGCTGCAACAGTAAACACAGCAGCAATGCTGCAGCCAGGCAAGGTGTGACACCATGGCCACAGCCAGCTATGAGGCCACTCAGGGCATCGATACATCTGTAATTCCTAACAGCTGAAAATAAATTTGTCCACTAAATATTCAGCATGAAAAAAAAAAAAGAATATTAAAATGTCTCCATGAAAAGTTCATTGTTAGTAGACTTAAACATTGATATTGTGTCTTATGTGCCTGTGTTATGTGTGTGTGTGAGAGAGAATTTAGATAAATATATCTTGTGATACGTGTAATTCACCCCCACTCATTTAAATATGTTGAAGTTTTTTGCCACGTGCGTCATGGACCTCAGTAGTTTTAAAATCCTGGCTATGGGCCTGTGTACAGCACTTGGTTCCATGTCAACATCAGTGATGGTAACAACAACTAGAAAAGCACTCAGAGAGCACAGACCTCCATTAGGGCAGCTCAGATCACCACCAAAATCGAATCACTTTTAGGTTAGCCCATTTTAGACATACCCTGCAAATTCCATCAAAATCCATCCATAACTTTTTGAATTATGTTGCTAACTAACAAACAAACAAACAAACAAACAAATGCTGATGATTACATCACCTCAGCTGGTAGAGGTAACAATAATAATTACAACAATCAATATGTTTTATGACAACAACAACAACAGCAGCAGCAGCAGTAACAACAACAACAACAATAAGCCAAATCCCTTTGCATGAAGAAAAGCATTCAATACAAACTGTGAGCACCTGTTGCTCTGTTGAACATATTTCACGACAAAACAAGATTACACAAGGTACTTTTCTCTACATTTGAACATACTAAAGGGGTCTTTAGTGTAGATTTAGGTCTATGTCTTACCTTAAGATGTTCAGTGTAGGTGTCAGCAGTCCTCTGGCCCCAGAGTATGTGAAGGCACAGGAAGCCCCGTCGCTCTTACTGTTACACTCCCCTCCTCAATATTAATATTCAGCCAATCAGATTCTGTTGCCAGGCAGAATTTCTGTCATGGGGATGAATTTAGGATGTCTATTCTTCTCTGTAAATTTAGCTACCATGAAGTGGCAGTAGAATGAGAACCACAATATTAATATGCATTATTAGGCCTGCAATGCCACAAAGGCTATCTCTGTAACAGAAGTAACACAGACAAAGAGTGGTTGGCTGGCAGCACCCTTTGCCACACTTTTGGTACACTGACTTTTGTGTATTCTACATGTCATAAATCTTGTCTGATGTTTTTGCAGTGTGGCAAAGTGTGTCAAACTAGTGAACACTTATGAAAATCGCAGCATTAAATACACTACAGTTTTTCTGAACTAACTCAACAGCTAGCCTGGCTTTGTACATTAAAAGGGCCGTAGATGTGACATAGAGAGTGAGAGCAAAGGAGGAGCATGAGGGTTTGTGCCTGTACACGTGACACCAGTGCACTGTTCAGATGACACCTGCTCCTACCCCCCCCCCCCCCCCCCCCCCCCCCAAACACACACACACACACACACACACACACACACACACACACACTAACGGTACACTACATGTGGTTTGGCTCACAGCAAAGAGGCTCTCACGCTCCCTGACATATCCAGATCTACAATTGTAGTTTTTGCACATAGCAGCTTCCCCTGAATAAAGTTGTTAATAAAGTTTATTTTTGTTTTAAGAGTATGTATGACAGTGATGATAAGCCTTTGGGATTTAGCCTAAGATTTAAAATGTTTTTTTTCTTTCTCCTATTGTGTTAAGTCACAATGAAAGTGTTATTGTCACCACTCAGTTATGGACAAGGGGATCAGTTGCCATTTCTGTGTGTACCTTCAATATGTAAAAATTTTTAAAACAGTTTACATATTCACATTTATACTGTATATTACAATCTAACAATATAATATACTGGATCCAGCTTTTGTTTTGCATGTTTGTTGCATTTATCAATCAAAGTTAGGTAATGCATCTGCAAGATGTAATATTTCCATGCCCACTAGGGGCAGAAACTTTTGGAAAGTTTACACTACATATCTGTTTTATTTAATTATTTAAAACATGTGCAGTGCTTTCAGCTGTAACCGCTCCCTGAGTGACACCAACACAGAGAATAAGATGTACAGTACATATGACATTCGAAAGTAACTGTCAAAAGTGTGTGTGTGTGTGTGTGTGTGTGTGTGTGTGTGTGTGTGTGTGTGTGTGTGTGTGTATGTATGTGTGTGTGTGTGTGTGTGTGTGTGTGTGTGTGTGTGTGTGTGTGTGTGTGTGTGTATGTATGTGTGTGTGTGTGTGTGTGTGTGTGTGCGCACACATTTGCGCACGCGCACACACACACACACACATGCAAACTCCTACACACACATGCACACACACATGCACAAGCACACAACAATAGATGAAGACACACATACACATGCACGTATTTATTAAAAACTGTTAAATAATAATAGGTCCATACACGTAATATAGAGCGTGAGACCAAGAGAGAAGCACAGGGTTTGTGTCACGTGCGTGACACCACTGGTCTTGTCTACGTGCTCTTGCACCCCCACACACTAACAGTAAACTATAGATGTGGTTTGGCTCACTGCAGAAAGGCCCTGAAACGCTTAAACTGAAACTGTCATAAATCCTCTTCTGGTCAACTGTCTGACATATGTCACGTACGCTTCTAGTTTGTGCACATAGGAAAAACAAAGTTGTTTTTGTCTTGCCTAACCAGATGTCACATACAAAGGGGGTCGAGTGGGAAATTTCCACTATGTTTATATGTGTATTGCACGTGAACTGAATTTAATTAAAATTGAATTGACAGCTGAACAAACATCTGAACAAAACATTACAATCTGTACAAACTGTACCAGGACAACCTAATCGCCAGTAGCATTGGAAATAATCTGACCTGGCACAGAGATAATGTGTGTGTGTGTGTGTGTGTGTGTGTGTGTGTGTGTGTGTGTGTGTGTGTGTGTGTGTGTGTGTGTGTGTGTGTGTGTGTGTGTGTGTTTGTGTGTGTGTGTGACATTACTATCTCCCAAGAAACTGCTAGAAACTCAAGTGCATTGAGGCCCATGCTGACACTGAAAGCACAGACTCTACATCCTTTTCTAAATCCTGTCCTTACCATTCTGTTTTTTCTTCCACATAGCTGCTTTCCCCTGATAAAGGTGAATTTGTATTACCTTCCAGATGTGACAGCAAACAGAGGTAGCAGGTGTTAAACTGTCACTAAGTTTAAGAGAAACAATGCAGTGTCTGAATATGTTGTTGAATAAATATGCAAACAGTCAACTGTGTTCTGACTGACCATCTGACAAAAGTATTTTTTGCTCACAGCTGCTTCTCCCTAGCCTGGTAAACCAGCCCCTCATACTACACGTCTTTTCATACAGAGGGTCTGGCTGTGGTTCCATTGACATGGTTGTCTCTGGCAGAATCTTGCAGGACCAATCATCGAACAGAGGGAGTGTTCATGAGCGATGACTTTGTGTGCTACATTTGAATTTATAGTCTTATAGCCAGGTTAATTGCATATGTCATGACCAGACATTAGCGACTGGGTAAAGGCAGATAGTTATGTTATGTTTGTATGTGTCTGTGAATGTGTGTGTGTGTGTGTGTGTGTCGGAGAGTGGTGGTGGTGGTGGTCGGGAAGGGGGGTTCAATAGGCCTTTTCAGTAATAGCTCCATACACATGACATGGACAGTGGGACCAACACAGCTCACAGCCGCTTCCCCCCATGGTTGGGAATTTTTTTCCTTCTGCTTCTTTGTTCTCCTATTAAATAATAGGTCCATACACGTGAGATGGAGAGTGACACCAAGAGAGGAGCACTGGGTTCGTCTACGTGCTCCTGCTCCGCCACAAACCATAGGTGTTTGGCCCACAGCACAGAGGCCCTGAAACCGAAACTGTCATAAATCCTCTTTTGGTTGACTGCCTGTCACGTACACTTCTGTTTTTTTTTCTCGTCATAGTGGTTGTTTTGTGTTTTGTGTAACTCTCATTTTAAACACAGACCCGATATCACATATAGACACATACACACATATAGTGCATATAGACTCATACTCACTGAAACTTCATTTTCATTTTTCACTTTATTCAAAGTTTGTACAGAGTTGGTGTTCATACTTTTTTGCTTTTAAAAAAATCTACATGCTCTGAGCATATCAGTAGGCTACATAAGTAAACTGGACATAGACTGGATTAAATGTACTGTTTTGGTGTTAGGTAATAGCTGACAGTAAATGAGAGATGGAGATGACTTCAGGGTAAGAGACGAGTTCAGATGCTGTGCCTTTACTCGTGACTCATTTACTCAGCAACGCCACCACTGGGATACTGCTCCCCCACAGCCATGTAAAATCAAGGGCAACATCACCCACACACACACACAGACACCTCCATCTCTAAACTATGTTCTGATATGACATATGCATGGACTTTTTGTAAGGAGCTGTAGGTGGCAAAAAACAAATGACTATCCCTTTTCTATTTTAGTTGCAAATCACTTTTTGCCACACTTTGAACTTTTGTGTATTCTACATTTTGTTGATCTTATGTGATATTTTAACAAAGTGTGAAAAACTAGCAAACACACTCAATATTGACGCATTAAAGACATTCAAGCATTTCTGAATTAACTTAACACCTATTCTGGCCTTTTCAGTAACATGTCCATACACGTGATATAGAGAGAGAGAGACTAAGAGAGGAGCACAGGGTTTGTGTCTGTACACGTGACACCAGTGAGATGTCTACGTGCTCTTGCACAACCACACACTAACGGTTAACTATAGATGTGGTTTGGCTCACAGCACAGAGGACCTGAGACACTTCAACAGAAACTGTCATGTTGACACCCTTTTGGTTGACTGCCTGACAGATACACTTGTGGTTTTTGCGCATAGCAAATGAATAACACTTTTGTTTTGACTAACTTTGTGTTTGAAACTGTCACTAGGTTTATATATGAATTGCACTTGGACTGATCTTAAATAAAATTGAATCGCTGCATCACAGTAAAACAAAGACATTAACACCTGCGCTTGTGTAGAAAGTTGTGGTGGTGGAGAGGGGGGCTTACTGATTACATATGCACATTTATAATATAACAATAAAATACTGAAATATACCTTATCCAGCTTTTGTTGTGCATGTTGTTTGCACATACAGTATCATCAAACGTTAGGTAAAGCATGTGCAAGATGCAATATTGTCATGGCCACTAGGGGCAGCTGTTCAAATACTGTCTGTAGAGCATTGCATGTCATGTAGCTGTCTAACCACAGGGGGACTTCCTTTTGCTTCTGAATTTCCAAAGCGGTTCCAGGGACTTTGAATAGTTTACATGATTTATTTATTGATTTATGTATTTATTTACTTATTTAAAACCTGTGCAGTGCTTTAGTGACATTATAGTTTTGTACTGTTGCCAACACAGAGAATAATATACAGTAGGCTGTACATGACATTTGAAAGTAACTGTATTTTTCTTATGTGACTGTGTGTGTGTGTGTGTGTGTCTGTGGGGAGAGGGCGTGTTTAGCAGGAGTCAGAGGCCAGGTACAGCCTTGAAATTTTATTGACTTTATTTCAAATCTAACATTTTAATCCTGTAAAAATCCAAACACTTATTTATGTATTTACTTACCTACTCACTTACTGATTTCTGTATTTATTTACTTATTTAAAACCTGTGCAGTGCTTTCAGGTGTAGCCTCTCCCTGAGTGACACTATAGTTTTGTACTGTTGCCAAAACAGAGAATAAGGTATACCGTATATATGACATTCAGAAGTAACTGTCAAAAGTGTGTGTGTGTGTGTGTATGTTTGTATGGTGACAGAATACGTTCAGATCACGCGTGCTGTGTAAATAGTGTAATTTTTTAACATGCATTCTAAACCAATACGGACAGAAAACGGGCATGCGCTATAAACGCAGAGTGTTTGGTGTGAATGAGCCCTTAGACTGATTGCTGTGTGTATTGTAGTGCCAAGTGGCTTCTCAAGTTAACATGCAGAGGTCTGCTAGTGTGTGTGTGAGTGTGTGAGTGTGTGTGTGTGCTTTCATTTAGATTGGAAAGTGAAAGCAAACAACACAAAATGGGAGCAAAGACAAAATTCAAACAAAAACAAATGCAGGGGAAACAGAACAGTTAATGAGGCATGTTTATGTAATATATACAACAAATTGCAACGTGTGACAAATTACTTTTGCATTTAACTCTCCCTTTTCCATTTTAGTTTGTTGGTCACCTTTTGCCACACTTTAAACGTTTGTGTATTTAACATTTCGTTTATCTTGTGTGACATTTCGACAAAGTGTGACGAACTAGAGAACACTTAACAAAATTGACACATTGAAGACACTAACTGAATACCTACTCTGGCCCTCTTCATACTAGGCTCATATACGTGAGATAGAGAGTGAGAGCAAGAGAGGAGCACAGGGTTTGTGTCTGTACACGTGACACCAGTGAGATGTCTACGTGCTCTTGCTCTTGCCTGACAAATGTCACGTACATTTCTGTTTTTTGCACATAGCAGCTTACCATGAATAACAGATAGCACATAAAACAGAGGACTGTGTATGACATTGTGGGTACGTTAATGTGTGAATTGCACTTGAACTGAATTTAATTGAAACTGAATTGGCAATTAAACACATAAAAAACATAAGATGGAGTGAGGGTAAGATATGTGCCTGTACCAATGACACCAGCAACACCAGCACTGAGATACTGCTCCCCCACAGTCATGGGACATCAAGTGCAATGTGACCCCCACACACACCGACTCCCCCACCTCTGAACCATGCTTGCTAGTTTTCGCAAAGAGCTCATGATGCACAGTTTTGTCTCCCAGTTGTGTTGTAATGCATTGTAACAGTGTACAGTTCTTGGCCACGTCCGCTGTGTTTCATGCCCAGTTTAGACACATTGTCAGACTTAGTGATATCAGGTGGGAAAGGTCTTTAGTGCCACAGCTGCTCCTCAGATGCCACAGTAAAGTGTTGCGAACAGCAGATGCAACCTTGGCAGAGGCCCCACACAATCTCCTCACTTTACAAACACTATGCAACTGGGGGCTTAGCCATTTGCCTAGTGTCAAGCGGTTAGCATGCAAAATGTATACACACTAGCAAGTTTGAATCTCTCTATCATTTTGAGCTATACCTATATTGGTATGTTGTAATTGCTATATTAAGAGTATATACAGCTCTTAAAAAAATAAGAGACTACAGTAAAATTACATGTTTCTCTGAGTTAACTATTTATAGGTATATGTGTGAGTAAAGTGAACATTTTTGTTTTATTCTGTAAACTACTGACCACATTTCTCCCAAATGGGGCACCTAGCACACTGGAGCCATGACAAAAACCTGACCCTGAACTCCAAGAAGACGAAGGAGGTCAGCATCGGAGGGCAGACAGTGGAGGTAGTGCAGAGCTTCAGGTTCTTGGGAGTGCACATCAGCCCGGACCACTAACACTTCTGCAGTGGCCGAAAATGCCACCCAGAGGCTACACTTCCTGAGGATCCTGAAGAAGGCTCAGCAACCACAAAAACTGCTCATTATCTTTTACCGTTGTACTATCAAATCTGTCATCACATACTGCATTACGGCTTGGTACTCCAGTTGCTCCTATGACAACAAGAAGGCCTTGTAACGCATCATAAAAACTGCCCAGCGGATCATTGGTACCCACCTCCCTACACTAGAGGAGATATGCCACAAACGCTGTGTGGGCAGAGCAAAAAACATCCTCAAAGACCATACACACCCAGGGCACAGTCTCTTCACTCTGCTGCCGTCCGGCAGGCGCTTCAGGACACAGCGCACCCAGACTACGAGACTCAGGAACAGCGTCTACCCCACCGCCATCCGATTCTTCAACTCCATGTGACACCCGCCCCCCCTCACTACCCCAGGTCTCGCTGCTACCACTTACAGACTCCCTTAGCACCCACCTCATTCACCCGTGTGTGTGTGTGTGTGTGTGTGTATGTGTATGTGTGTGAGTTCGTATGTATGTGTATGTATGTGGGTGTGTGAGGGCATGTCTAGAATGACTTACTTAAAGCAAACCTATCCCCCTGTGTTCCCTCTACCACTGTTCCATCATATGTCACACGGTATCACCCGCATACTACTGCACTGACTCTGAATCCCTGAATACTTAAATCCCTGCTGCCAGGGGCTATACTGGACCCTGTACAATGTGACTCTATTGTGCAATCACTTTGGACTCTGTCACGCACTCCACTTTTGCTGCTAGCATATCCTGCACCTTATTTATTTATCCATGGATTGATAGTGTAAATGTACATATTGTTTTTCATATTGTTTTTCATATTGTTTTATAGTTTTACTTGTATATATTGCTGTAAATTGAACCTACATTTTAAACTCTACCCAGCAATTCTTTATCTATTTCATTATATTCTTATATACTGTTGCTGGCTGCTCCAAACAACATCTCACTATACTTTGTATTGCGACAATAAAGACTACTACTTCTACTTTAGGAAAATATGTTGTGGTCTCTTACTTTTTTCCAGACCTGTATTTTATTTGTTCATGGCTTATTTTAAATGTAAAGTATTTTGCATGAATCTTACAAATATATAGACATACGTATGTAGAGCAATTAGTGATTACTGATGTAGAAAACAGTGAAGAGTGTTTTGCAGATGCAACAGGAGTTGTGGTTCGTTTGGTGAATTGTGTGTGGTTCCAGCCAGAATTAGCTGCAGCATCTTGCATTAGCAGCATCTTGCAGCATCAGCAAAGCATAGCCCAAGCACAGGCCTAAGCTACAAACTACAAACCAGCACACTATCCAGGTTGTTTCCAAAGGTGGGCCAACCCTTAAGCCACTCCCAAAGTTGTGTGTGTGTGTGTGTGTGTGTGTGTGTGTGTGTGTGTGTGTGTGTGTGTGTGTGTGTGTGAACATATTACACATCATTACATTATTATTACCACCAGTAAGATGTCTACATGTACGTGCTGCTGCTCCCCCACACACTAACAGTAAATTCTAGATGTGGTTTGGCTCACAGCACAGAGGCCCTGAAACACTTATACTGAAACTGTCGACTCTACACCCTCTTTTGGCTGACTCTCTGACATATGTCACGTACACTTGTGGTTTTTGCACAAAAACAATTTCCCCTGAATAAAATTGTTTTTGGATTGGAACGAAAATGGATTAAATTGACTGTTTCGATAATTCTGACAGTAAATATGAGATGGAGATGAAGGAGGATAAGAGACAAGCTTAGATACTCATGACACCAGCAGCAACACCACTGTGATACTGCTCCCTCACAGTCATGGAAAAAATTTTTTTGATTTTTTATTTTATATGTGAAAAATGTTCACAACTCATATATACACATACACACACACACACACACACAAACTCACACAAGAGAAATAATTCTGTGTTAAGAATATATAAAAATATCCTAATATATGTATATCTGCTTTTTAATGCAGATGACACCAAATGAAGGTCACACCCAACCGTTCAACCTGCACATCTCTCTCATTTTTCTCTCTCCCTCTCTCTCTTTCTCTCTCTCTCTCTCTCTCCCACAGTCCTCTCTCTTTCCATCTCTCTGTCTGTTGTTGTAAACCATGAGCCAAATACTCTCGAAGGGTAAGCAAAATATGATTCCTTTTAGTTGTAAGACTCCGGCCAGTCTGAGAGGGTTCAGCTATCACAATAAAGGAATGCCCTAAGTGTTTGTGCTGCTGATAAAACACAGAGGATCGTAAAAGGCCATTTGATGCATCGCCTCAGTCCACGAGAACCCACAGCAGATGTTTAACTTGTGTTATCTTTTAATTAGTTGCCCCGCACCCCACTGTGTCCTCATTTGGGCTCTGCCAGCAGATGGTGCGGGGAACACACCCTGATCTACTGCAGGGCAAGAGATACAGGAATCAACCGTGTATTATGTTATGGATAATGTTATAAGGTTTACCGGTCATGTTTGGTCTCATTCTGATGGTCTCACTTCAAGTGGTATAATGGTCTCAGTCCTGCAACTATATCTAATCTGTTAAATAAAGATCTGAAACCCTTGGCCTCATGGTCCCTGGGATCAGGAGTGGCCGCCTCCAGAGCCCGACACCCTGCTCCACAGGTGATCCATCTCAAGGCCTGCCATTTGGTATCTGATGGGAAAAACACCCTTTGTGTGAACTGGGTACTTAAGGGGAGATAGACAAAGAAGCCTACTGAGTTTTCTGTACCCAGATCTCCCGCAGCCATTTTGCTGTGTAGTCATCTTCTGAGCGACCAGGTATGATTCTCTGACTGTTCATGTTTTCTCTTATGTTTTCCTTAGTCTAGTGATAGCCTTAGAATACTCATTGTTTTAACTGTATGTGTAACTTTGTAACCCGGATTGGTAAACTTGTACCTGACTAATAAATTGTCATTATTGATATATTCCACTTTTGTCTCTCGTGAACATATTATCTTGTTTAAGTAGACTTTTGGGTAACGGCGTTCCCATAATGCCTGGCTAGGGTTAGGCGCATACTCAGGCAGACGATACCTTCCTGCCCTGAGTCCCTAGCCTAACCACCTAGGTTTGGACCACGTCATGTAGAACTGTCATTCTTTAGCGGGGGTAACTTCTGTCTTATGCTAGATTAGTACTACCACGTGCTGCTTTATCAGCCGACCCAGCACCTCTGGCTCCATATTATGCTCGTGGTGTAGCCAGAATATAAATCGGCTGTTGGCACGACCTAAGCGACGCTATCCCCGGTTGAACCCAAGTAATACATAGTAGGAGGAACACTCATGTAACTGAAATGCCTTCGGTTGACTTAACTCTCACTCACGAGTCAACTTATGTGCTATCTGGATAGATTAGGGTGGGACCTTTCGGCTGAGCTCCCGTAAGTGGACATAGAGACTTTAGAGATAGGTACAATGATTGCTTTATTGACATGCTCTGTTACGACAGCTGGAAGCGAACTCCCTCGCTCTCCACTTCCTGTTCCGCCATTGGTTCCGAAAGTGACGACCTTACATAGTAAACTCACATATTAGCTTAGGGGGTGTAACGCACCTTACTGCATGACAGAAAATACAAAATAAAGTGTGATTTCTGTCCTTACACCCGAGGGGAAGAGGTTTTATGCCGTTGCTCTTACTGACAGCAGATCATGTGATTTACAAGAAGACAGAGCTCTGCAAGAGGAAACCCACAGAAACTGCTGTGGGGTTTTTTTCAGCATACAGGCCTCCTGATGTCACAAAAACGTCAATCAGAAAGAGAAAGAGATGGAGAGAGAGAGAGAGAGAGAGAGAGAGAGACAGAGAGAGAGAGAGAGGACAGAGCGAACAAGAAAGAGTGAGTGAGAAATACAGGAGAGGGAGGAGAAAGAGAGAGAAGAAGAGAGGGAGAGAGAGAGAGAGGAGAAATACAAAGGAAAGAAAATTGATTGTTGCTGTACACATCTCTCTGGGGTGCTGTAGTGGCACTGTGAGATATTTTTTTACTTTTAGAACCTTATAGTGGCTAGCAATCTACCTAATCGAGATGGCACACATAACCACAAACAGACACTTACACAAACACACAGCACTACTTTCAACTGTGCAGCTTCAGCAAGCAAAAAGAAAAGGGCACATCCCAAAGCCCTTATCTCCATGTCATGGTGGTGGCATAAGAGAAAGGAATAGACACATCTCACTGTGCTCTTTGCTATCTACCTCATCTCACTCTGTCTTCTCGCTCTTTATCTCTGCTTCAGTGGCAGGGTAGCCTGGTAAACCAGCCCCTCGTACTTTATTTCATGCTACATTTGAATTGTAGTGCATATGTAGGCTAATTACATACGCGACGACCAGACGTTAGCAACTGGGTAAAGGCAGAGCCACTTGTTATTAACTTCAACAGAGTACACACCTCCAGGAAACAATCGTTTCTCAATGCAGCAAGGCCAGATCCTCTGTACACAATGAAATTAAGTATGAGGGGCTGGTTTACCAGGCTATGGCAGAGCAGGGGGAGAAAAAAATCACATCCACATTACCAAAGGCTATGCCAAAACAAGTTAATTAAAGCCAGTAGAACAGAGATATACAGAGAGAGAGTAAGAGAGAGAGAGAGAGAGGGTGAGGTTGTTTTTACTAAATTATAACTTGAAAAGTAGTGTACAGCATTAGAACAGATGAAAGATGAAAAGAAAACACTGCCTCCTTCAGCTTTGAGTCATTAGCCTTGTTTGAAATGACTGGATGGCCTAGTGGCTGACTTAAACCAACTCATTCTGGACTTTACATAGTGACGCTTTTGGACAATTCCATCTGAACATCAGGTTACCACATGGGTGAGCGATTTACAGTTATTTCAGGTACAGGGTACAGTCCCTGCAGCCATGAACGAAGGTACAGGAGAGCATCAGGTCTTTACCCCACCCACATTCTTCCCACTGATACGGGATTTAAACCTGCAACCCTCCGACCCCAGAACCAACTCCCTAACCATTAGGCCACAGCTGCCTCTCTAAAACCTGGGGACTTCTAGGCTTCGAGGCCAGCACCTTATGGTGCTTTCCGTATGACTGATCCTGATTGGGCATATCACCACTGTGAACAGGATTATTGCATACAGTCTATTGTATATCCAGTATGAATGCAGGGCAAACTACTGAACAACCCTGGTGAACATGCAATATTAGTAGGAGGTATTTTAGTACTAAAGCTTCATGCAGTCTTATCATATGGCCTGCCGAGGCTTCTTTGTCATGACCTTTGTAGCAAGACTACTAAATGCTGTTATGTTCACACAGGTCTGTGTAAATCATTCACATAGTCAGAGTGGGGTCTGTGCTGTGGTGCATTAGTGACACTGAT
This sequence comes from Coilia nasus, assembly GCA_027475355.1. Classification (NCBI taxonomy): domain Eukaryota; kingdom Metazoa; phylum Chordata; class Actinopteri; order Clupeiformes; family Engraulidae; genus Coilia; species Coilia nasus. Next base: position 5,858,467 of record CM050198.1, read on the forward strand.
GAGACGATAAGACAATCTACATGGCTTACACATGTGTAGAGGTCACTTTGGTCTTTGTAAGTCAGTAGGCTACACAGTACCCATAGTGCCTTAGTCAGTTTGTGTGTCTGCTGACTACATTACATATGTGTTTGTATGGCTGTCTGAGGCCAACGCAGGCCGACAAGGCCTGGCTAATGTGTGGTCAAGCCCTGACTATCACACTGACTGAGAGCTGATCATTTGTCACATTGTCAGTTTGTCTGTTTTTTACTATCCAGTGGCTTGTTTTGCGCCTGTACACGTGGCACCAGTGAGTTGTCTACATGCTCTTGCTCCCCCACGCATCAATGGTTGACTGTAGATGTGGTTTGACTGACAGCACAGAGGCCCTGAAACACTTATATTGAAACTGTTGTCTCTACACCCCCTTTTGGCTGATATTTGGAGGACTCTCTGTTGCATACACCAGGGGTTCCCAAACTTTTCAGACTGTGACCCCCAGTTTTAGGCTGCTGACGACCCCCGACCCCCGCGACCATTCTTTGTCACACGCGTGCGCGCTCTCGCTTTCTATCTCGTTCGCCCCCCCTCTTCCTCTCTCATAATGTGGCTGTTTTACGCAACACGCAAGGCAGTAGAGCAAAAACAAAACTGAACATGATCTCTAAGCTGGTGTATTTTATTACCAAACTCAAGAGCGAAAACAAATAGGCAACATCCCACCATAACTTATAATGCTGAGAATATACAGACATATTACGAACAAGCAAGTAACATCGAACAGTTATAAAGTTATGTATGCAGAAAAAAATCAATGTGATGGATGTGCACTGTTTAATTGTGCTTAATGTTGAGAGGTTGCGGGAGATGCGGCGGGAGACAGTCCCAGAGAGCAGCACTTGTTCCAGCTCCGCGGCCAGGTTATCCCCGTGCATAATCCAACTCATCGATATTGCTGCTAAATTTTCCCAATCGTGTGTGGCTTTTTGTCTGCGCAATTAAATATGCCACTTCAAATGAAGCCTTCTGCGTCTTTACAGAGACAGTTGTTTGCTTAGTGAGGGCTTTCTTCTGCCCCCGTAACACTCTCTTTTCTGCGAAAAAAGTCACTGGGTTTATCTGTGAGGCTGGGATGCTTGGTGTTTGTAATAATCCACAAGCTCTGGAAACCCGACGTTGGGACGCAGATTTAAACAGTAGGTCATTGCCAGAGGAGGGTCTGCTGATAGCTATGCTAATCGGGCACAAATCACACATTTGATGCTCGCTAATGGGAGGGTGATGGTCCTCTGGTTAGCAAACAGGCAAAAGCATTGTTTCTGAAAATCATCTCGCGACCCCCCGCCACCACCCCTGCGACCCCACTCGGGGTCAGGACCCCTACTTTGGGAACCACTGGCATACACTTCTGGTAATAAATCCTCTTTTAGTTGACTGTCTGACATATATCAAGTATGCTTCTGTTTTTTTTGACTCTGTACAAATAAAGCATGCTTCTGTTTCCCCACACACTAATGGTAAACTAGATCGAGGTGGGTGTCTGCTATGAGTCTGTGAATAACTGGAATGGAAACTCCCACCACTAAACACCACTAAACCCTCTTTCAGTTCACTGTCTGACAGATATCACGTACACTTTGGGTCTTTGCACATAGCACCTTTCCCTTCAGAAACAGGATTTTTTTTTACTTAACAAGATGTCACATAGGAACAGAGGTGGTATGTGTTAAATTTCCACAAACATTAAGTGGAACTATGAAAGTGTCTGCATGTCATAAAGTTAGATATGTGATGTGAACTGATTTTTACTGAACTGAATTGAGCTGCACTTTACTGCATCACACAGCAAAGGCAACACATTACTGCGCCTGATGGAGAATCAGCCATGATTACACAAAAGTGCATTAAAATGCCCTCAATGCCTTAGTTCTAAATATTCTTCTGCCTTGCTCACTAAACAGTGTCACTTCCATTTCTTTCTTTCTTTCTTTCTTTCTTTCTTTCTTTCTTTCTTTCTTTCTTTCTTTCTTTCTTTCTTTCTTTCTTTCTTTCTTTCTTTCTTTCTTTCTTTATTGCATGGAGCTGCAAATTAGCAAAGCATTTTTTAGGCTCATGATCTCAGAGTGATCTATCTGTTTGAAATGCAGTAGTAAACACAGCAGCAACGCTGCAGCCAGGCAAGGTGTGACACCATGGCCACAGCCAGCTATGAGGCCACACAGGGCCAGACTTTTTGTGCCTGTACGCGTGACACCACTGAGTTGTGTACCTGCACTTGCTACCCCGTACACTGATGTAGCAAAACACTGCTACTGAAACTGTTATCTCTACACCCTCTTTTGGCTGACTCTCTGACATATGTCAAGCACACATCTGTGTGTTCTTTTTCATGTAGGAGCTCACCCTACTTTTGTGTTTTTGTTTGTTTGTTTTGTTTTGTTTGTTTGACTGTGTACAAATAAAATATGCTCCTGCTCCCACACACACTAATGGTAAACTAGATTGAGTGTGGGTGTCAGCAATGAGGCTGTGAGTAACTGAAATGGAAACCCCCCACCACAAAACCCTCTGTCGGCTGACTGTCTGACAGATGTCACGTACACTTCGGGTTTTTGTGCATAGCAGCTTCCCCTTCAGAAACGTTTTTTTTTTTTTTTTTTTTTTTTTTTTTTACTTAACAAGATGTCACATACAAACAGAGGTGGTATGTGTTTAATTTTCACAAACATTAAGTGCAACTATGACAGTGGATATCATAGAATTAGATATGTAATGTGAACTAAATTTAACTGAACTAAATTTAGCTGCATTTTACTGTATTACACAGCAAAGGCAATTACTGCCCCCGGTGGAGAATCAGCGGTGATTACACAAAAGTGCACAAATTCTAAATATTCTTCTAACTTACTTACTAAACAGTGTCACTTCATGTATAAATGTATTTATTTATTTGTTTATTTATACACACACACACTCACACAGCAAGTAGCATACAGCCTTGCTCCCCGGCATATGCCCCACACACAACACGCAGCCCAAAGCTCTCCTTGTGTTACACCCCCCCCACACACACACACCCACAGTACACAGCCCCAACTCACGGCTCAAGACCCACGACCCCACACACACACACACACCTTGCTTTGCCTTGCTCCCTGCCTCATGCCACCTCCCTCCACCCCCACACACACACAGCCCTCACGGCTCAAGCCCCCCTCTCACACACACACAGCACATATCTTTGCTCCCTGCTGCCCCCAGCCCTCTCCTCACACGTTTGACCAACCCCACCTCAGCGCTGTCAGCTGCACACGCAGTGCCACCCCCCACACAGCCCGTCATCTGCCACCACAGCCAGTCCTTCCTCCCAACCATAACTGCACTTTATGCACTTTATCCCACCCCCCTTCACCTTTTTTCTACCTCTGCCCTTCTTATGGTAGTCATCCCCCAACTGCATTCTACACACTTTACTCCCCACAGTCTAGACTAACAATCAACAGTTTCACTGCATGTCCTACTACTCAGTATGTCTACGCATGTGACAAATAAATATCCTTTTATCTTTGTATTTATTTATTTATTCATTTATTTATTGCACAGATCTGCCAATCAGGAAACTAGTTTGAAAGGCAAGAGTAAACTGCTGCAACAGTAAACACAGCAGCAATGCTGCAGCCAGGCAAGGTGTGACACCATGGCCACAGCCAGCTATGAGGCCACACAGGGCCAGACTTTCTTCATTTTTAACAGCTGAAAATAAATGTGTGCGCTAAATATTCACCTCTATAAAAAATAAAGATGAAAATTAAAATAACATTTCTGTGAAAAGTGCATTATTCATTGTGTTAAATGTTGATATTGTGTCTCATGTGCCTTTTTAGTGTGTGCGGTTGTGAGAGCAAGAACAGAAAAACGAATGAGTTTGCGACTCGGGAATGTGAACACAGTCCAGTAGACAGTGTCAGTTGTTTCTCATGGTAACCATCAGCACGCATTCATAAAGCTGTTAAACTATACATGTGCTAAGCAGCACAGTTGTACCTTGGTTGTGATTTAAAGAAAAATATATTCAAGAATCCAAAGCAATAGAGTGAAAAGTGCCAACTTATTTTTGCCTTTGAAGTGTGATATTAGAGAGGGTACGAGGGGGATCTTGGTGAGATTGGGTCTTCTGAGTCTGTATCTGTCTTGCATGAGAAAGAAACTCTGCGAGCCGCACACTCTCATATTTCATTTTTTTTCTGTTCTTGCTCTCATGTGTAGAAATCCCCTAGACACAGCCTCGCAGTAAAGGTTGAGTTTCTTTTTAAATAGGCTATTGGCTTTGATTTGGATAACCAGTGTTTTACAAAGCTAGCCCACACAATGTCAGACAGCACTGACCCAATGAAAGATTATTATAGGGTCATTAAAAATACAGTCTAAAAATGTAAATAGATCTCTTGTGGAGATAGGATATTTATGTCTGATGAACTGTGTAATAAATTGTACTGCAAACTGAAATGAGAAAGTGTTGTTTTCTCACCAGTAGACAGCATGCATTATTGTAATTCTGTTGAAAAAAGGTGAATTTGTTTTGTCTTAAAATACATCCTAAATTTTCTTTGGGGTCAAGAAAATATGTATCTACTGTATCTATAAACAACTTCACTTGCATCAAAGAGAAACGTCATGGAAAGATTCATCGTGGGATCCTGCTTCACCAGGACAATGCCCCAGGTCACACCAGCTGAGTTGCGAGTAAGTGGTTTAAACTCAGCATTTGTTGTTATGATATCCTGTATAATCTGTTTATCTGAAGGACTAGATGTTACATGCATTCCCATAAATTCTAACATGAAACAGCTTAAGTGATTTTTTTAAATTTCCCAGACTGTTGCATGAAGAAAACCATTCAATACAAACTGTGAGCAAATATTTTCTATACTGAACATATTTCAGGAAGAAACAAGATTAAAAAAGGTACTTTTCTCCACATTTGGACATTTGGGTCTGTAGTGGAGATTTAGGTCTATAGCTTACCTTAAGATGTAGTGGTTAGGTGTCAGTAGTCCTCTGGTCTCAGTGAAACTTGAGTATGCGAACGTACAGGAAGCCCAATGGTCCTATAGTAACAGACACCTCCCTATTAATGTTATTCATCCAATCAGCTTCTGTTTCCAGGCAGAATTTCTGTCATGTAGAATTTTATTCTTCTCTCTAAACATAACTACCATGAAGTGACAGTTAAATGAGAATTGTAATATTAATATGAATTAATATGTCTACAATGCCATAAAACGAATATCTCTTTATCTCTTTACGTAACATGGACAAACCATGGTTGGCTAATATGGCAAACTGTTAGACTGATTGCTGTGTGTATTGCAGTGTCAAGTGGCTTCTCAAGTTAACTTGCAGAGATCTGCCAATGTGTGTGTGTGTGTGTGTGAGATAGAGAGAGAGTGGGAGTGTGTGTATGTGTGTGTGCTGACATTTAGATTGAAAAGTGAAAGCAAATAACACAAAATGGGGGCAAAGACAAAACTCAAACAAAAACAAATGCAGGGAAAACAGAACAGTTAATGAGGCATGTTTATGTAATATATACAACAAATTGCAGTGTGTGACAAACAAATTATTTTTGCATTTAACTTTCCCTTTTTCATTTTAGTTTGTTATTCACCTTTTGCTTCACTTCGAACGTTTGTGTATTTAACATTTCGTTTATCTTGTGTAATATTTCGACAAAGTGTGACGAACTAGAGAGCACTTACTCCCTGTAGGTCCCTGCCTCATGCCACCTCCCTCCACCCCCACACACACACAGCCCTCACGGCTCAAGCCCCCCTCTCAAACACACACAGCACATATCTTTGCTCGAAATTAACGCATTGAAGACACTAACTCAATACCTACTCTGGCCCTCTTCATACTAAGCTCATATACGTGAGATAGAGAGTGAGACCAAGAGAGGAGCACAGGGTTCATGTCTGTACACGTGACACCAGTGAGATGTCTACGTGCTCTTGTGCCCCACATGCTAACGGTAAACTATAGATGTGGTTTGGTTCACTGCACAGAGGACCTGAAATACTTCAACAGAAACTGTCATGTCTACACACTCTTTTGGTTGACTGCCTGACAGATGTCACATACACTTGTGGTTTCTGCACATAGCAGCTTCCCATGAATAAAGTTGTTTTTGTTTTGACAGACCAGATAGCACATTCAAAAATATAGGACTGTGTATGACATTGTGGGTAAGTTTATATGTGAACTGAATTTAATTGAAACTGAATTGATAATTGAACAAACACATAAAAAAACAACATGAAGTGAAGGTAAGAGATGAGCTCATATGTTGTGCCTGAACTCATGACACCAGCAACACCACCACTGAGATACTGCTCCCACACAGACATAGAAAAAAACGTGCAACGTCACCCACACTCACACTGACACCCCCACCTCTGAACCATGCTCTGGCTAGTTTTCACAAAGAATTGTGCTCCCATTTAGCTTATGATGCAGATAGCACAGTTTTGTTTCCCAGTTTTGTTGAAATGCATTGTTAGTGTGTACGGTGCTTGGCCACTTGGCCATCCGCTGTGTTTCATGCCCAGTTTAGACGTATTGTCAGACTTAGTGATATCAGGTCTGTAGGTGGGGAGTGAGAAAGGCCTTCAGTGCCACAGCTGCTCCCCAGATGCCACAGTACAGGGTTGGCAAACAGCAGATGCAACCTGGGCAGAGGCCCCCATACCATCTCCCCAATACCCCCCCCCACACACACTTTGACCCCCGCCTTATGTCGCCCTCAGCCCATCTCCACCCTTGTTTTTTAAATGTCGTACTGAGAGTGTATATATTTTATTTGTTCATGGCTTAGTTTAAATGTGAAGTAACATTTTGCATCAATCTTACAAATATATAGACATAGAGCAATTGGTGATTACTGAAGTAGAAAACAGTGGGGCCAGGAGCAGGTGCAGAGTGTTTTGCAGATGCAATGGGAGTTGTGGTTCGTTTGTTGAATTGTGTGTGGTTCGAGCCAGACTTAGCTGCAGACCTACAGCACCTTGCATTAGAGGGATGTTTAGCAAAGCATAGGCCCAACCACAGGCCAAAGCTACAAATTGGGAACGAGCATAAGGGGGATGCTTAGCAAAGCATAGGCCAAGCATAGTCCAAAGTTACAAGCAGGGAACCAGCACACTATCCAGGTTGTTTCCAGAGGTGGGCCAACCCTTAAGCCGCTCCCAAAGGGGTGTGCTTGTGTGTGTGCAGGCCTGCTGATAGTCTTGGCTGGGCCCGGGACAAGATAATCTGATGGGGCCCTCCTCCATATTCCATAATGCAATGTGTACATATTACACAATATTACATATTATTACATGTGAGCTAGAGAGTGAGGCCAAGAGAGGAGCACAGGGTTTGTGACATGTACGTGAGATGTCTACGTGCTCTTGCACCCCCACACGCTAACGGTTAACTATAGATGTGGTTTGGCTCACAGCACAGAGGCCCTGAAACACTTAAACTGAACCTGTCGCATCTACACCCTGTTTTGACTGACTCTCTGACATATGTCACGTACACTTGTGGTTTTTGCACAAAACAGCTTCCTCTGAACAAAATTGTTTTTGGAATGAAATGGATTAAACAGACTTTTTTGATAATTATGACAGTAAATACGAGATGGAGATGAAGCAGGATAAGAGACAAGCTTAGATACTCGTGACACCAGCAACAACACCACTGAGATACTGCACCCCCACAGTCATGGAAAATTTCTTTGTTTGATGGTTTATTTTATATGTGAAGAATGTTTTTAAGGTTAACTAATATAATACATGAATTCTACAGTTATATGATCATACAGCAGTAGGTGATTGCTGAAGTAGACAACAGCAGGGCAGGAGTGTGGAGTGTTTTGCAGATGCAGCCTGAGTTGTGGTTACTGTGTGGTTCAGCCCTTCATCGAGCCTGACTCTTAGCCACAACTATGCAGCACCTTGCAAAGCATAGCCCAAGCACAGCCCCTAGCTACAAACTGGGAACATGCACGAGAAGTTAAAATATCAGACACGCACGCACACGGCCACACACACACGGACACACATGGACACACACACACACTCTCATATATACACATACACACACACACACACACATACTCACACAAGAGAAAAAGTTCTGTCTTAAGAATATATAAAAATATCTTCATTTATGTATATCTGCTGTTTAACGTAGATGACACCAAATGAAGGTCACACTCAAACACTCAACCTGCACATCTCTCTCTCACAGCAGATCATGTGATTTGCAAGAACACAGGTCTCTGCAAGAGGAAACCCACAGAAACTGCTGTGGTTTTTTCAGCATACAGGATGCCTGATGTCACAGAAAGGTCAATCAACCAGCATTTCTCTGATCTCACCTATTTTCACTGCATGATTTTTAACATCCAAACCTTCAGAAATGACTGTTAGCAACTGGAACTGTGTTTTTAGCATGTTGTCAGTCATGGTGTTTTCCCAGTATAATACTGGGGTAAACATTGAATCAGGAAACAAGGGTGTTTTTTTGTTTAGCAAAGAGAGAGAGAGAGAGAGAGAGAGAGAGAGAGAGAGAGAGAGAAAAGAGAGTAATTTTTTTCATGTTCTCTCTCTGCTCTCTCTCTGCTCTTGCTCAGTCTCTCTCTCTCCCTCTCTTTCTCTCTCTCTCCTTCCCTCTCTATCTCTTTTCCTCTTTCTATTTCTGTTTCACTTTCTCTCCCACCCTTTCTCTCTCTCTCTCTCCCTCTTCCCCCCTTCTCTCCCCTGTCTCCCCCCCCCTCTCCCCCCTCACTCTCCCTCCCCTCTCCTCCCCCCTTTCTCTTTCTCTCTCTCTCTCTCCCCCTCCCTCTCTCTCTCTCTCTCTCTCTCTCTCCTCTGCTATCTATCTCATCTCAGTCTGCCTGCTGCTCTTTATCTCTCCATCACCTCTCCCCCCCCCCCCCCTCTCTCTCTCTCTCTCTCCTCTGCTATCTATCTCATCTCAGTCTGCCTTCTCCTCTTGATCTCTCCATCACTACCAGGCTGGCAGCACAAATAACTTCACATTGCAGAAGCATTTCACAAAACCCATTTATTAAAGAAAATAAAATCAAACAGGGTGGTTACAAACAGTATATACATATATACAGCATTTCAAAAAACTGATTTGTTAAAGAGAATACCATGTACATGGAAAAAAGTAAACATGACACTATCATAAAAGTGTGTGTGTGCATGTCTGTGTGTGTGCGTGTGTGTGTGTGAGTGTGTGTGTCACAAAGACTTCTGCATATATACAGTTCTATACAGTTCATTATATCACCTTAAGCAGATATAGTATAAGATCAATATCATGCAGTATCATATGTGATTATGAAGGTAGGTTATGAACACAATTTGTCATGTTTCATCATGACTGATAACTGATAAGTTGGTAGAAATTGAATATTTTTCTGCTTTCAGACAGACTTACAGACAAATTAGGACATCATGCCGAGTTCAGACGCAGTCTTCAGCCTCCTCCACGTCATCATAGACGTCTTCACCCCCTCTGTCCTGCTCTTCTCTCTTCTGGCCACCAGGGGGCTGCGCTGCTCCTCTGCTCCTCAGGTTGACCCAGATGACAGCAGCCACCTGCCCCAGCAGCACACAGCCCAGCAGTGACACGTACGCCCTGTACAACAGAGAGTCCAGCCTCGGGCGTTCCCTGTACACAAGGTGGATTTGCCTCTCAAAGCAAACCATGTGATTGTGTCCTCAAATTTGTCCAAAGTCCCTCCACATGTACACCCCGCTGTCCTCTGCTGTGAGGTTGGATATGAGCAGAGAGTAATTTAGCCTAGACTCAGTCACACGACCTCTGAGATCCTCTGGCAAGGGCAAGTACTCGTTCTTCAAATCGAAAATCAAGACCCGTGGTTGTAGAACTTTCTGACGGTACCAACGGACTCCACACATAGGCCTATAATGCGTTATAAGGTAATATTTGCTGTCCGCACTTACATTCAGCAGCACACTTTCACCGTGACTAAACACCACATGCAAGGGGGAGAGTTCGGTGCATAGATACAGGTAAAACTGCTTCATTAGTTTGCCCCACTGACATCGATACTCTCCCGAGTGTTGTTGCGACACAGACGGAATGATGAGGGAGAAGTCCCCAGTGTGGCTGCCGTTTAGCATGTACATCACTTCCTGTTGGAAGGTCTGATTACGGCTGAGCCTCACGTCGCCAGCAGGGGTGGACCACTGCACTCCACCAGGCGCATCTCCTTTAAAAATGCATTGAAGACTCAGGTTCTCCTCCTCGTCAGCAAAGACAACATTGTGAAGTATGCTTATCACTGTGTAGCTTAAATGTTGGCACTGAGCTCCTCTCCATATTGTACAGGTAAACTCGTCTTTTTCATTCATAAACCCAGACAGTCTGACCACAGAAGCGTTGAGATCGACGTGTAGCCAGCCTTTCAGATCCTCCTGGATTGGCTCCATGGATGAGTTGGTGTCAAGGACCAATGTAAAAATGGACCAATCAGTGGCCTCGTCATGTCGGTACAGCTGTACGCTACTGCCTTGGCCGAAGCTGGGATAGAGTTTACACACAGAAATACTGCCATCGTATGTTGCGTATTCAGCAGTGCCATTGCCCCCTCCTACGCAGAAGGTGAGATGGATACAGCGCACAATTCGGACTGCTGAAAAAATCATCGGTGCCCCCCTGCCCTCCCTCCAGGACTTGTACATTGGGAGGACCAGGAAACGGGCAGAGAACATAATGAAAGACCCCTCTCACCCTGCACACACCCTCTTCGACCTCCTTCCCTCTGGTAGATGCTACAGATCCCTGCGCACCAAAACTACCAGACACAAAAACAGCTTCTTCCCCACTGCCATCACCCTACTGAACAGCTGAACTACACATGCATACATACATACATGCACATATGTGTATATGCTTACTGTTATGCCCTTGTATCCCCCCCCCCCCCCCCCCCCCCCCCCCCAGCGCTTCACTTGCACATGACACAAGCAAAGACTTGCCTAGGTGTCCCCTGCCCAGCAACTCAAGACTCTTTTTGTGCCCCCTGATGTTGAGGGATTCTTTCTTGATTCCTCTCCTCCATGCCTCAGCTCTGTACTCTCCACTCTGTGACAAAGTGAGGTTGTCCATTATAAATCCAATAAATCGTCTTTTCTGACAACACTCGCAGGTAATGTTGGTAATGCCTTCCAGTCGTAGTGTCTCTGGTTGAGAGCAGTTGAACAGAAGCACATCTCCATCTCCGTAGACCCTGTAGACTGCTATGCTAATAGCTAATAGCTAGCTAATAGACTGCTAACTGCTAATCCAGTTTTGCGCTGTAGCTATGCTGAAAAAAATCTCCTTCAGTCAAAAAACTGTGCTGAACATCTGGACTGAGGTGGGATCCGGTGATGAAGCACAGCAGGAGGAATGCACTCATGCACACAGATGTCCCCATCCTGGAGCTGACAGATGTCCCCATTCTGGAGCTGACAGATGTCCCCATTCTGGAGCTGACAGATGTCCCCATCCTGGAGCTGAGAGATGTCCCCATTCTGGAGCTGACAGATGTCCCCATCCTGGAGCTGAGAGATGTCCCCATCCTGGTGCTGACAAATGTCCCCATCCTGGTGCTGACAGATGTCCCCATTCTGGAGCTGACAGATGTCCCCATTCTGGAGCTGACAGATGTCCCCATCCTGGAGCTGACAGATGTCCCCATTCTGGAGCTGACAGATGTCCCCATCCTGGAGCTGACAGATGTCCCCATCCTGGTGCTGACAGATGTCCCCATTCTGGAGCTGACAGATGTCCCCATTCTGGAGCTGACAGATGTCCCCATTCTGGAGCTGACAGAGGTCCCCATTCTGGATTCGCATTTGGCGTTTGGTTCAGCCGTCTCGTGTTGTGTCTCGTGTCTCTGTGCCTTGTGTCTCTGACTGCGAGTGCTCTACCAGTCTTAGCTTTATCTCTATTTGAACACCAATGTGTGTGTGTGTGTGTGTGTGTGTGTGTGTGAGTGTGTGTGTGTGTGGGTGGATGGGTGTGTGTGTGTGTGTGTGTGTGTGTGTGTGTGTGTGTGTGTGTGTGAGTGAGTGCGTGTGTGGGTGGATGGGTGAGTGTGTGTGTGTGTGTGTGTGTGTTTGTGGGTGGATGGGTGTGTGTGTGTGTGTGTGTGTGTGTGTGTGTGTGTGTGTGTGTGTGTGTGAGTGTGTGTGTGTGTGTGTGTGTGTGAGTGTGTGTGTGTGTGTGGGTGGATGGGTGAGTGTGTGTGTGTGTGTGTGTGTGGGTAGGTGAGTGTATGGGTGAATTAGTGTATTTGGTGTAAGCATTACTTTGCGAGCTTGCAGTCTTGTTATCTGATCTGATGAAAGATTAAACTGACAGGATGCACATCCACTTGTGCAAGCTGCACTGAAACACACTCTGAGGACATGTGCATGTTTTGTGACACCTCCAGGCAAATACATATAATCAACAACATTTTAATTAAAGTGTGGTTTGATATATACAGTACAGTAACTGTGTGTGGTATATTTAATGGCTGATGTAAATGTGTGTGTGTGTGTACGTGTGTGTGTGTGTGTGTGCATGTGCGTGTGTGTGCGCGTGTGTGTGTGTGTGTGCATGTGCGTGTGTGTGCGCGTGTGTGTGCGCGTGTGTGTGCGTGTATGTGTGTGTGTGTATGTGTGTGTGTGTGCATGTGCGTGTGTGTGCGCGCGCGCGTGTGTGTGTGTGTGTGTGTGTGTGTGTGTGTGTGTGTGTGTGTGTGTGTGTGTGTGTGTGTGTTTGAAAGAGAGAAACAGAGAAAGAGAGGGGGGAGAGACACACAGCATAGACACACATATAGCACTACTTTCATCAAGCGTGCAGCTTCAGCAAGCAAAGAAAAGGGCGCATCTCAAAGCCCTTATCTCCATGTCATGTTGGTGGCATGAGAAAAAGTCACCCTATCATCTTCATCATAAGACTCTCTCTCTCTGCATCACAAGTGCATTTTGCTATCTACCTCATCTCACTCTGTCTGCTTCAGTGGCAGTGAGAGAGAGAGAGAGAGAGAGAGAGAGAGAGAGAGAGAGACAGAGAGAGACAGAGAAAGAGAGGAAAAGAGAGAGAGAGAGAGACAGAGAGAGAGAGAGTGATGGCGAGGGAGGGGGTTGTTTTTACTAAATTATAACTTGAGAAGTAATGTACAGCATCAGTAAAATGCTCTTATCTTGATATCTGGTGCACACATGAAAAGGAAAAAACAATCTTTCTGATTCTAAGTAAGCCTGTGTGTCACCAGTGCATCTTCCAGATCCCAGATCCCTCTGAGCTCACATAATATACAGTATTTCATTTACATCGGCAGAGACTTTGCAAATACTTTTTCAGTAGGGAATGTAAGTAAGGATACATTGGTGAAAATCTAGATGAACAGATGAAAGATGAAAATAAAACTCACTCTCCTCTAAATAAACAGAATTTCCATGTAATGCCACTCAGCTTTGAGCCATTAGGCTTGTTTGAATGACTGGATGGCCTAGTGGCTGGCTTAAAGCAATGCATTCTGGACAATCTCATCTGAACATCAGGGTACCACATGGGTGAGTGACTTACAGTTACCTTAGGTCTCTGGAGCATTGTGGGGTGGCCACTTCAGCCATGGAAAGACCATGGATGGTCTTTACCCCACCCACATTCCTCCTACTGGTATGGGATTTAAACCTGCAACCCTCTGATCCCAGAACCAACTCCCTAACCATTAGGCCACAGCTGCCTCTCTCGTCCTTGGGGTCTGTCAAACCTGGGGACTTCTAGGCTTCAAGGCCTAGAAGCACCTTATAATAATAATATTAGTAATATTAGTAATAATAATAATAATAATAATAATAATAATAATAAAAATAATAATAATAATAATCTTTATTTGTATAGCACAATTCATACATACAAGATGCAGCTCAAAGTGATTTACAGGTTTGGCAGCAACAACACAAGACAACATTTCTTGCAGTCCAGTGCCGCCGGAACGGACAAACACAATAACAAAATGACGAAATGACATAATGACACAGTGCCCCGTTAAAATGCAGGCTCTTGCATGACACAATAATGCAATGTCACAACAACGCAATGGTGCTTTCCGTATGACTGATCCTGATTGGGCATATCACCACTGTGAACAGGATTATTGCATACAGTCTATTGTACATCCAGTATGAATGCAGGGCAAACTACTGAACAACACTGGTGAACATGCAATATTAATAGGAGGTATTTCAGTACAAAAGCTTCATACAGTCTTATCATATGGCCTGCCGAGGCTTCTTTGTCGTGACCTTTGTAGCAAGATTACTAAATGCTGCTACATATGTTCACACAGGTCTGTGTAAATCATTCACATAGTCAGGGTGGGGCCTGTGCTGTGGTGCATGCACAACACTGATGAGACCGATAAGACAATCTGCTCGTCTTAGTGTAACTCACACTATTACAGGTGCCCCAGAGACACGTGTGTAGAGGTCACTTTGGTCTTTGTAAGTCAGTAGCCTACACAGTTAGCCTGGTAAACCCGCCCCTCGTACTTCATTTCATTTTGTACAGAGGGTCTGGACCGGAATCTCTTGAGGGTCATTTAGCAAGTCCCAGCAAGACCGATCCAATCAGCGAACAGGGGGTGTGTTCGTTAGTTGTGACGTTGACCTTGTGTGCTACATTTGAATTGTAGTGCGTAGGTAGGCTAATTGCATACGTGACGGCCAGGCGTTAGCAATTGGGTAAAGGCAGAGGCACTTTTTTTAAACTTCAGCAGAGTCCACACCTCCAACAAATCGTTTCTGATGGTCTCTGTTCCAGTACAAAATGAAATGAAGTACGAGGGGCGGGTTTACCAGGCTACCACACAGTGCCCTTGGTGCCTTAGTCAGTCTGTCCGTCTGAGTGGGGAAGCTGTGGCCTAGTGGTTACAGAGTTGGTTTTGGGACCAGATAGTCGCAGGTTTGAATCCCATTCCAGTAGGAAGAATGGGGGTGGGGGTGTAACCAACTAGTGCTCTCCTGCACCCTCATCCATGGCTGAAGTGTCCTTGATCAAGGCATCTAACCCCACATTGCTCCAGGGACTGTAACTGAAATCCTGTACCTAAATAACTAGTTGCTCTAGATAGGAGTGTCAGCTAAGTGTAATGTAATGTGTCTGCTGGCTACATTATAAACATAGAGAAAAAGCGGAAAGTTCAGTTAATTTCCATTCTCCACCATCCATATTGTATACGAAGACTGTATATTAAGAGTGTATATGAAGATTCACACTTTGGTTGTTGTTAATGCTGTTCCTGCAGCATTGCCTCCTTTATACACTGTAGGTCTACAGAGACTCGTATAACACGCTATGAACTTAACAGTCCCTTGCAGTTTAATGAACACATGAGCAGATGAGGCCCCCTTGTGGTGAACATGTAGAACTACCAAAAGGCACGGCAGTTAACAAGATGAGGTCATCAGCAAGAGAAACAAGTTCAACAATAGACTCTTTTGGACTGTCTCAGACATGGTGGAAATGATCAAAGGTAGAGTGCAGCATTCTAAAGAACTTGTTTTAGGCATAGAGTTATCATTAGGCTCATGTGTGTATTACACATGATTTTCAAAGAGATGTACAGTCTTAAAACTCCATCAATGCACCGAAGGAAAATACAGTAGAACACTACTATGTTATTGACATAAGCACGCTATGTAGATTATTATTATTATTATTATTATTATTATTATTATTATTATTATTAGTAGTAGTAGTAGTAGTAGTAGTAGTAGTAGTAGTATTGTACATGCCTAGGAAAGCTAAACATATTCATTGCTTGCCCCAATGCCCAACCCCACCCCCTTGCTAAACCCCACCCCCTTGTCCAACCCAACCCCCTTGCTAAACCCCACCCCTTGTCCAACCCCACCCCCTTGCTAAACCCCACCCCTTGTCCAACCCCACCCCCGTGCTAAACCCCACCCCCTTGCTAAACCCCACCCCTTGTCCAACTCCACCCCCTTGCAGAATGCTCCAAAAAGGGAACTGCGTAGTTGAGTCCCATGTGTCAGCATGTCTGAAAGCATATTATCATGTGACCAGTTCTCTTTTTGTAATTAATAACTAGCCTGTTCCCACACTAATCAGACAAACAGAGGGACAGAACTGCAGAGATCCAGAGACAGAATGACTACAGCTGTGTTTAAAGACTACTAACAAAGAAAAGCCAGATCATATCCACACACAACAGGAATTGACAGCAGGTAAACATATGTCATTAAGCAAATCACTGTTTATTTGTTTGGATGTTGAATATTTACATTATTGATACTGATTGACCCCGTGGTGCTTTGCTGCAATCACACAGAAATTGTGTTTCTTCTCACCACTATCTAGATATTAACTAAACAGTATGTCACTGTAACAAACTGTATTTACATGGTGTAAAAAGGTGTATGATTTGGACAAACCTAGTTATTGTGCAGAATGGATGTTGTAAGATTACAAACATGTTATTATTTTGTGCCATGACGCTGTTTGTATCACCATGCAAAGGACTGTATACATAACAAAGCATAAAGAGGGAAAAACAAAGAGGAAGGACAAAGCAGCCAATCACACATGACAAACACTAACAACTAATGTATTATTAATGAGCTCATAGACTATATATGAGATTTTCATATGAGAACTATACTTTTTTAAAGTACATTTTTGGGGCGTTTGTGCCTTTATTGTGATAGGACAGGGAAGACATTGACCGGAGGTGAGTTAGAGAGAGAGATGGGGTAGGGTTGGGAAACGACCCAGGCCGGACTCAAACTCGAACTCAGGTCACCATGGGCATTTGCTCATTTATGGCTTTATAAAACTGCCCTACTGCTTAGCAATGTGTCACAATTGTGGGTGATAACTCATTAAGGTTGCATAATGGGGCAGTCATGGGCTAGGAGTTAAGGGACTGGGTTTGCAGCCTAAAGGCCTGGGTATCAGAATCAGAATCAGAATCAGCTTTATTGGCCCAGTATACTTACATATACAAGGAATTTGACTCCGGCAGATGTTAGCTCTCTATACACATAACACAGAACGTAATACAATACAATAAATACAATAGACTAAACAAGTATTGCACAGTAGGGACAACAATATACAATATACAATATACATACAGGCACCCAATATGGGCAATAATGTACAAGTAGGCACATGGTGTCACAGTGGGTTAAAGAACCGGTATGACAATATACCAATAAGGCGAATAAGGGGGGGGGGCACAAAAAGAGTCTTGAGTTGCTGGGCAGGGGACACCTAGGCAAGTCGCCGCGCGCAGTGGTGCGGGTGCAAAATG
Source organism: Coilia nasus (assembly GCA_027475355.1). Taxonomy (NCBI): domain Eukaryota; kingdom Metazoa; phylum Chordata; class Actinopteri; order Clupeiformes; family Engraulidae; genus Coilia; species Coilia nasus. The sequence goes on from CM050198.1 coordinate 5,875,850, forward strand.
ACGTCAAAATGACGTCAGTGCACATCTGGCACGGCGTTCTCAAGCGCAGGTTTGCCGTGCGTGCACCTCCGATTTTTTGTAACTTGCGCGCGGCAGCCCCATTGAAAACAATAGCCAATAGCTAGTCTGGTTTCAGCTAACTTTAGCCTAGTAACTACCAGCCTAAACATGTATTTTCCATTGCTACAAATCAGCTAATATTACTGGAAATACAAACACTGACTAAAAACTTTTAGGATTTTGTTCAGTTTTATCCACAAACCAACTTAGGTGCAAACCTGCAGTTCGCTTATTAAGCTGCCTTATCCTATCATCATTCATAAGGTCTTATAAAGCTGAAAACACTGTAAGTATACACACTGACTCAAACCTTTCCGGATTTATCCAGTTTAATTCCAAAATCATGATGTAAACCTGCAATTCAGTCATGTTTCACTCCTCTGACACGCAAGGTTCCCGAACTACTGAGGCATTTGACACCTCTGACGAGGAGAAGATTGCCGTGTGTGTCGAATGAAGTATATATGGGCGTGCGGCGCTGTGACGTCACTTTTGCGCGCGCACTTCTGCATGCGGCGAGTATACACCTAGCTTAAAGGTCACAGGTTCAATTCTTGACACCGAGAGGTGGGTGGGGGGAGTGACTGACCAGTGCTCTCCTCCATCCTCCCCCATGACTGAGGTACCCTGAGCATGGCACTGTCCCAACACACTGCTTCCTGGGCGCCATTGTCATGGCTGCCCCCTGCTCACGTGTGAGTGATGGGTTAAATGCAGAGGTTGAATTGTGTTCACTGTGATGTGCCATGTGATCACAATGACCAATGGGACTGACTTTCATAACTGCCCTAACCTAAGAGCTTCCTACAGTCTGAACCATTGTCTAAGCCTAGGAAAGGTATATACTTATTAGTACTGTAATCTTGATCCTGTCCGGTATTTATATATATGTCTCAGTGATGATAATTTTAATCACATATTGAGTATATTTTGTCTGATACTGAACATTCTTGTGTAAACTGCAGGCAATAAGGCAACAGTCTGACTGTGAAATGTTATGTTGTTAACAGAACGATGGGATCCCTGAGTGTTCTGGGGCCTGCCCTGGCTCTGGTGTTGTCAGTGGGTCTGGTGAAGGGTGTGATGAGTTCTCCTGACGATGGCCTCACAGTGAACTGCTCCTCAACCGGCTACCCAGCTGTCCCTTGCCCTGCTCCTGTGGACACGGAGACTCTGGATCTTTCCTTCAACAACATGGAGAAGCTCCCAGCAGCCAGCTTCCCCTCTCTGCACAGGCTGAAGAGGCTGCTGCTTCAGTTCAACCAGATCAGCTCTGTGGACCCCAGTGCTTTCCAGCACAACCCAGTGCTGGAGTACCTGGACATCTCTCACAACCGCCTCCCACAGATCTCCGCCCTGCCCTTCGCCAGTCTCCCTGCCCTCACCTACCTGGACATCTCCGATAATGCCTACGAGGAAATAGTTCTGGAAGATTCCTTTGACCCTCTGGGTAACCTGCAGACTTTCAGACTCGGCAGCTCTAGTACCATCTCCATTCGGAAGGATCGAGTAAAGAGACTCGGAGAGCTTCGGCTGAAAGAAATACACCTGGTTGCACATGACATCGCTGAATATGAACAGGGATCTCTGATGGTCTTAAAAAATCTCGACATGGTTTCAGTAGATACGCAATATGCCCAAATCTCAGACAAACATTTCTTATTGCTTGAAGACATCAGCGGTTCTACAAAATCTCTTACAATATTAAAAGTAGATATTCGGTCAACAGAAACAATTCCTGTCCCTCATCACCTGCAAACATCAAGCATTTCTAAATTAATTGTGCGGGACATATTTGTGAATGGCTCCATCTGCAAAACATTACCGAGTTACCTGGCAGCAAGCCCAGAGGAAATTATTGTGGAGAATGTCCATGCTGAGGGAGAATGTTATCTAATTCTTGGCTCTTTTGACCGTTGTCGACTGAGGAAGCTCTTCGTGAAAGACATTGACAACAAAGACTTCTTACGTTTCATACCACAGCCAACCTTGCTGAAGCTCATGGAATGTTTCCTTGAACTCTCTGCCATACACATCGGCGAGACATTCTTCCCGTGTGAAATGGCCGATTTTTTGGTGAACCTGAAAGCCCTGAATGTCTCTGTGAACGAGCTAACTGAGTGGAGACTGCTCTCTCGGTGCCTGAAACCGTTTCCTGCACTACAGTCGTTTGCCATCGATCATAACATCTTTCAGCACCTTGGCTTCCTTGGAAACGCAACTGCACACATGGAAAATTTGGTAAACTTCACGGCGAGCTACAACCGAATTCACTTGGAGCCGCAGGTCATAGCTATAAACTGGACCAAGAGCCTGAGGAGACTGAATCTCAGGAACAATCAGCTGACAGATGAAGTGTTCCAGTTTCTGCCCCAAACTCTGGAGATGCTGGATGTGAGCTACAATGACATTCACGTTGTTTGTAACGTCCAGGGCATGAGCCATCTCCAGGAGCTCCTTCTGTCAGGCAACAAGATCATGGCGCTGTCCAGCGTGCTGCTGCCCTCTTCGGTGCGTCTCCTGCATGTGGACAGGAACAACATGAGCACCATCAGCGAAGCCACCTTCGTGTCCCTCAGCCTGACAGAGCTGGACTTCAGCGGGAACCCCCTGCACTGTGACTGCGACACACCACAGCTGGCCCGGTTCTGCAGTGGCTCCACACAGACCAAGGTCCTGCATTGGCCCTCTGGGTACAGATGCCAGAGCCCCGACAGCCTGAGGAACCAGACTCTTCAGCAGGCCTCTCTGCCCTGGCCCACGTGTCACACAGCAGCTTTGGCTGTCATCATTGTCTCTTGCATTTGCCTACCAATGCTGTGCTGTGTGCTGTTTAAAAAGCTAAGAGGTCAAATACCCAACCTATCCAGCAATGCATCCTATGGTGCTGTAGAGCTAAAATAGCTATCATTTATTGCTGTAGCAAGCTTTTATCATAAATAGAACGGCCTAAATGCCATAAAAGGGCATTTTTGCAGTATGGTTGTTGTATTTGCTTACCATTACTTTATGTGGCATTTTTTTTTAAGAATAGGTGTTAAAATGTAAGGCTCCTAAAAGTACATATTACTGAAATGTGGCAATGTGTTTTACTATGCAGTAAAACCATTCTTTGGTATTTGGCATGTTTAAGAAACATTGTTTGGTGAACTGTTGCCAGGTGAAGATATGCATCTATCTATCTATCTATCTATCTATCTATCTATCTATCTATCTATCTATCTATCTATCTATCTATCTATCTATCTATCTATCTGTCTATCTGTCTGTCTGTCTGTCTGTCTGTCTGTCTGTCTGTCTGTCTGTCTGTCTGTCTGTCTGTCTGTCTGTCTGTCTGTCTGTCTGTCTGTCTATCTATCTATCTATCTATCTATCTATCTATCTACCTATCTATCTATCTATCTATCTATCTACACATACAGTACAGGCCAAAAGTTTAGGCACACCTTCTCATTCAATGAGTTTTTTTAACTTTCATGGCTATTTGTATTGTAGCAAGCAGTAATCAGAGCAAAGGGTGGCAACTTTGAAGAAACTAGAATATAAGACATGTTTTCAGTTTTTCAGTATGTGTTCATTCACAGTTTTGATGCATTCAGTGAGAATCTACAGTGTAAATATTCATGAAAATAAAGATTAGGAGATAAAGCATTGAATGAGAAGGCGTGTCCAAACTTTTGGCCTGTACTATATATATATTAGAGAGAGAATATAAGTTGTTAATTTGTGTACATACAGACACTCTGTGATAAGGTAGGTAAGCATTATGTGATTGTGAATTTACTACATAGCTTTATTACTACATAGTGAAAGAAGATTAGTGCAGCATAATAAATGAAACGATGGTTAACTGTTTTCATGACATAACCTCAAACATAAACAATACAACTTGTGATTTAATGGACATGTGGCTGCCATTGACTACCACTGTAATGTGCATGGAATCCATTATTACATTAGGTTACACTTCCAGATGCTTTTATCCAAAGCTGCCACTTACAAAATGAGGATACTGTAAGCTAGGGGAACACAGAGTAAACAAAGGCATGGCAAACACCCCCCACCACATACACACACACACACACAAACACACACACACACACACAAACACCCCCCACCACACACACACACAAACACCCCCCCCCCACACACACACACAAACACCTCTCATCACACAAACACATACACACACACACACACACACACAGACACACACACACGCACACACCCACACCCACACACACACACACACACACAAACACACACATACCCACACACACACACACACACAAACACCCCCACCACACAAACACACACACACAAACACACACACACACACACACACACACACACACACACACACACGCACCCCACCACACACACACACACACACACACATACATACACAAACACCCACCACATACACACACACACACACATGCATGAGGCACCTATATACAGAGTTGGTTAGCAGAGGTTAGTTTTGTTAGGAAGGGAAGCAGTCTCGGAAAAGAAGACTCCGTGGTCCGTTTGACCTACAGGCTGTTCTGCAGTTTGGGTCAAATGTAGGTTTACCCTAAGGGGTTGTGTGTTCTTTCAACATTCTGAGAAAGTATGAAAGTGTCATTTTTGTCATCACACAGCACAGCACAGCAGACACAACAGATTTCACCTCTGCATTGACCCATCACACACGCGAGCAGGGGACTGCCATGACAACAGAGCCCAGGGAGCAGTGCATGGGGACGGTACCATGCTTAGGGTACCTCAGTGTGTGTGTGTGTGGGGACGGTACCATGCTCAGGGTACCTCAGTGTGTGTGTGTGTGGGGACGGTACCATGCTCAGGGTACCTCAGTGTGTGTGTGTGTGGGGACAGTACCATGCTCAGGGTACCTCAGTATGTGTGTGTGTGGGGACGGTACCATGCTCAGGGTACCTCAGTGTGTGTGTGTGTGGGGACAGTACCATGCTCAGGGTACCTCAGTGTGTGTGTGTGTGGGGACGGTACCATGCTCAGGGTACCTCAGTGTGTGTGTGTGTGGGGACAGTACCATGCTCAGGGTACCTCAGTGTGTGTGTGTGTGGGGACAGTACCATGCTCAGGGTACCTCAGTGGCACTGCCGCTAGTCCACCACTGCCTAGTATCTGTTGTAGAGCTATGCAGTATTCTAAGAAAAATACAGTCATACAGTCTTTGTGCCCCCACATTCGTAGTAACGTTCATCTCCTTATCATTACCATTATGCTACACTGCTGTGATGCTACACCAAGATAAAGAATCCACCTGCTTCTGTTAAGAGGGATTGTTGAGGAGGGGATATTTATTTATAATTTATTTACTGACAACATTAGCAGCTCTGTGTATTTTCTCAGGAGCAATACCAACAAAACAAAGAAGTGGCTGGTTTCACAATCAATCTCACTTCTCTCTCCCACTCGCTTAGTTCTCTCTTACTTGAAGGATTTTTTTTTTTCAGTCAGTTGTTGTGCAAACTACCCTGGGGCCCAGTTCCCTAAACCATAGCTGCTTTGCAATCTAAAATTATCCAAAACCTTGTTGCTTGCAATGCAATTTCTCATTACCAACCAACAACATGGCTGACTGGTTAGCAACAATGCTTTAGGGAAACGCACTGCTGAATGGGATCAAATACGGTAACCTTGTGAGTCTCACAGCAGTCTAGTTAGACCAATAGTTGCACACATGTATGTAGCACACCGCCAGTGTGGTGTTGTTTAATAGCTAACATAATAACAGCTGCTACTGACCCTCAGGAGGGACTTTTTTGTTATTACATTACAAGAGCTGATGCTCTTATCCAGAGCAACTTCGTGATTTACAGGGTTTCAGTTACAGTCCCTGGAGCAGTGAGAGGTTAGATGCCTTGCTCAAGGGCATTTCAGCCAAACCTGTGACTCTCCAATCCCAGGACCAACTCCCTACCCACTAGACCACAACTGCCCCCTTTTGTAAGACTGTAAGGTCGTGTTTACAAAATGTTACACAGAAAAAAAACAAAACAAATTTCTTTACATTCACTTTACTTTCGCTTTATTATTGCTAAGGCTACTTCTATTGCTAATATATCCTTATGTGTCACTTTTGGATAAATGCTTTTAGTTAGCTGAAAAATGTGAAAAAAATGTTGAGGCTTAACAGGCTTAACAGATTGCCTCAGAGAGGCCTCAGACCTCAGAGGGTTAAATAGATAAGATGTACTCTACCAAGTTAAATAGCTAAGATGTACCAAGTTAAAAACTATGAAAATGGTGGTGCAATGTTTTGCCATGGAGCTTATCATGCCAGACTCAGAGGGGCATCCCCCCTACGCCTGCATTCCATCTTACATCCTCCAAGAATTACATGAGAGGAACTGTTCAGGGGTATTTTTTTCAGTCAACATGTGTAGGTTTGTTTTGTTTCTCATAATCATTATAAATAAATCAGAGAAGTGGTTGGTCACATTTACAGTAATCTAACTTCTCTCGCCCACTCTCTCAGTTCCCTCTCAGTGGAAGATCAAACTAGGCTCGCCATCAGTAGCGGTTCTTGGGGGGGGCGGGGGGGGGCGGTCGCCCAGGGCGCAATTTCGTGAAGGGGCGCCGTTCCGTTGGCCTCACGAGCCCTTGAAAAAAAATATATCATCAAAATTTTTTTTTTTATTATCTATCATATCACTGTGTAGGAAATTGGCAAATTGGCGCCCCCCCTGGCTGCAGGCGCCCCTGCTGAGAAGGCCCTCTGCGGCTGCAGCTCTGAAGCTGTGTGTGGAAACAAGGGGAGAGGGGAGGGGGCGCGGGGGACAGTTCACCTCTGGTTCTCTCAAATGCAACACACAAGGGGGAGGGACGGGGCATCCACTTATAGGGCAATACTGTAATGCAATTAGTGGGCTGAAGTCAGTCACACATCAAGTTTCTTCCCAATAACACACATTTCTTTCATAATAATTTAAATACAGGTTTATAATTCCTGCACGTTTTTTTTTAATGTGTGAAAGGACTAATAAAAATGGTGATACAAGACGATTATGTGGTCACCAAGGTGAATTGGTTTAGTCTTACCTCCTGGTCGTCAGTGACAGTGTTGGGGGATGGGAAATATTTTGACTGTCGAGTGACAAACAGAAGAAGATGGACAGAAAAAGGTCAAAGCCATCAGGTGCCCAATTTAGAAAAAAACAAAAAGAAGAAGAGGAGAAACGAGCAAAAGATAAAGGTATGCAACTATGTTCTCTCTGCATGATTACGTTATCCATGCCACGAATGAAAGGCTACTGTTAGTCATGGTATAACTCTTACGTTTGTTAGCCTTCTAGCTATGATGCTTGCTATACTTAACAATAACTCCGTCTTAGCCTAAACAAACACAAGATCTAATTTCGCCATTTGGCTTTGCAACAAAACTGTTACAAGTTCAGGTATTATTTGTTTCCATAATTTGGGTAAACGTTGAGCCCTGTAGTTAGCTAATAAAATGTTAGTATGGTAGTTTCAACATTTACATTTTTATGCAAATAAATCGTTTGCATAGTTTAACTATAGTTTAGCATAGTTAACCAGTCATAACTGAACGTGTAACAAGCATAGAATTCGAGTTTATGTCGTTGCACTTAGTAAATAATCAGATTCATAGTCGTATGCAATTGGACATCTTTTTGGAGCTTGAAGACGTTTTAAGCCCTGTTGTTGGGATGATGTATGTGTTAATAACCATGCCTTTAGTGGATAGCTATCGTCCCCTAACAGCGACTCATCAAGAGGGGGATCCCTCTCGTTATATCCCAAAGCGTTGTGCGCCCATAAAATAGCTTTTCAGCAATGCGCAACTGACGACAGACCAGGGTTTTTTTGGTCACTGGCGGATTTAATTTTTACGTCCTTATAATAGCATCTGGCGCGCTTTGCGCCAGACCACACCTCTTCTTTTCGCAAAATGTTGTTTATGTTTTTTCACCCTGGGGGGGCGCTCGGAGGGGGTCTCGCCCAGGGAGTAATTCAATGTAGAACCGCCACTGCTCGCCATGTAGTAGACAGAGGCTCACCAGCTAGTTCGGAGGAGTGAATTATTTTTCTGTTCTTCTAGAATTCTACACGAACAATTTTTAGCGCTCATAGAACTTCATGTTAAAAATCCCTCAACGTATTTGTGACATCATAGTGGGAACTCTCAGTTTTGCAAATGTTCTAATCACACATGTGTGATTGTACTCCTCAAAGGGTTAAAATAATTGTTAGACAGAGTCTTTTACCACACTACTAGTTCACTGACACAATGTCTGTGGTGTTAAATCCACTAACACTTTATCTGTATGCCTTTGTGCAGGTTTTTGTGTGTGTGTGTGTGTGTGTGTGTGTGTGTGTGTGTGTGTGTGTGTGTGTGTGTGTGTGTTTGTGTGTGTGTGTTTCCGTGTGCATGAGTGCATGCATAGTACAGGAGTAGTAGTAGTAGTAGTAACACAGTTACTTTATTTCTCCCAAAGGAAATGAAGGTAAATGCTATAGCCAATAGTATCCCACTAAAGCCAATAGTCCCAACTACAGCCAATAGTATCCCAGTCACCACAGCCAATAGTTCCCATCACAGCCAATAGTATCCCAGTCACTATAGCCAATAGTTCCCACTACAGCCAATAGTATCCCACTACAGCCAATAGTCCCAACTACAGCCAATAGTATCCCAGTCACCAAATCCAATAGTATCCCACTACAGCCATTAGTATCACACTACAGCCAATAGTATCCCACTACAGCCAATAATATCCCACTACAGCCAATAGTTCCCACTACAGCCAATAGTATCCCAGTCACCACAGCCAATAGTATCCCACTACAGCCAATAGTATCCCACTACAGCCAATAGTTCCCACTACAGCCAATAGTATCCCACTACAGCCAATAGTATCCCAGTCACCACAGCCAATAGTATCTCAGTCACTATAGCCAATAGTATCCCACTACAGCCAATAGTATCCCAGTCACCACAGCCAATAGTATCTCAGTCACTATAGCCAATAGTATCCCACTACAGCCAATAGTATCCCAGTCACCACAGCCAATAGTATCCCAGTCACTATAGCCAATAGTATCCCACTACAGCCAATAGTATCCCAGTCACCACAGCCAATAGTATCTCAGTCACTATAGCCAATAGTATCCCACTACAGCCAATAGTATCCCAGTCACCACAGCCAATAGTATCCCAGTCACTATAGCCAATAGTATCCCACTACAGCCAATAGTATCCCAGGCACCACAGCCAATAGTATCTCAGTCACTATAGCCAATAGTATCCCACTACAGCCAATAGTATCCCAGTCACCACAGCCAATAGTATCTCAGTCACTATAGCCAATAGTATCCCACTACAGCCAATAGTATCCCAGTCACCACAGCCAATAGTATCCCAGTCACTATAGCCAATAGTATCCCACTACAGCCAATAGTATCCCAGTCACCACAGCCAATAGTATCTCAGTCACTATAGCCAATAGTATCCCACTACAGCCAATAGTATCCCAGTCACCACAGCCAATAGTATCCCAGTCACTATAGCCAATAGTATCCCACTACAGCCAATAGTATCCCAGGCACCACAGCCAAGAGTTCCCACTACAGGCAATAGTTTCCCAGGCAATAGTTCCCTTTATGGGAAATTGCGAGGGAGGAACACTAAAACAATAGAAGACCGGGAGGCCAATCACAGGTTTATAGGAAGGAATGTGGCCTTGGTGGTGGGGGTCAAATGGAAAAGAAAGTGTTCCACCAATACTCGCAAATTCACTTAAAGTGGGTGGATAACAGTGTGTGTGTGTGTGTGTGTGTGTGTGTGTGTGTGTGTGTGTGTGTGTGTGAAAAAGATTTACAAATAATGTAAAAAGGAAAGGTACAGCCTCTTGCTCCGCTGTTTGTCTTTGCTGTGCAGCCAGAGACTAGCATACTTTCCTCCTTGCTGCCAGTTACATACTACATGCAGTTGTTCTCTGGACAACAGGAGTGTACAGTATATGTGAGTATTATATCTGTGTCAATTTATTTATCTGTATTTACATTTGCTTGTGTGTCTTTTGTCATTTTATTTTATTTTATTTGTGAATTTTAATTCTGCTATTTTAAGTGCAAGTTTGAGTGGCATGGCAAACAAAATATGGACTACACTTTCAATGCTATACTTTCAGGGCTATACTTTCAGGGCTATACTTTCAGTGCTATACTTTTAGTGCTATAGTTTCTAAACTTGTTGACAGTACTGTCTTTACAATATCAGGTACGTAAGTCATTTGCACAAAACTCATTAAGGATGTCCCCTTATGCATGACAGTTAAGGGATAAAATATGCACATATAAAAGGGTTTCTTAAATGCATTGCACAAAATCACTTCAATAGCATCCTCAGTTATGGAGAAACCTTAAGGTAGCCTACTGTATTTGCGGTACCTAAAATATATTTACAAAAATAACTTAAATCTGCTGTTACAAAACATCACCTGCAGGAAAAATAAGTGTTTTTTTTTTTTCACATCATTCATTGAATTTATGTTAAAACCTTTCTGGTTTATGTGATTTACTTCTTTGATACTTTGAGCATCTGTGAACATATGTACTCTAAGCTGTACCCCTCTCTCAGTCTTTCTCTCCTTCTCCAGCTTTTTCTCTCTCACTCTTTCTCTCTCTCCCCCTCACTCTCCCTTTTCTCTCTCTTTGGCAGAATGGGTCAAACCCCAAAAGAAGGTGATTTTATACACTTGTATTTAATTGACATTTCTTTACAAACCTGAACATAACATAACATAACACAACATAACATAACACAAGTCTATGTGGTAAAGGTGTTATTATTCGCTGTAAGTGGGTGGACAATAGTGCAATAGTGTGTGTGTGTGTGTGTATGCATGCGTGCGTGTGTGTTGTGTATGTATTTATTTATTTATATTCATTTATCTTTTTAACCACAGGATGTTGCTCTAGCTCCATTTGGAGGCTAATGCTGCTGTTGTCACTACTGCTGAATCTCCTGGTGATCCTCTCTGGGATGCTGGTGTGGTTCTACTACCCTCAAGGTGATATGTGTGGAACATGTGTGGGGCAGTTAGAGAGTTGGTCTTGGGATTGGTGAGTTGCAGGTACGAATCCCGCCCTACCCATGGCTGAAATGCCCTTGAGCAAGGCATCTAATCCCACACTGCTCCAGGGACTGTAACTGAAACCCTGTAAATACCTGTAAGTCGCTCTGGAGAAGAGCAGTCACTTCCTTAATGCAATGTGTGGGCCAGTCATGGGCTAGCAATGAAGGAGTTGGACTTTGAGCCAAAAGGTCACAGGTTCAATTCCCAAAACTGACAGGTGGGT